>CM039677.1:239857912-241057912 GCA_022496015.1 Hordeum marinum
AATAGGTATGTATAGTGGATATTTTGAGGAAGATATCAGCAGGCTTATGTGTAGCAGAGCGTATCATGTCACGGGGTTCGGATGCACCTACGAAAGTTGCACTGATCCTCGAGGTGAGAATGGGCAATGCACGGTACCGAAAAGGCTAGAAAAATATGAGGAGGTGAGATTGCGTATGTCCATGGTTTCACATTAGTCACAAAGAACTCATATACTTATTGAAAAGTTTCATTAGTTTTATCACAAATCAAAGTACTACTGGCATGCCCCGAGGGAGGACGTTGGGAGGAGTTAACCATCGCGTGACTCTGACTTGAAAAAACACTAGGATTTTAACGAGGAATAGAAATGCTCACACATCCTCACCGTGCCTTTTTAATTTTTAGAATTTACCACCTCTTAATATTGACACTTCTATGAATCAACAATAATGCACTCACACCTTTTCATATTACCACATCAATATCATTAACCTACAATTTCTCTTTTATGTGCTACATGATGGTTTTGATTATCACTCATTGAGTACCTATTATTTTTTTGGGTTCTACCATAGGTGCATCGCATGCAAATTAAAATATTCCTATGCGCAGAACATCCAAGATCATGCTATGGAGATGGATCACACATCATTACCACTAGATGCGCAGTGTCGTGCAGCAGAAGTAGAGTTGGGGCAGCGCGTACGCATGGTTTGTCTCCTCCTCGTACGATCTCCCTCGAATCGTCGATCGCCGGATCCTCTCCCTTGAACAGTCGATCACCAGAATCACGTACAAGTTTGCCGGAGTGGCGCAAGTGCATTGCCTCTAATGGTATCTGTGCGTGCAGGAGGAACACCCTATGGCAGACTGCTAGGTCCGATCATACAGTGGGCGGCAGGTGGAGGTCGCTAGTTGCAACACATGCAAAGCCCTAATGATAGCGCCAAAGCGATCAACCAGATGGGAGTGTCGCACCTCCACTATATATAGGCATCCATCACGGGCTCAACTCTTGGGCCTCGCACGGATCCTAAAGCCCATGTGTTCCTTCCCTTAAGCATGTGACCCCTTAGGCTCTCGTTCACTTGGTTGCGAGTCAGATCGTATCTCACTTGTCTAGTCGGTAGTGACCTCTAGCAAAGCGTGCCCACTCCAAATGTTCGATGAAGCTAGTTAGGCGAACCTCTACTTCACACTTATGTTCCTTTTGCAACACGATATATATTGTCATGCACAAGGCGACATGGTTATCCTTGTTGCAGCATGGCCAATTTCTTGTTCTGGTGAATCTGACCAACATTCGTATTATCTCATAATCATCATCGCATGGCCATGCTTATCTAGGTCGAATCACTCGAGGGGCCCAGAGTATATCTCTCCTGATCGGAGGGGCAAATCCCATCTTTCTTGGCCATGTCTCATAGCATGGGTCAGGACAAGCCCGAAACCTACCTTTGTAACTACGCAGTCATGTAGTAGCGTTTGGTCATCCCAAAGCAAGTTTGTCACCATCCCGAGTCCATGTGCAGACTCAGGTCCTAGGACATAGAACGTATGTTGTACTATAGACTCATAGATGACCTATCTTTGCTCTCATAGTTTGTCTGTCCAACTCAGACCTTACCTCGACTAAGATCCTACTACGTCGTATCTGACCAGATCTTTCTGAGTCCATATTATCCTGGCAGCATCCAATCCTACATCCCCAGTGAGACCGAACCATCCATCGTGTCATACGCTAGTCTGATTGGTTGCGCATCCACCTAACCCTTTCAACTAGGTACCATATAGGACGGTCATCATACAATGCTTTGCCTTACAAACAAGTCACGTACTTGTTAATACACATCATTGATAATGTCCAAGGACTATATCTATTCATAAACACATAGGAAATATCATCTTACATGATTGCCTCTAGGGCATATCTCGAACATATTTTTGGACTAGTCTTATGATGCATGCAAATTACCGTCCCTGTTTGTTAACTCTCAAACAAATATAAGTGAAGAACGAAAGTGCAATTATTTTTATAAAAGACCTATACATGCTCTAATAAATATAAGTGAAGCAAAAGAGCATTCTACAAATAACGATTTTCTATATGTAGAGAAGGAGGCAACCAACTTCAAATGATATAAGTGAAACACATGAAGCATTCTATACAGCCATACTCAAAAGATATAAGTGAAGTGCAAAGAGCATTCTATAAATCAGCCATGGACTTTCCCATACCAGCATGGTACATTGCTATAAGGGAAATAAAAGGCACACGACGCTCCTAGAATTTACGCATATCATGTGAACTAAAAAAACCGAGACATACCGATAATTGTTGAGGAAGAAAGATGGGATTCCTTCTAGGGCATCCCCAAGCTTAGATGGTTAAGTATCCTTGAATATTTACTTAGGGTGCCTTGGGCATCCCCGGGCATGGGATCTTGCCTCTCCTTATTCTTCTCATATCAATACCTTCTCGATCTTCGAACACTTCATCCACACAAAACTTAACAGAACTTTCATTATAAAGGTTAGTACATATAACTTCAAATCCAATCATGTCTCGCCATCACATTATTGTATAATTATAATCCAACATTACCTACTATATGCTATAACAATTCTATGGCTCCCAAGTGAATGGGGGTCAACAAGAACTAAAAGGTAAGCAAACAAAGCAACTATAACATCAATCTGTGAAAAATAGGACAACCTATAAAGATATAGATGAATACCATACTTACCTAACTCAAACGATTCTCGAAAATTAGGACGTGGTAAAATATTTGTATAACAGTACTGTGTTAAAATTTCACAATATATGAAACAAGCAATTTAAACATCCTAAAGGTAAATCTTGCACATTATTTTTATATTACTATCGATTTTATAAAAGGAGTAATTGTTTTTTTTGAAATTTGTTGTAATCAAGATTCAAAAAGTTTCCATGGGCATGAACAAAAGTTCAAGGACGTCCCCCACTTCAACGGTGCTCATCTTTCTCACTTTCACCTTTCTTTTTGAAAATTATTTTAAGTTCCCCACTTTGTTTTTTTTGTTTTTAATTATTTTAAAAGCACACAACAGAAATAAGTGACTCTCTAAAATTTTCGGGTTGTCTCCCTGGCAGCGATTTCTTTAAAGCCATTAAGCTAGACATATAGTGCTCAAATAGTTGATCCACCTGGATCCCAAGGTATATCGAAGCCAATTTTTAATTAGCAATGATATGTAATTAAGTATTGAGCACAAATCAACATATATCATGTAACAACAAAATCTAACTCTCTTCATATGCATTGGCATGTCATAAAATAACAACATGCACACAAAGTAAAGGTCAATACATAGCATAAGTAGTTTCTTGCAATTTTATCGTATTGGGAACATAGAGAGGTGAAGATTTGGTTCCTCTCTCATAATAATTTCAAGTAGAAGCAGGAAGCACATGCATATTACATACATCAAAATTATCATGTGTAATAGTAAGACACAACCCATCAACATAGTCCCTAATAAGTGCAAACTTCTCCGATATAGAGTAGTTGGGATAATTCAAAAAGATAATAGGACTATCATGGGTGGGTGGAATAGCAACAATTTCATGCTTAACATAAGGATTGGCATCATGGCCACAAGCATAGCAAGAATCAAGTCCATCAAAAAGGGATATTTCAAATGTATCCAAGGGATCATAGCATTCATCCTTCGGTAAGCACGAAGGGAAATTAAACAATGTATGAGTTGAAGAGTTACTCTCATTAGAAGGCAGACACGGGTGATCAATCCGCTCTTCCTCCTTTTGTTCTTCGCTCTCCTCCTCATCTTTTTCATTTAATGAGCTCACAGTTTCAGCAATTTCTTCTTCCATAGATTCCTGCAAAATATTAGTCTCTTCCAAGGCAGCAGACATTCCCTCAGTAATTAATTAATATTGTTATTGTATTCATAATTCTCATAGCAATATTTAAGTATGGGAAAGTTTTCAGGTCTGTAAACAACATCATCATAGTTATCATCCTTTTCAAAGAACGATTTAATTTCATAAGCACCCTCAAAAGCAACATTTTTTCTATTTGTTCCACATCATAGTAATCATATATAACATTAGCATAAGAAGATAAGGTTTTATTACAATTAAATTCACATTGAAAGGGAAGGTGTAGATCCTTAATCTTAGAGCAACAAGTATAATCACATCTCAAGCATAAATTCCAAGAATACCCACGCAACATTTTAATTTGATCCTATAAGTGTTTCCCTTTTTGAGACAAGTGATAATCCCTAAAATACTCACGTTGATCCAACGTGTCTCCCATTATCAAGTTGAATGGTGATTTCTCAGGATTATCAAAGTAGTATTTAATGTGTTTCACATAACCAGCATCGAGGGTTTTAGGAGGTTCCCTATCTCCATGAGTAGCAAGTACAACTAATCCTTTTGGTGTTTCGTGTTCCATATCCATAACTAAAGATATAAAACAACTTATAAAATAAAAATAAAATTACTTAGTATAAAGAAAACGAGCACACATGAGAATATCAACCACTACGCTATTGCTCCCCAGCAATGGTGCCAGAAAAAGGTCTTGATAACCCACAAGTGTAGGGGGGTCTTTTATAGCCTTTTTTGATAAGTAAGAGTGTCAAACCCAACGAGGAGCTAAAGGTAGAATTAATATCCTCTCATGTTCTATCAACCATCGATACAACTCTACCGAGGCTAACACTTACTTTAACTAGAACAAGTATGAAACTACTTTGCAGAAAACAAACTAGAAGTACTTAGTAGGTGTAATAGATAGTTTTGCAAGATAATAAAGAGCAAGTAAATAAAACTTAGGGGCATGATACGTCTCCAACGTATCTATAATTTTTGATTGTTCCATGCTGATATATTATCATTCTAGGATACTTTTCGGGCATTTGTTTACCAATTTATAATATTTTTGAGCACTAACCTATTGACCTAGTGCCCAGTGACAGTTCTTTTCTGCATGTGTTTTAATTTTTAGGTTTATCGTACCAAATGAAGTCCAATTGCCATGAAACTTTTTGATGATTTTTTCTGGACCAAAAGAAGACCTTGAAGTTTCGGTAGGAGGCCGGCACGCACATGAGGGCCCCACCACACATCAGGGCATGCCCTAGGCGGGGGCGTCCCCTGATATGTGGTGGCCCCCTTGTGGCTCTCCCGATGTCCCTCTCTAGCCTATAAATTCTCTAATATTCCAAAAACCCTAGAGGAGGTCCTGAAACACTTTTGACACCGCCGCAAGTCTCTGTTCCAACGTGAGCCCATTTAGAGCTCCGTTCCAGTACTTGTTGGAGGGGGATCGATCACAGAGGGCCTCTTCATCAACCTTGATGTCCTCATGACGATGTGTGGGTAGTTTTCCACAGACCTATGGGTCCATATGTAGTACCTAGATGGAAATCTCTCTCTCTTGATCTTCAATGCAACGTTCATCGCATATTTGCCTTGATCTATGGGTCCATATGGTGCATTTGTTGGGATCCAATGAATTGTGAGTTTATGTTCAGATTATTCATGAAAAGTATTTGAATCAAACCTGGTTACGATGATTCTTATTTGCATGACCATTATAGCTTCGTAATGCTCTCCGATCTATTGAGATAGTTTGGCCAAATGGATTGATATTTCTTCGATGGGAGTGGTGCATTGTGGTAGGTTCAACTTGACTAGTTTCTATATCCAAGTGAATAAGTAGGGGACAAGATATGTATTTTTTTTGCTTATACTAAGGATAAAGCTATGGGGTTAATTCATATTGATTGAGTTTACTTTGTCTACATCATGTCATCATTCTCCAAGCATTACTCTATTTTACTTAATACTCTAGATGCATGGTGGATAGCGGTCGATGTGTGGAGTAATAGTAATGGGTGCAGGAAGGAGTCAACCTATTTTCTTATGGGTGTGATGCCTATATACACATGATTATTGCCGTGAATATCGCATAAATGTTCGCTTTTCTATCAATTGCCCAACAGTAATTTCTTTACCTACCATATGCTATTTCCATGAGAGATGCCACTAGAGAACACTACGACCCCGGGTCTGTTCACTTATATATTTACAAATGCTACTATTACCTTGCTTCCATTTACTTTCTGTAATTTTATTTTGCAATTAAAAATTACCTACACAACTCACTTGCTTGCAAATAACGAGACCAAGGGGATTGCCAACCCTCTTGCCAGCGTTGGGTGCAAGTTGTTTGTTCTTCTGTGTGCAGCCGCTGAAGACGGTTGATGATTGGTATTCCTATTGGTTTGATAAACCTTGGTTTGATAATTGAGGGAAATACTTACCCACATTGTGCTGCAATAACCCATTCCTCTTCATAGAAAACCCAACGGAGATCACAAGTATCAGGAAGGATTTCTGGCGCCGTTGCCGGGGAATACCATCATAGACTATCAAGTACCTTTGCACAAATCATCATTCACTTGTTATTCTTTTCATTTTCTATTATATTTAGTTTGTCTCATAAAAATCAAAACTACAAAAATATTTATCTTTACTTGTTACTAGTTTACTTGCCTAGCTATGCTATCTTTATCTTCGTCACACAAACAGAAGGTTAAAAGTAAAAAATAAAGACTATGGATCCACATAAAGTTTTCTACTTGGGTCATCTTCATTCCATTTGTGCTCGAGCGGAAACCCCAACTAGCTTAGTTGATGGTAAATCATTAGAAGAGCATGCTTACTTTATGCATCACCGATTGTCTCAAAAGGGGAGGCTCTTATGGCATCAAATAAATGGTTTGTTGTGCTATGCTTGGAATCTATGTGAAATATATGATTTTACATGCTGATCCGAGAACCCAAAAAAACACATTCCCTACTTCTGTAAGTTTAATGATAATGAAATCTTATCTTCTTAAGCCAAGGGTGTTTATAGTTACTATGATATCGAACAAATTGAAGAATTTGACGCCTTTAAGGGTGCTTATGAAGTTTGTTCTTTTGTTGAAAAGTATGAGGCTACCCTCTACAAATCTGAAAAAAAATCCATACTTAAATATTGCTGTGATAACTATACTCCTAATACCTATGTTAAAGAATTTATTGAGAGAATAACTGTTGTGTTGGAAGAAAATTATGATTCCATTGATTCGGCTGAAATATCCCCTCTTGATGAATGTGATGCTTGTTATTCTTGTGGCCATGATGCCAATATTAATGATGCTTATGGAGATAAATTTTCTATAGTTTCTCATGTTGAAAATGAAATTCTTGGTATTGAACCCAAAAGGCATGATTGCAATAATGTTACTATAAATTCTATTAATGCCAATTGTGCTAGAAATATGCAAAGCTACAAGCTTGGGGATGATAGTTTTGTTATGACAAATACCTATCGTAATGATCATGATTGGGGTGATGCTTTTTATGTTGATCTTGAAAATTTATTTAAGCCTCATGATGAATATGTTATGGATAATAATGTCTACAAATATTGGAAGTGGGTTTGGAGAGGTCATGACTTTAGTTAATGTCTATCCCACTACTTTGGAAGATTATAAAAAATGTGTGCATGTGGATCATGGAGAAAATATATTACACGACATATCTATTGTTTAATTTTAATATGATCCTACATGTAATTATTATGAGAGAGGCTAATATGGCTATAGGAATTTTCATGTTACTCACATACCTCTCCTTGTGTTGAATCTATTAATGCTTCACTCTTCCTATTTGCATATGCAAGACTTTACTTGTATTGAGATTTTTTTTACTTATAAAATGCTTATGCATAGGAATTATGTTAGATTTAAATGTTTTTTTCACATGCTACATGATGCTCTCTTTGTGTTTCAATTATTAACAATGACAAGCCTATCTTAATGGATATAAAGAAAGAGCTTGTTGGGAGACAACCCAATACCTTATGTTATTTTGTGATAAAATTATTATTACATCGGTAATGATTATGTTTTTATTTTTTAATTAGTGTTTTTTCCAAGTAAATCCTTTGGGACGACTAAGAAAATGAGTAGAAACGATGCTGAAACAAAACAGAAACTTTTGACTCCGGTACAGGAATTTTCATTTTTTACTGGAGCGTGAAAATGATCTTAAACTTTTACACAGTATTTCTATACAAATTATCCACGTTTTACAAGTTTTTCATAATTGTTTGGTTTACATAAGTATGGTCTCTTTACAGATTGCTACAGAATGTTCTATTTAAAACAGATTTTGTTTTGCTTGAATACTTTGCTTGTTTTGATTATGCTATGGATTGATTCGGGGGGTATAAGCCATGGAGAAGTTAGAATACAGTACCTATTATATAGAAATGAAATAAGAATCAATTTATAAAAGTACCTAAAGTATTCAATATGTTGCTTATAATAACGGATGTCACGAAGTTTTGTTGAGTTTCGTGTGATTGAAGTTTTCAAGTTTTGGGTGTTATCACGATGGACCACGGAATAAGGAGTGGCAAGAGCCTAATCTTGGGGATTCCCAAGGCACCCCAAGGTAATATTCTAAGGAAGACTCAGGCATATAAGTTTTGGGATGCCTTCCGGCATCCCCTCTTTCGCTTCAATCCATCGGTATGTTACTTGGAGCTATATTTTTATTCATCACATGATATGTGTTTTGCTTGGAGCATCGTTTGCTTTTGTTTTCTTTTACTTTAAGTTTTCCACAATCATCATTTCCTGGACACACCTATTTGAGAGAGAGACACCTTCATCATAATTTGTTAGAATACACTATGTGCTTCACTTATATTTTTTTAGCTCGGCAGTTGCTCTAGTACTTCACTTATATCCTTTTGAGCACGGTGGCATGTAGATTTTATAGAAATAATATGCGCTCGTTCTTCACTTATACTTGTTTGAGGGTTAATAAATAGTGATGGTAATTTGCAGGGGTCATAAGACTACTCCAAAAATAATAGGTATTCAATGAGTGATAATCAAAACCATCATGTAGAACATATAGAGAAATTTCGGGTTAATGATATTAATGTGGTAATATGAAAAAGGTGTGAGTCACAATTATTGAGTCGTACAAATGTCAATATTAATATATGTTAACTTTTCATTCATCTAAAAATGAAAGAGGCATGGTGATGATGTATGAGCATTTCTATTCCTCGTTAAAATCCTTGTGTTGTTTCGAGTCGGGGGGCGCGATGGCTAACTCCTCCGAACCTCCTCCCTCGGGGTATGCGAGGAGTGCTTTGATTTATTATAAAACTAATAAAACTTTGCAATAAGTATGTGAGTTCTTTATGACTAATGTGATACCATGGACATATGCATCTTCACCTTCTTATATTTGCTAGCCTCTTCGGTACCGTGCATAGCCCATTCTCACCTCGAGGATCGGTGCAACTTTCGCCAGTGCATCCAAACCCCGTGACATGATACGCTCTGTTTCACATGGGCCTCATTATATCTTCTTCAAAACATCCACCATACCTACCTATCATGGCATTTCCATAGCCATTCCGAGATATATTGCCATGCAAATTCCATCGTCACTTCACATGACTAGTTCGTTCATCATCATATTGCTTTGTATGATCATATAGAGGTGACATAGTATTTGTGGCAAAGACACTGTTCATCATATTTTTGATACATGTCACGCTAGATCTTGGACATCCTGGTACACTGCCAGAGGCATTCATATAGAGTCATTTCGTCCTATCAGTTTTTCATATTTAGTTGTAAGTAAATAAAAATGTGATGATCATCCTTGTTAGAACATTTCCCAATGAGGAAAGGATGATGGAGACTATGATTCCCCCACAAGTCATGAAGAGACTCCGTATGAAAAATATAAAAATAGGGGGGGAATGAGACCACCATATAAAAGAATAAAATGGGGGAGGCCAAGTGAGCCCACCATACAAAAAATATAATGGGGGAGGCAAAAAGAACAAAAAAGAAAAGAAAATCCCACCATGAAAAAAAAGAGAAAATAAATGAGAGAAAAAGAGAGAAGGGACTTTGCTACTATCCTTTACCACACTTGTGCCTCAAAGTGACACCGTGTTCTTCATATAGAGAGTCTCCTGTTTTTTCACTTCCATATGCTGGTGGGAATTACCTTTTAATTATAAACTTGGCTTGTATATTCCGATGACGGGCTTCCTCAAATGTTCGAGGTCTTCATAAGCAATCAAGTTGGATACATACCCACTTAGATTCACTTGAGATTTCATACACTTATATCTCTAGTGCATCATTTGCATGGCAATCCCTACTCCTTGCATTGACATCTATCGATGGCTATGTCCATAGCCCGTTGGTACACCTAGTTGATGTGAGACTATCTTCTCCACTTTTTACCCCTTTGATATCTATCATCGTATTCTATTCCACCTCCATGCTATGTCCAATGGTACACGCTCATGTATTGTGTGAAGAATAAAAATTTGATGCATACTGAAAAAGTACGATCCACTTGCCTGACTTGAACACTGTGGTGCTTAACATTTGTATTGATGTTGTGAAGACGGAGCCATGCCTTGCTAATATAATAAGATGAATGGGGTAAACATTCTTTTAGGATCGTATACTTTGAAAAAATCAATGTTTTTTTCTTATACTTATAAATATTGCTATGTTAATAGTTGTTAATTCATTGTTTCTCAGTGAGTAGACATACAAAAGATTACATAATGGGTAGCATGTCACATCGAAAAATCTGTTTTTATCATTTACCTACTCGAGGACGAGCATGAATTAAGCTTGGGGATGCTGATACGTTTCTGACGTATCTATAATTTTTAATTGTTCCATGGTGATATATTATCATTCTAGGATACATTTTGGGCATTTGATTACAAATTTCTAATATTTGTTAGCAGTAACCTATTGACCCAGTGCCTAGTGCTAGTTGTTGTTTTCTTTATGTTTTTTACTTTTCGGGTTTACAGTACCAAACTAAGTCCAATTGCCACAAAACTTTTGATGATTTTTTCTGGACCAAAAGAAGACCTAGAAGCTTCTGGAGGAGGCTGGGAGGAACACGAGGGCCCCACCACACATCAGGGCGCGCCCTAGGGGGGTTATATGTGGTGGCCCCCTTGTGGCTCTCCCGACATCCCTCCCTTGCCTATAATTTATCCAATATTCCAAAAACCCTAGAGGAGGTCCTGAAACACTTTTGACGCCGCCGCAAGTCTTTGTTCCGATGGGAGCCCATCTAGAGCTCCATTTCGGCACCCTATGGGAGGGGGTCGATCATGGAGGGCCTCTTCGTCAACCTTGTTGCCCTCATGATGATGTGTGAGTAGTTCACCACAGACCTACAGGTTTGTAGGTAGTAACTAGATGGAAATCTCTCTCTCTTGATCTTCAATACAATGTTCATCGCATCTTTGACTTGATCTATCCAATGTAATCCCTTTGTATGGTGTGTTTGTTGGGATCCAATGAATTGTGAATTTATGTTCAGATTATTCATGGAAAGTATTTGAGTCAAACTTGATTACTATGATTCTTATTTGCATGATCATTATAGCTTTGTAATGATCTCTGATCCATTGAGATAGTTTTGCCAACTAGATTGATATTTCTTTGGTGGGAGTGGTCGTTGTGGTAGGTTCAACCTGACGAGTTTCTATATCCCAGTGACAAAAGGGGACAAGATAAGTCTTTGTGTTGCTGCTACTAAGGATAAAACGATGGGTTTAATTCATGTTGCTTGAGTTTACTTTGTCTACATCATGTCATCGTTCTCCAAGCCTTACTCTGTTTTACTTAATACTCTAGATGCATACTGGATAGCGGTCGATGAGTGGAGTAATATTAATAGGTTTAGGCACGAGTCAGCCTATTTTCTTATGGAAATAATTCTTATATACACATGATCATTGCCGTGAAAATGGAATAACTATTCGCTTTTCTATCAATTGCCAAACAATAATTTGTTTACTCACCATATGCTATTTCCATGAGAGATGCCACTAGAGAACACTACGGCCCCTGGGTTTATTCACTTATATATTTACAAACTCTACTATTACCTTGCTGCCATTTACTTGCTTTTATTTTATTTTTCAATTTAAAATTATCTACACAACTCACTTGCTTGCAAATAACAAGACCAAGGGGATTGACAACCCTCTTGCCAGCGTTGGGTGCAAGTTGTTTGTTCTTTTGTGTGTAGTCGCTGAAGATGGTTGAGGATTGGTATTCCTATTGGCTCGATATAAACCTTGGTTTCATAACTGAGGGAAATACTTACCTACATTGTGTTGCGATAACCCGTTCCTCTTCATGGAAAACCTAATACAGATCACAAGTACCAGTGTTGTTCAGATAAAGATTAATAAGCAAGTTGTCTAGTAGAAAGCTTTTTGTGTAACGCAAGAGAAAGATTGTCCATATGCAATTGAATATAACATGATAGATACTTGTCATATGTAATGATGGAGAGGCATATGCTAACACACTTTCTGTACTTGGATCATATGCACTTATGATTGGACCTTTAGCAAGCCTCCACAACTACTAGAAATCGTTAAGGTACACCCAACCATAGCATTAAACATCAAGTCCTCTTTACTCCCATACGCAAACAATCCCCTTACTCAGGTGGAAGCTTCTGTCACTCTAGCCACCCACTACAAGCGAACCATGAACATATTGCAAACCCTCCAGTGTGAATCCTTCACGTGTGCGCTTCACGAAAGGCACCTTAGGACAGCACCATATCAACATACAACTCATATCAATAACATCATACCACAATTAACCCGTAGGACAAAATAGATCTGCTCAAACATCATAGAATAGCCACACATCATTGGATAATAATCTATAACATTAAGCACCATCCTTAAGTAGAGATTACAGTGAGGAAGACAAGTTTTATACCACTGCATAGAGGGGGAGAGAGTTGGTGGTGATGGCGACGAAGTTGTTGGTGTAGATCGTCGTCACAATGATTGCCCTGACAGCGCTCCGGCACCACTTGGAGAGAGGGGAGAGAGACCCCCTCCTTATTCTTCTCCTTTCCCTCCTCCGTAGGTGGGAGGAGAGTTTTCCCTCTAGCCCATGGCCGCCATGGCACCCGGAGGGCAGGAGCCCCTCCGAGATTGGATCTCTGCCTCTATTTCTCTCATGTTTTCACGACTGTTTTCTGACCCCGTCACCGCTTCTTAAATATCTAGAGATCCGTAACTCCGATCGGGCTAAAATTTTGAGGGGATTTTTATCGCAAAAATAGTTTCCTTGCAGCGAAAGTAGGGCCCCAACCAACTTAAAGGGGAGCCACAAGCCATCAGGGTGCGGCCAACCCCTTGGCCACACCCTGTTGGCTTGTGCCTCCCTAGGGCACCATGTTACATTGATTCCTCTTCCCAAAATTCACATATATTCCAAAAAATCATAAATATTTATCAAATTTGTATTTCGTTTGATATGGAGTTTCTGCGAAAAAACACAAAAAACAGGAACTCGCACTAGGCACTGGATCAATAGGTTAGAGCTCAAAAATAATATAAATTGGTAAATTATTGCTCCAAAAGTATACTAGAATGATAATATAATAGCATGGAATAATCAAAAATTATAGATACGTTTGAGACGTATCAGCACCGCAGAGCAATTTTACACCGAGATGGAGCACGGTGCCCGCATGACCGAGACCCATTGTCCAAAAGACACTTTGTATCAGTTGTAGTATTTCGGAATGTCAAAGTGTTTGGAATGTAAATTTTTTATCTTTTCTCTTAAGGTGTGTGTCATTTTATTTCTGCATATATGCGTTTGTATGTTAATTTATTCTCCTCCTGTGTGACTGTTTTAGCTAAAAGTTGCCCCTCGTGGGCTTCTTCCCCAATGTAGAGTATACAGAGGGTGTTCCTTAATGTAGCTATGACCCACTTCGGCTTATGTGATGAAACAATCCCTTCATATAACATGGGTGACCTCTAACGACACGTCACTTAACGCAGTCTTCGGATTGCCGACCAGTTTGCACTTACCTAGATAGTTAGTTTTTGGCTTTCTCCACTAAAGCGCTCTACCAATTGACTGGCGGCACAATCATAGTGGTTCACCTATTACACCCTTAGCCGAATTGTTTGGGAACATAAGGGTTACACATAGGAGCCGGCCTACCCAACTATTGATCGGAATCTAGGTGCGAAACTGGTGCATATAGTGGACGTCGAGCACTATTAATTTGTATGCAGTAGAGGGAAAACGAAGCCCTTAAGGAGTTGTATTTTGAAGGCATTCTTGTAGCTCATGGGTGGTGCTCGTATATAAATACAATAAGAGCCTTGAGAGGCGTGATTCCTTTATTATATGTTAGAGCATTTATGTCGAGCTTCTAATAAGAGAAACTGGAAAGATACAATGCAGAAAATAGAGGAGCAAAATGGATAATAGGGAGGATATGATCGATGGGTTTATGAGTCTATGTCACTTTCCTACCACACGTCTACATCTCCATGCTGTTTTGGGAGCATGTCTTCGTTGTTGGTGAAAACTGAGATAGACCGCATGCATCCTCGGCTTTGCACATGCTCCAAGCACCTACTGGCCGAGTCCTGTTAAGAGGTTTGCAGGTGTATGATTCATGTTTTATGCCACATGAATGTATTGTCCTGGCCAGATCTTCAATGAGACCTTGTCAATATGGAAGCTTGAAACTTGACAGTACCCCGGATCGGGCCGGTCCGGTAGTTTTATAATTTTCGACTCCTTCGCGACCCAAGGAATTTTGAGCACAAAATTGTGCGCCCCGGGGACATAGTGTGACATCCCAAGTGTTGTCCCTACCTTTTATGGCATGTAATCTAGTGTATGAACCTTGTGTCTTGAGTTATGAATTGAATTGCACCTTGCAATGCCATGCTTTTGTTTTGAATTCATGCATCATGCATCATTTCATCCATCATGCATTTTTGAGTCTTATGTGACCTTGTGTGATTGGTGGGTTGTGATCTTGTCTTGTGTTTGAGTGTGGGTGGAGTTCATGTGTGCATCTCCTTCTTCTTCCCCTCTCTTTTGCCTTTCAACAAAAACCCCAACCTAATGCCTTTATTCCTCATGTTATTTTATAAACAGAATTAAGTTGCTATTTAAATTATTTAAAAATGTTCAAGAGGTAGCCTATATATATTATTATTTTAGAGTGTGGTTCTTTTGATGTTTGGGGTTTGTATGCTTTTGTGTTTTAAATAACAGAGGGCTGCCTATTTTTAAAAATATTAAAATTACTTGTACTAAAAGTCAACTTAATATTTTTATTAAATAGTGCATATTATTTTCTTTACAAAAGTATTTTCATTTGCTCCAAAAATCCTTTTTATTTTTCTCTGGGGTATTCTTTTCTTTCTGTTCTGTTTAAAAAGGGAAAACCCTGTGGTTTTCTTTTTTCCAGAGAGAGAGGGAGCCAGGTGGGCCTTGTCTCTCCTGCGGCCCAGCTCGTTTGGGGAACGGTCACTTGCTCCCGTTCCCCTCTGTCGGGTTTAAGTGAGAGAGAGAGTCGCTCCGTCGTCCGCCTTTTCCGTCGCCGTCGCCGTCGGCCCGTGGCTATTTAGCCCTCCCTCCCTCGGCGTGCATGCCCCGTCGGCTAGGGTTCCTCTCTTCTCCGCCACCACCGCAGCTCCCATCTCCTCCTCCATCTCTCTCCCTCCTCGCTTCTTTCCCCTGTCAGGTAAGGGTTCAGAGAGTTCAGAGAGATCAGCAGAGTAGTCGTTGGTGACCAGCTCATCGTCTCCGTCGGTGTCGTCGTCGATCATGGCATCCAGGAGCTCGGGGTTCGTCCCCGCGTTCGATCCCCGCCGCTAGGAGACCCGGAGAGGCTTTGCAGCGATGGCTCCATCGTCGTCTTCGCCGAAGGGTTCCGCTCCGCCGTCTTCTTCCCCTGCTTCGACTCCGGCATGCGTCTTCGACCCCTCCATCATCTTCATTTCGAACGGCTCATCGTCGCCTTCCCCTCGGTGAGCAGTTGGTCCTCGTAGCTCCTTTCTTCCCCACGTAGGCCGACGTGTAGTTGCCGCCTTTGTCCGTCGCCGCCGGTCGCAAGGTAGGAGCTTGTAGCTCGCCTCCTTGCTCCTCACCGCAAGATGAGTAGGGGAATCGGACCCCGGTAGTTCCCGCTTGATGTGTGCCCATATGCGTCGCCGGACCTGCCCTATAGTCATCGGATTTTGCCGTCGCCGTTGCTCTGTTGCCGTGTGTTCTGCGGTTCAGTTTCGTCAGAGTTAGTGCAGGAGTGTGTGTATTAGAGGGCCAGTGCTCCTCCTTTGTTAACGCTCGCGCGCGTAGCAGAGTGGTGTGCGCTCGGGGGAATGACCAGGAGGTCATGGGCTCGAGCCCGAGCCACCCCATTTTTGTTTTCTTTTCTTTCTTTTCTTTTTTCTTTTGTTTTCTTCCATTGCAATATGTATGTGTGTGTAGTTTAATCCCAGCATGTTGTTTTATTTTTTTCTATCTTGTCATGAGAATGTGTAGGTGAGGTGTGTGTAGGTGCATGTATGTGTGTATACATAGGTGTATATATGCATGTGTGTGTGGATGATTGCACTCAGGTGGTGTGAGTGCATATGTGAGTGTGAGTGGGTGAGAGTGCTTGTGTGTCTGCACTTATGCTTGTGTGTATGTGCCTAGTGCACTTGTGAGAGTGAGTGTGTGTGCCTATGTGCATTATGCATATATGGTGCATGTGAGTGTGGGTGTGGGTGAACACCCCTTCTTGGGTGGTATGCTCATGGTTGTTTTTTGTGCTCATATGTCTGTGGGCATATATAGAGCATGTGTGTGCTTGCCATGTAGTGTGTGTAGGGTGTATGTGTGTGGGGGGGACTAGTGGGTTTCCCCACTTGACATACCCTTTGTTGCTTATGCTTGTTAGTAGGTTTTATTAACATTTGCCATGGTACTTTTGTTTAAACTGAGAATCACCCATATAAGTGGGAAACATGCTGCAAAGTAGCCAACTTAATGTTTCTGTTTCAGCATGCTAAAAATTGCTAAGTCTGATAATCTGCTGTTATTTTTATGCCATGAAGAGTGGGTGACATCTAGTTGTATGTTGAGAATTTGCTCATGCTCAGTGCTAGTAATTTGGAGTAGATGTTGTCTACTACCATCCTGTTAATTTTCATGCCAAGAGGTGCCCTCTAACATATTTAACTACTATTGTCAACTTGCTACTTTATTAACTCAGATTCCAGAAAACTGTAATTTTCACAAAGTCCTAGAAAACTGTTTCATCATGTCAACTTGATAGCTTCATGCTTATTTATGTGTGCCTCCTATGTAGATTGTGTAGTTGGATAAGTTGATGTATATGTTATGTAGTTTCTGTCAATATCTTGTTTGTGGCTGTAGGATTCCGGTAGCTAAAGTTGTGGGCCGTGTAAGTTGCTATGTTGTTGTTTGTGGCAGTTTATTTGTTTTAGTGTTTTGTGACTTGTAACTCCGCCTATGTTGTCTCAACATAGCCGGTCCCAAGCCCGGGTAAAGGAGGAGGGTTGTGATAGGCTTGGCGAGCCAACATGAAACCCCAGCCACTCTTATGAAGATGAAACCCAAAAGATTTTTGTTGGGGCATAACCCTCTCAGCGACGTGCCACATCGGAACCCGGGTGTGGTGGAAAATGGGAAAGGGCCGGGCCGTCACCCCCCAGGTGGCGCGTCGTATCGTGATCTGGATACGGACGCAAGTGAGCGAGGATCGGGTCGTCGCATCCTTAGTGGCGCGCTACATCGGTGCCCGGGTGTAGTGGAAAATGAGCGAGGGTCTTCGCATTTGACTCGACGAGTGCGAAGGGTAAGGAAGCTAGACGAGCCTAGGAGGATTCGATTAGGTAGCTAGAACGTAGGGTCTCTGACAGGTAAGCTTCGGGAGGTAGTTGATACAACGGTGAGGAGAGGCATTGGTATCCTTTGCGTCCAAGAGACCAAATGGAGGGGACAGAAGGCGAAGGAGGTGGAGGGTACCGGCTTCAAGCTGTGGTACACGGGGACGGTTGCAAACAGAAATGGAGTAGGCATCTTGATCAGCAAGAGCCTCAAGGATGGAGTGGTAGACGTCAAGAGACATGGGGACCGGATTATCCTGGTCAAGCTGGTAGTTGGGGACTTAGTCCTCAACGTTATCAGCGCATATGCCCCACAAGTAGGCCACAATGAGAACACCAAGAGGGAGTTCTGGGAAGGCCTGGAGGACTTGGTTAGGAGTGTACCGATCGGCGAGAGGCTCTTCATAGGAGGAGACCTCAATGGCCACGTGGGCACATCTAACACATGTTTTGAAGGGGTGCATGGGGGATTTGGCTATGGCATCGGGAATCAAGAAGGAGAAGATGTCTTAAGCTTTGCGTTAGCCTACGACATGATCGTAGCTAACACCTTCTTTAAGAAGAGAGAATCACATCTAGTGACTTACAGTAGTGGGCAGCACTCTAGCCAGATTGATTTCATCCTCTTGAGAAGAGAAGACAGGCGTGCATGCCTAGACTGTAAGGTGATACCTAGAGAGAGTGTTGTCCCCCAGCATAAGCTTGTGGTTGCTGACCTCCGCTTTTGGATTCGTGTCCAGCGGGACAAGCGTGCCAAAGTCGCTAGAACGAAGTGGTGGAAGCTCAAGGGGGAGGTAGCTCGGGTGTTCAAGGAGAGTGTCATTAAGGAGGGCCCTTGGGAGGAAGGAGGTGATGCAGACAACATGTGGATGAAGATGGCGACTTGCATTCGTAAGGTGGCCTCAGAGGAGTTTGGAGTGTCCAGGGGAAGTAGAAGAGAAGCTAAAGATACCTGGTGGTGGAATGATGTTGTCCAGAAGGCAATCAAGGAGAAGAAAGATTGTTTCAGACGCCTATATCTAGATAGGAGTGCAGGCAACATAGAGAAGTACCAGATGGCAAAGAAGGCCGCAAAGCGAGCTGTGAGTGAAGCAAGGGGTCGGGCGTATGAGGACCTCTACCAAAGGTTAGACATGAAGGAAGGCGAAATGGACATCTATAAGATGGCCAAGAGCCGAGAGAGGAAGACGAGGGATGTTGACCAAATCAAGTGCATCAAGGACGGAGCAGATCAACTCCTGGTGAAGAACGAGGAGATTAAGCATAGATGGCGGGAGTACTTTGACAAGTTGTTAAATGGGGAGAGTGAGAGCTCTAACATTGACCTGGATGACTCCTTTGATGATACTAGCAGGCGTTTTGTGAGGCGAATCCAGGAGTCGGAGGTCAATGAGGCTTTAAAGAGGATGAAAGGAGGCAAGGCGATGGGCCCCAATTGTATCCCCATTGAGGTGTGGAGAGGCCTCGGGGACATAGCGATAGTATGGCTAACCAAACTTTTCAACCTCATTTTTTGGGCAAACAAGATGCCAGAAAAATGGAGACGGAGTATATTAGTACCAATCTTCAAGAACAAGGGGAATGTTCAGAGTTGTACTAATTACCGTGGAATTAAGCTGATGAGCCATACAATGAAGCTATGGGAGAGAGTCATTGAGCACCGTGTAAGAAGAATGACAAGCGTGACCAAAAACCAGTTTGGTTTCATGCCTGGGAGATCGACCATGGAAGCCATTTTCTTGGTACGACAACTTATGGAGAGATATAGGGAGCAAAAGAAGGACCTGCATATGGTGTTCATTGACTTGGAGAAGGCCTATGATAAGATTCCGCGGAATGTTATGTGGTGGGCCTTGGAGAAACACAAAGTCCCAACAAAGTACATTACCCTCATCAAGGACATGTATGATAATGTTGTGACAAGTGTTCGAACAAGTGATGGCGACACTAACGACTTCCCCATTAAGATAGGACTGCATCAAGGGTCAGCTTTGAGCCCTTACCTTTTTGCCTTGGTGATGGATGAGGTCACAAGGGATATACAAGGAGATATCCCATGGTGTATGCTCTTTGTGGACGATGTGGTGCTAGTCGATGAGAGCCGGACGGGGGTCAACAGGAAGTTGGAGTTATGGAGGCAAACCTTGGAATCGAAAGGTTTTAGACTTAGTAGGACTAAAACTGAGTACATCAGGTGCGCTTTCAGTACTACTAGGAACGAGGAGGGGGAGGATGTTAGCCTTGATGGGCAAGTGGTGCCTTAGAAGGGCACCTTTCGATATTTGGGATCAATGTTGCAGAAGGATGGGGATATCGATGAAGATGTGAACCATCGAATTAAAGCCGGATGGATGAAGTGGCGCCAAGCTTCTAGCATTCTTTGTGACAAGAGGGTGCAACAAAAGCTAAAAGGCAAGTTCTATAGGACGGCAGTTCGACCCGCAATGTTGTATGGCGCTGAGTGTTGGCCGACTAAAAGGCGACATGTGCAACAGTTAGGTGTGGCAGAGATGCGCATGTTGAGATGGATGTGTGGCCACACAAGGAAGGACCGCATCCGGAATGATGATATATGAGATAAAGTTGGGGTAGCGCCAATTGAAGAGAAGCTTGTCCAACATCGTCTGAGATGGTTTGGGCATATTCAGCGCAGGCCTCCAGAAGCCCCAGTGCACAGCGGACGGCTTAAGCATGCTGATAATGTCAAAAGAGGCCGGGGTAGACCGAACTTGACATGGGAAGAGTCCGTAAAGAGAGATCTGAAGGACTGGAGCATCACCAAAGAACTAGCCATGGACAGGGGTGTGTGGAAGCTTGCTATCCATGTGCCAGAACCATGAGTTGGTCACAAGATCTTATGGGTTTCACCTCTAGCCTATCCCAACTTGTTTGGGACTAAAGGCTTTGTTGTTGTTGTTGTTGTTTGTTGTTGTAGTGTTTTGTGACTTGTGGGAGCTATACTCCATGGAATTGATCGATCTTTGAGTCTATTGTGGTTGGTTTTTCATTGCCTAACCAGTGGCTACCTTGGAATGTCAAGAATTAGCCCATGGCTTTGTTGTCTTGTGTTTTGCCTCCGTACCTTGTCGTGAGCGTATCGTGAGAACCGTAACTCCGTTTCTTGCGTTCTTTGTATGCATTTCTATCGATTTTGCATGCTGCATCCATATTTGTCATGTTCATGCATGTTTAAATAACTTAACATGAGGTTTTGTCCAGATTCATTAATAAACAAACTTTGCATGTGAAACATGACTAGTTTTGGAGTGCCATGTTAAATTCTTCATAAATGAATCATGCATCATCTTGGTTGTGCATTGAACCTTGGTTGGATGTTTATTGTTGTTGTTTCTCTTGGGTAGATGCGAGTGTTTATTCTGAGTACGAGGACCCAGGAGAGTACCACTACGAGGATCTCGCTACTTGTTTCGCTGAAGAACCAACAGGCAAGATGATCGTACCCGGATCCTGATACTATTTTCGCTTGCTAGTTTCTCGCTCTTATCATTACAATTGTGCTACCTAGCACTTGAATATAAGCCTCCTAATTGCCATGAAAGCCTCTAACCCTCCACATCCTAGCAAACCTTTGATTGGCTAAGTTACCGCTGCTCAGCCCCTCTTATAGCATTCTTAGTTGCAGGTGCAGGTTGTTCCATGTGATAACATGGTTTTTGGATATCACAATATTATTTGTTATTTAATTTAATGCACATATATATCTTGGTATTGGTGGAAGGCTTGGCCTTATGCTAGGTGTTTTGTTCCGCTGTTACTGCCATAGTTCTTGTTACCGGTGTTATGGTTTCCATATTTTGCGCTCCTAACATGCTCGGGGTTATTATGGGGACCCCCTTGTTTATTCGGTTGAGATTAAAACTTATCTAGAAAGACCCAACATTGGTACTACATTTGCTTAATAACTTAATAAAATTTGCATAGGGCTTTGCAAACCCGTGGATAATTAATCAAACCCCGGGCCAGTGCTCCTTATGAGTGTTGGTCCAAACTAGAGCACTGTGCGGGGCCAACCCAGGGCAACTTGGGAGATTTCTATCAGGCCTCCGTACGCGTTGCTTATCCGTCGTGTCCTGAGAACGAGATACGCGGCTCTTATCGGATTCGTCGACACGTCGGGTGGTCTTGCTGGATTTGTTTTACCTTTATCGAGTGTCTTGCATGTGGACTCTGACTTTCTTCGGGTTTTCTCAAGGTGTTGGAATTCCTTTGGAATTACCTATGATGACCACAAGATCTGTGGTCGAGGCTATTCCCGCGGAGTGTGGTTAATTTGTGATGGACTAGTTGGAGCACCCCTGCAGGGTTAAATCTTTTCGAGAAGTCGTGCCCGCAGTTATGTGGCAACTTGGATATTTGTTTAACACCCGGTTATAATAAACTTGAAGTAAAGTCTAAGTAAAATACACCAACTGTGTGAGTAACCGTGATCGTCTCTGCTTGTGAACATGATCCGAGAGAGAACACAATGGGGTTATGATTGACGTAAGTAAGTATTCAGGATCTCACAGAGATCATACTAGATTCGATTGTTCATCGTAGGCCACTCATATTCATTTTCATGTTACATAAGTTAGCCACCATAAATGCTTAGTGTTGTTGAAAACTAAACACATACCCCATCCCAACCTTTAAGCTTGAATAGTCTCATACCCGGGTGCTTGATTGATGAGTCCTTGTGGCTCGCAGATTACTACAACCCTCCAGGTATAGGAACAGATGAGTACATGCAGGACGATCTTACCCAGCTCCAGTGGGAATATGATGAGGAAAGAGGCAGGATGTACGTGACTTACCCAGATGAGTAGAGGACCATGGTCGTGATCTTTGGGATAGCGAGATAGTGTCATTTGCATCTGTTTTATCGTTTGATTTCGTCTGTAGTCGGACCCTGTCTTCATCTTGATGATTTGAACTCTGTGTGGAATTGTAATTTAGCATGTGGCGAGTGTAAGCCAACTTGTATACTCATCTCTTCTGTAAATGTATGATGCAATGATTCTATACTTGCGAACAGCAAGATGCGCCCCTATCCCTTGTGAGGCCCTCGTGTCTTAAAATGGACAGGCACGCATCTTGGGCATGACACATAGTGCCCCTCCCAAGGGGAACATTCGGGGAGCCCGCACCCCTATTTGGGAGTGAGGGTATGTGTCCGAGGTCGGCTTACATGGCCCGTGTATGCTTAGAAGTGTATTTACTGCCATGGGTTGCGCCCTCGGACGTCTGCACCTCGGCTGCGAAGGTTGTGGTCTGCTCGTCGATACGGAGGAAGTGTTCTATGTTTCCATTGATCGTGATAACACCGCTTGGTCCTGTCATTTTAATCTTGATGTAGGGATAATGCGGGGCCACACTGAAGCGAGCGAACGCTATGCGCCCAATGAGCTTGTGATACCCACTTTGAAAGGGGGCGATGTCAAAGATTAACTCCTCACTCGAGAAATTCTTGGGTGAGCCGAAAACAACTTCTAAGGACATGGTTCATGTGCAACGAGATTCAACACCTGGAATGACTCCTTTAATGGTGGTTTTTTACGGCTTGATCCGAGATAAGTTGGTGCTCGATCCGGGATGAACAAGTCAGTCGCCGAGCTATTTGCGATACTGAAAGTCGCTGAGTCTTAAATCCAGAAAGAACATCAACTGTTGATGGTCAATAAAACCACTAGTTTCAAGAAGAATGGCAAGGGCAAGAATGGTAACTCCAAGAAGGGTGGCAAAGCAGTTGCTCCTCCAGTGAAGAAACCCAAGGCTGGACCCAAGCCAGAAACTGAGTGCTTTCATTGCAAGGGAACTGGAAGTGGAACTGCCCCAAGTATCTGGCTGACAAGAAGGCGGCCAACAACAAACAAGCTATATATGATATACATGTTATTGATGTGTACCTTACCAACTCTCGTTGTAGTGCCTGGGTATTTGATACAGGTTCGGTTGCTCATATTTGCAACTCAAAGTAGGAACTATGAAATAGACGAAGGATGGCAAAGGACGAAGTGACGATGCACGTGGGAAATGGTTCCAAGGTTGATATGATCATTATCGGCACGATCTCTCTTCGATTACCATCGGGATTAGTGATGAACCTGAATAATTGTTATTTAGTGCATGCGTTCAGCATGAACATTATATCTAGATCTTGTTTATTGCGAGACGATTACTCATTTAAATATGAGAATAATGGTTGTTCTATTTATATGAGTGATATCTTTTATGGTAATGCACCCAATGTGAGGGGTTTATTCATGTTGAATCTTGATTGTGATGATACACATGTTCATAACATTGATGCCAAAATATGTAGAGTTGATAGTCATAACACCACTTTCTTGTGGCACTGCCGTTTGGGTCAAACTGGTGTAAAACGCATGAGGAAGCTCCATGGTGATGGACTTTTAAAGTCACTTGATTTTGAATCACTTGACACATGTGAACCATGCCTCATGGGCAAGAAGACTAAAACGTTGTTCTCTGGAACAATGGAACGGGCGAGTGACTTATTGGAAATCATACATACTGATGTGTGTGGTCCGATGAGCATTGAGGCGCGCGGTGGATATTGTTATTTTCTCACCTTCACTGATGACTTAAGTAGATATGGGTATATTTACTTAATGAAGCACAAGTCTGAAACGTTTGAAAAGTTCAAGCAATTTCAGAGTGAAGTTGAGAATCGTCGTAACAAGAAGATTAAATTCCTGCGATCTGATCGAGGAGGTGAATATTTGAGTTATGAGTTTGGCAGTCACTTAAGACAGTGTGGAATTGTTTCACAGTTGACACCCCCTGGAACATCACAGCGTAATGGTGTGTCTGAATGTCGTAATCGAACCTTATTAGATATGGTGTGTTCTATGATGTCTCTTACCGATTTGCCACTATCGTTTTGGGGTTATGCATTAGAGACAGCTGCATTCACTTTAAATAGGGCACCATCAAAATCCGTTGAGACGACGCCATATGAACTGTGGTTTGGCAAGAAGCCAAAGTTGTCATTTCTTAAAGTTTGGGGATGTGATGCTTATGTCAAAAAGCTTCAGCCTGAAAAGCTGGAACCCAAAGCGGAGAAATGTGTCTTCATAGGATACCCAAAAGAGACAGTTGGGTATACCTTCTATCTCAGATCCAAAGGCAAAGTGTTTGTCACAAAGAACGGAACATTTCTTGAGAAAGAGTTCCTCTCGAAAGAATTGAGTGGGAGGAAAATAGAACTTGATGAGGTTATTGAACCTTTACTTCAGCCTGAGAGTAGCGCAGCGCAGAAAGATGTTTCTGTGGAGCCTACAACAGTTGAAGAGGAAGTTAATGATGATGATCATGAGACTTCGGATCAAGTTACTATTGAACCTCGTAGGTCGACAAGGGCCCATACTGCTCCTGAGTGGTACGACAACCCTGTCTTGGAGGTCTGTTGTTAGATAACGATGAACCTACGAGCTATGGAGAAGCAATGATGGGCCCGGATTCCGAGAAATGGTTAGAGGCCATGAAATAAGAGATGGGATCCATGTATGAAAACAAAGTATGGACTTTGGAAGTATTACCTGAAGGGCGAAAGGCCATTCAGAACAAATTGATCTTTAAGAGGAAGATGGACGTGGACGGTAATGTCACCGTCCATAAAGCTCGACTTGTGGCAAAGGGTTTTTCACAAGTTCAAGGAGTTGACTATGATGAGATCTTCTCACCTGTAGTGATGCTTATGTCCGTCAGAATCATGTTAGCAATAGCTGCATATTTTAACTATGAAATTTGGCAAATGGATATCAAAACAGAGTTCCTTAACAGTTTTCTTAAGGAAGAGTTGTATATGATACAGCCAGAAGGTTTTGTCGATCCAGAGAATGCTGACAAAGTTAGCAAAATCCAGCGATCCATTTATGGACTGGTGCAAGCATCTCGGAGTTGGAATCTGCATTTTGATGAGGTAATCAAAGCGTTCGGGTTTGTACAAGTTTACAGAGAAGCTTGTATTTACAAGAAAGTGAGTGGGAGCTTTGTAGCATTTCTAATATTATATATGGATGACATATTGCTGATTGGAAACAATATAGAAATGCTGGAAAGCGTGAAGGAAAATTTGAACAAAAGTATTTCAATGAAGGACCTGGGAGAAGATGCTTTCATATTAGGCATTAAGATCTATAGAGATAGATCAAGACGCTTAATTGGACTTTCACAGAGCACATACCTTGATAAAGGTTTGAAGAAGTTCAAAATGGATCAGTCCAAGAAAGGGTTCTTGCCTGTGTTACAAGGTGTGAAGTTGAGTAAGACTCAATGCCCAGTGACTGCAAAAGATAGAGAGACGATGAGTGTCATCCCCTATGCTTCAGCCATAGGCTCTATCATGTCTGCAATGCTGTGCAAAAGACCCGATGTCATCCTTGCCATAAGTATGGCCGGAAGGTTTTAGAGTGATCCTGGAATGGAGCATTGGACAACGGTCAAGAATATCCTTAAGTACCTGAAAAGGACTAAGGAAATGTTTCTCATTTATGGAGGTGATCAAGAGCTCGTCGTAAAGGGTTACGTCGATGCAAGCTTTGACACTGATCCAGATGACTCTAAGTCACAAACCGGATACATATTTATTCTTAATGGGGGTGCGGTAAGCTGCTGCAGTTCCAAGCATAGCGTGGTAGCCGATTCTACATGCGAAGCGGAGTACATCGCAGCCTTAGAGGCGGCGAAGGAAGGTGTCTGGATGAAGGAGTTCATGACAGATCTTGGAATAGTGCCTAGTGCACTGAACCCAGTGGATCTATTCTGTGATAACACTGGTGCCATTGCCCTGGCCAAGGAACCAAGGTTTCACAAGAGGACCAGACACATAAAGCGACGCTTCAATTCCATCCGCGAGTACATCAAGGAGGAGGACATAAATATTTGCAAAGTGCACATGGATCTGAATGTTACAGACCCATTGACTAAACCTCTTCCAACGGCTAAACATGATCAACACCAGAACTGTATGGGTGTTCAATTCATTACAATGTAAATCGCATAACTGATGTGAGCTAGATTATTGACTCTAGTGCAAGTGGGAGACTGTTGGAAATATGCCCTAGAGGCAATAATAAAATAGTTATTATTATATTTCCTTGTTCATGATAATCGTTTATTATCCATGCTATAATTGTATTGATTGGAAACACGTTGCATGTGTGGATACATAGACACAACTGTGTCCCTAGTATGCCTCTAGTAGACTAGCTCGTTGATCAAAGATGGTCAAGGTTTCCGAGCCATTGACATGAGATGTCATTTGATAACAGGATCACATCATTAGGAGAATGATGGGATGGAAAAGACCCAAACTATAAACATAGCATATGATTGTGTTAGTTTATTGCTACAGTTTTCTACATGTCAAGTATATGTTCCTATGACCATGAGATCATGCAACTCACGGACACCGGAGGAGTGCCTTGTGTGTATCAAACATCGCAACGTAACTGGGTGACTATAAAGGTACTCTACATGTATCTCCGAGGGTGTCTGTTGGGTTGGCATGGATCAACACTAGGATTTTTTACTCCATGTGACGGAGAGGTATCTTAGGGCCCACTCGGTAATACAACATCACAATAAGCCTTGCAAGCAATGTGACTAAGTGTTAGCCACGGGATCTTGTATTACGAACGAGTACAAAGACTTGTCGGTAATGAGGTTGAACTAGGTATACAAATACCGACGATCGAATCTTGGGCAAGTAACATACCGAAGAACAAAGGGAACATCATACGGGATTAACTGAATCCTTGACACAGAGGTTCGACCGATAAAGATCTTCGTAGAATATGTAGGAATCAATATGGGCATCTAGGTCCCGCTATTGGTTATTGACCATAGAGGTGTCTCGATCATACCTACATAGTTCTCGAACCCGCAGGGTCTGCACACTTAAGGTCCGGTGACGTTTCGGTAGTATAGAGTTATGTATGGTGGTGACCGAAGGTTTTTCGGAGTTCCGGATGAGATTCCAGACATCACGAGGAGCTCCGGAATGGTCCGGAGGTAAATATTGATATATAGGAAGTCCTGTTTTGGTCACCGGAAAAGTTTCGAGCTCATCGGTAGTGTACCAGGAGTGCCGGGAGGGTGCCGAGGGACCATCGGGAGGGTAATTTCGACCCAAGAGGCTACATGGGCTGTGGGAAGAGGTATACCAGCCCGTAGTGGGCTGGCCTAAGTCCCATAAGAGGCCCGTGCGGCTGGAGTGGAAGAAGGAAAAAGGCCAAGGTGGAAACAGTTTCCAAGTAGGAAAGGAGGAACCCTAGTCCTACTAGGATTGGAGGAGGATTCCTCCTCTCCTCCTTGCGCCAAAGGCCAAAGGGCTGGCCCCTTGTGCACCAGCCTCCTCCCTCCCTCCTCCTATATATACTAGAGGTTTTGAGGGTTTTGAGACACAGAAAAACAGCCTCGTGCTGCCTCTACTCTAGATCGTAGTTTCTCCTCTAGATCGGTTTCAGTGGTGCTTAGGCAAACCCTGCTGGAATAGCTCCACCACCATCGCCGCAACGCCGTCGCGCTACCGGAGAACTCTTCTACCTCTCCGCTCCCTCTTGCTGGATCAAGAAGGCGGAGATCGTCATCGAGCCGTACGTGTGCTGAACGCGGAGGTGTTGTCCGTTAGGTGCTAGATCGGGACGGATCGTGATTGGGTCGCGGGACGCTCGGCGATTTGGATCGCGAAGACGTTTGACTACATCAACCGCGTTTCTTAACGCTTCCCGCTTAGCGATCTACAAGGCTATGTAGATCCACTCTTCCCTCTCGTAGATGTTCATCTCCTAGATTGATCTTGGTGAAGCGTAGGAATTTTTTTGTTTCCCATGCAACGTTCCCCAACACTAAACTCCACGGCGAGTTGGGGATCTAGGGTTACAAGGTTGGTATCCTAACATGAAGATGGCACGAGAAGTCTTGAGTGTATGTCAAGTCTTTGGTAGACGCGGTCTTGACCACGTTCTATCGTGCAACCTCCGGAGTTCATCTTAAGAGGATAGTGGGCCCCTCGGCCCTATCCAAAGAGTTTTAGGCCGACCAGGTCAGGACCCCCTAGTCCAGTACACCGTCAGCCGTGTAATGGAGAAAAGGAGACTTACGCAGGGAATGTTTTCTCTCTCAAACAATAACTAAATTTTGTACTAGTTAGATAACTCGTTAGATGTTTTTACTGGTTGATATCACATCATATTTACGTGCTAAGAAATGAGTTGTAACTAAAACAATAATGTTAAATTTGGTAATTACATGAAATGTGTTGGACATTAGGTTTTTGAAATTAATTCCGTGTTCAATTTGTTCTCGTTTTGTGTGTGAAGAATTTATATACAATATGTACATGATTAATTTATTTGATATATATGTGTGTGTGTGTGTGAGTGTGAGTGTGTGTGTGTTTGTGTGGAATATATTACAAGATCCACCATAAAACTGAAACAACATCAATGCTCTTTGAAGTCATAATATCCTATCCAGCTTCAGCTTTAAATGTCTATGTTCAACCATGATTGTGCCATATGTTTCAAGGTCCATGATAAAACTGAAAGACCATAAGGGTTTTAAGGTCATGGTGGCTGGGTTTTGCTGGCGTTATGGTCCATGCATACCAATTCTCTGAATCAGTGCCACAACGCAGTGATATAAGAAAAAAGTGTGTTGTTTGTCGACTATGGGCAATGAAGTGATGTAGATGTACCGTAGAGTAAATATCTAAGGTACAGTGTGAACTATTTTAGTTCTTTCTTGTGCTATATGCTAATGTCAGATTTTATGTTAGGTCTATTTTAGCTCAATGTTGGTGCTAGCGGTACAAAACACTTGCAATTGTATGTGTCTTGAGTGCATAAATTTATGTTCTAGAAGATAAATGTAGAGAATGGTTGCAATAATTTAAGTTTTTGTTTAGTAAAATATTTGTATTTAGAATAAGTAGTAGTTATACACTCCTGTGTAGTTTTAGTATCTGAGTTGAGAAATAAATAGTGGTCTTTCTCTGTGAGGCTTGATGCCTTGCTTTTTATAATTCAATTCATTTATATTTATTTTCTAATATTCAGACATAATGGTTTTGCAGAGAACAGTGAGGTGACTTTAGATAGCTGTTATGAGCTGATGGAGTCTTTGATCTGAAGTTATATTTGTATAGATTGCATGATTTGTTGACGAGGATGAGAAAGAGGAGCTGATGGTAAACCAACCGAGGAAGGTCACGGAAGATTGAGGTTATGCGATGCCACACCAGAAGTTAGTTAGGCTATGGGTTAGTTAGGAGTTATTGAAGAGTGAGCCGATATGTGGGTCGAGTATGGTGCATATTACAAGGTATTAAAGCTACTAAGCAGGGGCTCCTCCCGTGCGTTCCCATTGCTGGGCGAGGTCTCTCACGGGCTTGACACGTGTTTCCATCTACGTGCGTTCCCAGTGCTCGGCGAGGCCTCTCACGGGCTTGACACGTGTTTCCATCGATCAAGCACGACGCGTGGGCGTTTGCTTTTTTTTCACATTTTTTTAATTGCCGCTGCTGATTTACCTCTATGTTTCCTTCTTATTTCTTCTACAGAGAGAATGAGAGAGGGCTCCTCTCCCCGATTCCCACCCCACCCAATCCAGCCGCCGCCCCAACCCCACCGCCGGCGACCCCTTCCCTCCTCTCATAGATTAACTCGACCTACGCAGGCCGCGGCTAGGTCTGCCAAGCCCTCCCTCCTCGCGCCAGGAACCCTAGCCCACGACCATGGTGGTGACCGAGCTCGGGGTCCGCAGGAGGCACCCTCTCTTTCCCAAGAACAGGCGCATATGGAGCTCCTCGCTTCAATCCCTCTCTCTCTCCTCAACATGGCGACCGGTCTGGACAGCACCGCCAGATGGAGGTGCAGCACCGATCTGTCTCCTCATCCAAAACAGAGCCTCACAAGGGATGGGTATGAATGCCTCCTTCCCTCTCTTCTTCTTCTTCTGGTCTTCTTCTTCTTCTCCATATCCGATTCGTGTGGTTTTGTGCAGGTTGCTTCAAAAGAAATAGATTGACCATTTAACAGTGCTCAATCTCCTGCCTGCAATGGTCCTTTACGCTACAACGATACCTATAACCAATCCGTCTCTCTTACGTCGTCAGTAAGAGTTAGGATCAGATTTTGGAGGAGGTAAACATGTAGTTTACATATGGTTATCCTTTTGATAGGTTACATATTACTACTGTCTAAAGATCCAACAATTTAACTGCAATCCCCATGGTTGGTACAGCGGACATAGGCAGTGGAGAGCCATAAACGGGTTTGGTCTGCATCTCCGGCTGCAGTATGTTATCCCTGTAGTAGCTGCTACATGAACAAATCAAACATGGGAGAGCCATATTTACTTTGAAGTTTATAGAAGGCTTTACATATTTGGTATATGTAAATGTTGGGATAAGATGCAGATGTGATATGCACCCCTTCCGGCAGCACCATGTAATCTCTGCTATAGCGAAGGTACCTACTGGTACTATCTTCTACCTATTTCCCGATTCATATTCCTTGGGCTTAGAAATCGTTAACTGGGCAACATTCTACTCAGCTACTATTCATACATATACCATGATTTTAGTTCCTCATATTACGATTAAAATTTTAGTTTATCTGTATAAACTATTGAGAAAAAATTTATATAAGTCTTCCACTATATTTTTCTTAGTTTTGTTGTTATATATATTTATTGCAATTTAGGTTTATATATTCTGTTAAATGGTGTGCATTACGTGGTACCAGAGAAATTGTTCCTTGGTCGTTTGATGAGTTCTCTAACTGTTTTATTTGACACCACAAATCTCAATTCCAGGTGATATGTTTAATATGTGTAACCATTTGTTATGTCTTATAGCTATTGAAACCCTTTCTGGAAGATATGATTTTGGAGGCAAACTGTTTGGCAATATGAAGTATTTTTACTTTTTGTAGCAAGGAAAAAGTATATACTCTTCTCTGTTCGCTAAAGTACTTGCAATACATGGGAATTTAGTATAAGAATTTTTGATTAAAAATTAGAAGTGAAGGACAAACGCTTTCTAAATTGTGTGTTTATCTCCCAAAGCCAGTGTTCTCTCACGGGCAACTATATGTGGCTGTCTCGCAAGTGACATCACGACAGGGGTAAAAATGCTGATTGAAGATGCCAAGGGTGTTCCAACTAATGTTACTACAAATAGTATTTACAAGGAAATAATTAATGCTTTATAGGTAACTAGGAACTGATTATCTGGCTGGAGAAAACTTTTCCTTTGCTTAATTGCTTGCTTCTGAATTGTTTTTGTTTTGTTCTTTTAGTAAGAGACTTTGTTTTCAGCCTGGCAGTACGAAGGCTCCAACTCATACGGGCTTTTAGTAGCCATGGAACTCATTGCTCCTGAACCGGAACTGGGATGACATGTGTCTCGACCTGTACGTTATGATTCTGAGCTTGATCGAACAAAGACATGTAGCTTCTTAGCGTCATACAGGGTCTTCGTTCGATCAAGCACTGGATGCATATAGCTGGTAATATGAAAATGGGTGTGTCTCTGGTCATTCTCACATGGGGGCAACGGCATCAAACTCTTAACTCTTCTGTCTCTCTGGTTCACATCCTAGAAGACATGTTGTTGCCGTCTTCGTCTGATAGTGTTTCAGCTGCTGCTGATAGTATATATGATTCATTCTTTTTCAATTATTCTGATGCGGATTACTTAGCCCAGCATGCTATTTTGTGCTCCAGTAATGCTGTTGTAGATTGATATCAACAATACTGTCTTCAAGCGTGTTCCTGAAAATTCTAGATCTTTTTTCAGCTGATTTTGCTAAGATCTTTCTAATCTCCCATGCCATCAATAAATTGGCACTAATTTGAGTTATCATGCTACAACGCTTAGTTTTCAAATAGGGTTTAGGGTTTAGCACGCTACGCTAAGTAAAAGATCTTTTTTCAGCTGCGTTTAGCACGCTGGACGCACTGTAATATGAAAGGTCCTGTCCTTTTATTAGAACCTCTTTGTTTATTTTTTGCTAATTCAATTTACTAAAGTTTTCCTGTGACATTGGGTTTCAGAGAAAGAAGTTTTCTATGAAGGTTAGCTCTTTTCATATTCAGGTTCATAATTAGGCACTCTATTCCTCTGTTTCTTTCCTTAACATTTTTCCCTACTTGCAAATACAGGATAGAATACTGCTTACCAGATGTAGCATTCAAAACCTGTACTCAAATGGTGTCCTTTTGTTCAGGAGGTGTTCCATTTTGCAGAACTTCCGATTGTACAGAATGGTTTCCAAGCTGTGGCTACTTCAGTAACATCAGTTTCTGCTGAGATGGTTTAAATATAAAGCTAAACATTTGTAGCCATGAGTGAACAAATTTGTGGTAGTCTACAGTGCTTACCCGCAGAGGCAGACGGGATTCTCACCACCCAATCTCATGATCACTGTGTTATGTTTGTTTCATTGACACGAAGTTTACCTTGGAAAAATACCTATACACAATGTTCTACTATTAAACCCTCTATTCAGTCTTTGTTTAGATCTCTTTTGCTGTGATGCTTTGGATGACCCAGTAGCAAAGGTGATTTCTTTTACTTTCTACAACTGTTTTGATATTTCAAGTACGCATTTGCATTATTAGATTAACCATTCTGTGTACAGATGTTAGAAGGTTTTGTCTGAAATTTAGTTGATTGTCGAAGAAACATCAATTCATAATCAAAATGTTTACATTTGGAGCTTGAAATCCCAGATCAGTTCAGTCATCTCAGTTCAACTTACTGAAACAGTCTGAAAAAAAAAACAGTTTACTGAAACTGCTGCTTATCTACTAATCTGTAGTTGTTTGAATTGTAGTAAGTAAAAGTAATTGGATGCAAATAGTAGGCATTTGTGTTGTTCCTGTTGAATTAATTAGCATGTGTACAGATCTGAGAAGGTTTTCTGAAGTTTAGTTGGTTGTTAGAAAAAAGAAAATCATAAATCCTATGTTGACACTGTTGGGTCTGAAGAGTGAATTCAGATTGTATCCAAAAACAGCGAGGTGAGATTGAGTATTCATAGCTATATACATTCCAAGGTTTTGTTCTCATGATAGCTTACAAATAGTTACACTTTTTCTATGTTCGCTATAGCGATGGAAACAAAAAAGTTCATCTCATCAAGTGAGCACAGCAAACACTACCACAACGTCTACTACAGCTAACTCTAGCAAAAAAGAGGAAGGTGATGCATGGAAGCTCTTTCAGATTAATTAGGTAAGTGAACTATTTTTTTTTGACATCTAATATAGCTTAAACATTTATAGTTTTTGTGATTTGTGGAAAAAGCTTGCACTTAGCGCTTACAAGTGCACAGGAACTATCTTTGTAATTAATTAATCCAGGGTTTGATGTGTCTATCTGTACTTAACATCCATCTTAAAAGTCAAAATCTGTATTGGAGTTGTATTTTCTATATGTAGCTCCAGGAGTCAGTAATATGTTTTATCCTGAGAATATCAACTGGCGAAGAACCACTATACTCCTATGTAATTAACACCCAAATCGAATTGATAGTGTTACACTTTAGGGATGTCTCTAAATGTAGCCAGTTACTTGGATGATCTACTGCCTTGCAGATTTCTCAAGCTCCCAGATGATTTACACAGGGTCTTCTGTCCGTGGCTCACGTCCAGCTTCAGCTAACTATTGTAGTAATAAGATGTGGAAACAAGTATTCCATGGTGCTGAATATTTTACATTTTCGAAGATACTTTCCACAATGTATGTTTGTTTATAACCTGTCAATTTTCACAGGGAAATGAGTGATGTGCCTTCCAATATACGAATGTGTATTGTAATGTACTCGAATGTATATAGATTGCGGGACGGAAAGTTGATGTTCTTCTGTTTAGTTAGCGTTAAGTGAAAGAAAACCTTGCAAATTGTGCATTGCTTCAATTTGTGAACAATGCGGACCTCTACCCGACCAGCTCAACCAAAATACCATTGATATTCCCCCTCTCATTTTGAAAGAAAGCCTTGCAAATTGTGCATTGCACGAATGGGTTTCAGCATGGGCGCATGCCGCCGCGCTTCTGCCTGCTAGCACATATCAACGCCGGTAGTCAGAACTTCATGCCAGTGTGGATGGAAATGATGGGATGCAGATGGGCATGCTGCAGACCAACAATTTGTCATTGCCAAATGATTCAATCCCGGTGAGGTCATTGTTGGATATGGAAGGTCTCCCTAGGCAAGGTATTCGAAGTTCTTAAGTGTTTACGAACCTCATTGTGTTTTGGTATTAATTTGATTAGCAAGTGTATTTACCGATGCATATATGTAATGTGGGTTGTGTGTAGCACCGAATCTGAGGCGGCTGCAACCCAGTCGGTTCTGGCGTTGGGGAGTTAAGAAATCAGACATAATCAGATGGCATCAACAGTTTTATAAATTATTAATAATTGGAAGGTCCGCTTAGCGTTTGGGAAGAGAAGCATGGTGCCAAAACGTACTTCTAGTTCTTAATCCGGATGATCTCATTAAATATTACGAGTGGAATAGGAGTTTGAACACCAAATAAACAACATTAGTAGTCAACATATATGTAATGTCTATATATCATTCTTCTTAATATTTGAGTGTGCAAATTTTTTTGCCATGCCCATTAACTAAAATTGACATGCTCCAATATTTAAAGAAAATGTTGTCATTTTGAAAAAAAAGGAAATTTTCCTTGGTCCAGAAACAAAATTGGCCATGATATATAGACTAAATTTTCATGGTCCCATATTTAAAGAAATGTTGCCATGTTCCAAAAAAAAGAAAAGAAATTTGCCATGGTCCATATACAAAATTTGCGGTGCCCATTAACTAAAATTGCCATGCTCCAATATTTAAAGAAAAAGGTACCATGTTGAAAAAAAGGAAATTTGACATGGTCGAGAGACTAAATTTGCCATGGCCCATATAATAAATTTGACATGCTCCATTAACTAAATTTACCATGATATAGATACTAATCTTGCCATGGTCCAATATTTAAAGAAATATTGCCATGTTGCAAAAAAAAAAAGAAATTTGCCATGGCGTGTATACTAAATTTGCCATGCTGCACTAACTAAATTTCACATGATATGCAGACTAAATTTGCCATGGTACCATATTTAAAGAATGTTGCCATGATGGAAAAAAAGGAAATTTTCCATGGCCCGTGTACTAAATTAGTAAATTTGCCATGCTCCACTAACTAAATTTGACATGACATGTAGACTAAATTTAAAGAAAATTTGCCATGTTGCAAAAAAGAAAGAAAATTTTCCATGGTCGAAAAAGTAAAATTGCCATGACTCGTAGACTATATTTACCATGATCGATGCAATTAAATTGCCATGAGCCTAATAAAAGAAGATTTTTTTGTCATGGTCCCATATCATGACATTTTTATTACACAAAAAGTTGTTTTCAGAAACAAATTCCATAGCAAATTGTAGATAGAGACAAATAATTCTAAGTTGCTATCAAAAAGTTGCCATGGCAAAAATATAGAGAGAAAATAGTTTTAAGTTGCCATGGTCACCATGCTAGAATTCCATGTTCTTAGGTTTAAAACTCCTTGTGTAGTTTTATAAAGACTGTTGCCATGGTAAAAAATGGATGTGAGACAATGCAAAAGAGCTATAAAGATTGCATACCATGCAAAAAAATAACAAATTATGTATTGCAAATGGTATTTGTCATCGCAAGATGTGTATTGGTAACATGGCAAAAACTGGGTCGACACATTGCAAGCGTTTATTGTATCCATGGCACATGTCGGGATGTTGATAAAGTTACTAGTCTAATGTGCAAACAAATTATGAATTTTGTGCCATTTTGATTTCACATACAAACTTATGCTTAAAAAAATATTGCTATGACATTTTCGTAATCTCATGGGGACCATACTCACATACTTCGCTTCGGCTAAACAAATCGAGCCCAACAAAATTGCCATGTGAGTAAGATAAAACTCAATATCTACTACAAAGTTGCCATAGACCAGAACACAAAAACAAGCATCAGTATGAATTCATTGTGGAAAAAGCCAGAGCAGTAAATCTCACTAGCTCCATGCACATTATGTGGTCGACAAAACGAAGTAGCAGGGGCGGCCACACATTTGGAGCTCTTCTAGATCCCCTCCCCGTTCCAAATCAGTAGCATATGTGGATTGGGTGGCGGTGTTGTCGCCTCGAGCTTCGGTAGAAACCCAGCGAGCCCCCAATGACAGTGCGGCCGTCGGGGACTACAAGCTGCCAATTCCTCACCTGGAGCGTCACAGCCATGGCATACTGCTCCACGAGGTGGCTCTGCTTGTTGTTCATCAAGGGAGGCCGTAGGGTACTCGACGGGCAACCGGCCGACCCAGACCGGACCATGCCGGGGTAAGGTGTTCTGGAAGGCCATGGGGCCCAGTGAGGCCATTCCGCGTCAGCGGCAAGCTGGTCGGGCGCGCCGACACATGGTTGGAGCCACCTCCGCCGCCGACGACCTGAAGGACGTGCATCACCCCAATTGGAGGGGGCGCGTCGCAAAAGAGTGGTAAGGGCCGCATCACCGGGGGTGGCACCTCCATGAGCTCAAGCCGCCACCGTCCACCTCGAGGAGCCACCGCTGAACCTCGTTGGCAGCCACCGCCCGCCTCGTCTTGTAGCACGATGAAGCAGAGGACGGTCGCGCAGGGCTCAGCCGTCGTGCCTGTAGGAGATATGCCCTAGAGGCAGTAATATCAGTTACTTTTGTATCTCCAAGTTTGTAATGAATGTTTATGATCCATGCTATAACTGCAATGATTCTCGAGTCTGCAAATAAAACGAGGCTTGGAGGGAAACTCATGTGCACGTGTGGTATAATAAATGGTAAATTGTATTCCTAGTCTTGCCTCTAAGACTGGCTCAAGTATTGCATGATGATCCTGTTTTCCTGATCATGGGCATGGCCATGCCGGCAATTTTGAGGGCACGATGTTGGTAGAACACTTGTGTTGAATTGATCCGAATTGATGTTATGCTATGAGATACATTCGTCATAAGTTTATGGTTAATAACACAGAGAAGTTAATGTTTGCATAATTCCTTAGACCATGCGAGTATCGAGTTTCTTCATGCTTGCTTCATGAACTTTGGGGTTTGTTAAACGTCATCCGTAAATGGGTGGCTATTACGGCGGCTTACGGGTTCATGGAAAAGTATGTCAAGTAACTTGATAGCTCAAGATTGGGATTTGCTCCTTCGGTGATGGAGAGATATCTCTGGGCCCTCTCGGTGTTACGGTATCCATCATCGTCTGGCCAGACACTTTGTGATTTGATCACGGGGATGCCAAAACATGGGAACGAGAAAAGAGAACAATACCGGCAACGAGGTAACTGACATTGTGGACAAGTGTTGATCCACGAGGATGCCGATGTTTCTCACCTCGGGTAATTGTAACATATCGCGAAGCAACAGGAATAGCTCACGGCAACTGGAGGTTCACTCGAATATTTATTCGTGTGGGTATAGGGATCGATATGGGTGTCCACGGCTCCGATGCTGATCATTGATCGGAAGGTGTTCCGGGTCATGTCTATACTTCACCGAACCTATAGGGTCACACGCTTAAGGGTCATCTATCTGCTGAATACTAGACAGGGAGTCTGAGAGAAAATCACCGAAAAAGTTTCGGAGACAACGGAAGAGTTCCGGAGAGAGAACATTGGAATAGTTCCGGTAAAACCGAAAAGTTGTTTCGGAGTATACCATTAAGTCAAAATGGTTTCGGCACACGTCTGGAAATTCTTGGAGGGTGCCAGAATGATTCTGGGGACTTCTGGGATTTTTCGGAGGAAAAAAACCGGAAGTGTTCCGGAGCCGCCGGAACCGCTATGGTAGCTTTTCGCTGAAGAAAAACATTGTTCCGGAATTGTTTCGGAACGCGTCCAAAATTGTTTTAGTGGGTACTGGAATTATTCTAGGCACACAGAAATAGTTTGGGATTTAACAGACGCAGAAAAATGTCTTCGTGAATAGTGAAAACACTATTTTGAATAGTAGAAACACTATATATATAAATAGTGGAAACACTATATATGTATAGTGGAAACACTATTGTAAATAGTGGAAACACTATATATGTATAGTGGAAACACTATTGTAAATAGTGGAAACACTATTGTGAATAGTGGAAATACTATTAGGGGATGATGCAGGCATGGTGATGCAGGCATGGTGATGCAGGCATGGTGATGCAGGCAACACTATTTGGAGGCTTTCCCTTTATGCCCTTGTGGTGTGCTCACCTCATGGGCATTTTGGGTATTTCAAGTGCCACCCTACCCCTTGGGTTTTCCTATAAATAGAGGTGGAGATGCACTCTCCACACTCATCCTTTGCTCTCATACACATGCTTTGCTTTGCAAGCTCTCTCTCTCCCTCCCACGAAAAGATTTTTTTCGTAGAGCCGAAAGGCTGTCTGGGTTCCGGCAGGAACTAGTTCTGGACGGCGAAGCCCTGTCGGATAGATGACACCGTATGTGTGCAACCCCGTAGAGAGTTCGTAGTTTCGATCTTTTGCCCGAGGGGCTGTTCGAGTGTCCTCCCGAAGGGCTGTCCGAGTCTCGGGTCGAGTTTCGAGAGTCCTCCCGAAGGGCCGTCCGAGTCTCCGTTCGAGTTTCGAGGGTCCTCCCGAAGGGCTGTCCGCGACATCGTCCGGGGGACTGTCCGACCGCCTCCCGAAGGGCTGTCCGACGAGGGAGTACATCCTCGCGGTTGGGAGGTTGTAAATCCTAGCTGCGGGGATCTGCACCAACGATCTCCACCGACTCTTCTTCCGCTGCGCTACGAGTCGGTACGGATCAGATCAAACCTTGTATGCATTCTCCATAGTGGTCCTGGGCGTGCTCGCTATACCGAAATTTTTTGTTTTCTGTCGCGTTCCCCTACAGTGGCATCAGAGCCAGGCTATGAGTAGATGCATGGTATGATCTAGAATACATGAGATGTATGAGTATTGCATAGTATAATTTTGTAGTAGATGAGATCTATTGCTGAAAATTATTTGTGCGGGTAGCAGATGAAATCTGTTACCCGATGTTCTTGTTGCTTCCCGTGAATTTGCGTACTCCTGATCTTGACGGAATGGTGGAATCTTACAAAGTTCTGGCAATCCGCGATCCTTTCATGCTGCTCCTGAGTATGCTGATTGACAGATCAACGAAGTGCTTCAGTGTCTTTGGGTTCCACCATAGTTAAAGAAAGATGGATGTTTCGCAGACGAAGGGCAATGCAGATATGATCTGCACGGGGGTCACGCGTATGGCGAAGTTTACTATGGGGCTCGAGATTTTACTATCTCGTGTTTCATACACCCTGGAAAGTTAATCTAGCAACTTGAAGTATCATACTTGATGATAAACGTTGGTAGCTGCGTTTTAAGTCAAAACCTTAGAAGCCACGTAAAATAAAATTTTGCATAAACCGATTAGAGGCGTCTAACTTGGTTTTGCAGGATGGTTTGCATGTGATGTGGTATAGCAATGCTCATATTCAATTTGATTATGTATGAGATGGCTATATGATGTAATTAACATGACCTGCGTGTCATGATTCGGCATGATGGCTGGAGCCATATGATTGCACTTTAATGACCTGCGTGTCAACCTTATGTAATGCACTTATTTTATTAGCTATAGAGATAGCAATATTATTTGGTGCATCGACAAGGTGGTGGCAATCTTCGCAAAGGTGAACACCGACGCAAATGCCGAAGACGAAGAAATACTTGACTTCTCCGTCAGAAGGGGCTATATCATATCATGCTATTATGAATTGCCTGAGATGTTTATCCCTCTTGATGCACCCTTCTTGATTGCGCGGTAGTCGCTTTTTATTAGGGTGATCTCTCACAAAAATATCAAGTAGATAGTGTTCTCCCAAGTGTAGCACCGTCACGGCACCTATCTGTTCGGGGTATCACATGGTTACATGGATACAAACGATTAGAGAAGTGTGAGGCGGGTGAGTTGAGACCTCGCAGCGAGATCACTTGGTTGTCTTGACGTTCAGGCATGAAAGTCATGATCTCGGAACACACGCATCGAAAGATGAACAAGAGTCACATAGAGATGTGATTGGCAAGTTGGCCTACCAATTGAAATTCTCGCCACTTGAGATGGTTACATCCTTGACGCTAAATTGAAAGTTGGATCTTGCATCACTCACAATCAATTATGAGAGATATTGATTTGAGTGGGAGCGCACTTTAGAATAAAATTGTTTATTCACTAGTGCCAAAAATCATTATGAACAATGTCTAAAATGAACTTGTGTTTTCCGTTGTAGATCAAATGGCTCGCAATAGCGCGTTCAACTTAGGCCCGATGTTAGAGAAAGAGAAGTTAGCTGCGAATGGAAACAACTATGCGGACTGGGTCCATACCCTGAGGATTGTCCTCAGGAGCGCTAAGAAAGTGTACGTGCTTGATGGAGCTCTTCCACCAAAGCCGGCGGCAACAGCCGCGGTAGACATACAGAATGTCTGGGCCACTAAGGATGATGATTACAACTTAGTGCAGTGCCTCATGCTGTCTTGCATGAGTTCAGAGCTTCAAAAACGTTTTGAATTCCATAACTCCTTTGATATGATCAAGGATCTGGATGCTCTTTACAAGTTTAATGCAAGGTCTGAACGTTTTGATATCATGAAGATGATGTCAGAGACCAAGATGGCTGAGGGCAGTTCAGTTGGCGAGCACGTAGTCAATATGATTGGCTACGCTGAAAGGCTTAAAACCCTGGAATTTCCACTTCCAGAAGAGCATGTAATGGACATGTTGCTCTGTTCACTCCCCCCTTCTTACGGAGGTTTTGTCATGAACTACAACATGAATGGGATGGACAAAACACCTAATGAGGTGCTTGCCATGCTGAAAACTGTTGAAGGAGGACTGCAGAAAAATCGCAAGCAAGTGTTGCTTGTGAATAAAACTGTCAGTTTCAAAAAGAAAGGCAAGCCAAAGAAAGGCAAGGGCGCCGGTAAGACCGGCTTCCAACGCAAATCTAAGGGCGGAGCCAAGAATGAAACTGAGTGCTTCTACTGCAAGGGCACAGGACACTGGAAGAGAAACTGCAAGAAGTATCTGGAAGATAAGAAATCCGGGAAAACCGGAAAAGGTATAATTGTTATACAAGTTAATGTCATTGACGTTTTGCTTGCTAGCGAAAATTCTAAGTCTTGGGTATTTGATACCGGATCGGTTGCTCACATTTGCAACTCGATACAGGGGCTTCAGAAGGTGCGCAAGCTGGCAAAGAATGAAGTCGTGATGCGTGTCGGGAATGGCGCTGGGATCGCCGCTCAAGCCGTCGGCATTATGCCTCTACGTCTCCCTTCAGGATTTATTTTGGAACTTAGTAACTGTTATTTTGTTCCGTTGTTGTGTAGAAACATTATCTCTGGATCATGTTTAGTGCACGACGGGTACTCCTACAAGTCTGAGAACAATGGTTGTTCACTTTATTGTAAGGATATGTTTTATGGATTTGCACCCATTGTTGGGGGCCTTTTCATACTAAATCTTGAATGTGGAAATGATGTCTTTAACGTGAATGCTAAACGCCTTAAGAAGGCTGATACCACCGCCACTTACTTGTGGCACTGTCGGCTTGGCCACATCGGAAAGAAACGCATGCAAAGACTCCATAAAGATGGAGTTTTACCGTCCCTTGATTTTGAATTATTTGACACATGTGAAGCTTGCTTGATGGGAAAAATGACCAAGACGCCGTTCACGGGTCATCCTGAACGGGCGGGTGAATTATTGGAAATAATACATAGTGATGTATGTGGTCCAATGAACACGGCCGCACGGGGTGGGTATTTTTACTTCGTGACTTTTACTGATGATTTGAGTCGGTATGGCTATATCTACTTGATGAAGCATAAGTCGGAAACCTTTGAAAAGTTCAAAGAATTTCAGAATGAGGTAGAAAATCATCGTAACAAAAAGATTAAGTTTCTGCGGTCTGATCGCGGAGGCGAATATCTTAGTCACGAGTTTGGCCAACATCTGAGTGATCGTGGAATCGTTTCACAGCTTACGCCTCCCAGAACTCCACAGCGAAACAGAGTGTCGGAACGACGTAACCGAACCCTGTTAGACATGGTAAGGTCGATGATGTCTCTTACAGATCTACCGATATCTTTTTGGGGTCACGCACTAGAAACTGCTACTTATACATTAAACAGAGCACCGTCTAAGTCTGTTGAGACGACACCACATGAGATGTGGTATGGGAAGATACCTAGTGTGTCACATCTCAAGGTTTGGGGTTGTGAGGCATACGTAAAACGTTTACAGCCAACCAAGCTAGAACCTAGATCAGACAAATGTTACTTTGTAGGTTATCCAAATAACACCATTGGATATTCCTTCTACCACCAAACCGAGGGCAAAGTTTTTGTCGCAAAGGTTGCACATTTTCTCGAGAAAGAGTTTCTCGCTAAAGAATTGAGTAGGAGGACAGTACAGCTTAATGAGATTAGTGAATCTTCGGCAACTGTTGATATGGCTAAGGAACCGGAAGTAATTCCGCAAATTATCCCTACAACCGAGCCGGAAGTTGTCGCATGTGATGCGGAAACTTCAGACAATGTTGTAACTGAACCACGCAGATCAGGTAGGGCTATCCAGCCACCTGAATGGTTTCATAACGAAATCTTCATTCTTGAAGACGATGAACCTGCGCACTACAAGGAAGCGATGGCGGGGCCTAGCTCAAGGGAATGGCACAAGGCCATGAGATCCGAGATGGAATCCATGTACGAAAACCAAGTTTGGAACTTGGAAGAACTTCCAGATGGCGTAAAACCCATTGGTTGTAAATGGATTTTCAAAAGAAAGACGGATGCGGATGGTAACATTACTATCCACAAAGCTAGACTTGTCGCGAAAGGGTTCACGCAAGTTCTAGGAGTTGACTACGACGAGACTTTCTCGCCCGTAGCCATGCTCAGGTCTGTTCGGATATTACTAGCAATTGCTGCTTATTTCGATTATGAAATATGGCAGATGGATGTCAAAACGGCTTTCCTAAATGGAAACCTTGAACAGGATGTATACATGATACAGCCAGAAGGTTTTGTCGATCCTAAGAATGCTAGAAAGGTATGCAAGCTTCAGAAAGCCATTTATGGTCTGAAGCAAGCATCAAGGAGCTGGAACATTCGTTTTGATGAAGTGGTCAAAGAGTTTGGCTTCATCAGGAACGATGAAGAATCTTGTGTTTACAAGAAGTTTAGTGGGAGCGCAAAAGCATTTCTAATCTTGTATGTGGATGACATATTGTTGATTGGAAATGATGTGAAATTTCTTAGCAAAATAAAAGACTCATTGAAGAAGAGTTTTTCAATGAAAGACTTAGGCGAAGCGGCATATGTATTGGGCATCAGGATCTATAGAGATAGATCAAGACGCCTGATAGCGCTAAGCCAAAGCACGTACATTGACAAGGTGTTGAAAAGGTTCAACATGGAGAACTCCAAGAAAGGCCTACTCCCCATGTCACCTGGCACAGTGCTTTGCAAGAATCAGTGTCCTCGGACCCTCGATGAGCGAGTACAAATGAATGATATTCCATATGCTTCGGCAGTTGGTTCTATTATGTATGCCATGCTATGTACAAGACCGGATGTTTCCTATGCGCTAAGTGTTAGCAGCCGGTACCAAGGTGATCCAGGATTGGAACACTGGGCCGCAGTTAAGGGTATTCTTAAGTACCTCAGGAGGACCAAGGATTTACTCCTTGTGTATGGAGGTGATGAAGAGCTCATTGTAAGTTGTTACACTGATGCAGGCTTCATGACTGACCCAGATGACTTCAAATCTCAATCGGGCTATGTTTTCTTATTGAACGGCGGTGCAGTTGATTGGAAAAGTTCCAAACAAAAGACTGTGGCGGATTCTACAACGGAGGCGGAATATGTGGCTGCTTCAGAAGCCTCCAAGAAAGCTGTCGGTATCAAGCAATTCCTTGAAGACCTTGGTGTGGTTCCAAGTGCTCTGGACCCGGTGGAGATCTATTGTGACAATAGTGGCACCGTGGCTCAGGCAAGGGAGCCATGTTCGCACCATAAGACAATGCATATTCAACGCAAATTTAAACTCATTCGACATCATGTCGAAGAAGGTTTAGTGAAAGTACACAAAGTTCACACGGATCTGAATGTGTCAGACCCGATGACGAAGCCTCTACCACGAGCAAAGCATGAGCAACACCGGATTGCCATTGGTGTTAGGGAAGCCATGTAACTAGATTATGACTCTAGTGCAAGTGGGAGTCTGTAGGAGATATGCCCTAGAGGAAGTAATATCAGTTACTTTTGTATCTCCAAGTTTGTAATGAATGTTTATGATCCATGCTATAACTGCAATGATTCTCGAGTCTGCAAATAAAACGAGGCTTGGAGGGAAACTCATGTGCACGTGTGGTATAATAAATGGTAAATTGTATTCCTAGTCTTGCCTCTAAGACTGGCTCAAGTATTGCATGATGATCCTGTTTTCCTGATCATGGGCATGGCCATGCCGGCAATTTTGAGGGCACGATGTTGGTAGAACACTTGTGTTGAATTGATCCGAATTGATGTTATGCTATGAGATACATTCGTCATAAGTTTATGGTTAATAACACAGAGAAGTTAATGTTTGCATAATTCCTTAGACCATGCGAGTATCGAGTTTCTTCATGCTTGCTTCATGAACTTTGGGGTTTGTTAAACGTCATCCGTAAATGGGTGGCTATTACGGCGGCTTACGGGTTCATGGAAAAGTATGTCAAGTAACTTGATAGCTCAAGATTGGGATTTGCTCCTTCGGTGATGGAGAGATATCTCTGGGCCCTCTCGGTGTTACGGTATCCATCATCGTCTGGCCAGACACTTTGTGATTTGATCACGGGGATGCCAAAACATGGGAACGAGAAAAGAGAACAATACCGGCAACGAGGTAACTGACATTGTGGACAAGTGTTGATCCACGAGGATGCCGATGTTTCTCACCTCGGGTAATTGTAACATATCGCGAAGCAACAGGAATAGCTCACGGCAACTGGAGGTTCACTCGAATATTTATTCGTGTGGGTATAGGGATCGATATGGGTGTCCACGGCTCCGATGCTGATCATTGATCGGAAGGTGTTCCGGGTCATGTCTATACTTCACCGAACCTATAGGGTCACACGCTTAAGGGTCATCTATCTGCTGAATACTAGACAGGGAGTCTGAGAGAAAATCACCGAAAAAGTTTCGGAGACAACGGAAGAGTTCCGGAGAGAGAACATTGGAATAGTTCCGGTAAAACCGAAAAGTTGTTTCGGAGTATACCATTAAGTCAAAATGGTTTCGGCACACGTCTGGAAATTCTTGGAGGGTGCCAGAATGATTCTGGGGACTTCTGGGATTTTTCGGAGGAAAAAAACCGGAAGTGTTCCGGAGCCGCCGGAACCGCTATGGTAGCTTTTCGCTGAAGAAAAACATTGTTCCGGAATTGTTTCGGAACGCGTCCAAAATTGTTTTAGTGGGTACTGGAATTATTCTAGGCACACAGAAATAGTTTGGGATTTAACAGACGCAGAAAAATGTCTTCGTGAATAGTGAAAACACTATTTTGAATAGTAGAAACACTATATATATAAATAGTGGAAACACTATATATGTATAGTGGAAACACTATTGTAAATAGTGGAAACACTATATATGTATAGTGGAAACACTATTGTAAATAGTGGAAACACTATTGTGAATAGTGGAAATACTATTAGGGGATGATGCAGGCATGGTGATGCAGGCATGGTGATGCAGGCATGGTGATGCAGGCAACACTATTTGGAGGCTTTCCCTTTATGCCCTTGTGGTGTGCTCACCTCATGGGCATTTTGGGTATTTCAAGTGCCACCCTACCCCTTGGGTTTTCCTATAAATAGAGGTGGAGATGCACTCTCCACACTCATCCTTTGCTCTCATACACATGCTTTGCTTTGCAAGCTCTCTCTCTCCCTCCCACGAAAAGATTTTTTTCGTAGAGCCGAAAGGCTGTCTGGGTTCCGGCAGGAACTAGTTCTGGACGGCGAAGCCCTGTCGGATAGATGACACCGTATGTGTGCAACCCCGTAGAGAGTTCGTAGTTTCGATCTTTTGCCCGAGGGGCTGTTCGAGTGTCCTCCCGAAGGGCTGTCCGAGTCTCGGGTCGAGTTTCGAGAGTCCTCCCGAAGGGCCGTCCGAGTCTCCGTTCGAGTTTCGAGGGTCCTCCCGAAGGGCTGTCCGCGACATCGTCCGGGGGACTGTCCGACCGCCTCCCGAAGGGCTGTCCGACGAGGGAGTACATCCTCGCGGTTGGGAGGTTGTAAATCCTAGCTGCGGGGATCTGCACCAACGATCTCCACCGACTCTTCTTCCGCTGCGCTACGAGTCGGTACGGATCAGATCAAACCTTGTATGCATTCTCCATAGTGGTCCTGGGCGTGCTCGCTATACCGAAATTTTTTGTTTTCTGTCGCGTTCCCCTACAGTGCCCGCCCCTAATCCTGAGGTTGTAGGGTGCGCGCCCCTGTGGATGCATCAATGCGTCAATGTCGGCTTCGCCGCTGAACTCCTTGACACAGCCGCCTCCTCGAGCTACGCCCCATCGGTGCCGCCCTAGCTCCTGCGGGAGAGGAGCTCCCGGGCGATGGAGGCATCCTCCATGAGCCATTCCACCACCTCCCTACCGGTGCAGACACGCCACCGCCTCACCACCGGTGCGGACGTGCCACCCCGTCCCCGCCGGGGCGTACACGCCATCGCCTCACCGCCGGTGCAGACGCACTAGTCCCTCCCAAATCGGATTTGAGGAGAGAGTGTGTGGGATGCGCGGTGGGGGAAAGAGGATAGATAGGATCCTTTAGGGGTGAGCCTTTATTTTTCGAACGAAGAAAAAGTGTGACATGGCTGATTTTCCTGCTCCAAAATTTGTGCTAGTGATCCAAGGGCAGAAAACATGTTCGGGGCGAAAACAGAAGAAGTAGCACGTTCGGTTGTTATTGATTTCGTTCAATAAATAACTAGGCTAGTGATCACCAAGGAAGGTTCAAAGTGTAACCAATTTTGGGTAACCATCGACGAGCAGGCACCCTTCCTATTAAGGTGGGCCGAAAGATTAGAGCATCTTCAACAACTCACCAAAAAAACCTCCCTCAGTAACCATCTATTGAGACTCCCCGATAACAAGTGTCTCATTATTGGGTTTCGGTGTTTCAGCATGTCCCGATAAACCTTCCCCAATAACCAGTCCGACATGCGAGACCCACTCGTCAATCTGTAGGGGGTGGCGAGGCAATATTCCGACGATGCTCCAGCCACAAAGGCGGCATTCCGACGATGCTATGGAGGTGACGACGGTGGTCCGATGGTGTTGAGGGCGACAACGATGGTCTATTGGCCATTTATGGCGGAGCGGCGACGTGGCGGTATTGGAGATCATATTGGAAGAGGGCCAACCCCCTCCATGCAAGGGAAGATGGGTTAGTTTATTTGCAATCATCAATAATTTATTAGACAAAGAAGAGCTATTGGAGTAGTTCTTTTGGATCCACTTCGCCAATACCAGAAAATTATTGAGGAAAGGGGAGTTGTTGTTTTTGACTCAACTCCCCATACCAAAATTATTGGAGAAAGTGGGGTTGTTGGAGATGCTCTTAGTTGTCTTCTTTACATGTTGAATAACAATAAAAGTAAACAACCAAGCAAGCTCTCCAATTTCTAGTATGTTTTCAGTGTCACATGTGATTAACCTCTTAGTATGTTAAAGATAACCCTGCCTCGCAGTGATTGGGATCCAGCGATCAACGGGTTCATGACCCTCGGATGACGTTTGCACAAAGCACCACACAAGTCAGTGGTCGAGGGAGCGACACCTCTTGCTCCTGCTATCCTAGCCTCAGAGTCAATAGCCACATCAATATTTATCTTAACCCAATCATCATCTAGTGGCCTCCAACCATGCCTTGGAACAATGGCGGAGTCAGAAATTTTGTGGAGCTACGACAAGTCGAGCCTAAGTATAAAATTTTGAAATCAAAAATCAGGTATTCGGATACACGACATATACCACCAAATTTTTGAATCAAAAATCCGCACTAATAATGAAATGAAAATTTAACCATAATAATCACACACAAAAAATTTAAAGTGAGCCAATATATCAATATTCACTTCATAAACCAAATAAATTTGAGACATGACAACAAAAGGAACACATCTCTTACTTGTTCATTTTTTTCAAAATAAAGATATACAATCAGCCTTGCATAGAGGCAAGCTCGCCATGTTGCCAATGTTCTAGAAGGCACTGCAATAAAAAATGTAACTAATGTAATTTAAGTTGCGAGATGTAAATATATTCACAATGAAAAGCTTGCAACTTGCAAGAATAGAGATGCTCGGATGGAACATACCGATAGTGCACTAAAGAAAATCACGAGTCAAATGCCCCTTCCGAGAGCTCATTGTAGTAAATGTTTGAATAATATCCTTATCATCAACTGACATGAATAACTCCCGTTCAGTGTAATATATCATCAAGTCATTGAACCATTCAATATTGATTTTGCTACGTGGTTTAGTCTTGATAATCTTCATTGCTAAAAAAGCTCTCTCAACACATGTCGTTGACACCGACAATATCAAAGCCAACTCAATAAGTTTGTATACCAATAGGAATACCAAATGTTTATCAGTTTCAACCATCTTCACGGGCAAACATTCAACCATTTTCACGGCTACAACAAGTAACAAGTTCATTGTACAACACTACTTGCATCAAAGAAATATTCCCTAAATTTAAGTTTGGGTTCAACGAACACGACAAACAAAGCTCTCAGATATTTAATCACATTTACAAAACAGTTGCTAGTTAGTTAGTCATAGTACATATTAGTTGACCTGAAAATAAATACTTATACATGAGAAAATCATATGAGGATCAAAAATTTCAGAGACCCTGACCTGAAAATAAACACAGAGTAATCTGTAATCTATTTTACATTCTCTACTTGAAAAAGTTTAGTGATGTGAGCTAGTGCAAGAAACTGTCGCTCTCCTTCCAATTAATTCTACACGAACAAATAATTCAGAGACACGACGAGGGATGCCTAACCGACTACCCCTAATTCTAATGGAGCAATTTCAGTTTCTCACCGAACAGAGCCAAAGCTGAATGAGATGAGGGGGGGGGGGGGGGGGGGGCGTTGAGGGGCGACCGGACGAGCAGACTGTCTGGGCTCCTTACGTCCGCTCGCCACCGGCCGACGGCCATGCGTCTAGCCGTTTAGGGCTAGCGCCAGCCGCTAGTCCCTACGATCGATCTGTCCAACTAGTCCCTGAGTTTGACCGATCGATCTATACAACGTACGCGGTCCCTCGTGTTTCTTGTGGACAGCTGGCTGTCGTTGGGTTGTGAACCTATGAAAACTGAAGGCTCAATTCTTTTTTTCCCGGGTAAACAAGCTGACGAACATGTTTAACGCTTCCTTAGTTTGGATCGATCGCTGCTATCAAGGACCAACGAGCTAGGTCAAGTGCCCAGGGTCGCTGGGCGGTGCCTCCGCCATTGCCTTGGAAGGAGACCAACTTGAGAACTAGCACCGCTAGGTCTTCCTTGATACACCGAATAGAGAACACCGGATCAGATTTCGTCATGACTTCATCCATTTCTCGAACTAGATGATACCCAACGCATTGCTACGGGAATTGGTTGCAATATAAATATGTTGATGAAATGTACATGAGAATTAAAATAGATATAATAGATTGTGTTTGATTGTTATATAACCGTTGGACGATTCCTTAGAAAGACTGATTGCAGCGGTACAATTGAAAACTTGGTGAGGTTGAGAGCCTCAATATTTTAAAGGATTTTGAACGGAAACACGAATCTTTTAGGATATCTTTGGCACTTGAAGGATGAATAGAGAGATATGAACAAACATGAGAGGCTTGAATAAGAGCTTCCACATGAAAACATTTGAAAAGACAGGAGCTTCCACATGAAAACATTTGAAAGACATATAGGGTTAAGATCAACCCTGAGAGATTGAATTGAATGCACCAGAGAAAAAAACTATAACGAAGAATGACGAACTTGAAGCTCCTGAGCATCTTCACAAGGAACCACGGGATACAATATGAAAGAAAAGAAACATGAAGCATCACATGAATAGAAAGGCACTTGGACGAGAATTTAATCGTTGAAAAAAAAAGCGGGAGCGTGGGAAAAACAAAGACCACTTAGGACGGGGAAACATACTCCAGAATGAAATAAAAGGATATATCTTGTGAATATAGAAAATTATTGAATTATCTTGCCGAGAAGTACACCGCTTGGGAAAATCCTTGACATGACAATTTGATTGATCCAAAAGGATTAGTACTCTCATAGAAAATATGACAACACCGCTTAAGAAAGATATGAAAACAACATTTGACATCGAAGCAACCCGAATTATCATACTCCAACAAACAAAGGATGAGGCTTGCAAATTCAGTCGTAAACAAATACATAACAGAGATTTCGCTCGATATTTTCGTGGTAAGGCTCGCACGGGCTCGATCTTACATTAGCCATCATGTACAAGATAGTGCACGTAGCATGTGAAGCGTCCCCGAATCATAGCAAGCTACAAGGATTCTTTAACACACAACGAGAACTGTTGTAAGAAAGACCCTGAATAAGAAAACCACTAGATATCGAATCCCAACCTCACATCATGCATCTGTTGGAAGATAAACCTAGGTAACTACTTGAATTCCCACCAAAGAACTTCTGGAATTTTCTGGTTATGCAATCTGGTCCATCAGATACAAGGAGTAAAATCCATCACTCAAGTCCTAGCATGATACTACACTCCAATGTATCACATCCGTCAACACATAATCGGAGGTCTCGGAAACTCATCTACCTCAGACCCTCGTAATCACGGCGATACTAAACATGGCAGTGCATCTGAACGCTCTCCTTAGTACTAGGTGATGCCAAACACCTCTCGCCACAAATAGTATTGAAGAGATTTCGAACATCTTCATTCTGCGATACAAAGAAAACTAAACGATAGAGTGTGTGAAAGAAAACCTTGGAGCTCCACTCTCCGTAACAAAAGTTAAGTTAGACGGGAGGCACTGAACAAGTTCCGTCATGCCGACATCGTAGAGGTTCCAAAATACCCGTGTGATCATAAAATGTTTTTGAGTGAGAAGAATTATAGAATTAAAATTCCTACACCATGATTCCTCACCAGAGCAACGATGGGGATGAGGAGTAAAAAAATTCCTACTATACGATATATAACTAGACTCAATTTTTTTTGTTCTTTCTAGACTCGACGACGGCCAAGTTTGATCAACCAAGGGGGCTTCTAGGTCGGTACTACTCTAATACCAACTTGTCACGACCAGAATGCGACGGTTCAAAAGCCTCGATAACGATAGAAGCGCATTTTGGGTCGCTTCGCAAGAATGGAAATCGTCACAATACATGTAAGAAAGAGATCCGTATATGGAGTTGGCTTACACTCGCCACATGCTACAATATAAATATCTAAATACATCAATACATAACAATCCTCATACAGAAGAGAATGATAGACTACAGATGAAATCAAACAAAAAAGAAGACGACATCCACCCTGCTAATCTCAGGGTGCTAACCTGGAACCCATCCTATGATCAATGAAGAAGAAGAAGAACTCCAAATAGAATAATCATCACTCTCACATAAAAGCATCACATTAGTACATGCACCTATTATTGTAGGAATAAGTGAGTCCGGGGACTCGACAATCTCATTACCAAGGGCATGAAGACTAGCAAAACTTAATGGGTGAGGTATGGTTAAGTGGTGAGGTTGCAGCAGCACTAAGCATTTATATCTAACTAACTTATGAGCACAAGAATAAGAAGACTGATCTACGCATGACGGGCGTGAACTAGTTATGATTAAGAAGTGATCCTGAACACCTACTTACGAGTCAAACATAACCCCACTGTGTTCCTCTTACTCCCTCGAAAAGAGACAGTCACAATTACACACACAGTTGGTGTATTTTAATTGGCTTTACTTCAACTTTTCTATAACCGGGTACTATAAAATTTCCAAGTTGCCACACAACCGCGGGCATGACTTTCAGAAATATTTAACCCTACACGGGTTCTCCAACTCATCCATCACAAACTAGCCACAAGTTGTGGTGTAAAACCTCAACCGCGGGTATAGCCCTAAGTGTCCTTGAAATCCCGGTGCACAAGACATCCGTTAAAGGTAAAACAAATCCAGCAAGACCTCCCGACGTATCAACGATCCCGACAAGAGTCGTGTATCTCGTTCTCAGGACACAGCGGATGAGCATAGCATACAATGGCCAAGTTAAACACCCAATTTGCTTCGGGGTGGCCCCGCACATGACTGTTTCGGACCAGCACCATCAGCACTGGCCCCCTATACTATGTTGAATTAAATCCACGGGGTTCATGACGCCCTATGCATTAATAAAGGTGATCGGTATTATTATGTTGGCAAATTTTAGTACCAATGTTAGGCCTTGCCGGAAGAGTTTTTTCCCAAAACGAGTGATCAGGGGGGTCCCGATAACAACCCCAAGCATGTTAGGAGCGCTCAATATGGAACATAACACCGCTAATCGGAAACTAGGGCGCCAAGAGTGGAACAAAACACCAGGCCAAAGGCCGAGCTTTCCATCCTTTACAAAGTTTATAGATGCATTAATTAAATAGCAAGAATATTGTGATATCCCAAGATTTCCATGTTTCCACATGGAACAACCTGCACCTGCAACTAGCAACGGTATAAGAGGGGCCAAGCAAGCGGTATCTTAGCCAAACAGTGATTTGTTGGGAAGGGGAGGGTTAGAGACTTATCATGGTATTTTGGGAGACTTGACAAACAAGTGGTATGTAGAGATAGATAGCGATAGAATCGAGACAACTAGCAAACAAAGATAGGAGTGGTATCCAGGGTAATGATCATCTTTTGTGTAATCCTATTTGGAAGAAGACCAAATCCGTGAAGTAGACGCATAGGCGTAGTCGAACGAATCCTCACACTTCGAACGTTATCGAAACTCTAGCAAGAAGAAACAATTTGGAAACATACAAACAAGACGGTAAACATCACTACATACTCATGACATGATGCACAATCAAATATGATACATGTCAATTTAAATATATCACTCATGGCAAGGAACAACATTCAAATAATACACATTAAGTGAAGCTCGATATGGAACTCGTTGCATATTGACGAAACTCCACGTTCAAATAATTAGTTCACCCCCGTTTATGTAACATATTATTGCTAAATGTTGGTAAACATGGAAAAATATGAAGCACAAATAGACTACATATCTAGTCAATTTAAATGAGGCCGAAAATAACACATAACAATCCCGGAAATTCTCCATGTGCAAATTTTGAATTTGGTACTGTTCTGTCCTAAATTCAATTTTATTGTTGTTATACAGGAATATAAAGTGCATCATGTTACTCTACACGTTTTTCTAGTCAGGTTACATATATAGTTTATTTAATTCGAAGTTACGATTAATTAGTTATGAAATAGTTTGTTTTAGCTTGGCATTTATGCAAATTAATGCAAACAACAATTTTAACATAGACAAAAGTTGCAAATTATGAATCTACACAAAATTATAAGCATTTTACATATATAGATCATTTTAAGCCGTCGCACGGTTATTTAATTACGAGCAATGCAAATTGATGGCATTTTTTGTAATTCCTGCAATTCCTAGATATTTGTTAAAATCGCAGAACGTGAAAAAAACTATAACTGGCTGAATTCGCTGGATGTTGGGTTGCACAGACTGGGTGAAGCATAGTAGTATAGTGCGTGAGGCGTGGGTTAGGCGAAGCGCACCTCACCTTAGTGGGCTATAGCCGAGAATGTGAAGTGGGTCGACGGGCGGATCGGGCCGGACGAGGCCGTGGCTGGGATGGGGTGGCGGAGGCGGACTGGGGCGCTGTTGGGCCCTGTGTATGAATGGCCCATGCATGGGTGCAGCAAGTGGCATGCTTGCTTTGGTCGTCGTTCTCGCCTCGAGGAGACGAACAACAACAGTAGCAGCTGAGCTCGGGCGATGCAGAACACTCCAGGAGGCGACGGCGAGCGGAGGGCAACGAATCTGGTTGGCCCAAACTAGAACCGGCGGCAGAAGAAGCTTGGGGTGGCGTGACCCTACACAGGAGTCGGGCGAGATCCATGACGGCATGGCGGAGGCACGACGGTAGGGTGCAGATCCGGGGCGGTGCGTTGGCAGGCCAAGGAGCGTGCGAGGTCGCCGGAAGGGGTTGTGGCACTCCGACAACCAAGTGGTGTGGGGACGAGCAGAGATAACAGGGCTTGGGCGCGGGAGCTCATGGAGCGGCGCTCTACGGTCGTCGGACATGTCCGGGTGGCAGCAGACATTGTCTGGTGGGTTGCAGGGACGAAATCTGAGCCCCAGATTTGGCTAGGGAGCTAGGGTCACGGGATTCGAGGGTTTGGATGGCTAGGGGGAAGGTTTAGGAAGGTATGGCTTAAAAATAGCTAAGGAGAAACCCTTGTGGAGTGAGAGGTTCTCTCTCCATGGGTGGTCTTTATATATGTGAATGGGCTATGATGGGATGGATCTCGACCATCCAATCGTGATACGACGACCACGAACAAAGGGGTATGCTAGGTGGTCTTAGTGGACCGTACAGAGTGGCCTTGGGATAAGAGGAGAGGGAGGACGGGCTGCCCGACAACGAGTTGAAATATCAAAAACATCGGACGATTTAACCAGCTATAGTGTTGCTATAGTCTAACGGTTGTGCTATCAAACGGACTCCGAATGGGAAGAAATTTGGAAGGCCTATAATATAACAAGACCGCACGCAAACTTTCACCCCATTCCGATTCCGAAAACATTTTTCTACCACTTATAAAACAATATTTTAATGATGTTGCGGGCGCGTGCATGTGTGTTTGGTCTCGAAACGGTTAATGACGACAACGGGGAGAACCGACTACTATTAATGAATGCAAATTTTGGAAAACGTTGGCAACATAGTGCCGATGCAATGCGAATGATGCGATGATGAATGCGACAAACTAATAAATCACACGATGATAACGGAATATGTTGAAGTCATCTATAGCGTCGCTCTCGGGTTGTTACATGTTTCTCCTGAAGAGGGTCATGAGATTCTTAATGAAATCCACTTTGGAGATTGTGTACATCATGTCGGCTCAAGGTCTTTTGTTGCAAAATCTTTTCAACACGGTTCCTAGCTTACATCTTAGGCACATGCCGAGCACATTGTTCGCAAGTGCGAGGGGTGCCAAAAATTTGCACGTCAAGCTCATGCGTCGGCTGAGGAACTTCGGATGTTCCAAATTACTTGTCCGTTTGCTATCTGGGGGCTTGACATGGTCGGTCCTTTCAAGCCATTGTCCTACAAGAAGAATCACCTTCTAGTTGCGGTTGATAAATTCATCAAGTGGGCCGAGGCAGAACCTGTCAGCAATTGCGACGCATAGACAACAGTCAAATTTTTGAAGAAGATCATTTTTTGTTTCGGGTATCCTCACAGTATCATCACTGACAATGGCACTAGTTTATCTAAGGGTGCTATGGAACATTTTTGTTAGAGAGAATATTTTTGGGTTCTACCATAGGTGCATCGCATGCAAATTAAAATTTTCCTACATGCAAAACATCCAAGAACATGCTACGAAGATGGATCACAATTTGTTACCACTAGACGCATAGTGTCATGCAGTGGAACTAGAGTTGGGGCAGCGCGTTCGTGTGGTCCGTCTCCTCCTCGTTCGATCTCCCTCGAACAGCCGGCCCGATCTCCCTCGAAAGCCCACTTGTTCCTTCCCTTAAGTGTGCGACCCTTTAGGTTCTCGTCCACTTGGTCGAGAGTCAGATCACACCCGACTCGACCAGTCGGTAGCGTGCTTAAGCAAGACGTGCCGACTCCAAGTGTCCGATGAAGCTGGTTAGGCGAACTTGTACTTCACACTTATGTTCCCTTTGCCACACGATATATGTTGTCATGCACAAGGCGACATGGTCATCCTTGTTGATGCACGACCTCTTTCTCATTCCGATGAATCAGACCAACACTTCGAATTATCTCATAATCCTCAACGCATGGCCATGCTAATCTAGGTCGGATCACCCCGAGGGGCCCAGAGTATATCTCTCCTGATCGGAGGGGCAAATCCCATCTTGCTCGACCATGTCTCACAACATGGGTCTGGACAAGCCCGAAACATACCTTTGTAACTACCCAGTCATGGAGTAGCGTTTGGTCAGCCGAAATCAAGTCTGTCACCATCCCGAGTACATGCGCCAGCTCAGGTCTTAGGACATAGAACATATGCTCTACTAGAGACTCACAGATGACCTATCATTGCGTCTCATAGTTGGGTCTATACAACTCAGACCATATCTCGACTCGAATCCGACCAGACCTTTCTGAGTCCATATTATCCGGTTAGCATCCAATGCTACATGGTCAGTGAGACCGAACCATCCACCGTGTCATATGCTAGTCTAACTGGCTACGTGGCCACACAACCCTTTTGACTAGGGACCATTTAGGACAGTCATCATACAATGCAGAGTCTCACAAACAAGCCACATACTTGTTAATACAAATCAATGATAATGTCTAAGGACTATCTTTATTCATAGACACATAGGAAATTTCATAATACATGATTGCCTCTAGGGCATATCTCCAACAGTTTCCCACTTGCACTAGAGTCAATCAAATAGACATGGAATGCCCATAGCTCTAATGTGCCCCTCATGCTTGGGTTGTGGAAGCGGCTTAGGCAACGGATCTGCAACATTTGCATCTGTATGAATCTTGCATAAATTAGTATCACATTTATCTACGAGCTTTCGTATCAGGTGATATTTTCGTTCTATGTGCCTAGTCTTGTGGTGTTGTCTCGGCTCCTTGGCCTGTGCGATGGCACCTAAATTATCGCAATAAAGGTCCAACGGTTTTGACCAGCCCGGGAACACACCAACATCTTCCAGGAACTTCCGAATCCAAACACCTTCCTTTGTGGCTTCACAAGCCGCAATGTATTCGTCCTCTGTTGTGGAGTCAGCCATCGTATCTTGCTTGGAACTTGTCCAGCTCACTGCTCCTCCATTCATGACATACACGAATCCAGTTTACGACCGACAATCATCGCTGTCGGTTTGGAAACTAGCATCAGTGTAAACCTTTACGCAGAGGTCCTCCTCACCTCCATAAACTAGGAACATATCTTTAGTCCTTTTCAGGTACTTCAAGATAGTCTTCCCCGCTGCCCAGTGACTCTCACCTGGGTCGTCCTGGTATCTGCTTGTTAAGCTTATTGCATAGGCAACATCGGGCCATGTACATAGCATGGCATACATGATGGATCCAATTTCCGAGGCATATGGAATCCTACTCATCCGATTTCGCTCATCAGAAGTCATAGGACTCTGAGTCTTGCTTAGCCTTATACCATGTGAGACGGGCAAGAACCCTTTCTTGGCCTCACTCATGTTGAACCTCTTCAACACTTTGTCTATGTACGTGCTCTGGCTTAAGACGAGCAGCCTCCTCGATCTATCTCTATAGATCTTGATGCCTAAAATGTACACTGCCTCTCCAAGGTCTTTCATCAAAAACTTGCCATTCAATGATTCCTTGACCGAGTTCAGCATCAAAACATCATTTCCAATTAGCAGTATGTCATCCACATACAAGATCAAAAATACTACCGAGCTCCCACTAGACTTCTTGTATAAACAATAGTCCTCTTCGTTCTTGATGAAACCAAGGTCAATGATGACTTCATCAAAACAAATGTTCCAACTCCGAGTTGCTTGCTTCAATCCATAAGCAGATCCCTTGAGCTTGCATATTTTACCAACGTTAGTTAGATCAACAAAACCTTTGGTTTGTATCATGTATACATCCTCTTTAAAATTTCCATGAAGGAAAGCCGTTTTGACATCCATCTGCCCTATCTCATAATCGAAATATGCAGCTATAGCTAGTATGATCCTCACCGACTTTAGCATCGCTGCCGGCGAGTAGGTCTCGTCGTAGTAAATTCCTTGAACTTGTCCATAACCTTTAGCGACAAGCCAATCTTTGTGTATTTGTACATTTCCAACCACATCGGTTTTCTTCTTAAAGACCCATTTGCAATGAATGGAAACTACGCCAGGTGGCGGATCAACCAAGTCCCAGACTTGATTGTCATCCATGGACTTTAAGTCGGATCTAATGGACTCTAGCCATGCCTCAGAATCTGGGCTCACCATCGCTTCTGCATATGTGTCCGGCTCGTTGCTTTTTAGCAACAAAACGTCGCACACTCTGCGTAATCTTTCCGACCTCCGCGGCTCCGGTGCCGACTCCTCTATGGGTTCTCTAACCGACTCCGGTGTGATCTCATCACCAACTGAGTTGTCCCCGAGTGGCTCTCAAATTTCTTCGAGTCGCACCGTTCTCCCACTTGCCTCTCGATTGAGAAACTCTTTCTCTAGGAAAACCTCGTTTTGAGAAACAAACACTTTATTCTCTTCTCGGTTGTAGAAGTTATATCCCAAGGTTTCCCTCGGATATCCCACGAATATGCATTTATCCGACTTGGGTGTAAGCTTGTCCGACATGAGTCACTTGACAAATGCTTCACAACCCCAAATCTTTAGAAAAGACAAACTAGGACTCTTCCCAGTCCACATCTCATGTGGTGTCTTGTCTACGGATTTTGATGGTACCCTATTAAGTATGAAAGCTGCAGTTTCTAGAGCGTATCCCCAGAATGACATGGGTAAACCTGATTTGCTCATCATCGACCGGATCATGTCCAACAAGGTTTGATTTCTCCGTTCTGACACACCGTTGCTCTGCGGCGTACCCGGAGGTGTGAGCTGAGGTACTATACCTCGGCTTTTCAGATGATTATCAAACTCCACGATCTGATAGTAGAAGTTTTATCGTCTTGCCGAGCTGATTTTCAACCTTGTTCTGAAACACTTTGAACTTTTCAAAAGTTTCCTACTTGGGCCTCATCAAATAGATATATCCATATCTACTCAAGTCGTCAGTAAAAGTCACGAAGTACTGATAGCCACCTCTGGCCGTTGTGCTCATTTGACCACACACATCACTATGTATAAGCTCCAACAGCTCGGATGCCCTCTCGCAACTCGTTGCAAAAGGAGACTTAGTCATCTTGCCTAGCAAGCATGATTCGCATGTCTCGAACGACCCGAAGTCGGACGAAGTTAGGAGTCCATCATCATGGAGCTTCTTCATGCGTTTCAAACTAATGTGTCCAAGCCGGCAATGCCAGAAGTATGTTGATTTATCTCATTAGGCTTATGCCTTTTGACATTCACGTTATAGACTGGTTCAGTTTCTAGATTTAAAATAAATAGCCCATCTACTATGGGTGCATAGCCATGGAACATTCCATTCAAATAAAATGAACAACCATTGTCCTTTATATTGAATTTATAACCTTGACTCATCAAGCATGAGGCAGAAATAATGTTCGACTAAGTCCCGGAATGTAATAACGATTATTCAATTCCAAAATAAATCCAGAAGGAAGCTTGAGCTGCATCGTGCCGACCTCCAACACAGCAACTCTTGCTTTGCTGCCGACCCTGATGTCAATCTCCCCTTGTGCCACATGCCTAGTTCTTACCAGCCCCTACATTGAGTTGCAAATATGAACAACCGATCCGGTATCAAATACCCAAGAGCTACTAGGTATGTCAACAAGGTAAATGTCTATAACATATGTAACAAGTGTACCTTTGCCTGAAGAAGCATCTCCGGCCTTCTTGCCATGCTCAGCAAGCCACTTGCTACAATTCCTCTTCCAGTGACCAACTTCCTTGCAGTGAAAGCAAATGTTCTTTGAGTTTAGTCTGGACTTCGGCTCAGCGGCGAAGACAACCTTCTCCGTGCCCTTTGCCTTACCCTTTTTCTTGGACCAACTCTTCTTGAACTTAGCCGAGTTCTGCACCATCAACACTTGATGTGTGCCTTTCTTAATATCTTGCTCTACCATCTTGAGCATCCCATGCAATTCATTGAGCTTCCTATCCATGCCGTCCATATGATAGTTCAAGACGAACGTCCCATAGATAGGTGGAAGAGAACCCAAAATTGCATACATGGATAGCTCGTCCCCAAAGTGGGAAGCCTAACCGATCCAAAGCTTGCACGTACCCGACCATCTTGATCACATGCGGGCTCAGTGGATCACCCTCTTTCAGATTACAATCCGTCAAGGATTGCCAGACTTTGAACCTGTCGGTCCTAGCCTGCACTTGAAACATGCTCTTCAGACTCTCGATCATATCGAAAGCCTGAATGTTTTCTAAGTTCTGTTGCAAATCGGGATTCATACAAGCCAGCATGAGGCAGCTGATCTCATTTGATTCATCAACGAGTTTCTAGTGGGCATTCTTGGTTATGGCATTAGCATTCTCGGCAGGTTCCTCTGGAAGTGGATCCTCTATTGAACAATATATTGAGCAATGATAATGATTGGAGTATTCCCGAGCCACCTCCAGAGCCAACTCCGAAGAAAAGAGGTATTCTATTTCTCAGTCCTGAAGATATGCAAGAGTTAAAGAAATCTATGAAAGAAAAAGGTATTAAAGTTGAAGACGTTAAGAATTTACCACCTATTGAAGAAATACATGGTCTTGATAACCCGACATAGCTAGTACAGGTAAATTCTCCCCATAGATTTGATGAAGGAGATATTCCTTATAATAAGCCTGCTAGCCAATGCTTGGATGAATTTGATAACTTTGTAGTCAAGCAAGAAAATTTTAATGCTTATGTTAGTAGACAATTGAAACATAATGCTTATATTCTTGATTGCTTGGGTGATTATTTGAGTAGAACTATCAATGATCTTAAGATTATTAGTAAACATGCTTCCATGGTAACTACTCAAGTAGAACAAGTACTAAAGGCGCAGAATGATTTGCTTAATGAGATGAATAGTAAGAACAATGATCATTCTCTTAAAGTTGTGACTAGAGGTGGTAGAATGACTCGGGAGCCTTTGTATCCTGAGGGCCAGCCTAAGAGAATTGAGCAAGATTCCCAGAGAGTTAATACTCATGCACCTATTCGTTCCAGTAAGAGTAGGAAAAGGAATGACGATAGTACTTTGCATGCTAATAGTGAACCTGTTATAGATACACCTAAGAACCCAAATGATCTTTCTGTTTCTGATGCTGAGACACAATCTGGTGATGAACATGAGCCTAGTGATAATATCAATGATGATGTTCATGTTGATGTTCATGTTGATGCTCAACCTAGTAATGATAATGATGTGGAGATTGAACCTGCTGTTGATCTTGATAACCCACAACCTAAGAATAAGAGATATGATAAAATAGACTTTGTTGCTAGGAAACATGGTAGAGAAAGAGAACCATGGGTTCAGAAACCCATGCCCTTTCCCCCTAAGCCATCCAAGAAAAGGGATGATGAAGATTTTGAGCGCTTTGTTGAAATGCTTAGACCTGTCTTTTTACGTATGCGTTTGACTAATATTTTGAAAATGTCTCCTTATGCTAAGTATATGAAAGATATTGTGACAAATAAAAGAAAAATACCAGAAGCTGAGATTTCCACCATGCTTGCTAATTATACCTTTAAGGGTGGAATACCAAAGAAACTAGGAGACCCCGGAGTACGTACTATACCATGCTCTATCAAAGGGAATTATGTTAAAACTGCTTTATGTGATTTGGGAGCTGGTGTTAGTGTTATGCCTTTCTCTTTATATTGTAGACTTGATTTGAATAAGTTGACACCTACTGAAATCTCCACAAATGGTTGATAAATCAACTGCTTTACCCATCGGTATTTGTGAAGATGTACCTATTGTAGTTTTGAACGTTACTATCTTAATGGACTTTGTTATCCTTGATATTCCCGAGAAGGACAGTATGTCGATCATCCTTGGTAGACCCTTTTTGAATACTATAGGGGCTATTATTGATTGCAACAAGGGCAATGTCACTTTTCATGTTAATGGTAATGAGCATAATGTGCATTTTCCAAAGAAACAACCTCAAGTTCATAGTGTTAACTCCATTGAAAAGGTTCCCATGATTATTAAAGGAGGCTTTGAATTCCCTCTTCCTACTGTCAAGAAGAAATATGATATACTTATTGTTGGGGAGATGCATATCCCCATTGAGGTAACCTAGTGTTATTCAGAAATTCTTCGGTTTCGTGTCATTCGAAAAACGTTTGTCAATAAGACTTGATCAACCTTATTGATGGATTCTTTTTGATGAACATGAGGTGGATGAATTTGGAAAGCACTACCTTGTGTACCCAACTTTTATTCTCAGTTCCTTAGTTTCATTCTAGTAAAACGCTATTATTTTCTTGTTTTCTGTTTTATTCGTGCTTTGTAAAAATGACCTAAAAATAAAAGTCCCCAGAATGCCCTGAAAATTTAGTATGATTTTTTCTGGAATAATTAAGAACTTTTGGCACTGAGTATGCATCAGGGGGTTGCACCAGTGGGCCACAAGCCTGTAGGGCGCAGCCACCCCCCCCTTGGGCGTGCCCTGGTGGCTTGTGGGTCCCACGTGGGGCCCCCTAACTTATTCCAGCATCCATCCACTTCGTCTTCCTCCAGAAAAATCCCACCATTGCTCAAACCCGTGTTTTAGCTCATCTTGCTGCCATTTTCGATCTCCTTGCTCAAAGCTCCATTTGCAAAACTGTTTTAGGGGATTGCTCATCGGTATGTGACTCCTCCAATGGTCCAATTAGTTTTTGTTCTGGTGCCTTATATATTGCAAATTTTTGCTATTGTGCTGACATTGTTCTTGAGCTTACATGTCAAATTTGTATGGTCCCAAGTAGTTTTGATGCGTGATATAGCTTTTAGGCACTTGTGGGAGTAGTTGCTATGAGTTTTGTTCACTTTTATTTAGAGTCACTAAAAATTTAGAATTATTTTTCAACAAAATAGATGATGATGAGATTGTTAAGAGACTCTTCAAGTCGGGGGTTTAAAGAAAAGAAAGTGAGAAGCCTAAATACAATATCCTCGTACCGCAGAGGTTCATCCATGTGAATGGCCAAGTGAAGCATTCTTGAGAGCAGCCGGTATTTATGAAGATTTCCATTATTTAGCAGAGAATGGAGGCATCACCGACTTCCTCCACGATAAGTGTGACGAATACCTCTTACTCACTAATACTTTCGTGCAAAATTTTCACTTTTATCCTAGGAAAAATCCTCCCATTGTAGAATTTCATTTATATGATGTGCCTAAGGTAATGTCACTTTACAATTTTTGCAATGTTTGCAAAATACCTTTTGAGGGCAGCATCAGTGAACAACGTCCTAGAGACATGGAGGATTTTATTGCAGCAATCACTATGGGGGATGAGAGAGGGGTGTCGAAGGCCAGAGCAACTAGTGTACATTTTCCTGTTTTACGCTATTATTCATTATTTGCGGGTAGATGTCTACTTGGTCGAGGCGAGAGTGGAATCCATAGTGCTCCCAACCTTGCTATTTTGGGCCATGCTTTACTTACTGATAGAACTTTTAGTCTGGGCGCCATCATGGCCCAACGGTTGAATTTAAACCATTCAAAGGGTCCCATATTTGGAGGTATCTATGCATATCTCTTAGCTAAACATTTTGAGATACCCATTAGGCTTCATGAGGAAGAGGAATTGTTGCTACCCAAGAGGTATTTAGACTATAATAGTATGGTAGCACATGATTTTATTAGAAAAAATAAGGATAGGAGGCTTCTTTACAACCTAGTATTTAGTTAGGGTACTTGTGAGATTATTACTCTGCCTGATTCTTCCTTGTTTGATATTCATTTAGGCAGGTACACTATTATGCCCGATGACATCTACCGATACTGGGGTTTGTCACAACCCCCAGCACCTGAGCCGGCACCGGCCCTTGATCCATATCACGCTCGGGTTTTTCAGTGGGAGCCACAGGAGGTCGCTAATCAATGGAACCTTTAGTGTCCTACGGAGTATCCCGGAGATGGTTATTTCTAGTCGTGGTCCTAGACCAACTTAGGCCAAAAGCCTAAGCTTGTGGAGTACATATTTCTTACCGACATTACATTCATGTTCACACACTCATTTCAGTTGTCGGTGTTCATACATTTTTGTTGTACTATCCATGGTAGTTTATTTCTTCTTTATGCTTTCTTCTTGCGTGTTTGATTAATCTTTAAGAAAATCCAAAAAATAGTTCTAGCTTTACCTTCTAGTTTGTTTAGTTGTAGCATTAAACGAAAACCCAAAAAGATTTCGTTGTTCTTTTTGCTTGTTGGGACTTTTCCCATGTAAATAGTTTTTCTCATTCTTGCTTTGAAACTTCTTTTCTTTGGGTCATAAGGATAAGACCATGATGAAATGTTGAGTAGCTCTCATATGCATTATTGTCCATCTTACATAGAGCCCATATTGCCTTGTCTTCTCCTTTGAGTTACTGCTTGCAGATTCTAGCTTAGTCCAATGCATGTGCACTCTTATTATTCACATCATTCGGTCGTGCAAGTGAAAGGCAATAATGACGATATATGATGAAATGACCGAGATGGAGAAAAGCTGGTACGAACTCTAACTATTTCGTTTTTGTAAATATGATTAGCTCATCATTCGGGATTCAGCTCATTATGGGTTGAACATGTTTGCAATGACAATTAGAGATTATAGTTATTCATGCCATGCTTAATTAGCTAAGAGTTAATAATGGTTTGTTTTGGGTGAAACATGCATATTAAAATGGTTGTGATGTAGTATGATAGAATGGTATCCTCCTCTGAATGATTCGAGTGGCTTGACTTGGCACATGTTCACGCATGTAGTTGAAACAAAACCAACATAGCCTCCACGATGTTTATGTTCATGGTGATTTATATCCTACTCATGCTTGTATTCAACATTGGTCAATCTCAAAGCATGTTTATGACTGTTTTCGCTCTCTAGTTGGTCGCTCCCCAGCCTTTTGCTAGCCTTCACTTGTACTAAGTGGGAATACTGTTGATGCATTCAAATCCTCAAACCCAAAGTTGTTCCATACGAGTCCACCATACCTACCTATATGCAGTATTTACCTGTTGTTCCAAGTAAATTTGAATGTGCCAAACTCTAAACCTTCAAATAAACTTTCTGTTTTGTATGCCCAAATCGCTCATGTGGCGAGTGGGAGTAGTTAGTATCTTCCATGCTAGGTGAGTTATTCTCACGATATGTGTTGATTCACTATCATTCACGAGAAAGTGGTTGGTAATCAGGATGCCCAGTCCCATGCTCGAAATAAAATGCAAATAATTAAACAAAACTCCCCTAGGAATTGTGTCTATATGGATGGTACCCGTGGATTCGGTTCGCCGTGGAGTGTGACTGGTTGATGGAGGGGGAGTAAAAACTTTATCTTTCTGTTTGGAAACAGCCTATAATGTATCTAGCATGGAAGATGTTGAAAACCTTTTGGTCATTATGTGAGCAATGAAAGCATACCTCTCAAATTATTATTCATCTCTGTTTTAAAAAGTTCAAGCTCTGGCACCTCTACAAATCAATGCTTCCCTCTACGAAGGGCCTATCTATTTACTTTATTGTTGAGTGATCATTTTCTTATAAAAGGCACCAGTTAGAGAGCACCACCGTCATTTGTATGATTTCTTGTTAATTGATATTGAGTATGAGCATGACTGGATCTCTTTCACCGTGAATTACAATGTCTAGTCAGTCCTTGTTCTCGAGAGGAGCTCTGCATTTATGTTTTGCGGTCTCGGATAGGGCTAGCGAGATACCATTATGTCATATTGTATCATGATTGTTTTGATAAAATTGTTGTCATCCGAGACTTATTATTATTGCTCTCTAGTTGATTATGCCATTGATATGATTAAATGTGAGACCTAAATGTTATTGTGAATGTGGTTAGTTCATAATCTTTGCTGAAAATCTGAACATAAGTTAGACATATTTACAACAGGAAGATCAAACAGAGTTTGTAAAAGTTTTTCTTTATCACTTTCAATTTATCAACTGAATTGCTTGAGGACAAGCAAAGGTTTAAGCTCGGGGGAGTTGATACGTCTCCAATGTATCTACTTTTCCAAACTCGTTTGCCCTTGTTTTGGACTCTAATTTGTATGATTTGAATGGAACTAACCCGGACTAACGCTGTTTTTAGTAGAATTGCCTTGGTGTTATTTTTGTGCAGAAATAAAAGTTCTCGGATTCACCTGAAAATTTAAGGAGAATATTTTTGGAATTAATAAAAATTATTGGCGAAAGAATCAACTGTAGGGGGGCCACCACCTAGCCACAAGCCAGGGGGTGTGGCCACCCCCCTAGGGCGCGCCCCTATGGCTTGTGGGGCCCCTGTTGCTCCTCCGACCTTGTTTCCACTTCTATATATTCCTATTTGGGGAGAAAAAATCAAGGAGAAGAGTTCATCGCGTTTCATGATACGGAGCCGCCACCACCTCCTGTTCTTCCTCGGGAGACCAGAACTAGAGTCCGTTTTGGGCTCCGGAGAGGGGAAATCGATGCCTTCGTAATCACCAACCATCCTTCATCATCAATTTCATGATGCTCTCCACCATTTGTGAGTAATCTCATCGTAGGCTTGCTGGACGGTGATGGGTTGGATGAGATTTATCATGTAATCGAGTTAGTTTTGTTAGGGTTTGATCCCTAGTATCCATTATGTTGTGAGATTGATGTTGCTATGACTTTGCTATCCTTAATGCTTGTCACTAGGGACCGAGTGCCATGATTTCAGATCTGAACCTATTATGTTTTCATGAATATATTTGTGTTCTTGATCCTATCTTGCAAGTTTTAGACACCTACTACGAGTTATGATCCGCATCCCCCAGGATGAAAATAACTGGGATTCTTTCCGGTGATTACCGTAGTTTGAGGAGTTCATGTATTCACTAAATGTTAATGCTTTAGTCCGGTTCTCTATTAAAAGGAGGCCTCAATATCCCTTAGTTTCCATTAGGACTCCGCTGCCATGTGAGAGTAGGACAAAAGATGTCATGCAAGTTCTTTTCCATAAGCACGTATGACTATATATGGAATACATGCCTACATTACATTGATGAATTGGAGCTAGTTCTGTGTCATCCTATTTTATATCCGTTGCATGATGAATGCCATCTCATAATTATCCATCACTGATCCATTGCCTATGAGCTTTTCACATATCGATCTTTGCTAAGTTACTTTTCCGTTGCTACTGTTACAATCACTACAAAACTGCTACTATCACTTTGCCACCATTACCGTTACTTCCACATTACTTTGCTACTGAATGCTTTGCTGTAGATATTAAGTCTTTCAGGTGTGGTTGAATTGACAACCCAGCTGCTAATACTCGGGAATTTTCTTTGGCTCCCCTTGTGTCGAATCAATAAATTTGGGTTGAATACTCTATCCTCAAAAACCGTTGCGATCCCCGATACTTGTGGGTTATCACTGGATCCCACGTACAGGTTCGCCGGAGCAGCGCAAGTGCATCGCCGCTAACAGTATCCACGCGTGCAGGAGGAATACTGTGCAGCGTACTGCTAGGTCTGATCACACAGTCGGCAGCGGCAAGTGGAGGTGGCTAGTTGCAACACATGCAAAGCCCCAATGAAGGCGCCGAAGTGATCAGCTGGATGGGTATGCCGCACCTCCACTATATATAGGCATCCGGTGTGGGCTCAACTCTTGGGCCCCACACGGATCCTAAAGCCCACATGTTCCTTCCCTTAAGCGCGCGATCCTTTAGGTTCTCGTCCACTTTATCGCGAGTCAGATCACATCCGACTCGACCAGTCGGTAGCGGCCTCTAGCAAGACGTGCCGACTCCAAGTGTCCGATGAAGCTGGTTAGGCAAACCTATACTTCACACTTCTGTTCCCTTTGCCACACGATATATGTTGTTGTGCACAAGGCGACATGCTCATCCTTGTTGATGTGTGACCTCTTTCTCGTTACGGTGAATCCAACCAACACTTCGGATTATCTCATAATCCTCATCGCATGGCCATGCTATCCAAATCGGATCACCCAAGGCGACGAGAGTATATCTCTCCTGATCGGAGGGGCAAATCCCATCTTGCTCGACCATGTCTCGCAGCATGGGTCTGGACAAGCCCGAAACCTACCTTTGTAACTACCTAGTCACAGAGTAGCATTTGGTCGGCCCAAAGCAAGTATGTCACCATTCCGAGTACATGTGCCAGCTCAGGTCTTAGGACATAGAACGTATGTTGTAATAGAGACTCACAGATGACCTGCGTCTCATAGTTGGGTCTGTCCAACTCAGACCTTATCTCGACTCGGATCCGACTATGTCGAATCCGACCAGACCTTTTTGAGTCCATATTATCCGGTTAGCATCCAATGCTACATGGTCACTGAGACCGGACCATCCACTGTGGCATGTGCTAGTCTAACTGGCTGCGCGTCCACACAACCCTTTCGACTAGGGACCATTTAGGATAGTCATCATACAATGCATAGTCTCACAAACAAATCACATACTTGTTAATACACATCAATGATAATGTCCAAGGACAATCGTTATTCATAAACACATAGGAAATATCATCATACATGATCGCCTCTAGGGCATATCTCCAACAAATATATCTGGCTTGATCTTGCTTCAGTTGCACATCCACAACTCAACGAGCAAGAAGAGCATGCAAATCATGAGTTACTCCGAGGAATTAAACTAAGAATCATGGTTCCCTCAAGTGTACCCCTGGCTGCTGGGTGGAGGAACTTCTTTCTGTACTTTGTAGCATACAGACTACTCCCAACAGGTCAAATGGCTACACGCTATTCTTCCTAGTCTATGGTGCAGAAGCCATTTTGCCAAGTGATATTTGCCATGATTATCCTAGGGTAGCTGCTTACGTCGAAACTAACACTGAGCAAGCTCGTGAAGTTTCAATCAATGCCTTGGAGGAGGAACACAATCTTGCAATGTCAAGATCAGCAATCTATCAGCAAGACCTATGCAGCTATCACAATCGTAGAGTCTGAAGTTGTACTTTCCAGGAAGATGACTTTGTGCTCCGTCTGGTATAAGAACAGATAGTTATGCATAAATTGTCCACTCCTTGGGAAGGACCCTTTGTCATCAGCATAAACCTGAACAACGGCTCATAATTGTTGACATACGCGAAGGATATAAAACACGTACTTGTGAAGAAGAGAGCAACTGACCCTGGAACATTGCACATCGTCGTCCTTATTTTACTTAGGTTTGTTTCATGGTCATTGTTTAGCTGTGACCAAGTTTATCTGTTATTACGTAAATACTATTGTGATCTAAAGAAATAAAGCCAACATTTCTGGACCCCAGAATTTTGTGTCGTTTCACATCAATAGATGTGTGTTGAGTTTTTATTTGTTTGATGGTTGGTCACTTGGGGGCTTCCAACTCATCGAGTTTAGCTATAGCATCCCTTTTGACCTGGCACATGCCACTATGATACTTTCCTGTCATCTTGATGCTACTCACAAATAAGGTGACTCGGCTATACGTTTGATAAGTCAATCACATTGACACCTATCATGGACTGTGTTGTCCCTGAACTCATCAAAGTTAAAACACCGGCTTAATTCACGTGAGAGCCGACTTTCCAGAAAGCAAGTACAAATGAAAAGAGGCTACAAGGCATGTTTCACATGAAAGCAAATTTCAAAGAGTCGAGCCTCGAAAGCGAGCCTTTACGTTGAGTGATGAGGATATCCCTACTAATGTTACACCCACATCCCCACCAACTACACATATTGGACCAGTTACTAGAGCCCGTGCATGCCAACTAAATTATTGGGTACTTTCATTTCTTGGAAATCCTTCTAATGTTCATGAACATATGATGCTTCCTAATTAGATACTTTTGTTTTACTTGTGAATGAAGAACCTAGTATCGACAAGAAGGATGGCCATTAGAGCGGAATCAAGCATGAAGAAGAAGGTGCGCACACGGGAAGGAACAATGGAGTTTCCAATGATGTTTTTCACACTTTGAAGCCACCATAATGAGAGCATGAAGGCTTGGACGAAATACTCAAGATGACACTTTATAAATTTCGTCCATAGGCTATTATGGATGTTGCGCCACCTTATTTTTGGGCCAGGCCCATGTAATTTCAAAATACTATATTATAGGCTATTTTTAGAGTCTGTATGTGTGGGGAAACTGAGTTAGGGTTGGTTTCGTACCCCTCCTCCAAGGGGCCACGAAATCCCCTCTCTTCCCCCATATATACAACCCTTAGGGTGTCGTTTTAGACTTGGGTTTTGCTTAGCTTACAAGTTTGCCATATCTACAACTTTGCGTCCTTTGTTTGTGTTCCACGACTAGACAAGACGTCACAAAACCCCACTTTCACCAATAAAGCTTTCCTCTTATATTCGCAATATCCAGATTGCAACTTCAATTTCTTGCTTGTTTTCGTTTGTGTGCAGGAAATAGAAATTTGTGGTCAGGTTGATTGTGCTCCGGCTAGTGGGGAACGTGTTGGAAATATGCCCTAGAGGAAATAATAAAATGGTTATTATTATATTTCCCTGTTCATCATAATCGTTTATTATCTATGATATAATTGTATTGATTGGAAACACGTTGCATGTGTGGATACATAGACACAACTATGTCCCTAGTATGTCTCTAGTAGACTAGCTCGTTGATCAAATATGGTCAAGGTTTCCTAGCCATTGACATGAGATGTCATTTGATAACGGGATCACATCATTAGAAGAATGATGTGATGGACAAGACCCAAACTATAAACATAGCATATGATCGTGTCAGTTTATTGCTACAGTTTTCTGATGTCAAGTATATGTTCCTATGACCATGAGATCATGCAACTCACGGACACCGGAGGAGTGCCTTGTGTGTATCAAATGTCACAATGTAACTGGGTGACTATAAAGGTGCTCTACAGGTATCTCTGGGGGTGTCTGCTAGATTGGCATAGATCAACACTAGGATTTGTTACCCCGTGTGACGGAGAGGTATCTCAGGACCCACTCAGTAATACAACATCACAATAAGCCTTGCAAGCAATGTGACTAAGTGTTAGCCATGGGATCTTGTATTACGGAACGAGTAAAGAGACTTGACGGCAACGAGATTGAACTAGATATGGAGATACCGACGATCGAATCTCGGGCAAGTAACATACCGAAGAACAAAGGGAACATCATACGGGATTAACTGAATCCTTGACATAGAGATTCGACCGATAAAGATCTTTGTAGAATATGTAGGAATAAATATGGGCATCCAGGTCCCACTATTGGTTATTGACCATAGAGGTGTCTCGGTCATGTCTGCATAGTTCCCGAACCCGTAGGGTCTGCACACTTAAGGTTCAGTGACGTTTCGGTAGTATAGAGTTATGTATGGTGGTGACCGAAGATTGTTCGGTGTCCTAGATGAGATCTTGGATGTCACGAGGAGCTCCAGAATGGTCCGGAGGTAAATATTGAATAATAGGAAGTCCTGTTTTGGTCACCGGAAAAGTTTTGGGCTCATTGGTAGTGTACCGGGAGTGTCGGGAGGGTACAGGGTGACCATCGGCAGGGGTATTTCGACTCAAGAGGCTACATGGGCTGTGGGAGAAGGAATACCAGCCCATAGTGGGATGGTCAAAGTGGAAAAGGCCCATGCGGCTGGGAAGAAAGCCCAAGGTGGAAAAGGGTGAAAATAAGGAGTCCTAATCCTACTAGGAGTGGAGGAGGAGAACTCCTCCCTCCCACTTCGGCTGAACTAGGGTTGGCTCCCTTGGGAGCCAAGCCTGCCCCCCTCCCCTCCTCCTATATATACTATAGGTTTTGAGGGTTTTTGACATATAATTTCAGCCACGTGCTACCCTCTCCTCTAGATTGTAGTTTCTCCTCTAGATCGGTTTCAGTGGTGCTTAGGCTAAGCCCTGCTGGAATAGCTCCACCACCATCGCCGCAATGCCGTCGCACTGCCGGAGAACTCTTCTACCTCTCTGCTCCCTTTTGCTGGATCAAGAAGGTGGAGATCGTCATTGATCCGTACGTGTGCTGAATGCGGAGGTGTCGTCCGTTCGGTGCTAGATCGGGACGGATCGTGATTGGATTGCGAAGACGTTCGACTACATCAACCGCGTTTCTTAACGCTTCCCGCTTAACAATCTACAAGGGTATGTAGATCCACTCTCCCTCTCGTAGTGCTCATCACCATGGATAGATCTTGCGTCGCGTAGGAAATTTTTTGTTTCCCATGCAACGTTTCCCAACAGAACGTTGCCTGGGAAACAAAAAATTTCCTACGCACACACAAGATCTATCCATGGATATGAGCATCTACGAGAGGAGACATCAGATCCACATACCCTTATAGATGCTAAGAGGGTAGTGTTAAGAAACGCGTTGATGTAATCGAACGTATTCACGATCCAAATAGCAATTCGTCCCGCGATCCAATCACGATTCGTCCCAATCTAGCGTCGAACGAACGACACCTCCGCATTCAGCACACGTACAGCTCGATGACGTCTCTGCCTCCTCAATCCAGCAAGCGAGGTCGGAGTGGTAGATGAGTTCTCCGGCAACACGACGGTGTGGTGGCAGCGGTGGTGGTGCTATCCCGGCAGGGCTACGCCTAGCGCTACCGAAACCGCGAACATGAGGAGAAAATGATCTAGGGAGAGAGAGAGGGGCGCCAAGGGCTTCGTGTGTCCTCTTAGGGCACCCCTCCCCTCTATACATAGGTGGAGGGGCATGGAGATCATCCCCTCCAAGCCCTAAGGCGCAGCCAAGGGGTAGGAGTTGGACTCCTAGTCCAATTCCTTCCCTTTCCATAAACAGGTGGACTTTCCACCTCTCCCAAGCCACATGGGCCTTGAGGGACTTGTGCGTCTGGCCCAATAAGGCCAGGACACCTCCCCTCGGACCATGCAAACCCTTGGGATGTGGTGGAACCCTTGGTGGACTTCCGGACTCCTCCAGAAGTTTTTGGAACCTTCTATAAGCTTCCCGGTACCATACCAGAAAAACTCAAAACTTTCTAGGTAGCCAAAATATGACTTCTCATATATAAATATTTACCTACGGACCATTTCGGAACTCCTCGTGACGTCCGGGATCTCATCTGGGACTCTGAACAACCTTCAGCCACCAACATACATAACTCAACAATACCAAATCGTCACCGAACGTTAAGTGTTCAGACCCTTAGTCACATTGCTTGCAAGCTTCTTGTGATGCTGTATTACCAAGTGGGCCCAGAGATACCCCTCTGTCATACGGAGTGAAAAATCCCAGTCTCGATCCATGCCAACCTAACAAACACCCTCGAAGATACATATAGAGCACCTTTATAGTCACCAAGTTATGTTGTGACATTTGATACACACAAGGCATTCCTACGGTGTCAGGGAGTTGCGTGATCTCATGGTCATAGGAACAAATACTTGACATACAGATAACTATAGCAGTAAACTGACACAATCATATGCTATGTTCATAGTGTGGTTCTTGCCATCACATCATTCTCCTAATGATGTGATCCCGTTATCAAATGACATCTCATGTATATGGCTAGGAAACCTTGACCATCTTTGATCAACGAGCTAGTCTGTCAGAGACATACTAGGGACATTGTGTTGTCTATGTATCCACACATGTGTTTGAGTTTCCAATCAATACAATCATAGCATGGATAATAAACGATTATCATGAACAAGGAAATATGATAATAACTAATTTATTATTACCTCTAGGGCATATTTCCAACACCGGCGTGGTCAATAATCTCTCGGAGTTGGTTTAGCGATAGCTAAGGTGCGGAGTCCTCGCACATTCGTAGTCGGATCGTCAAAGTCTACTCCACCAAAAACAATAGCCACCATCTCATCAAAACACAGGACAGCTTTGGCTCTATCAAGTGGTATCAGATTTCCAGGTTCCTCGGTGAGATTTTACCAGTTTTTCGTAGTTAGATCGCATCTGTTCTTCATACCTATATTCCACGAAAAAGCCACAAAAAATAGGGTTAGTTAATCATATCCGAACTAATCTGAGCCTTTGCATAATCTTTTTTCAGTGTTTTTGATTTTTTGAATTTATGATTACACCGTCGTGTCGAGTTGTTGGTCTTAGGGTCTAGTCCCTTAGAGTATCGAGTTCTGTTCACAAGTTGTCACGCCGCCACCGCAACATCTTCATCGCTGCCATATACCATCACCCACCACCATCATCACAGCTGCCATATACCAACACCCACCATCGTTGTCATCCTTGCCATATATCACCATCCACCATCACCATCCATCTGTGTCCATATATATGACCACCGATCTGTCATCAATCCGAGTCCATCACATATTAGGTTTGATTTCGAGATCCCTTTGTTTTCAGTTACGGGTTTCCTTGCCTGAGTAGGTTTCGAAAAAAAGAATCTCCAGACCCCCAGACAGTTTTTAGGCCAAAACTTCGTCGAGTGCAAATATTTTTTTCCTATCCTGTTTTTAAGCTTTCCAGAGCATTTTGAGACACTCGCCATCATAGTGATTTTTTGTCGCGATTTTTGGTCATCACAGCCCTGAATCGCTCCCAAAAAAAATTTAGTCTATTTTTTGGTGCCTATCCTGTTTATACGTATTGAGAAGAGTTTTGAGCCACTCGCCATTAAAGTGATTTTCTAACAAAAAAGAGCACCAAAAAAGAAGAGATTTTTTAGAGTGTAATTTTCCCTTGATTACGTGTAGCGACATGCTTTTGTTGGTGTTTTAGGCTCGCGTCTCTAGTACGGTCTAGTATAGGACCAGCACAGTACCGTCGTTGAGCGTCTTTTAAACTTAGCATCTGTAAACTAATAATTGCTAACCCTTATTGTAGATGTATGTGGAGTCGTATGTCATTTGAATTCCCTAATGATTTTCAAAATGCATTTAAAAATGGATTAAATAGTTTTACAAACCTGAAAAAAATCATGGATGCATTGCAAATATTCTCTAAGCATTTATAAAATTGTAACCAACTTTTTGTGGAGTGTTTTATTGCCTCAAAATAAATAAAAGAGAGGCCAAATCATTTATAAATGCCCTTTTGAATTATGTGGTTTTCAAATGAATTCAAAACGCCCCCAAACTTTTTGAGGCTTTGTCAAATATTACAAAATTAATATTTGACCAAATGGCTCATTTTACAAAAGTCTCTGGTGATTTAAATTACTATAGAACAGTAATTAATAAAACTGTAAGAGGACATTTTAAAAAGAAGAAGGAAAAAGGCCCTCCCCTCTCTTACCTGGGCCTAGCCTCACAAGTCGGCCCAGCCCCTACCCCCCTCACTCGTCCCCTTCCTCTGTTCACGGGGGGGTGGATGCCTCCCGGCCACCCATGGCGAGCCCGCCGGCCATCCGAGCCCTCCGGCGTCCCCCTGTGGTATAAAGCCCTCCCTTGCCCCCTCGTCCCTGCGAACCCTAGCCCTCGCCGCTCCCCTCTCCATCCCCTTCACTCTGTCACCGTGACGTCATGCCCGCGCCCGAGCCGTCGCCATCGTCGAGCTGCTCCGTCCACGCCGCTCGCTGTCGCCATCCTCCCCCTCAACAACCACACCGAGCCCACCGCCACCGCCTCCCTATAACGCTTGTGACCCTCCTCCCTCCCCTCTCCCTGCTGCTCGCCCGCTAGCCCGCCGCTCGCTCCACCCGTCCGCTGCCTCGCGTGCTACTACTGTTGTACTCGCTGCCACAGCCGTTGTCGCGCCGCACCCACGCGCTCTCCGCGCGTGCCACTGTCCCGCGCTACACAGCCGCTCGTTGCGCCCCCGTAGCCAACCTCGCACGACCGAACTCCAGCAGCCGCCATTGTTGTCGCTGCCATCGATACGGTGCATCTCCGGCGCCTCCGTGACCTTCATCCGACACGGCTCGTCGCGACGCATCCATAGAGCCCACCCACGTGACCAGCCGGTGCCTGTGTTGTGGTTCTAGCGAGGTCCGGCAATTCTCCTGCCCTGTAACTCATTGTCGGCGTTAAGCCGCTGACATGGCGGTTTAATTAACCTCTAATGACCCATGAATTAACCCTCGGTGACATTGACAAGGGGCCCCACCCCTTTAATTAAACATGTGTTTAAAATAACCCCTAGGCCACTAACATGTGGGCCCAGGTTGTTTAACTCTAATTGCACAATTAGTTTAATTAGATAATTAGCTTAAAATTAATGTGTCCAGGATAGGTGGGTCCCCCTGCTAATTAATCTGTTTTATATAAATATAAACACTGGTTTAATTATGAGTCTATGACAACTAGGGCCCACTAGTCAGGTTTGTGTCATGCTGGCGCAATAATTGTTTACTTAATTAAAATAAATTTGTTAATTTCAGAATATCAATAAAACTTTAAAAAATTATATAAATTAATCTATAAGTCAGATGAAAATAATTTATATATGAAAGTTGATTACAAAAAATCTCACGAATCCGAATACGATGTCCGTTCATCTGTCACATGCTCCTAGCATGATGAACATGGACATTTTGCATTAGGATCATCTGTTCGGTAATGGCCAAGGACCCGGGAAATATCGTTAGATATTTTCCTGCTCCGTCTGTGACGTGTAGTACTATGTTAGTTCATCCCTAGCACTCCATATTTCCATGTCATGCATAGTGTTGCATTTGCTTGCTTGTATTTATTGTTTCTTCCCCCCTCTTTTCTTCGGTAGACACCGGGACTAACGCTGCTGCCAGGTACGACTACGGCACTGACAATCGCCTTTTGCAGCAGAGCAATAAGGCAATCAACCACCAGCCTTGATCATTCCGATATCGCCCGGTTCCTTTCTCTCTCAAGCTTGCATTAGTTTTTGCTACTGTTGTAGATAGCTCCTATTTTGATGCATAGCCTGTTTTTGTTAAATTGGTATTATACCTTACTGCATGTCAAATGCTTAGTATAGGTCAATTAGTGATCCCCTATAACCACTTAGTTCCAGTTGCCCCTGCTTCATCATTGATGACTCAAAGACTCGATCAACCGATCGACAAGCCATGTTCGTCACATTAATCGCGCACCCGCCTTAGTTGTATGACTCTCCAGAGCTACTATCAAGTATCGAGGGTGACACCTCGTGAAGTACTCATGATGACAACTCTGTAGTGTAGCTAGTCTGTCGTGGTTATCGAGGGTGATTCCTCCTTCACTACTCCCGATGACGACTCTATCATGCAACCCCTCAAGTGTAGACCATTGAGGGTGAATCCTCTTTGGTCACCTTGACGGTTACATTGGGTGGGATCCTCTGAGGTTGTTTCCTCGTGTTTCCCCTTGATGTTTGGACACACGGTTACTTTAACTTCACAACCGTTACATGTTGAGGTCAGGATGACCTAGATGGTGTAGGTGTAGTGACGACGGGGCGTGGCCGGGCATTCTTGGCCCTTGCTACAAGTCCTCGAGACGGGGTGCCGGGACCACATATCCTGGATTAGCGCTCATCACCGTAGCTAACAAAACATTAATGGGTTTGGATATGTGATCTGAGAACGCTTGTGGCCTGTTTTGCACTAACCACCACATGGGAATAATTATGGGTAATCTACATCGCACATTCGCCCGAAAGTTCTTCAGATGTCACAATTGAGCGGCACGCGCCCGGGTGGCCTACGTAATCACTGTCTTTGTATTAAGAGGTGCTAGGACTGTCACCGGCCGTCCTTGCAATGCGCAGGATTGTGAAGGGAGATTGGCCCATGACCCTTTCGAATTTAGGATGTAGACCAACGTGTGGCCTCTCTATTGAACCTAGTTAGGACTACGGCGTGTCGATCAGTCGAGGCCGGGCATTACATGAGAAAGTGTGTTTGGGCAGAGTTAATCGAGTGTGTTGGGCAAGTTGGTGCACCCCTACGGGGAAGTATATCTATTCGAATAGTCGTGTCTACGGTAACGGACGCTCGGAGTTGTATCCTTATCTTACAACTAGAACTGGAGATATTGAAATGAATGTGTTGGCTCCGAAATTGCTTTCTCATAGGGAGTCGAGGAAGAATATTTGGGCGGTTCTTAAAACAACTTACTACGTATGAAAATGCTAACCTACACTCTTCTAATGCTGCAAGACACTGAAGATGCTAGTCTTTGATAGGACTAGGCTTTCCCCCTCTATTCTCGCATTTCTGCAGCTAGTCCAAAGATATAATCCCATTCCTTTGATAATGTTGCATATTTAGCATAGTTCTAATGTAAGTCTTGCGAGTACTTTGGATGAGTAATCATGACTGCTTTGCTCCCCTCCCCCCCCCTCGATACGATTATTGCGTTCAGATGATGGAGGCCAGGAGACAGTTGCTCTCGATGAAACTACTACTACACTGATGGTGCCCAACTACTACGTGGAGGCTGCCCTCGACCAACAATAGGATAGGAGGCTCCGAGGCAGGAGGCCTTGCCTTTTCGATCTGTAGTTTGTGTTTGTGCTAGCCTTCTTAAGGCAAAACTTGTTTACTTATGTCTGTACTCATATATTATTTGCTTCCGCTAACTCGTTTGTATTAGAGCTTATGTATTCGATCCCTCGAGGCCCCTGGCTTCTAATATGAAGCTTGTATAACTTTAAATTGTGTCTATAGTTGTGTTGTGATATCTTCCAATCAGTCCCTAATCTTTGTCGTACACATTTGCGTGTATGATTAGCGTACAATTAAAATATGGGCGTCACATGAATGTTGGTGACCGGATGTTGTTCGGAGTCGTGAATAAGATCCAAGACGTCACGAGGAGCTCCGGAATGGTCCGGTGGTAAAGATTTATATATGGGAAGTTATATTTTGGCTATCAGAAAAGTTTCGTGTTTTTCCTCTATTGTACCGGGAAGCTTCTAGAAGGTTCCAGAAGCTTCCGGAGGAGTGCGGAAGTACACCAAGGGTTTCACCATGTCCCAATGTTTTGCATTGTCTGAGGGGAGGTGCCCTGGCCTTATTGGGCCTGGCGCACAAGTCCCTCAAGGCCCATGTGGCTTGGGAGAGGTGGAAAGTCCACCTATGATGGAAATGGAGGGAATTGGACTAGGAGTCCAACTCCTCCCGCTTGGTTGCGCCCTAGGGTTTGGAGGGGTTGTTCTCCACTCCCCTCCACCTATATATAGAGGGGAGGGGGCGCGCCAATTTGACACACCAATCCCTTGGCGCCCCTCTCTCTAGATCATTTTCTCCCCCGTTCGCGATTTCGGAAGCGCTCGGTGTAGCCCTGCCGAGATAGCTCCACCACCATCTCCACCATGCCATCATGCTAGTTGAGAACCCATCTAATACTCTACCCTCAATCTCTAGACCAAGGAGGCGGAGACGTCATCAATACGCACGTGTTCTGAATGCGGAGGTGTCGTCCGTTCGCACTAGATCGGGACAGGTCGTGATTGGATCGTGAAGACATACAACTACATCAACCGCGTTATATACGCTTCCGCATAGCGATCTACAAGCGTATGTAGATACACTCCCCCTCTCGTAGCTATGCATCTCCATGGCTAGAACTTGCGTGTGCGTTGGAATCTTTTTGTTTCTCATGCAACGTTCCCTGGCATCATGAGCTAGGTCTATGCGTAGATGATATGCATGGGTAGAACACAAAGTGTTTGTGGGCATTTATGTTCAGATTGCATACCTCCTTAGTCTTATTTTGATTCGGCAGTATTGTGGGATGAAGCGGCCCGGACCAACCTTACTTGTCCACATACAAGATACCGGTTCCACCGACTAACATGAAACTTGTTTGCATAAAAGTGGCTGACGGGTGTGTGTCTCTCCCACTTTACTTGAATTGGATTCTATAGAGGCAGTCCTTGTAGAAGTTTAACAGGCAACTTGATTATCACTGTTGTGGATTTGCGTATGTAAGAACCGTTCTTGCTAGTTGCCTCGCCGGTTCTCTCCGTTCTTGTCGTTGACCGTTTTGAGACAAACCACACACATGGGCCTACGACATCGTTCAAAAAATGTTTTTGAAAAGCGCGCAAAAAATATTCTCTGAATGGGACAAAAGTTGGCATGTAGTCATGTTTTAGTGTGGTAGGTAGACCGCCTGCCAAATTTCATCGCAACTGGAGTCCGTTTGATACCTGAACCGTTAAACCTATGGTGGCACTATAGCCAGTCAAATTGTGGACGTTTTTCGTTTATGAAAACTTGTTGCCGGGCTACGTGACTTCCCGCTATGCCTAGCCCCCTGCATAGTGCACAAACCCCTCCCGCCTATTCGATAGCTTTCCTGAACCCGAAATATACGATCGTGACCGTTGGATCCGGATCAACCCCGTAATACCCCAAACCATCATTCATTTTTCAATTGGACCTCCTAACCTATCTTTCTTGACCGTCCGATCGAAATCGAAGGGCCTAGTTAACCCTAACCTAACCTCCCTACTATATATAGACCAACCCTAACCAGTTTTAGACAGCAACCCTAAAATTTAGGAGGTTTGTCCCTCCTCCACCGTCGGGGTCATCTCCCACCTCGGGATCCCTCCCGTTCCACCAAAATTACCCCACCGAAGCTTCCTCCTTGGGATCATCCCGATCAAGTCCATCCAATCAAAGCTTGCAGCCACCTTCTGTCAATCCAACCCAGCCAACCACTGAACTCCCACCTCCAGATCGAGCAGGAGGCTCGATCCTGAGCTCCTCAAGACCTGAGCACCGTCTGGACATCCTGATGATGAGCTCCCCGCGACCTCCATGAACATGCAGCAACTAACGCTGACAAGCACCGTCGCCAGCAACAAGGCCAGGCCATCGGCCTTTCTCTTCCCTACATGCCTTCCTTCTTCTCCCTCGATATAATCTTCTCTCGGTTCTCGTTCTTGAATAGGGAACCAATGCCATGGATGCCCAACGCCGCCTCGTCATCATTTGACCCTCGAAGGCCACCAGTATCCGCTCCCTTGCATTGCCCAGCGTGCAAGGACCGATCTCCTTTGGCCGCCCCAGGACCCCATGCCTGCGCTCCTCGTTTATCGCTTTATTCCCCTCAAGGAACTCGTAGGATCTCCCATGGTTGTCGCCTCCATGCCCTTGAAGCCGCGGGATCTGAAACCCTTGTTGTCCTCACGCCGGTGAGCAGAGCCACCCTCCCGTGCTCTTTTTTTTCTTCCCCGTGGCTCTCTCTCTTATTCCCTAACCCTCCTCCAAAGGCATCTAGTTCCCCTTCCCAAACTGACACATTAATAGAAACTCCTTCCTTGATCAGACCAAAACATGGATAGTTGGCTACATCTTCCACTTTGATGTGTGGTGGAAATTTAACCAAGATGGGCCACTTGTCAATCTGTCTGATCAGCCAAGGCCAGGATGTCTTGTATATAATGCCAAATTCAGTTGCCAGCTCCTCTTTGGTTATCTCTCTAGTTTCTAGGTACACTAAGCCTATGTTCTTGAGAGAGCAAAATCTTGGATTATCATTGGTTTGTAACTCAATGTGATAGAACCCAAGGCTAGTAGCAGAGCTCCCAATGTACTTAACAGTCTGGTGGGGTTGGTTTGTCACTGAGGAAACAACAACCTCATGGTCCAAGTTCTTGCAGATGAAACAACTTTTGGGTATAACACAACCAGACTTGTGATGTCATGGATCTCCACGGTTGTAGCAAATGATATTAGGGTATTCCTCACTTATGTGGTTGTATCCATCTCTTTTGGAGGATCTGTGGTGGTCTTGGCAGGAGCTTGTTGTGGTTTTCCTTTCTGCTTCTGTTGCTGGGTGGCAGGTTTCCCTTTCTGCTTTTACTGCCCCTATTGTTGAGAGGTAGGTTGTTGCTGCCGTGGAACATTGAACTGGTGATACTGCTGCTGATTTGGTGGGAATTGGCCCTGCATCTATTGTAACCCAAAATCAGCTAGCCATGACTAAGGTTGTTGCATCCCAGACTGTGCTGCCCAGGGGCCTTGAGGGAAAGGAGCATCCTGATACTGCGGGAATTGCACCCATGGGGGCGGGCCTCCTTGAAAACCAAATGCAGGGTTGTAGGTTGGATTGAAACCGAACTGCATACGAGCGGGAGGAGGAGCGAATTGCTGCTGAAGCTGTTGATCCAGGTGCTTTCCTTTGCTTTCACCAGATCTACCTCATCCCGTTCCTCTCGCTCCCGCACCCATAGTTTGGTGTTCAGATTCAGCTAGCTCAAGCGCTTGTGGTTCTCCCTCCGGGGTGGATCCGAGGTCATTGGTCGGGTCCTTAGAGTCCCAAAGGGATCGCCGCAGGTCGTGGGAAATCCTAATCGGGGGGAGAGCTAATTGTGCATAGAAGGTGTATTCCTCTTGTACGTCTCCCTCCTTGTTTTGCAGGTGAAGGCGGTTTCCACATTCCCACTTCTGACGTCAACACTTTTTTGAATCCCCTTCCTGGTTCAGTGGCGATTGAGAAAATTTGAGGGTCGTGGTGGCAATGAATCCTCGCGGTGCAACAACGAAGAGGGAACTTCACACCTGAAGAGAGCTCTCCGGGCCGCCGGAGTCCTGGCCATAGCGCCCTCACTGCCCAGTTTCCCGATGTTGGTGCTGATCCATCTGCAGTTGACTGCGCCAATCACAACGCCATCACCTGGTGAGGGAATGGCCGCTACCAACTGGAGTGTACCCGATTCCAACGGTCGAGGACTGTTGCTGGATGAGCTCCCCGGAGTAGAGATCATGGAGGTTTCATTTAGCGTGGTTGCGCTTGCAACGCCCAAAACGCCTTCCACTTGATTCTGGACTCCCATGAGGGTGAATAAGCTTCGTGTCGCGCTTTCGTGATGATTTCCTCAACATTGGTGCTCCTCCATGGAATCCATCTCGCGAGTTCCTCCTCCGACGCCACCACACAGATCCTTGTCACTAGCTTCTGCTTCGTGGCGCAGTTCGCCCGCGGTAGTCGCATGGTCCTCCCCATGTCCACCTTATCTGCTCCATCGCCTCTTCCTCCATTGCCTGCTGTTTCGGATTCATCCACGAGGTGGATCTAGATCCAGACCGTGGGAGATCCCGTGAGGGTGGGCTAGAGAGGGGTGTACTTGTAATGATATCCATTCTTCCGAAAAGACGAGATGTTGTTCTATCCCTGTCGAGGCCCTCGATCCAAAAGAAGGTTATCAGCTTACACCATTAAGTGTTAAATCTGAACAAACCACCTGGGGGCTTCTTCTTGAAGCCAACGCTTTTATATTATAAGTATTTACTCACACTTATCGTGTGCACACGTTTCCTTTGTCACGTTCAAGCCATCATATGCATCAATTCGAACTAAGACTTTGCCAAGCTGGGTTGCCTCACTCCTGTGTTTGCCCTGTACGTTCCGGTTGTTCGGCTAGAGGATAAAGGGAGCACCTCTGCGATTGCTACAACTAGGTCATCCGGATATGTATCAAAGAAAGTTTTTTTCTTGGAAATACCTTGGATCTTAGCATCGAATTTACTTGGTATTTCAAGATTTTTAACCCTGTGGGCTTCCATAGCAATCTTAGTTATAGTTTTCCCCTTCACATCAATTCTGCCACTGTATCTGGTAGCTAGAACTGGACTCCATTGTTTGGTTTTCTTGCTGTTGTCATCTTCTTTGTCAATCCCCAGGGCCCTCTTTTGGTGTTGGAGTCCACAGGAGGGACTCTGAGTGTCTGGCTTCTCAGACATGTCACATATGTAGTTTTGTCCTTGCTTAGTGTCATCCACAAGCTCCATCTGTTGCAGGAGGTTGAAGCATTGATTTTTTTGTCAGCCTTAGAGGTGTCCATCCATGCTAGAATTTCCTCTCTAACTTCCTGCAGTGAGTGATCTAGTTTTCCTTCCAGGTTTTGCTCACAGTCTTGATCTGTGTCTTGAATGAGAGTTGCTTCAGCTCCCACTTTGGTAGAGGTGTGTCCTCCTATGTTTTTCACACCCTTGGTGTTGGTGTTTCCATTCTTGTCAGTATTCATAGGTTGTTGGGCAGAGTTGTTTTTTGGGCCCCCTGTGTCTTTATGTTTGTTCCCTCAAGGGTTTGTACCTTTATCTCCATGATTATCTTGGTCTTGATCAGTGAGGGGAATGTCACCACCTCCAGGTTCAGCATTCTCTTCAACCTCAATTTTCATTTGGTAAAGTTTTTTGTTTATTCCAAATAGTCTCTCAGTGGGAATCTTGGAAATATCTCTCCACCTCACCTTGATTCTGATTACTTCAAAGAAACTTTTGAACATGCCTTGCCAGTCAACATCCAGGAGTAGGCCAAAAGGGGAGGCAATCTGGTCCAAGGTATCCCATTGACACCAGTTAGGTTGCATGCCCCTTAGCTACAGCCAGACTTCTGCAAGGTCTGCAAAGGCATCTAGTTCCCCTTCCCAAACTGACACATTAACAGAAACTCCTTCCTTGATCAGACCAAAACATGGATAGTTGGCTACATCTTCCACTTTGATGTGTGGTGGAAATTTAACCAAGATGGACTACTTGTCAATCTGTCTGATCAGCCAAGGCCAGGATGTCTTGTATATAATGCCAAATTCAGTTGCTAGCTCCTCTTTGGTTATCTCTCCAGTTTCTAGGTACATCATGCCTATGTTCTTGAGAGAGCAAAATCTTGGATTCTCATTGGTTTGTAACTCAATGTGCTAGAACCCAAGGCTAGTAGCAGAGCTCCCAATGTACTTAGCAGTCTGGTGGGGTTGGTTTCTCACTGAGCAAACAACAACCTCATGGTCCAAGCTCTTGCAGATGAAACAACTTTTGGGTTTATCACAACTAGACTTGTGATGTCCTGGATCTCCACAGTTGTAGCAAACGATGTCAGGGTATTCCTCACTTCTGTGAGTTGTATCCATCTCTTTTGGAGGATCTGTGGTGGTCTTGGCAGGAGCTTGTTGTGGTTTTCCTTTCTGCTTCTGTTGCTAGGTGGCAGGTTTCCCTTTCTGCTTGTACTGCCCCTGTTGCTGAGAGGTAGGTTGTTGCTGCCCTGGAACATTGAACTGGTGATACTGCTGCTGATTTGGTGGGAATGGGCCCTGCATCTATTGCATCCCAAAATCAGCTAGCCATGACTGTGGTTGCTGCATCCTAGACTATGCTGCCCAGGGGCCTTGAGGGAAAGGAGCACCCTGATACTACAGGAATTGCACCCATGGGGCAGGCCTCCTTGAAAACCAAATACAGGGTTGTAGGTTGGGTTGAAACCAAACTTCATACGAGCGGGAGGAGGAGCGAATTGCTGCTGAAGCTGTTGATCCAGGTGCTTTCCTTTGCCTTCACCAGATCTACCTCATCCTCTTGCTCTCGCTCCTGCACCCATAGTTTCGTGTTCAGATTCAGCTAGCTCAAGCGCTTGTGGTTCTCCCTTCGGGGTGGATCCGAGGTCATTGCTCGGGTCCTTAGAATCCTAAAGGGACGCCGCGGGTGGTGGGAAACCCTAATCGGGGGGAGAGGTAATTGTGCATAGAAGGCGTATTCCTCTTGTACGTCTCCCTCCTTGTTTTGCAGGGTGAAGGCGGTTTCCACATTCCCGCTTCTGACATCAGCGCTTTTTTGAATCCCCTTCCTGGTTCGGTGGCGATTGAACAAATTTGGGGGTCATGGTGGCAATGAATCCTCGTAGTGCAACAACGAAGAGGGAACTTCACACCTGAAGAGAGCTCTCCGGGCTGTCGGAGTCCTGGTCACAGCACCTCACTGCCCAGTTTCCCGATGTTGGTGCTGATCCATCTGCATTTGACTGTGGCAATCATAACGCCATCGCCTGGTGAGGGAACGGCCGCTACCAACTGGAGTGTACCCGATTCCAACGGTCGAGGACTGTCGCTGGATGAGCTCCCCGGAATAGAGATCATGGAGGTTTCATTTAGCGCGGTTGCGCTTGCAACGCCCAGAACGCCTTCCACTTGATTCTGGACTCCCATGAGGGTGAATAAGCTTCACGTCGTGCTTTCATGATTATTTCCTCAACATTGGTGCTCCTCCGTGGAATCCATCTCACGAGTTCCTCCTTCGACGCCACCACACAAATCCTTGTCACTAGCTTCTGCTTCGTGGCGCGATTTGCCCGCGGTAGTCGCATGGTCCTCCCCATGTGCACCTTCATCTACTCCATCTCCTCTTCCTCCATTGCCTGCTGTTCCGGATTCATCCATGGGGTGGATCTAGATCCAGACCGCGGGAGATCCTGTGAGGGTGCGCTAGAGAGGGGCATGCGGCGTGGTGGCTGGGAGTGTCGGTGTCAAAACCGGAGGATCTTGGGTAGGGGATCCCAAACTATGAGACTATGATCGACGGTAACAGGAGACAAAGGGTACACGAGTTTACCTAGGTTTGGGTCGTCTTATGGAGGTAATGCCCTACGTCCTGCTTGGTTGTATTGATGATGTAAGGGGTTACAGAGTTGACCTTCCTCGAGATCGTCTAGCTAACCCTAGATGAGTTGTTCTTTACCTATCCCCTAAAACCCTCCGGCTTATATAGATGCGAGGATGCCTAGGGTTTACACAAGGTTGGTTGCATGCCGAAGAGATAAACATGCCTAATTATTACATCAGACATGGAGCGCAAGTCGTGCTTCCCAAAGCTTCCAACCTAGAGACCGGGCCTTCGAATCGTCTAGTGTTCGGTAAGATGCCCTCATAGTCCGGCCCACCATAGCAGGTCGGCCCTTCGAGGACCCCCTAATCCAGGACTCCCTCAGTAGCTCCCGAACTTTCCTTCGACGCCCAGGGTTTTTAGCTCCAATTGCTTCACGAACAGAGGCTTCGGCTTGCGAGGTGAGTTCCCACCTACCGAACCATAGTTCGGCCTCCGATGACAAGTAGTCTCTCGTATAGTGGCACGTCTGAATACTGTAAATTAACTGGCTTTGAAGGCCAAACGTCAGGGTGAAAGATAACGTCCCTGACGACTTTTCTGACGAAAGGTCACAACCCACCACGACCGATAGGCCAGTTACAGGCACTCGATGCGCGGTTCAAGGTCGTTTTATCAACACAATCTATCAACATATCAATCGTGTCCCGTTTTATATGGGATATACTTAATCACGCGCACGCAATGGTACGTGCATCTCGGGAAGTGTAGGGATTCATGGTGTAGCAAGGGGAGCCTAAATCGAGAGTCCTCATAAAAACAGAAAGAAAAGCCCAAAGGCCTTTCACGCTCTCCATTCGACTTCTCTGCCTCCCATTCCCTTGCGCCTCCTAAACACAGATCTAGGTTTCTCCGCCCCTACTCCCGAGCTCTGCAATGTCGGGCTCCAACGGCCAGTGGGAAGCTTCCACGGTCACGAACCAGGACATACTCGACCTCAAGAAGGCCGGCTACCTCCCCACCAACATCCCTCATCACGCGGCGGAGGAGGGCCTAGTGATCCCCACCCCCAAGCTAGGTGAGAGGGTGGTGTTCATCCCCCACTTCATCAGGGGGGTGGGCTTCCCACTCCACCCCTTCGTCAAGGGGCTGATGTTCTTCTACGGCCTCGACTTCCATGACCTCCCGCCGAACTCCATCATGCACCTCTAGGCCTTCATCCTCGTTTGCGAGGCCTTCCTGCACATCGAGCCACACTTTGGGCTCTGGCTGTAGGTCTTCAACATCAAGCTGAAGTGCGTCAGCAGCAAAGATGCCGACTGCAACGGGGCCATCATCGACAAACTCACCCGCGTTCGGTGGCCGTCGGGCACCCTCATCGACTCCATCAAGGGGTGGAAAAAGGAGTGGTTCTACGTCACCGAATCACAAGAAGAAGTTCGGCACCCCGCCGTCGCATTTAGATCCAGTCCTTGACCAGGCTAGCTTCATGGCTCGAAAAGGGCCTCGTCTGGGGATCAAGCAAGGAGGTGACTGATCTGTAGAAGTGTATCCGCTCCTTGGTCGAGGACGGCACCAAGCTGACCGATGTGGTCCAGGTGATGCTCCGAAGATGCATCCTCCCCTGTCAGCATCGGGATACTCCCTTGTGGGCTCGAAAACTTAAAGCCGAGCCCACACTCTGGAACCTCTTCTGCACTATGCGGGAGAAGTTGTGGAAGGCGCTCTTCAAATCAATGAAGAGCTGGCCAGCCGAGGAGGAGGACAAGGGCCTGCACACCACCAATCCGGATTCCAAGATACGATACACCGTAGCCTGGTCGGCTTCATTACATAGAAGATCCATAACCCCTTGTCCGATCTGTTTATGTAGAGATGGCTGAAGAAAGTCATCAAGATTAACAGTCCGACGCCTTAGCCCGAAGATGAGAGGACCGGGCTGGTAGCCAAGATGCTCGTGGTGAAGCCTTACGAGGCTCCCACGAAGAAAGAGAAGTAGAAGAAACCAGGCCAGGCAGGCCTCCGCATCAGGGACCAGCCTGATGCCTCAGAAGATACCCCCGCCTCCTCAAATCAGGAGGAGGCTGAGGAGGAGGAAGAAGAAGAGGAGGACGAGGAGGCCGAGGTCGAGGGCGCGGGGAGAGGCAATTCCCGCTGTGCTAGGAAGAGAGCGGCGTCTTCGGACGCCCCGGAGTAGGTTGCTTCACCTGCCCCGAAGAGGGCACGACAGACGCGGATGGTTCTCTCTGACGATAGTCCAGACTCGAGCTCCATGTCCGAAGACCCCGAGGAGGTTCCACGAAGGAGCCTAAGGGTCAAGTCCCCCCCCCCCCAAAAAAAAGGTTAGGATCCGAAGACCCTTATGTTTATTATGAATAGATTTATAGTTTGCTAACACGTAGGTTATTAGCCTTGCAGCCCCCCGTGTGTTATCCCCACCGAGGTGATATCGGATGCGGAGACCCCGCTCGCCGAACTGGCGGAGAGGGGGGATGCCTCGCACCCCACCACACCAGGCGCCACGAAGGATGTCATGGAGGTCTCGTCCTAGCCTACTCCAATGGAGGCGGACACAGGGGGCGAGGGAGACCATAACATGGTCGAGGCTAACGCTTCGACCACCGAAGACCGGGGGGCAACGCCCCACCCGAACACCAAGGAGGCCGGACGAACGGGCGCTCATCCCCCTCCAAGAACATCTCCGGAGCGCACTGTGCCTTCGGAGGCACCGGTCCTATCCCTGGTAGGTGATCGGGAAATCCGATCATCCCCGGCACCACAGAACAACGGATGGTCGGTCATGGAGGAGGCTCTGTCGAGCACCTCCATCCCCGAGGATCACCGCACCCTTATGGGTGCTGTACTACAAAGTGTCCAGTCCGTTGACCACAGACTGGAGGAGGCCTTCAAAGGTCTCCTTGCGGGCTTTCAAGTAAGTCCCCCAATGTTTTATTCTGCAAAGATCTTTATTTATTCACATTATATACATGGAAGCCCCCGAGCCCTGGGTGAGGTGAGAAAACTCACCTGGGGTCACATCTGATTCCAATACCGAACTAGATGCACTTGAAGTGTCCAGAATGTGAAAATAACTCGTCATATGAGCGGATTGTCTATAATTCGGGAATTGAGAGCCCATGTATTAACTGTGTGTGGAATGCAGGCTTCGTCATCGGTGACGGCCAAAAATGGTGCCAAGCTGGACGAGCTACATCGGAAGCTCAAGCGCTCCAAGGATGAGGTTGAAGCCCTCAACAAAAGGGTCGACGAGGCACATGGTAAGTCTGAACTAAATCCTAATACCTTCCCCCGAATACTGTCAATGCAAATTCCTTTTATATAAAATTTATCATTTTGCAGCCTCGTCGACAGAGATCGAAAAGCTCAAGGCCGAGCTTCAGCATGCCAAGGACGAAGCGGCCGTTGAGAAGGCAGCAGCCAAAGAGGTGACCACTGCACTCTCCGCCCTACGAGCCACCAGTGATAAGCATCAGGCTCATGTGGCGGAGACACAGGATGAGCTCAAGGACACTAGCCAAAAGTGCGAGGCCTTGGAGCAAAATAATAAGGCGAGCTCGGCCGAACTGTCCACCATGAAAACCGAACTCCACAAGGAGCGGATGGACAGAGGGTTCTTCGAGAAGCAAGTGCGCCAAACCAAGGAAATAGCAGATGGTAAGCCGTACTCCCTAAAGTGTGTATTCGGGGATAGAAGATTCAAATTGCTGACCCAGGTGTGGCGATCCTCAGGCGCATCTGCCGATCTCCAAAAGAGCGTGGCAGACGCTAATCAGCTGTTTGCCTCGCGGGGAGAGGAACATGAAGCTCGGATGTTCTGGGCACAGTTTGGAGCCCCCGAGCATCCTCCTCTTCTAGTGGAGCAGCTGAAGCAGTTGATGGAGCTACACCAGATGGCGAAGCCAGCCATGAAGGATCTCTGTATCCGCTTATGGCCCGAAGATCCTCTACCAGGCAGCTACTTCGGCCTGGTGCAGAGACTGATAGCTGCTACGCCCCACCTCGACACCGTCAGGCGCTCCTCCTGCATCAAAGGAGTCCGGATGGCCCTTCCAAGGCCAAAGTGCACTGGCTAGGGCTAAATCCGATGAAGGTCGCCACCGACCCGCCGCCACCCAGGAAGGAGCGTCGGTGCCCCGAGCTATACTTCGATGGAGTGATGGAGAGTGCTCGGGTGAAAAATTATTTGAATGAGCTTGTAACGTGTCCGAAGACTTGTATTAACATTAAATAATATTAATATTTGCTCTTGTATGTTTTTGTATTCCTTTATAACTCCTATGTGGCTATTTAATGCTAAAAGATGCGGGTCGTCGGCTTTAGCCCCCACGTAGATACTACATGGGGTGTCTATGTCGATGTACTGTGTTCCTTTGCCATATTACCGGAACTCGTGGGTGAAACAGTGCGGCAGACTAGGCAATCAAACCATAGTGCTTTATTTCTTTCACTTAGCCGGAGGAGTGTGAAAATGATTATGGGAGGCGTACGATTAGCCACCGGAGTGTTGTGATGTCTGAACGAACCGTGGCTGAAGCCGACATCATAATATCTGCACAAAGGCCAAGTTCCTCGCATAACATGGAATAACCGCGTATGAGGATTGAAATATAATACTTCTAGCTCAGGGTTCATAGATCGGATCGCGCATACTATGACAATCCGTTTTCGGCTTTCTCCCCTGAGGTGCTCAACCAGACTATCCGGAAGCACAATCGCTCTCTTTGCCCTTTTAACTGAACAACCGGAACGTCAAGGGGCAAGCACAGGAGCCAGGCAACCCAACTTATTGACCAAAGACATAATTCGGAACCGATGCATATAAAGCAAACACCAAGACGCCGAACACATGATGAATGGGGCGATTTGTGTTTGAATGCGGGCCCCCGGTTTAACAGTTGGTTACCTCGCATCATACCGGACAGGTTCACGAGAAGAGGGAGAAAGGAAAAATGTGCATCGAAAACAGGAAAAATCAGGCGAACTTGCGCCACGCAATTTTGCATTCTCTCAACAACTCTTATAACTCAGATTGCCGAAGCATCTATTTACAGGTATGTGAAATAAAATAAGAAATAAAGTCATACAGGAGTTGTTGTGCCAGGGGTCTTCAATTGGTAACCTGACGTCCTCGATATGCCCCCTTACTAGTTGACTCCTGCTCTTAGATGCACCTTGATGGGTGTTAGAGTTCGCCGGGCGGATTTTGCTAACAAGATCTTGAGAGGCTGCCGAATTGCAGGTGAGCTTTATGTTGGAAATATGCCCTAGAGGCAATAATAAATTAGTTATTATCATATTTCCTTGTTCATGATAATCGTTTATTATCCATGCTATAATTGTATTGATCGGAGACTTAAATGCATGTGTGGATACATAGACAAAACCATGTCCCTAGTATGCCTCTAATGGACTAGCTCGTTGATCAAAGGATGGTTAAGGTTTCCTAGCCATGGACATGAGATGTCATTTGATAACGGGATCACATCATTAGGAGAATGATGTGATGGATAAGACCCAAACTACAAACATAGCATATGATCGTGTCAGTTTATTGCTACTGTTTTCTGCATGTCAAGTATATGTTCCTATGACCATGAGATCATGCAACTCACGGATATCGGAGGAGTGCCTTGTGTGTATCAAACGTCGCAACGTAATTGGGTGACTATAAAGGTGCTCTACAGGTATCTCCGATGGTGTTTGTTGAGTTGGCATGGATCGAGACTGGGATTTGTTACTCCGTGTGACGGAGAGGTATCTCAGGGCCCACTCGGTAATACAACATCACAACAAGCCTTGCAAGCAATGTGGCTAAGTGTTAGTCATGGGATCTTGTATTACGGAACGAGTAAAGAGACTTGCCAGTAACGAGGTTGAATTAGGTATGGCGATACTGACGATCGAATCTCGGGCAAGTAACATACCGAAGAACAAAGGGAACGTTATACGGGATTAACTGAATCCTTGACATAGAGGTTCGACCGATAAAGATCTTCGTAGAATATGTAGGAACCAATGTGGACGTCCAGGTCCCGCCATTGGTTATTGACCGTAGAGGTGTCTCGGTCATGTCTACATAGTTCTCGAACCCGCAGGGTCTGCACACTTAAGGTTCGGTGACGTTTCGGTAGTGTAGAGTTATGTATGGTGGTGACCGAAGTTTGTTCGGAGTCTCGGATGAGATCCCGGACATCATGAGGAGCTCCGGAATGGTCCGTAGGTAAAGATTCATATATAGGATGTCCCAGTTTGGTCGCCGGAAAAGTTTCGGGCTCATCGGTAGTGTACCGAGAGTATCGGTAGTGTACCGGGAGTGCCGGTAGTGTACCGGGGGACCTCCGGGAGGGGTATTTCGACCCCAAGAGGTCCATGGGCTGTGGGAGAATAATAACCAGCCCTTAGTGGGATGGGAAAACAGCCACAAAGGCCCATGGCGCAGGAGAGAAAGTCCTATAGCAAAAAGTGGAAAATCAGCCAATAGGAGGCAATCCTACTCCAACTAGGATTGGAGGTGAAGTAGCATTGCTCCCACCTCCTATTTCGGCCGACCCAAAGGCCTTGGCTGCCTCTCCTCTCCTCTCCTCCTATATATACTAGTGGATTGGGTGGTTTTTGGACAGAATTTCCGGCCACGTGCTACCCGTTCCACCGGTGCATAGTTTCTCCTCTAGATCGTAGTTCCGCAGCGCTTAGGCGAAGCCCTGCCGGAATTGCTCCACCACCATCACCGGAGCGTCGTCACTCTGCCGGTGAACTCTCTCTCCTCTCCACCTCCTCTCGCTGGATCGAGACGGTGGAGATCGTCATGAAGCTGCACGTGTGCTGAACGCGGAGGTGCCGTCCGTTCGGCGCTAGAGCGGAAGGACCGTGATCGAGATCGCGAGACGGTTCGTGATGTGATCACGGAACAGATCGTGATGAGTTCGCGGGACAGATCGTGATCAAGATCGTGAGACGGATCATGATGGGTTCACGGGACGGATCATGATGTGTTCGCGGGACGGTTCGTGATTGGATCGCGGGACGCTCGGCGATTTGGATCGCGAAGAAGTTCGACTACACCAACCGCGTTTCTTAACGCTTCCCACTTAGCGATCTACAAGGGTACGTAGATCCACTCTCCCTCTCGTAGATGCTCATCACCATGGATAGGTTTGCGTGTGCGTAGGAAAATTTTTGTTTCCCATGCGACGTTCCCCAACAGTGGCATCATGAGCTAGGTTGATGGTTCGATGAGATCTCGAGTAGAACACAAAAGGTTTGTGGGCATTCATGCTTAGATTGCTTCCTCCCTTGGTCGTATTTTGGTTCAGCGGGATTGTGAGATGAAGCGGCCCGGACCAACATTACTCGTACGCTTACGAGAGACCGGTTCCCTCGACGCAACTTGTTGCCTAGATGGCTTGCGGGTGACAGTTTCTCTCACTTTAGTTGGATCGGATTCGACAAAGGCGGTCCTTGAGAAGGTTGAAAAGCAATCTATGTATCACCGTTGTGGTTTATGCGTAGGTGAGAATCGTTCTTGCTAGATACCCGTAGCAGCCACGTAAAACATGCAACAACAATTAGAGGACGTCTAACTTGTTTTTGCAGGGTATGTTGTGATGTGATATGGCCAATTACATGATGAGATATATGTGATGTATGAGATGATCATGTGATGTATAGAATTTCACGACTTGCATGTCGTTGAATACGACAACTGGCAGGAGCCATAGGGTTGTCTTTAATTATTGTATGACCTGTGTGTCAATCATTAAGCGCTATGTAATGCTTTACTTTATCGCTACGGTAGCAATAGTAGTAGAAGCATGTAGGGCATGACAACCCCGATGGCGACACGTTGATGGAGATGAGGATGATGGAGATCATGGTGTCGTGCCGGTGACGATGGAGATCATGCCGGTGCTTTCTAGATGGAGATCAAAAGCACAAGTTCATGGCCATATCATGTCACTTATGATTTGCATGTGATGTTAATCCTTTTTATGCACCTTGTTTTGCTTAGGATGGCGGTAGCATTATAAGGTGATCCCTCACTTAATTTCAAGATAAATTGTGTTCTCCCCGAGTGTGCACCATTGCGAAAGTTCATCGTGTTGAGACACCACGTGATGATCGGGTGTGATAGACTCTACGTTCACATACAACGGGTGCAAGCCAGTGTTGCACATGCAGAACACTCGGGTTAAACTTGACGAGCCTAGCATGTACAGACATGGCCTCGGAACACAAGAGACCGAAAGGTCGAACATGAGTCATATAGTAGATATGATCAACATGATGATGTTCACCATTGCAGCCACCTCAACTCACGTGATGATCGGACTTGAGTTGGTGAATTTTGGATCATGTATCACTCGAATGATCGGAGGGATGTCAATTTGAGTGGGAGTTCTTAAGTAATATGATTAATTGAACTCATTATCATGAACATAGTCAAAGTGTCTTTGCAAATTATGTTGTAGATTACTAGCTCGCGTTGTGGCTCCCTTGTATTTTTATATGTTCCTAGAGAAATAGAATTGAAAGATGTTGGTAGAAAAATTGCGGACTGGGTCCGTGATCTTAGGATTGTCCTCATTGCTGCACAGAAGGCTTATGTCCTTTATGCACCGCTCGGTGCGCCACCCCATCTAGCGTCGACTATAGATGTTGTGAACATCAGACAGGCATGTTTCGATGACTACTTGATAGTTTAGTGCGTCATGCATTACGGCTTAGAATTGAGGCTCCAAAACGTTTTGAACTTCACGGAACATATGAGATGTTCTAAGAGCTGAGATTGTGATCTCAGGCTCGTGCCCGAGTTGCGAGATATAAGATCTCCAACGAGATTCTTTGCCTGCAAGATAAAAGAGAATAGCTCAATCGTTGAGCATGTGCTCAGACTGTCTGGGTACTACAATCGCTTGAATCGAGTGGGAGTTGATCTTCCAGATAAGATAGTGATTGATGTAGTTCTCCAAGTCACTGTCACTGAGCTACTAGAACTTGGTGATGAACTATAAAATGCCAGGGAAAGAGATGTTGATCCCTGAGCTGTTCGTGATGTTTGACACCGCGAAGGTAGAAATCATGAAGGAGCGTCAAGTGTTGATGGTTAATCAAACCACTAGTTTCGAGAAGGGCAAGAGCAAGGAGGGAAACTTCATGGATAGCAAGTCAGTTGCTGCTCCAGTGAACCAACCCAAAGTTGAACTCAAACCCGAGACTAAGTGCTTCTGTTATGAGGTGAGTGGTCGCTGAAGCAGAACAACCCTAGATACTTGGTAGATAAGAAGGCTGGCAACATTGATAGAAGTATATTTGATATACGAGTTATTAATGTGTACCTTGCTAGTACTCTTAGTAGCACCTGGGTATTGGATACCGGTTCGGTTGCTAAATGTTAGTAACTCGAAATAAAAGCTACGGAATAAACGGAGAACTAGCTAAGGGTGAGGTGATGATATGTGTTGGAAATGTTTCCAAGGTTGACGTGATCAACATCGCACGCTCTCTCTACCTTCAGCATTAGTGACGAACCTAAATGTTATTTGGTGTTTTGCGTTGAGCTTGAACATGATTAGATCATGTTTATTGCAATACGGTTATTCATTTAAGTTAGAGAATAATGGTTATTCAGTTTACATGAATAATACCTTCAATGGTCATGCACCCAGTGAGAATGGTTTGTTGAAATCTTGATCGTAGTGGTACACATGTTCATAACATTGATGTCAAAAGATACAAAGTTAATAATGATAGTACCACATACTTGTGGCACTGCCGCTAAATGTCATATTGGTATAAAGCGCATGTAGAAACTCCATGCTGATGGATATTTGGACTCATCCGATTTCAAATCGGTTGAGACATGCGAACCATGCCTCTTGGGCAAGATGACTAAAAGACCCCGTTGGATGGAGCGGGCAAGTGATTCATTGGAAATGATACATATTGATGTATGCAATCTAGTGAGTCTTGTAGCGTGCAGTGGATATCGTTATTTTCTTACCTTCACTGATGATTTGAGTAGATATAGTGTATATTTACTTAATGAAACACAATTCTGAATCGTTTGAAAGGTTCAAGCAAATTCAGAGTGAAGTTTAAAGATCATCGTGACAAGAAGATAAAAATGACCACGATATGATCGTGGAGGTGAATATCTGAGTTACGAGTTTGGCATACAACTTAAGACAATGTGAAAGTTGTTTCACAACTAAACGCCACCTGGAACACCATAGTGTGATGGTGTGTCCGAACATCATAGTTATGCTCTATTGGACATGGTGCATGCTATGATGTCTCTTGTCGTTTTACTACTATAATTTTGGGGTTATGCATTAGAGACAACTACATTCACTTTAAAAAGGGCACCATCTAAATCCGTTGAGATGACACCACGTGAATTATGGTTTGATAGAAACCTAACCTGTCATTTCTTAATGTTTGGGGCTGTGACGCTTGTGTGGAAAATGTTTTCACCTAATGAGGTCGAACCCAAGGCGGACAAATGCATCTTCATAGAATACCCTAAGATCAGCTGGGTGAACCTTCTATCTCAGATCCAAGTGTGGAAATATGCCCTAGAGGTAATAATAAATTAGTTATTATCATATTTCCTTGTTCATGATAATCGTTTATTATCCATGCTATAATTGTATTGATCGGAGACTTAAATGCATGTGTGGATACATAGACAAAACCATGTCCCTAGTATGCCTCTAATGGACTAGCTCGTTGATCAAAGGATGGTTAAGGTTTCCTAGCCATGGACATGAGATGTCATTTGATAATGGGATAACATCATTAGGAGAATGATGTGATGGATAAGACCCAAACTACAAACATAGCATATGATCGTGTCAGTTTATTGCTACTGTTTTCTGCATGTCAAGTATATGTTCCTATGACCATGAGATCATGCAACTCACGGATATCGGAGGAGTGCCTTGTGTGTATCAAACGTCGCAACGTAATTGGGTGACTATAAAGGTGCTCTACAGGTATCTCCGATGGTGTTTGTTGAGTTGGCATGGATCGAGACTGGGATTTGTTACTCCGTGTGACGGAGAGGTATCTCAGGGCCCACTCGGTAATACAACATCACAACAAGCCTTGCAAGCAATGTGGCTAAGTGTTAGTCATGGGATCTTGTATTACGGAACGAGTAAAGAGACTTGCCAGTAACGAGGTTGAATTAGGTATGGCGATACTGACGATCGAATCTCGGGCAAGTAACATACCGAAGAACAAAGGGAACGTTATACGGGATTAACTGAATCCTTGACATAGAGGTTCGACCGATAAAGATCTTCGTAGAATATGTAGGAACCAATGTGGACGTCCAGGTCCCGCCATTGGTTATTGACCGTAGAGGTGTCTCGGTCATGTCTACATAGTTCTCGAACCCGCAGGGTCTGCACACTTAAGGTTCGGTGACGTTTCCGTGGTGTAGAGTTATGTATGGTGGTGACCGAAGTTTGTTTGGAGTCTCGGATGAGATCCCGGACATCACGAGGAGCTCCGGAATGGTCCGTAGGTAAAGATTCATATATAGGATGTCCCAGTTTGGTCGCCGGAAAAGTTTCGGGCTCATCGGTAGTGTACCGAGAGTATCGGTAGTGTACCGGGAGTGCCGGTAGTGTACCGGGGGATCTCCGGGAGGGGTATTTCGACCCCAAGAGGTCCATGGGCTGTGGGAGAATAATAACCAGCCCTTAGTGGGCTGGGAAAACAGCCACAAAGGCCCATGGCACAGGAGAGAAAGTCCTATAGCAAAAAGTGGAAAATCAGCCAATAGGAGGCAATCCTACTCCAACTAGGATTGGAGGTGAAGTAGGATTGCTCCCACCTCCTATTTCGGCCGACCCAAAGGCCTTGGCTGCCTCTCCTCTCCTCTCCTCCTATATATACTAGTGGATTGGGTGGTTTTTGGACAGAATTTCCGGCCACGTGCTACCCGTTCCACCGGTGCATAGTTTCTCCTCTAGATCGTAGTTCCGCAGCGCTTAGGCGAAGCCCTGCCGGAATTGCTCCACCACCATCACCGGAGCACCGTCACGCTGCCGGTGAACTCTCTCTCCTCTCCACCTCCTCTCGCTGGATCGAGACGGTGGAGATCGTCATGAAGCTGCACGTGTGCTGAACGCGGAGGTGCCGTCCGTTCGGCGCTAGATCGGAAGGACCGTGATCGAGATCGCGAGACGGTTCGTGATGTGATCACGGAACGGATCGTGATGAGTTCGCGGGACAGATCGTGATCAAGATCGTGATGAGTTCACGGGACGGATCATGATGTGTTCGCGGGACGGTTCGTGATTGGATCGCGGGACGCTCGGCGATTTGGATCGCAAAGAAGTTCGACTACACCAACCGCGTTTCTTAACGCTTCCTGCTTAGCGATCTACAAGGGTACGTAGATCCACTCTCCCTCTCGTAGATGCTCATCAACATGGATAGGTTTGCGTGTGCGTAGGAAAATTTTTGTTTTCCATGCGACGTTCCCCAACACTTTATGTCGTGGGCGGGCTCTTTTAGGAGCGGCTACGTCTTGTCCGAAGACATGTTGATGGTGACAGTTCAGGGCAGCCGAACATCTATCTTAATGTCCCCATCACTACCCATGGAATCTTATGTGCAAAGTTGTGCCTCCTCGGCACATACTTTGCTGGTCCTGAGGTTGTGCGGTGGGGGCAAGTCCCTATAGAGTGGAGGAGGGAGGATCTGAGATTTCAGTCCAAAGCCGAACTCGCTTCCCAGCCTTCTGTGCTTTTATGGCGGATACCAGAACTTGCCAATCTTCTTTGTAACTGAATTCGGCTGCTAGGGCCAGTGCATGTTCCTCAGTTCTAAGGGAGCGCTCGGTATTGCCGTTGACAGTAATGACCCCCTTGGGGCCTGGCATCTTGAGCTTGAGATATGCATAATGTGGGACCGCATTGAAACAAGCAAACACTGTCCGACCAAGCAGCGCATGATAGCCGCTGTGGAAGCACACGATGTTAAAGATCAAGTCTTCGCTACGAAAGTTATTGAGCGATCCGAACACAACTTCAAGAGTTACGGAGCCCGTGCATCGGGCCTCAATGCCCGGGATCACTCCTTTGAAGGTAGTGCTGCTGGGTTTATTCCTTGACGGATCTATGCCCATATTTTTCACCGTATGTGGGTAAATCAGGTTAAGGCTACTTCCTCCGTCCATTAGGACCTTGGTGAGGTGATACCCATCTATGATGGGGTCTAGGACGAGGGCCGCTAAGCCCCCATGGCGGATACTGGTCGGATGATCACGCCGATGAAACGGGATCGGGTATGCCGACCATGGGTTATACTTTGGGGCTACAGGTTCCACCACGTAGACTTCCCGGAGGGCGCGCTTCCTCTCCTTCTTCGGTATGTGGGTGGCATATATCATGTTCACCGTTTTGACTTCGAGAGGGAATTTCTTCTGTCCGCCACCAATTGGACCCTGAGGCTCATCTTCGTCCTTGCTACGAGAGCTTTTTCCTTGGTCTTCGGGTGGTATCTTGTCGTCCTGTTTAAACACCTAGCAAATGCGGCGTGTGTGGTTGGTGGGCTTTTCCGAAGTCCCATGGATTTGGCAGGGCCGTTCCATGATTTTCTCGAGCTGAGTGGGCCCGTCACGATTGCCTTTAGGGGGCTTCTTCCGTTGCCCAGGTCGGGAGCTGCGGAATCCGACATTAACGGTCGTGTCATCGGCATTGCTATTATTGTGTCGGCGCTTATTTTTATTGCACTTTGGCTTTGAGTTGTCGTCCCGTGCTTCAGGTGCGACGGGATCTTCCAAAATTTGGTTTCGTCTAGCCAGCCAATTGCCTTCGCCCGCGCAAAAGCGGGTCATGAGGGAGGTAAGGGCGGACATGGTCTGAGGCTTGTCCTTGCCTAGCTGGCGGGCGAGCCATTCGACCCGAATATTATGCCGGAACAAGGCTATGGCCTCAGCATCGGACAGTCGACGATTTGGTTCTTCTTAGTCAAAAACCGATTCTAGAATTGTCGAGCAGACTCGCCGGGCTTCTGGACTACGTTGCTGAGCTCAGAAGAGTCCGGCAGGCGAACATAGGTTCCCTGGAAGTTAGAGCGGAACACATCTTCTAGGTTCTCCCAGCATCTAATGGAGTTTTTGGGCAGGCTGTTTAGCCAGTGTCGAGCTGGCCCCTTCAGCTTAAGAGGGAGGTATTTGATGGCATGGAATCGTCTCCTTGTGCCATGTGGATATTGAGGAGGAAATCCTCTATTCATACAGTTGGGTCTGTGGTCCCATCATATTGTTCTATATTCACGGGTTTAAACCCCTCGGGAAACTGATGCCGCATTACCTCATGTGTGAAGCACGGTGGGTGAGCGGCGCCTCTGACCCGTGCTATGTCGCGCCTGTATTCGGCGTCTGTATGGGCCGGTTGTGTTCCAAACTCTGTTGTTATGGTCAAACAATGGTCTGTATCCGCCGCATCTATCGGGCGAGTACTCTCTGGATCCATAGATGGATCTAGTGCGGCATGCTCTATGATACAGGTCATCTCGCAGGTCAAACCTGTCATTGGGCTCTAATGGCTCCTTACCCTGTCTTCGGGGCACTGCCGCTACGTAACCAGCGTTGTCAGTCGTCCTGTCCCAACCACGAGGGGGGGGTCTGGCTTGTCATACGGAGTACGGTCTGGAGATGGAGTATCAGTGAGTTCACCATCGAATTGCGACAGCAGCCTTCTCCGAGGATAGCTTTTGGGCTGGTTTGACAGACCAGCGTCGTATACTTCCTCGGCTGAGAGGACTTTCGTCCATCAATCATTGAGGTCGTCCTGTTCGGCTTTGAGTTGTCGTTCTTTGGCCTTTAGGCTGCGAGACGTTGCTATGAGCCGCTGCCTGATTTCTTCCTGATCCTCGAGGTTGTCAGGGATATACAACTCATCGGCTTCCGGTTTATCTTCCTCCTCGACGGGAGGAAGGTACTCATCGCCTTCAGGGTCGTTGATGTTATCGGGGTTGTTTTGGTCCTCGGGCCCTTTCGGACCCTCTAAAGGGTACTCGGAGACATCGGGATTGTCATGATCAGCGGGGGCATTACCGTCCCTGCTGCTGATAACGGTTCTTCTTCCCTTCTTGCTTTTGGACCGCTTATGCGATTTCTGGTGCCTTGGTGCATCGCCTGATTTTTCGTCGTTGTTGTGAGGCGTGTTGTCGCCATTGGTGGTGGGAGTATCCACCATGTAGATATCGTATGTAGAAGTGGCGGTCCAACTCCCGGTGTTAACGGGGGTGGGAGCACGATCCTCTTCATCCATGTATTCTGCCTCCTTGGAGGCATAGTCCAGCACGTCGGTTAAATCCTCGACGGCGACTATCAAGTGGGTGGTGGATGGGTCGAAAAATTCGTCCCTGCCCACACCGTGTCCTAACCAAGCGTAGATCGGGGCTGGATCGCCGGTGATCCTCATCGACGAAAATTGCTCTAGGGCCTCGTCGACCGCCGAGGGCTCGATCAAATCCAGCTGCTCGGAACTTGTGGGGTTAACCTTGTTGACGTCCAAACATGGGGAGTGTTCGGCAAGAACATGCGTCCGGAAACTGGGCTTAGTGGCTGGACCAGGATAAGAATTCGGTTCATCGCCATGGGTGACCCCATCAGCATGCCCGAAGAAGGGGCCCGAGGTTAAGGCCTCAGAGTCCTCGTAGGCTACATGCGAAGCTATGAGCCCCATTAATGACAAGTCACCCCGAGAATCGACGGAGAACTCTAAGCTTACGAATCGGACCTCTCGATCAGGGGTGAGGCTCTCAACGCGGCCTAGATGGTCCGCGGAATCAGCGTGTAGCACAACGCAGCCAAAGGCGAAGATCTGTCTGGGGACAAAAATGTCCATATTGCAGACCTCTTCATTGATGACAAGGCGAGGCGTTGATCTCATCTCGCTCACAGAGGAACACTCAAGGAAAGCACCAATGTTAGTATCAAAACTGGCGGATCTCGGGTAGGGGGTCCCGAACTGTGAGACTAGGATCGACGGTAACAGGAGACAAAGGGGACACGAGTTTACCCAGGTTCGGGCCCTCCTATGGAGGTAATACCCTACATCCTGCTTGGTTGTATTAATGTTGTAAGGGGTTACACAGTTGATCTACCTCGAGATCATCTAGCTTACCCTAGATGAGTTTTTCTATACCTATCTCCTAAAACCCTCCGGCTTATATACATGCGGAGGATGCCTAGGGTTTACACAAGGTCGGTTGCATGCCGAAGAGATAACCATGCCTAATTATTACATCAGACGTGGAGCGCAAGCTGTGCTTCCCAAAGCTTCCAACCTAGAGACCAGGCCTTCGAATCTTCTGGTGTTCGGTAAGATGCCCTCATAGTCCAGCCCACTATAGCAGGCCGGCCCTCCAAGTACCCCCCTAATATAGGACTCCCTCAGGGAGGGCGAACAGGGGAAGCCAAATTGGAGGCATGCAAAGCAGGGTGGGGGTTGCTAGGTGGAGGTGGTTGGGGTGGTGAGAGGTGCGGCGGGTGGGGCGGTGGTCGTCGCCGTGAGGGGCAGCGACTCATGTCGGGCCTCCTTCCAATATTTTTGTTCTAGATCTGTTCGGTTGTGAATAGGTCATTTAGAATCCTCTCAAAATATCAATACGAGCAGATCAGTAACCGAGTTGGCTAGCGCAGCTAGCTTCCAGGCGAGGGGTCTGGTGTTCAAATCCCACACAACCCAGATTTTCCTTTGCCTTTTGTTATGTTGTTGGTTCAGGTTTGCTCGAATCCTTTGTTCACGTACAGCTAGTCTGCATTTTGTACACAAATTCATGTCAGGTCCTTGTGGTTAGCACATGTAGTGGCTGCCTAGTAGACCAAGGATCAAATCCCCATGGCCACATTTTTACCCTCTGTTTTGCATCATAGGCTGCAGCTCTAGAAAATCTTCAAAGTCTTTTGTGTTCTGCCCAGTCTTTCATAGTTTAGCCATTTTCAAAGTACCATAACTTTAAAACTGTACATCCTACCAAGTTGTGCGACATATGATTTTTGATCGGCTTCCTGTGTACTATCTATTAGTGCCCTTTGCATCCCTATTAAAATTTGCTAGCATGTTGCCATCTCCGATTGAAAATGCATCATGATATAAATGTTATAATTTGTTAAATTGTTGCAACTTTGAACATGCATAGCTTTTGATACATAGTTTCATTGTAAATGATTTACATATGTTAAATGCTTAGAATTGTATGTAGATTCACAATATCCCACTTTCATCCATGATAAAAATATTTAACTTGTGGTTTTCATTTAAATTTCATAAATGACATGTGAAAATAAATTATTTTGTAACTAATTAACCATAGCTCCGTTGACAATGTTTTACATATGTAACTTGACTAGAAAAAATGTGTAGAATCACATGGTGCAATTTATTTTGTTGTTTAACAAAAATAAAATTGTGTTAGGATAGGTGTGAACCAAATTCGTAATTTGCATATGGGGACGTTTCAGAAGTTCTATATGTTGCTTCTGGCCTCATTTAATATGCCTAGATGTTGTGTTGTTTATGCTTCACCTCTTGCCATGTTAATCAACATTTAAACTTGTCGAGTAAATAAACGAGAGCGAACTAAATATTTGAGCATGGAGTTTCATCAATATGCGACTCGTTGCATATTGAGTTTCACTTAATGTGTAGTGTTGGATTGTTGTGATTGCCTTGCATTGCATAATCAACCATGCCATGCATCATATTTGTTTGCGCATCATGTCATGAATAAGTTGTGATGTATCGTGTGTTGATTGTTTGTTCCTGATTGCTTCTTCTCAATAGAGTTCCAAAAGCGTTCGGAGTGTGAGAATTCGTTCGTCTTCTTCACGGACTCGTTCTTCTTCCAAGCGGGATCTCAGGCAAGATGACCATTTCCCTGGATACCACTACTATGATTGCTATGCTAGTTGTCTCGCTTCTGTCGTTATGTCTCGTTACCTACCACTTGTATGTAAAGCCTCCCAACATTGCCATGATAAGCCTCTAACCCCTCGACATCCCAGCAAACCATTGTTTGGCTATGTTACCGCTTGCTCAGCCCTTTTTATAGCGTTTCTAGCTGCAGGTGCAATTGCTTCCATGTGACAACATGGATATTTTTGGTATATCACAATATTATTGCTATTTAATTTAATGCGCATATATACTTGGTAAAAGGTGGAAGGCTTCACCTTTTTCTCGGTGTCTTGTTCCACTTTTGTCGCCATAGTTACTTGTGTACCGGTGTTATGTTCCATATTGAGCGCTCCTAACATGCTCAGGGTTGTTATGGGGACCACCTTGATTTTCGTATTGGGATAAAACTCTTCTGACAAGGCCCAACATTGGTACTACATTTGACTAATAACTAATAAAACTGCATAGGGACTTTCCGAATCCCGTGGATAATTTATCAACAACCCGGGCCAGTGCTCCGCATGAGTGTTGGTCAAAAACGGGCGATGTTCGGCACCCCCTGTTCACCCGGGATCTCAGCCAACCTGACGTCTTGCCCATCCGGTCGTGCCCTGAAAACGAGATACGCGGCTCCTATCGGGATTGTCGGTACGCCAGGTGGCCTTGCTGGATTTGTTTTACTTTTCCCGAACGTCTTGTGCGAGGGATTCCGAGGATGCTTTGGACTATCTCGAGGTTGAGGTTTTCCAACAGAATTTCCAAGGAGATCACAAGTTTTACGTGGTCGAGGTTATTCGATGCAGCGTGTGGTTAGTTTGTGATGGATGAGTTGGAGCACCCCTGCAGGGTTAAATCTTTCATGAGAGTCGTGCCCGTGGTTAAGTGGCAACTTGGAAACTTTGTTTAACACCCGGTCATAGAAAACTTGAAGTAAACTCAAATAAAATATACCAACCGTGTGCGTAATCGTGATTGTCTCTCCTCGTGAGTCCTTCTCCGAGAGAGAACATGGTGGGGTTATGTTTGATAGTAAGTAGGTGTTCTCGATCCCTTAGTGATCATTACGAGTTCCCGTTCGTTATGCGTAGACCACCCACCTTACTTTTCGTATTTGTAAGTTAGCAACCCAAATAAATGCTTATTTGCTTGCTACAGCCTCACCACTTAACCATACCTCACCCATTAAGCTTTGCTAGTCTTGATACCCTTGAAAATGAGTTTGTTGAGTCCCTGTTGCTCACAGATTGCTACAACAATAGTTGCAAGTACATGTAATGTGATGTTTTGACATGAGAGAGATGTTTGTTTGATTTGGAGTTCTTCTTCTTCGTCTTCTTCATCAATCTAGGATGGGTTCCAGGCGGCAGCCTGGGATAGCAAGGATGGATGTCATTTTATCGTTTGATTTCGTCCGTAGTCAGGCCCTGCTCTTATGTATGATGATGAATATGTTGTTGTATTGATGTGATCTTGATGTAGCTTGTGGCAAGTGTAATCCAATCCCATATAGTCATCTCTTTTGTACATGTACTTGTAATGATATCCATTCTTGCGAAACGACAAGATGCGCTTCTATCTCTGTCGAGGCCCTTGAGCCAAAATAAGGATAGGATCGCATCTTGGGCGTTTCACCCAATATGTGGACCAAACCTGAAATAAACTAGGTAAAACTATTAGTCCGAGAGACAATTTATGTTGTCATGAATTATAAAAACCACCAAGGGAGCATATGTGCTTTCAGTATCCCGATCCGTCTATACGACATACTTCGGCCCTGCCCACTTTGAAGATTAAACCCCCTTGAGTTCGGGGGACAAGACATAAAAACTTCCTCCACAATTCAAACCGGGCTCCGCAGCCCAGGAACATTTCACAAAGGGCAACAAAAACCGAAATATGGAGAATTGATCCAGGGGTGAGGTGGTGGAGTTAGATCCCATAAAATTCTAGTAAGCCCCTCTAAAAAGGATGAATAGGAAAGCACGGGCCTCGTATTTAAAACTTGACATGAAACTGCCTTCATGTTATGTTTGTTATGTGAATATCTGTGATTTTTACCAAGTCATAATCTGTAACATCTTATTGCCATATTGTGAGCTCATTTCCAATGAATCCATGCATCTAACCAACCTGAAGCTTTTGGATGAAATATTGTGCATTAGACAAGCTACAACCACATGTCTTATCTGAGCATTTTAGATTCCTATAGCTTGTTGCTATGATGGTTGCAAAGTCCCTTGTTGCTGTTTGTGGCAAATTGCATTGCAATATTTTTTTGCTCATTGTGGGAGTTCTATGCATTAGATTTTCATGATATTCATATCCATCTCATCTAAAATTCCATATCATATCTAGTGGCATGCTTGGAATGCCAAGGTTTTGCCTCTATCCTTCCTCGTGTCCAGATTTATCGTTGTTTTCTTCTATATCCTGTCATGAGTGTCCCAAGCGAACGTAACTCCGTTTGCAACAATCTTCATTTGCATTTGCATCTTTTTCATGTGTAGAATCAATTTTTGCCATGATCATGTGTGTCAAAATAATTAATATTCCTGCTCTTTCTAGAATGTTAAAAACACTAATTTTGCATATGGAGTGTTGCTTGATCCATGTTTCACAAGGATCAAGACTTCATTTAATATGACTAGTGCAGGACTGCCATGCTAAATATATCAAATGGTCATCCATCATTCTTGTTTGTGCATTTTTACATGGTTGTGTGTTTATTGGATGTTTGTTGTTTCTTGTGGGTAGAACCGGGTGACGAGTCCGAGTTTGAGGAACCTGTCGAGAACGTTTACAAGGACCAAGCTTGTTATCCCACTGAAGAATCACAAGGCAAGATGGTCATTATCCTGGATACAATTACTATCTTTACTATGTTAGTTGTCTCGTTTCTATTGCTATGTCTCGCTTCCTACCACTTGTTTGTCAAGCCTCCCAAAATGACATGATAAGCTTCTAACCTTCCTCATCCCAACAAACCATTGTTTGGCTATGTTACCGCTTGCTCAACCCTTCTTATAGCGTTGCTACTTCTAGGTGCAGGTTGTTCCATGTGATAACATGGATATCTTGGGATATCACAATATTATTGCTATTTAATTTAATGCACATATATACTTGGTAAAAGGTGGAAAACTTGGCCTTTTTGCTCGGTGTTTTGTTCCACCTTTGCCGCCCTAGTTACTTGTGTACCGGTGTTATGTTCCATATTGAGCGGTCCTAACATGCTTGGGGTTGTTATCGGGGGATCCTTAATAATTCTTTTTGTCATAAAACTCTTCTGGCAAGGCCCAATATTGGTACTACATTTATCTAATAACTAATAAAGTTGCATAGGGAGTAATGACGACATGGATATTTAATCAACAAACCGGGCCAATGCTCCTCATGAGTGTTGGTCCAAACTAGAGCAGATGTTGACGCTGCCATGGGGCAACTCGAGGTGGGGCAACTCGAGGATTGGCATGGTAACCATATCTCATCTGTTGTATCCTGAGAACGAGATACACAGCTTCTATCGGGTTGACAACATGTTTGGCGGCCTTGATGGATTTGTTTTACCTTTAATGAATGTCTTGTGCATCGAGATTTCAAGGATACTATGGGCTATACCACGGTTGAGGTTTTCCAATGCAGCTTGTGGCTATTTTGTGATGTATGAGTTGGAGCACTCCTGCAGAGTTAAATCTTTCTAAAAGTGGTGTTCACGATTATGTGGCAACTTGGAAATTTATAATACCCGGTTATAGAAAAGTTGAAGTAAATCCAATTAAAATACACCAAGTGTGACCATGATTATCTATTTTTGAGGGAGTTGGGGAAGAAAGGATGGTGGGGTTATGATTGACTCGTAAGTAGGTGTTTAGGATCACTCTTGATCATAACTAGTTCATGACCGTTATGTGTAGAACACTCATCTTACTCTTGTACTCAAAAGTTAGCCAAATAAAATGCTTAGTGTTGTTGCAACCTCACCACTTAACCATGCCATACCTATAAGTTTAGATAGTCTCGGTACCCTGGGTAATAAGATTGTTGAGTCCTCGGGCTCACAGATTCCTACAACACAGGTGCGGGTATAGATGATCTTGCCGTAGATGATGTCGCATCACTCTAGTGGGAGTACGATGAGTAATGTGGCCGCATGTACATGACATATATCGACGCGTAGAGATGGATGCCTTGGTCGGCAGCCTGTGAATTGCATGATGGGTGTCATCTTTTTGTTTGATTTCGTCTGTAGTTGGACTCTGCTCTTTTGAATGATGCATGCATGGATTATTGTATTTGAATTATTAATGTTGTAGCATGTGGCGAGTGTAAGCCATCTCCATATACTCATCTCCTCTTTACATGTATTGTGATGATATCCATTCTTGTGAAGTGACTCAAAATGCACTTGTATCCTTACAATGGCCCTTGTACCTTCACGAGGACAGTACCACATTTTGTGCATGACAAGAACATATGCTTGCAGGTATCGTAATAATATCAACTTTTATCTCTATGTGTTGAATTTATTTAAGTTATGCTTGTTTTGCCTTCCTATGCTAGTTGATTCTTTCTACAATAAATTGTTTGCCTACAAAATCCATATGCATACGAAGTGGGTTAGGATTAAATGTGCTTTCCATGTGATTCATGATGCTCTCTTGCATGTTTCAATTACTATTCTTATGTGAGCATCATTGAAATCATCATTCCTAGCAAAAGGGCTTTAAAGAAAAGTCCTTGTTGGGAGACAACCCAACATGTATCATTTATGTTTTTGTGTGTTCACATGATTAAGACACTGTAGTAACCATGTTTTGTGCCTTTTATTTCAATAATGTGCCAAGTAGAGCCTTTGGGATGGTGTGATACTTGTTGATTTGATTATTTGCAAAAATATAAACTTTTGTCTCCAGTATATAATTTCTCTTATTTTACTGGAGCTTCAAAATATTCTGAAATATTTACACACTATTGCCCTGAAAATTCTCTGAGCTTTCCTAATGTTTTGGATCTTCATATATAGGGAGGTATGGTTTTAGTTCAGATCTTTACATAGTGTTCTGTTTTTGACAGATTCTGTTTTGCATGCATAGTTCGCTTGTTTGATTGTTTCCATAGCTTATATTTAGTGATATAAATTATGGGAATGATAGAATTTATTAGGAATTATGTGAGAACAATTATGAAGCTTGTCTTGACAATACCTAAGTGAATGATATATTCTTATTACACTAACCCATCTCATGAGTTCCGTTAAGTTATGTGTGATTGAAGTTTCTAGTTATTTGGTGGGATATCGATATGAGGATAATAAGAAGCGGCAAGAACATAATATTGGGGATACCCAATGCACCCCAAGGTAATATTCAAGGAAGACTCAAGCGTCTAAGCTTGGGGATGCCCCGAAAGGCATCCCCTCTTCCATCTTCAACACTATCGATATATCTTATTTGGAGCTATATTTCACAATAAGTATTTCACTTGGAGCATCATTTTATTTTGTTTTTATTTGATTTATGTTATTGATAATCATGGTTTTCAATAAGAAGTTCTAAGATTTTCCTTTTAGGATGCTTGAATTGCATGTTTGATGTGTGATGTACAAAAATAGGAACTTTTTTGTAGTGTTTGAATTTTCATATTTTACTGGAACATGGAACGTTTTTGAATTTTTTCACAAAGTATTTTCATAAAATTTAGTTATTATTTTCTAAATTTTCAGAATTTATTGAGTTACACAAGTTCAGATTTTGAATTAATTGCTATATATTATCCTATTTAGACAGATTGTTGTCAAAGTTTTGTTATCCGCTTATCCTAGAATTTTCATGGATTATATTGGTAGATATAAATTATGGAAATGATATTATACAATAACTAATGTTTGAAATTATTATGCAGCTTGTCTTGGCAGTAAATGAAGTGTCGATTTATTCTTATGTGCACTAACCTATCTCACAAGTTCTTGTCGAGTTTTGTGTGGATGGAGCTTTTAAGATTTCGGAAAATTGTGATATGAGAGGAATCAAAAGAGACACAAGATATCAAGCTTGGGGATTCCCAATGCTCACTAAGTCAATATTACAAGAAGTATTAAGCATCTAAGCTTGGGGGTGCCACATTAGGCATCCCACCTCTCTTCGTCAACAAATATTGGTTAGCCTATGTTTAGCCTAAGTTTTTATTCGTTCACATGATATGTACTATTCTTGGGGTGTATTTATGTATTGTTTGTTGTTTGAATATAATAATTTGATCTGAAATCTTTATTTGGACATAATCTTCACATAGCTACTTAATTGTTTAACTACTCATTGATCTTCACTTATATCTTTTGGAGTAGTGTGTCATTCACTCGTGTGCTTCACTTATGTCCTAAGGGTAATTTGCTAAAATATTTGAATATAATACATCTTAAATTATATATGATTCATATGATTGTCCCATGGTAGGTAATGAATTCACATAAAATAAGTATACTTGGTAAAATTTATTGGAAGTTAACAAACATATCATTGTTCACTGATGCAATTCATGAAAGAATAATGAAGGAAGAGAGGTTCACCTACACATATACTATCTTGGGCATCTTTTATGATTGTTTTCCCCCATTAATTATTTCCAAACTTGATCAAGTAGTTGATGTTGGACAAGGTAGACGACGTAACGATTTATGTTTGCCTATCTTCACATAGAAGTTATATTATCATGGATCCTCTAACATGTGGTGCTTGCCCATAATCTTTTGCTAGCCAAAACTCCAAACTAAGTAGAGATAATAATTGTGCATCCAAAAACCCTTAAACCCAATTTCATGCCATAAGAGTCCACCATACCTACCTATGGATTGAATAAAATCCTCCAAGTAAGTTGTTATCGGTGCAAAAGCAATAAAAAATGCTCCTAAATTATGTATGATCTAATATTTTGAGGGAAATAAGTTTTGCACAATCTTGTGATGGTGAAGAAATAAAAACGACAAACTATATAATAAAGGTTGCTATCAGGAGGGGCAATGTAAAGTGATGTTCCTTTGCATTAAGAGTTCGGACATCAAAAAACAAAAAGCGCATGACAACCTTTGCTTCCCTCTATGAAGGGCCTACCTTGTAATGTTTAATATTTATTTTTGTTTTACTTTTATGCAACAATCAATAGCATGTACTCTTATTTCTACCTCAATTATTCTCTACCTGGCAAGCATCATGTGATGGGGAAAGATCCACACACACACACACACACACACACACACACACACATATATATATATATATCGAGTTGGATGTAGGTAATCATGAGTTATTATTGTTGACAATTATCTTTATGATAAGTAAGTTGGGAGGCAAAACACTAAGCCCCCATCTTTTTCTGTGTTCGATGGAAATTGTTCATTCTAAAAAAATGCTTTGAGTGTCAGCAATCATAGAAGACTATATGATAGTTGACTATGTGAAATTTGTTAACCAAAAATCACTTACATAGACTCATCCCACAAATATGACAAAATATAATTGCTTTGATGACTAAGAACATAGTTTGTTAAGTTTCAAGATAGTTTAAGACGTACACTTTCAACATGTGAATGTAGGGGAATGTTGCATGGGAAACAAAAAAATCCTACGCACACGCAAGATCTATCCATGGTGATGAGCATCTATGAGAGGGAGAGTGGGTCTACATACCCTTGTCGATTGCTAAGCGAGAAGCGTTGAAAAACGCGGTTGATGTAGTCGAACGTCTTCGCGATCCAAATCACTATCCGTCACACAATCCGATCACGATCCGTCCTGCGATCCGATCATGTTCCTTCCGATCTAGCACCGAACGTACGACACCTTCACATACAGCTCGATAACGATCTCCACCCCCTTGATCCAGCGAGCGAGGGTGGAAGGTAGATGAGTTCTCTGGCAGCACAGCGACGTAGTGGCGGTGGTGGTGGAGCTGATCCGATAGAGCTTCGCTAAGCTATACCGAACAAATCTAGAGGAGAAGCAATCTAGAGGGAGAGAGGGCAGCACGTGGCTTTTTGATGGTGGCTGCCCTCCAAAACCATCCAATATATATAGGAGGAGAGGGGTAGGTGGGAGGCTCCCTAGGGAAAACCCTAGGGGCTTGGCGCACAAGAGAGTAGAAGTCCACCTCCCACAAGGGAGGTTGAATCCTAGTGGGACTCCTTCCCACTTGGCCTCCTCTCCCACCCCTTGCACATAGGCCTCTAGGGGCTGGCTGCCCAGCCCAGCAGGGGCTAGTGTGTTGGAAATATGCCCTAGAGGCAATAAATAAAGTGTTTATTATTATATTTTCTTGTTCATGATAATCGTTTATTATCCATGCTATAATTGTATTGATTGGAAACACTTTACATGTGTGGGTAAATAGACAACACTTTGTCCCTAGTATGCCTCTAGTGAACTAGCTCGTTGGTCAAAGATGGTCAAGGATTCCTAGCCATTGACATGTGATGTCATTTGATAACGGGATCATGTCATTAGGAGAATGATGTGATGGACAAGACCCAAACTACAAACGTAGCATATGATCGTGCCAGTTTCTTGCTACTGTTTTCTGCATGTCAAGTATATGTTTCTATGACCATGAGATCATGCAACTCACGGACACCGGAAGAGTGCCTTGTGTGTATCACATGTCACAACGTAACTAGGTGACTATAAAGGTGCTCTACAGGTATCTTAGAGGGTGTCTTTTGGGTTGGCATGGATTAAGACTGGGATTTGTTACTCCGTGTGACGGAGAGGTATCCCAGAGCCCACTCGGTAATACAACATCACAATAAGCCTTGCAGCAATGTGACTAAGTGTTAGTCACGGGATCTTGTATTATGACGAGTAAAGAGACTTGCCGGTAATGAGGTTGAACTAGGTATGGAGATACCGACGATCGAATCTCGGGCAAGTAACATACCGAAGAACAAAGGGAACATCATACGGGATTAACTGAATCCTTGACACAGAGGTTCGATCGATAAAGATCGTCATAGAATATGTAGGAACCAATATGGACATCCAGGTCCCGCTATTGGTTATTGACCGTAGAGGTGTCTCGGTCATGTCTACATAGTTCTCGAACCCGCAGGGTCTGCACACTTAAGGTTTGGTGACGTTTCGGTAGTATAGAGTTATGTATGGTGGTGACCGAAGGTTGTTCAGAGTCCTGGATGAGATCCCGGACGTCACTAGGAGCTCCGGAATGGTCCGAAGGTAAAGATAGATATATAGGAAGTCCTATTTTGGTCGCCGGAAAGGTTTCGGGCTCATCGGTAGTGTACCGGGAGTACCGGTAGTGTACCGGGAGACCATCGAAAGGGGTATTTTGACCCAAGAGGCTACATGGGCTGTGGGAGAATGAATACCAGCCCTTTGTGGGCTGGTGGAAGTCCCACACAAGGCCCATGCGGCTGGGAAGAAAAGCCCAAAAGGAAAAAGGTGGAAAAAGGCAAAAAGGCTAAGATAAGGAAGGAGTCCTAATCCTACTAGGAGTGGAGGAGGAGGACTCCTCCCTCTTGGTTCGGCTGAAGACTAGGGCTGGCTCCTTGAGGGCCAAGCCTCCTCCACCTCTCCTCCTACATATACTAGAGGTTTTTAGGGTTTTGGCACAAGATTTTCAGCCACGTGCTACCCGTTCCTCCAGTGCATAGTTTCTCCTCTAGATCGGATTTCTGCAGTGTTTAGGCGAAGCCCTGCCGGAATAGCTCCACCACCATCGCCGGAGCACCGTCACGCTGCCGGAGAACTCTTCTACCTCTCTGCTCCCTCTTGCTGGATCAAGAAGGCGGAGATCGTCATCAAGCTGTATGTGTGCTGAATGCGGAGGTGTCATCCGTTCGGTGCTTGATCGGGACGGATCGTGATTGGATCATGGGACGCTCGGCGATTTGGATCGCGAAGACGTTCGACTACACCAACCGCATTTCTTAACGCTTCCTTCTTAGCAATGTACAAGGGTACGTAGATCCACTCTCCCTCTCGTAGATGCTCATCACCATGGATAGGTCTTTTGTGAACGTAGGAAATTTTTTGTTTCCCATGCGACGTTCCCCAACAGTGGCATCATGAGCTAGGTCTATGTGTAGATGAGATCTCAAGTAGAACACAAAGAGTTTGTGAGCGTTGATGATTAGATTGCTTCCTCCCTTGGTCGTGTTTTGGTTTAGCAGTATTGTGGGATGAAGCGGCCAGAACCAACCTTACTCGTACGCTTACGAGAGACTGGTTCCATCGACTGACGTGTAACTTCGTTGCACAAAGATGGCTAGCGGGTGTCTGTTTCTCCTACTTTAGTTGGATCGGATTCGACTAAGGTGGTCCTTGAGAAGGTTGAAAAGCAACTTATGTATCACCGTTGTGGTTTATGCGTAGGTGAGAATTGTTCTTGCTAGATACCCGTAGCAGCCACGTAAAACATGCAACAACAATTAGAGGACGTCTAACTTGTTTTTGCAGGGTATGTTGTGATGTGATGTGATATATGTGATGTATGAGATGATCATGTGTTGTATAGAATATCACGACTTGCATGTCGATGAGTACGGCAACCAACAGGAGCCATAGGGTTTTCTTTAATTATTGTATGACCTGCGTGTCAATCATTAAGCGCTATGTAATGCTTTACTTTATCGCTAAACGGTAGCAATAGTAGTACAAGCATGATGGGCGCAACAACCCCGATGGCAACACGTTGATGGAGATCAAGATGATGGAGATCATGGTGTCGTGCCGGTGACGATGGAGATCATGTCGGTGCTTTCAAGATGGAGATCAAAAGCACAAGTTCATGGCCATATCATGTCACTTATGATTTGCATGTGATGTTAATCCTTTTATGCACCTTGTTTTGCTTAGGACGATGGTAGCATTATAAGGTGATCCCTCACTTAAATTTCAAGATGAATTGTGTTCTCCTCGAGTGTCCACCGTTGCGAAAGTTCGTCGTGTTGAGACACCACGTGATGATCGGGTGTGATAGACGCTACGTTCACATACAACGGGTGCAAGCCAATGTTGCACATGCAGAACACTCGGGTTAAACTTGATGAGCCTAGCATGTACAGACATGGCCTCGGAACACAAGAGACCGAAAGGTCGAACATGAGTCATATAGTAGATATGATCAACATGATGATGTTCACCATTGAAACCACCTCAACTCACGTGATGATCAGACTTGAGTTGGTGGATTTGGATCATGTGACACTCAGATGACCTGAGGGATGTCAATTTGAGTGGGAGTTTTAGTAATTTGATTAACTAAAACTCATTATCTTGAACAACAGTCTAAGTAACCTTTGCATATTTATGTTGTATATCAATGGCTCGCGCAGTAGCACCCCTGAATTTTAGTGCGTTCCTAGAGAAAGCTAAGTTGAAAGATGATGGAAGTAATTTTGTTGACTGGGCCCGTAATCTGAGGATTATCCTCACGGCTTCCTAGAAATCATATGTCCTTGATGCACCACTTGGTGACCAACCAGAAGACATGTCATCCGAAGACGTTAAGAACGCTTGGGAGGCACGTTCTGGAGATTACTCAATAGTTTAGTGTGCAATACCGTATGGCTTAGAACCGGGACTTCAAAGACGTTTTGAATGTCATGGAGCATATGAGATGTTCTAGGAGTTGAAGTTTATCTTTTAGAAGAATGCCCGAATCGAGAGGTAGGAGACCTCCGATAAGTTCTATGCTTGCAAGATGGAGGAGAACGGGTCTATCAGTGAACATATACTCAGAATGTCTGGGTATTCGACTCGTCTAGCAAAGTTGGGAATTTCCCTTCCGCTAGAGGCGATCACTGATAGAGTTCTTCAATCACTGCCACCTAGTTACAAGAGCTTTGTGATGAACTATAACATGCACGGGATGAACAAGTCAGTTGCCGAGCTGTTTGCGATGCTAAAAGTCGCTGAGTCTGAAATCCAAAAAGAACATCAAGTGTTGATGGTCAATAAAACCACTAGTTTCAAGAAGAATGGCAAGGGCAAGGGCAAGGGAAAGAAGGGTAAAACCAAGAAGGATGGCAAAGCAGTTGCCACTCCTGTAAAGAAGCCCAAGCATGGACCCAAGCCAGAAACTGAGTGCTTTCATTGCAAGGGAACTAGTCACTGGAAGCGGAACTGCCCCAAGTACCTGGCAGACAAGAAGGCGGCCAACGACAAAAAGGTATATATGATATACATGTTATTGATGTGTACCTTACTAGCTCTCGTTGTAGTGCCTGGGTATTTGATACCGGTTCGGTTGCTCACATTTGCAACTCAAAACAGGAACTACGAAATAGATGAAGGCTAGCAAAGGATGAAGTGACGATACGCGTGGGAAATAGTTCCAAGGTTGACGTGATCGCCGTCGGCACACTCTCTCTTCGATTACCATCGGGATTAGTGATGAACCTGAACAATTTTTATTTAGTGCCTGCGTTAAGCATGAACATTATATCTGGATCTTGTTTATTGCGAGACGGTTACTCATTTAAATCAGAGAATAAAGGTTGTTCTATTTATATGATTAATATCTTTTATGGTCATGCACCCAATGTGAGGGGTTTATTCATATTGAATCTTGATAGTGATGACACACATGTTCATAACATTGATGCCAAAAGATGTAGAGTTGATAATGATAGTACCACTTTCTTGTGGCACTGCCGTTTAGGTCATATTGGTGTAAAACGCATGAGGAAGCTCCATGCTGATGGACTTTTGGAGTCACTTGATTTTGAATCACTTGACACATGTGAACCATGCCTCATGGGAAAGATGACTAAAATGTCGTTCTCTGGAACAATGGAACGGGCAAGTGACTTATTGGAAATCATACATATTGATGTGTGCGGTCCAATGAATGTTACACAGCGTGGTGGATATCGTTATTTTCTCACCTTCACTAATGACTTAAGTAGATATGGGTATATTTAATTAATGAAACACAAGTCTGAAACATTTGAAAAGTTCAAGAAATTTCAGAGTGAAGTTGAGAATCATCGTAACAAGAAGATTAAATTCCTACGATCTGATTGAGGAGGTGAATATCTGAGTTATGAGTTTGGCAGTCACTTAAGACAGTGTGGAATTGTTTCACAGTTGACACCACCTGGAACACCACAGCGTAATGGTGTGTTCGAACGCCGTAATCGAACCTTATTAGATATGGTGCATTCTATGATGTCTCTTGCTGATTTGCCATTATCCTATTGGGGTTATGCATTACAGACAGCTGCATTCACTTTAAATAGGGCACCATCAAAATCCGTTGAGACGACGCCATATGAGCTATGGTTTGGCAAGAGGCCAAAGTTGTCATTTCTTAAAGTTTGGGGATGTGATGCTTATGTCAAAAAGCTTCAGTCTGAAAAGCTGGAACCCAAAGCGGAGAAATGCGTCTTCATAGGATACCCAAAAGAGCCAGTCGGGTATACCTTCTATCTCAGATCCGAAGGCAAAGTGTTTGTCGCTAAGAACGAAACATTTCTTGAGAAAGAGATTCTCTCAAAAGAATTGAGTGAGAGGAAAATAGATCTTGATGAGGTTATTGAACCTTTACTTCAACCAGAAAGTAGCGCAGCGAAGAAAGATGTTTCTATGGAACCTACAATGGTTGAAGAGGAAGTTAATGATGATGATCATGAAGCTTCGGATCAAGCTGCTATTGAACCTCGTAGGTCGACAAGGCCGTGTACTACTCCTGAGTGGTATGGCAACCCTGTCTTGGAGGTCATGTTGTTGGACAACAATGAACCTACGAGCTATGGAGGAGCGGTGATGGGCCAGGATTCTGAGAAATGGTTAGAGGCCATGAAATCTGAGTTGGGATCCATGTATGAAAACAAAGTATGGACTTTGGAAGTATTACCTAAAGGGCGAAAGGCCATTCAGAACAAATGGATCTTTAAGAAGAAGACAGACGTGGACGGTAATGTCACCGTCTATAAAGCTCGACTTGTGGCAAAGGGTTTTTCACAAGTTCAAGGAGTTGACTACGATGAGACCTTCTCACCTGATGAGGACATCCCTACTAATGTTACACCCACCCCGACTGCTATACATACAGGACCAATTACTAGAGCTCGCGCACGTCAATTGAATTACCAGGTACTTTCGTTTCTTGGAAATCCTTCTAATATTCATGAACATATGATGCTGCCTAAATTAGATACTTTTGTTTTACTTATGAATGAAGGACCTATCATGGATAAGAAGGATGACCATTGGAGCGGGATCAAGCATGGAGGAGAAGGTGCGCGCGCGGGGAAGAACATTGGAGCTTCCAGTGATGATTTTCGCACATTGAAGCCACCATAATGGGAGTGGGAAGCTTTGGACGAAATATGCATGATGCCACTTTATAAAATTCGTCCATAGGCTAATATAGGTGTTGCACCACCTTAATTTTGGGCCAGGCCCATGTAATTTCGAAATACCATATTATAGGCTGTTTTTAGAGTCCGTATGTATGGGGAAACTGACTTAGGGTCGGTTTCGGACCCCTCCTCCAAGGGGCCACGAAATTCCCTTCTATTCCCCCATATATACAGCCCTTAGGGCTTCGTTTTAGGTTTGGGTTTTGTTTAGATTACAAGTTCGCCATAGCAGCAACTTCGCGTTCTTCGTTTGTGTTCCACGACCAGACAAAGGCGTCACAGAACCCCACTTCATCAATAAAGCTTTCCTCTTATATTCGCAATATCCAGATTGCAATCTTAGTTTCTTGCTTGTTCTTCGTTTGCGTGCAGGAAATAGACCCTCGTGGTCAGGTTGATCGTGCTCCGGCGTGGTCAATAACCTCTCAGAGTTGGTTTAGCGATTGCTAAGGCGCGACGTCTCACACGTTCGTAGTCGGATCGTCAAAGTCTACTCCACAAAAAACGATAGCCACCATCTCATCGAAAGACAGGGACAACTTCGCCTCTATCAAGTGGTATCAGATTTCCAGGTTGCTCGGTGAGATTTTACCAGTTTTCGTAGTTTAGATCGCATCTGTTCTTCATACCTTTAGTCCACGAAAAAGCCAAAAAAAAATTAGGGTTAGATCATCATATCCGAACCAATCTGAGCCTTTGCATAGTCTTTTCAGTATTTTGCTTTGTTGAATTGGCGGTTACATCGTTGTGTCGAGTTGCTGGTCTTAGTGTCTAGTCCTTTAGAGTTTCGAGTTCTTTTCACAGGTTGTCACGCCGCCACCGCATCATCTTCATAGTTGCCATATACCACCACCATCATCGCCGCTGCCATATCTCATCATCCATCATCACTCTCCATTGGTGTCCATATATACCACCACAAATCCTCCACCAATCCAAGTCCAGTTCGTTTTAGGTTTAGTTTCGAGATCCTTTTGATTTCGGATCCATGTTTTGCTACCTGCGCAGGTGTCGGAAAAAAAAAGAGTCTGGCACGCTTTGCAGAGCACGTTTTGGCCCAAAAAAAATTCGGCTGAAAATATTTTTTCCCTATCTTGATTTTAGGTTCCCCGGAGCGTTTTGAGACACTTGCTATCATAGTGATTTTTGTCGAAATTTTTGGGTCGTCGCAGCCCCCGGATTGCTCCAAAAAAAAATAGTCCAAAAGAAAAATTCGTGCCCATCTTGCTTATACGACGTGGCAAGAGTTTTGAGACACTCGCCATTGTAGTGAGTTTTTGAAAAACAAAAAAAAAAGAGGCGCCGAAAAAAAAACGAAAAAAAAATCCGATTGTGCTTTTCCCTTGCTTAGGTGTATCGTCGTGTTTTTGTTGGTGTTTTAGGCTCGCGTCTCTAGCACGGTCTAGCCTAGGACCAGCACAGTACCGTCGTTGAGCGTTTATTCAACCTTGCATCTCTGAATTGATTATTGCTGACCCTTTTTGCTACCATATTATAAGCCATCCCAGCTCCACATACTTCTACGCCGTGTGCTTGACACCACCTGGCAATCGCTCTATCCAAGCTTTGAGAGTTTTGGCTACAACGGTTGCCGATCACCGCCTGCTACTGGGTAAGAACTGGTAAGAAATTGAGATTCGCTTAAAGGATTTGTGCCACACCACCACCACCACCACGTCCCAGCAGTCTGTAGGTTTCATATTGTGTGTTTCCTATTTCTGCTAACCATGCCAGGATCACACGATGACGAGATCGACTGGGAGAGCATGACCAACAAAGCGCTCTATGATAAATTTCAGCAAATGATGGCTGAGCAGGTACAGGACTTCGTGAACAACTTTGGAGTTGCCATGGAGAAGCTAGATGGTTTGGAGAAGACATTCGACTCCAAGATGGACGCCAAGTTCAATGAGGTGCTTGCCCGTCTACCTCCACCAGCTGCAGTTCCTATTCCTTTCGAACGACGAGCGCGACGTGTGCCTCTCGGCCACGCCCAACATCCTGGTACTGTTGATACTGCTGCTACTTCGGTGGCTCGTGCGGCTACTGTCGTTGAGCAGGTTGAAGATTATGATGGTGATTTCGATGATGAGGGAGAGGTTGCTCCAGATCCGCCCCATGGGCAACCACCACCATACGCACCAGGTCGACCACATGGCTACAACCGTAACGGTAGGGCTGCACCACCCCCGCAGGTACGGGATCATGACCATCTCCCTAAACTTAAATTGAATATTCCGACGTTTGAGGGTAGATATGTTCCTGATATATATCTTACATGGGAGTTAGAAACAGAGCAACGTTTTACATGCTTACAATTTCCAGAGGATCGACGTGTTGCTGCTGCTGTTTGTTCATTCACTAGTTTTGCTTGTGTTTGGTGGTCAGAACATTGTAGAATACACCCTGATAATATTCCAACTACTTGGGCTGCTTTGAAAACTGCTATGCGAAATCGTTGGGTGCCACCTTATTATCAACGTGAATTGCTTCAAAATTTGCAGCGTTTAAGACAAGGAAAAAATTCTGTAGAAGAATATTATCAGGAATTACAAACTGGTATGATTAGATGTGGTATTGTTGAGGAGAATGAAGCTATGCTTGCACGTTTTATGGGTGGATTAAATAGAGAGATTCAGACTATTCTAGAGTATAAGGAGTATAACACTATCACTCGTTTATTTCATCTTGCTTGCAAAGCTGAACGTGAAGTGCAGGATCGACAGGCAATGGCGAGAACTACTAATTTTGCAGGCCGTACTTCATCATGGACGCCACGTACCTCCTCTGCTTCCGCACGTCCTGCTGCAACACCACCTCCTTCAACCTCCAACTCTAATCGCGATACCAGGAAACAGGCTCCTACTGCACCCTCTGCGAAGAGCACACCTTTTGGGCCTGCACAGAGTTCTTCTTCATCTATTGCATCCACAGGGCAAACACATGAGGTTATATGTCGTCGTTGCAAGGGTGGAGGTCACTATGCGAGAGAATGCCCTTCCAAGCGTGTAATGATTGTTACTGAGGATGGTGGATATGCGTCCGCTAGTGATTATGATGAGGAGACTTTGGCACTTATTGCAAGTGACGAACAGGGTGGCGAGGATGCAGAACCAGAAACACAATACATGGCTGCTGATTACGCTGACAGGTATGAAAGTTTAGTTGCTCAACGTGTTCTCAGTGTGCAGGTTACACACGCTGAGCAAAATCAGAGGCACAACTTGTTCCACACAAAGGGAGTTGTGAAAGAGCGTTCTGTTCGCATCATCATCGATGGAGGGAGTTGCAATAACTTGGCTAGCATGGAGATGGTGGAGAAGCTGTCTCTATCCACCAGACCACATCCTCATCCTTATTACATCCAATGGTTCAACAATAGTGGCAAGGTTAAGGTAACACGTACTGTTCGTGTGCATTTTAGCATTGCTACATATTCTGATTATGTGGATTGTGATGTGGTACCCATGCAAGCATGTTCTGTTTTACTTGGTAGACCATGGCAGTTTGATAAAAATTCTGTACACCATGGTAGGACAAATCAGTATACTCTTGTTCATAAGGATCATAATATCACTTTGCTTCCTATGTCTCCCGAACATATTATGAAAGATGACATTGCTAGAGCTAGTAAAGCAAAACAGGAGAAAAATAAGAGTGAAAATCAGATTGTAGCACAGGAATTTGAGCAACACCATAAGCATAATAAACCATCATCTACTGTTGCATCTGAAATAAAATTGAAGAGTGGATGTTTACTTGCTACTAAATCTGATATTAATGATTTGGATGTTGCTACATATGTTTGCTATGCTTTTGTATGTAAAGAGGTATTATTTTCATTCGAGGACATGCCTCCCTCTTTGCCTCCTGCTGTCATTAACATTTTGCAGGAGTTCGCTGACGTCTTTCCACAAGACGTGCCACCGGGATTACCGCCTATTCGCGGGATTGAGCATCAGATTGACTTAATTCCCGGTGCATCCCTACCCAACCGTGCGCCCTACCGTACCAATCCAGAGGAGACAAAGGAGATTATGCGTCAAGTACAGGAGCTGCTTGACAAAGGTTATATACGTGAATCCCTTAGTCCTTGTGCTGTTCCTATTATTCTAGTGCCTAAAAAGGATGGTACATCGCGCATGTGTGTGGATTGTAGAGGCATTAATAATATTACTATTCGTTATCGTCATCCTATTCCTAGACTAGATGATATGCTTGATGAATTAAGTGGCTCTACAATTTTCTCCAAAGTTGATTTGCGTAGTGGATACCATCAAATTCGTATGAAATTGGGCGATGAATGGAAAACAGCATTTAAAACTAAGTTTGGATTATATGAGTGGCTAGTCATGCCTTTTGGGTTAACTAATGCACCTAGCACTTTCATGAGATTAATGAACAAGGTTTTACGTGCTTTCATTGGACGATTTGTGGTAGTCTATTTTGATGATATATTGATTTTTAGTAGATCTTTGGAGGAACATTTGGAACATTTACGTGCTGTTTTTACTGCGCTACGTGATGCACGTTTGTTTGGTAACCTTGGGAAGTGCACCTTTTGCACCGACCGAGTATCTTTTCTTGGCTATGTTGTTACTCCACAGGGAATTGAAGTTGATACAGCCAAGATCGAAGCTATTGAGAGTTGGCCGCAGCCCAAAACGGTCACACAAGTAAGGAGTTTTCTTGGCCTCGCTGGTTTCTATAGGCGTTTTGTGAGAAATTTCAGCACCATTGCTGCACCTCTCAATGAGCTTACAAAGAAGGACGTGCCTTTTTCTTGGGGTACCGCACAGGAAGAAGCCTTCACGGTCTTGAAAGATAAGTTAACACATGCTCCTTTACTCCAACTTCCTGATTTTAATAAGACTTTCGAGCTTGAATGTGATGCTAGTGGAATTGGGTTAGGAGGTGTGTTACTACAAGATGGTAAACCTGTTGCGTACTTTTCTGAAAAATTAAGTGGGCCTAGTCTGAATTATTCTACTTATGATAAGGAATTATATGCTCTTGTTCGGACTTTGGAAACATGGCAACATTATTTATGGCCCAAAGAATTTGTTATACATTCTGATCATGAATCTTTGAAACATATTAAAAGTCAAGCAAAACTGAACCGTAGACATGCTAAATGGGTTGAATTCATTGAGACTTTCCCTTATGTCATTAAACACAAGAAGGGTAAAGACAATGTTATTGCTGATGCTTTGTCTCGTCGTTATACTATGCTTTCACAACTTGACTTTAAAATATTTGGTTTGGAGACCATCAAAGATCAATATGTGCATGATGCTGAATTTAGAGACGTGTTGCAGAATTGTAAAGAAGGGAGAACATGGAACAAGTTCGTTATTAATAATGGATTTGTGTTTCGTGCTAACAAGCTATGCATTCCAGCTAGCTCCGTTCGTCTTTTGTTGTTACAGGAGGCGCACGGAGGAGGATTAATGGGACACTTTGGCGTGAAGAAGACGGAGGACGTACTTGCTACACATTTCTTTTGACCAAAGATGAGACGGGATGTTGAGCGTTTTGTTGCTCGCTGCACTACATGTCAAAAAGCTAAGTCACGACTCAATCCTCATGGTTTATATATGCCTTTACCTGTACCTAGTGTTCCTTGGGAGGATATATCGATGGACTTTGTTTTAGGTTTACCTCGAACAAAGAAGGGGAGGGATAGCATATTTGTTGTCGTGGATAGATTTTCTAAAATGGCACACTTTATACCATGTCATAAAAGTGATGATGCTGCTCATGTTGCTGATTTGTTCTTTCGTGAAATTATTCGGTTGCATGGTGTGCCAAATACAATTGTTTCCGATCGTGATGCTAAATTTCTTAGCCACTTTTGGAGATGTTTATGGGCTAAGTTGGGGACTAAACTGCTTTTTAGTACTACATGTCACCCCCAAACTGATGGCCAAACTGAAGTAGTCAATAGATCATTGTCTACTATGCTTAGGGCTGTTTTGAAGAATAACCTGAAAATGTGGGAAGAATGCTTGCCTCATATTGAATTTGCTTATAATCGTTCGCTACATTCTACCACTAAGATGTGCCCTTTTCAAGTTGTGTATGGTTTCTTACCTCGTGCACCTATTGATTTGTTGCCTCTTCCGTCTTCGGAGAAGGTTAATTTTGATGCTAAAGAACGTGCTGAATTGATATTAAAGATTCATGAGTTAACTAAGGAAAACATTGAGCGTATGAATGCTAAATACAAACTTGCTGGAGATAAGGGTAGAAAACATGTTGTCTTTGCACCTGGAGATCTTGTTTGGTTACATTTGCGTAAGGATAGATTTCCTGATTTGCGCAAGTCAAAGCTAATGCCACGTGCTGATGGTCCTTTTAAGGTGTTAGAGAAAGTAAATGATAATGCATATAAACTTGAGCTGCCTGCAGAGTTTGGGGTTAGCCCCACTTTTAACATTGCAGATTTGAAGCCTTATTTGGGTGAGGAAGATGAGCTTCCGTCGAGGACGACGTCAGTTCAAGAAGGGGAGGATGATGAGGACATCCCTACTAATGTTACACCCACCCCGACTGCTATACATACAGGACCAATTACTAGAGCTCGCGCACGTCAATTGAATTACCAGGTACTTTCGTTTCTTGGAAATCCTTCTAATATTCATGAACATATGATGCTGCCTAAATTAGATACTTTTGTTTTACTTATGAATGAAGGACCTATCATGGATAAGAAGGATGACCATTGGAGCGGGATCAAGCATGGAGGAGAAGGTGCGTGCGCGGGGAAGAACATTGGAGCTTCCAGTGATGATTTTCGCACATTGAAGCCACCATAATGGGAGTGGGAAGCTTTGGACGAAATATGCATGATGCCACTTTATAAAATTCGTCCATAGGCTAATATAGGTGCTGCGCCACCTTAATTTTGGGCCAGGCCCATGTAATTTCGAAATACCATATTATAGGCTGTTTTTAGAGTCCGTATGTATGGGGAAACTGACTTAGGGTCGGTTTCGGACCCCTCCTCCAAGGGGCCACGAAATTCCCTTCTATTCCCCCATATATACAGCCCTTAGGGCTTCGTTTTAGGTTTGGGTTTTGTTTAGATTACAAGTTCGCCATAGCAGCAACTTCGCGTTCTTCGTTTGTGTTCCACGACCAGACAAAGGCGTCACAGAACCCCACTTCATCAATAAAGCTTTCCTCTTATATTCGCAATATCCAGATTGCAATCTTAGTTTCTTGCTTGTTCTTCGTTTGCGTGCAGGAAATAGACCCTCGTGGTCAGGTTGATCGTGCTCCGGCGTGGTCAATAACCTCTCAGAGTTGGTTTAGCGATTGCTAAGGCGCGACGTCTCACACGTTCGTAGTCGGATCGTCAAAGTCTACTCCACCAAAAACGATAGCCACCATCTCATCGAAAGACAGGGACAACTTCGCCTCTATCATCACCCGTAGCGATGCTTAAGTCTGTCAGAATCATGTTGGCAATAGCTGCTTATTTCGACTATGAAATTTGGCAGATGGATATAAAAACAGCGTTCCTCAACGGTTTCCTTGAGGAAGAGTTGTATATCATGCAACCAGAAGGTTTTGTTGATCTAGAGAATGCTGACAAAGTTTGCAAACTCCAGCGATCCATTTATGGGTTGGTGCAAGCATCTCGGAGTTGGAATAAGCGTTTTGATGAGGTGATCAAAGTGTTTGAGTTTATACGAGTTTATGGAGAAGCTTGTATTTACAAGAAAGTGAGTGGGAGCTCTATAGCGTTTCGAATATTATATGTGGATGACATATTGCTGATTGGAAACAATATAGAAATGCTGGAAAGCGTGAAGGAATATTTGAACAAGAGTTTTTCAATGAAGGACCTAGGAGAAGCTGCTTTCATATTAGGCATTAATATCTATAGCGATAGATCGAGACGCTCAATAGCACTTTCACAGAGCACATACCTTGATAAAGTTTTGAAGAAGTTCAAAATGGATCAGTCCAAGAAGGGGTTCTTGCCTGTGTTACAAGGTGTGAAGTTGAGTAAGACTCAATGCCCAGTGACTACAGAAGATAGAGAAAAGATGAGTGTCATCCCCTATGCTTCAGCCATAGGCTCTATCATGTATGCAATGCTATGCACAAGACCCGATGTCAGCCTTGCCATAAGTATGGCCGGAAGGTTTCAAAGTGATCCTGGAATGGAGCACTAGGCAGCGGTCAAGAATATCCTTAAGTACCTGAAAAGGACCAAGAAATGTTTATTGTTTATGAAGGTGATGAAGAGCTCCTCGTAAAGGGTTACGTCGATGCAAGCTTTGACACTGATCCAGATGACTCTAAGTCACAAAAACCAGATACGTATTTATTCTCAACGAGGGAGCGGTAAGCTGGTGCAGTTCCAAGCAAAGCGTGGTAGCCGATTCTACGTGCGAAGCGGAGTACATCGTAGCCTCGGAGGGAGAAAAGGAAGGTGTGTGGATGAAGCAGTTCATGACAGATCTTGGAGTAGTGCCCAGTGCACTGAATCCAATGAACCTGTTCTGTGACAACACTCGTGCCATTGCTTTGGCCAAGGAACCAAGGTTTCACAAGAGGACCAGACACATAAAGAGACGCTTCAACTCCATCCGCGATTACATCGAGGAAAAGGACATAAATATTTGCAAAGTGCACATGGATCTGAATGTTATAGACCAATTCACTAAACCTCTTCCAAGGGCTAAACATGATCAACACCAGAACTGCATGGGTGTTCGATTCATTACAATGTAATTCACATAGTGATGTGAACTAGAATATTAACTCTAGTGCAAGTGGGAGACTGCTGGAAATAAGCCCTAGATGCAATAAATAAAGTGTTTATTATTATATTTCCTTGTTCATGATAATCGTTTATTATCCATGCTATAATTGTATTGATTGGAAACACATTACATGTGTGGGTAAATAGACAACACTTTGTCCCTAGTATGCCTCTAGTGAACTAGCTCGTTGGTCAAAGATGGTCAAGGTTTCCTAGCCATTGACATGTGATGTCATTTGATAACTGGATCACATCATTAGGAGAATGATGTGATGGACAAGACCCAAACTACAAATGTAGCATATGATCATGTCAATTTATTGCTACTGTTTTTTGCATGTCAAGTATATGTTTCTATGACCATGAGATCATGCTACTCACGGACACCAAAAGAGTGCCTTGTGTGTATCAAATGTCGCAATGTAACTGGGTGACTATAAAGGTGCTCTACAGGTATCTCCGAGGGTGTCTCTTGGGTTGGCATGGACCAAGACTAGGATTTGTTACTCCGTGTGACGGAGAGGTATCTCAGGGCCCACTCGGTAATACAACATCACTATAAGCATTGCAAGCAATGTGACTAAGTGTTAGTCACGGGATCTTGTATTATGATGAGTAAAGAGACTTGCCGGTAATGAGGTTGAACTAGGTATGGAGATACCGACGATCGAATATAGGGCAAGTAACATACCGAAGAAAAAAGGGAACATCATACGGGATTAACTGAATCCTTGACATAGAGGTTCAACCGATAAAGATCTTCGAAGAATATGTAGGAACCAATATGGACATCCAGGGCCCGCTATTGGTTATTGACCGTAGAGGTGTCTCGGTCATGTCTACATAGTTCTCGAACCCGCAGGGTCTGCACACTTAAGGTTTGGTGACGTTTCGGTAGTATAGAGTCATGTATGGTCGTGACCGAAGGTTGTTCGGAGTCCCGGATGATATCTCGAACTTCACGAGGATCTCCGGAATGGTCCGGAGCTAAATATTGATATATAGGAAATCCTATTTTGGTCGCCGGAAAGGTTTCGGGCTCATCGGTAGTGTACCGGGAGTGTACCGGGAGACCATCGGGAGGGGTATTTCAACCCAAGAGGCTACATGGGCTGTGTAAGGATGAATACCAGCCCTTTGTGGTCTGGTGGAAGTCCCACACAAGGCCCATGCGGCTGGGAAGAAAAGCCCAAAAGGAAAAAGGTGGAAAAAGGCAAAAAGGCTAAGATAAGGAAGGAGTCCTAATCCTACTAGGAGTGGAGGAGGAGGACTCCTCCCTCTTGGTTCGGCCAAAGCCTAGGGCTGGCTCCTTGAGGGACAAGCCTCCTCCTCCTCTCCTCCTATATATACTAGAGGTTTTAGGGTTTTGGCACAAGATTTTCAGCCACGTGCTACCCGTTCCTCCAGTGTATAGTTTGTCCTCTAGATTGGATTTCTGCAATGCTTAGGCGAAGCCCTGCCGGAATAGCTCCACCACCATCGCCGGAGCGACGTCACGCTGCCGGAGAACTCTTCTACCTCTCCGCTCCCTCTTAATGGATCAAGAAGGCGGAGATCGTCATCAAGTTGTACGTGTGCTGAACGCGGAGGTGCCGTCCGTTCGGTGCTTGATCAGGACGGATTGTGATTGGATCGCGGGACGCTTGGTGATTTGGATCGCGAAGATGTTCGACTACACCAATCGCGTTTCTTAATGCTTACCGCTTAGCGATCTACAAGGGTATGTAGATCCACTCTCCCTCTCGTAGATGCTCATCACCATGGATAGGTCTTGTGTGAACGTAGGAAATTTTTTGTTTCCCATGCGACGTTCCCCAACATGGTGCGCTACTTCCTAGGCCGATGTGGCCCCTGGGGTGGGTGGGCCCCACTTGGTGGACCCCGGGAACCCATTTGTCACTCCCGGTACACTACCGGTAGTGCCCGAAACTTTTCCGGAACCCAAATACCACCTTTCTATATCAATCTTTACCTTCGGATCATTCCAGAGCTCCTCGTGATGTCTGGGATCTCATCCGGGACTCCGAACAACCTTAGGTCACCAACATACATAACTCAATACTACCGAAACGTCACTGAACCTTAAGTGTGCAGACCCTGCGGGTTCGAGAACTATGTAGACATGACCGAGACACCTCTATGGTCAATAACCAATAGCGGGACCTGGATGCCCATATTGGTTCCTACATATTCTACAAAGATCTTTATTGGTTGAACCTTTATGTCAAGGATTCAGTTAATCCCATATGTTGTTCCCTTTGTTCTTCGATATGTTACTTGCCCGAGATTCGGTCGTCGGTTTCTCCATACCTAGTTCAATCTCGTTACCGGCAAGTCTCTTTACTCATTCCGTAATACAAGATCCTGTGGCTAACACATTAGTCACTTTGCTTGCAAGGCTTGTTGTGATGTGGTATTACCGAGTGGGCCCTGAGATACCCCTCCATCACACGGAGTAACAAATCCCAGTCTTGATCCATGCCCACTCATCAGACACCCTCGTAGATACCTATAGAGCATCTTTATAGTCACCTAGTTACGTTGCGACGTTTGATACACACAAGGTACTCCTCCGATGTCAGTGAGTTGCATGATCTCATGGTCATAGGAACACATACTTTGACATGCAGAAAACAGAAGCAATAAAATGACACGATCATATGCTACGTTTGTAGTTTGGGTCTTGTCCATCACATCATTCTCCTAATGACGTGATCCCATTATCAAATGACATCACATATCAACTGCTAGGAAACCTTGACCATCTTTGATCAACGAGCTAGTTCACTAGAGGCATACTAGGGACAGAGTGTTGTCTATTTACCCACACATGTAATGTGTTTCCATTCAATACAATTATAGCATGGATAATAAACGATTTATCATGAACAAGGAAATATGATAATGACTAATTTATTATTGCCTCTAGGGCATATTTCCAACAGTATCCCACTTGCACTAGAGTCAATAATCTAGTTCACATCACCATGTGATATGCATTGTAATGAATCTAACACCCAATGAGTTCTGGGGCTCGATCATGCTTTGCATGTGAGAGAGGTCTTATAGTCTGCGGGTCTACGACATTCAGATCCGTGTATACTTTGCAAATCTCTATGCCAAACTGTAAACACTGCTACCACACTCCACTTGGTACTATTCCAAATGGCTGCTCCTACTATATGTATCTAGATTGCTACTACGGGTTATCCAGATTGGTGTTTAAAGCTTGCATAGACGTAACTCTTTACGACGAACTCTTTATCACCTCCATAATCAAGAAACATCTCCTTAGTCCTTTAGTTACTAAGGATATTCTTGACCACTGTTCAATGATTCACTCCTGGATCACTCTTGTACCCCTGGACGGACTCATGGCAAGGCACACACAGGTGCGGTACACAACATGGCATACTATACAGAGCCTATGGCTAAGGCATAGGGGACGACGTTCGTCCTTTCTCTTTCTTCTGCCGTGGTCGAGCTTTGAGTCTCACTCAACTTCACACCTTACAAAGCAGACGAGAACGCTTCTCTCTGACTAATCCATTTTGAACTCTTTCAAAAATCTTGTCAAGGTATGTACTCATTGAAAGTCTTATCAAACATCTTGATCTATCTTTATAGATCTTGATGCTCAACAATTAGGTAGCTTCTATCCAGGTCTTCCTTTGAAAAACTCTTTTCAAACAACTGTTTATGCTCTCTAGAAATTCTACATCATTTCCGAACAGCAATATGTCATCCACATATACTTATCAGAAACTCTATAGTGCTCCCACTCACTTTACTGTAAATACAAGTTTCTCGTAAACTTTGTATAGACTTAAAAACTTTGATCACCTCATCAAAGTGCATATTCCAACTCCGAGATGCTTGCTTCAGTTCATAGAAGAATCACTGAAGCTTGCACACCTTTTAGCATCCTTAGGACTGACAAAACCATCTGGTTGTATCACATACAACCTTTCCTCAAGTAAACCGTTAAGGAAACGATGTTTTGATATCCATCTACCAGATTTCATAATTGAAAAATGCAGCAACCGCTAACATAATTCCAACAGACTTTAGCATCGCTACGAGTGAGAAAGTCTCATCGCAGTCAACTCCTTGAACTTGTCGTAAACTTCTTTGCAACAAGTCGAGCTTTACAAATGGTGACATTTACCATGAGCGTCTGTCTTCATTTTAAACATCCATTTTGTACTCAACGACCTGCCGTCCAATGAGCAAGTCTACCAAAGTCTACACTTAGTTTTCATACATGGATCCTTTCTCGGATTTCATGGCCTCTAACCATTTGTCGGAATCCGGGCCCATCATCGCTTCTCCATAGCTCGTAGGTTCATCGTTGTCTAACAACATGACCTCCAAGACAGGGTTGTCGTACCGCTCAGGAGCAGTACACATCCTTGTCGCCCTACGAGGTTTGATAGTAACTTGATCCGAAGCTTCATGATCATCATCATTAACTTCCTCTTCAACTAACGTAGGCTTCACAGAAACAACTTCTTGCGCTGCGCTACTCTCTGGTTGAAACAGAGGTTCAATAACCTCATCAAGTTCTATCCTCCTCCCACTCAATTCTTTCAAGAGAAACTTTTTCTCGAGAAAGGACCCAGTTTTAGCAACAAACATTTTATGCTTGGATATGAGATAGGAGGTTCACCCAACTATTCTTAGGGTATTCTATGAAGATGCATTTGTCTGCTTTGGGTTCGAGCTCATTAGGTGAAAACTTTTTCCACCCAAACGGCGCAGCCCCAAACGTTAAGAAATGACAGCTTACGTTTCTATCAAACCATAATTCACACGGTGTCATCTCAACGGATTTAGATGGTGCCCTATTTAAAGTGAATGTAGTTGTCTCTAATGCATAACCCCAAAATTACAGTAACAAAATGAGAAGAGACATCATAGCATGCACCATATCCAATAGAGCACGACTATGACGTTCGGACACACCGTCACACTATGGTGTTCCAGGTGGAGTGAGTTGTGAAACAATTCTCACATTGTCTAAAGTTGTATGCCAAACTCGTAACTCAGATATTCACCTCCACGATCATATCGCAAACATTTTTATCTTCTTGTCACGATGATCTTAAAAACTTCACTCTTAATTTGCTTGAACCTTTCAAACGATTCATACTTGTGTTTCATTAAGTAAAAATACACTAAATCTACTCAAATCATCAATGAAGGTAAGAAAATAACGATATCCACCGCATGCTACAAGGCTCATTGGATGGCATACATCAACATGTATCATTTCCAATAAATCACTTGCCCGCTTCATCAAAACAGAAAACGGGGTCTTTAGTCATCTTGACCAAGAGGCATGGTTCGCATGTCTCAACCGATTTGAAATCGAATGAGTCCAAAGATCCATCAGCATGGAGTTTCTTCATGCGCTTTATACCAATATGACATTTAGCGGTAGTGCCACAAGTATGTGGTACTATCATTATTAACTTTATATCTTTTTGGCATCAATGTTATGAACAAGTGTATTACTACGATCAAGTTTCAACAAACCATTCTTACTGGGTGCATGACCATTGAAGGTATTATTCACGTAAATAGAATAACCATTATTCTCTAACTTAAATGAATAACCGCGTTGCAATGAACATGATCTAATCACGTTCATGCTCAACGCAAAAACACCAAATAACATTTATTTAGGTTCATCACTAATCTAGAAGGTAGAGAGAGCGTGCGATGTTGATCACATCAACTTTGGAAACATATCCAACACACATCGTCACCTCACACTTAGTTAGTATCCGTTTATTCCGTAGCTTTTACTTCGAGTTACTAACATTTAGCAACCGAACCGGTATCCAATACCCAGGTGCTACTAGGAGTACTAGCAAGGTACACATCAATAACACGTATATCAAATATACTTCTATCAACTTTGCCGCCTTCTTATCTACCAAGTATCTAGGGTTGTTCCGCTTCAGCGACCGTTCTCCTCATAATCGAAGCACTTAGTCTCGTGTTTGGGTTAGACTTTGGGTTGCTTCACTGGAGCTGCAACTGACTTGCTATCCATGAAGTTTCCCTCCTTGCTCTTGCCCTTCTCAAAACTAGTGGTTTTAACTAACCATCAACACTTTGACGCTCCTTCTCGATTTCTACCTTCGCGGTGTCAAACATCGCGAATAGCTCAGGGATCATTATTTCTATCCCTGGTGTTTTATAGTTCATCACCAAGTTCTAGTAGCTTTAGTGACAGTGACTTGGAGAACTATATCAATCACTATCTTATCTGGAAGATCAACTCCACTCGATTCAAGCGATTGTAGCACCCAGACAATCTGAGCACATGCTCAACGATTGAGCTATTCTCTTTCATCTTACAGGCAAAGAATCTTATTGGAGATCTCATATCTCGCAACACGGGCACGAGCCTGAGATCCTAAGTTCAGCTCTTAGAACATCTCATATGTTCCATGACGTTCAAAATGTTTCGAAGCCTCAATTCTAAGCTGCAATGCATGACGCACTAAACTATCAAGTAGTTATCAAAACGTGCCTGTCAGATGTTCACAACATCTACAAACAACGCTAGAGGGGTTGGCGCACCGAGCGGTGCATTAAGGACATAAGCCTTCTGTGTAGCAATGAGGACAATCCTCAGATCACGGAGCCAGTCCGCAATATTGCTACCATCATCTTTCAACTCTATTTCTCTAGGAACATATAAAATTCGAGGGAGCTACAGCGTGAGCTAGTAATCTACAACATAATTTTGCAAAGACACTACTGACTATGTTCATGATAATGAGTTCAATTAATCATATTACTTAAGAACTCCCACTCAAATTGACATCCATCCGGTCATCCGAGTGATACATGATCCAAATTCACCAACTCAAGTCTGATCATCACGTGAGTTGAGGTGGTTACAGTGGTGAACATCATCATGTTGATCATATCTACTATATGACTCATGTTCGACCTTTCGGTCTTTTGTGTTCCGAGGCCATGTCTGTACATGCTAGGCTCGTCAAGTTTAACCTGAGTGTTCTGCATGTGCAACACTGGCTTGCACCCGTTGTATGTGAACGTAAAGTCTATCACACCCGATCATCACGTGGTATCTCAACACGACGAACTTTCGCAACGGTGCACACTCGGGGAGAACACGATTTTATCTTGAAATTTAAGTGAGGGATCACCTTATAATGCTACCGTCGTACTAAGCAAAACAAGGTGCATAAAAGGATTAACATCACATGCAATTCATAAGTGACATGATATGGCCATGAACTTGTGCTTTAGATCTCCATCTTGAAAGCACCGGCATGATCTCCATCGTCACCGGCACGACACCATGATCGCCATCATCTTGATCTCGATCAACGTGTCACCATCGGGGTTGTCACGCCTTGCATGCTTCTGCTACTATTGCTACCGTTTAGCGATAAAGTAAAGCATTACATAGCACTTAATGATTGACACGCAGGTCATACAATAATTAAAGACAACCCTATGGCTCCTGCCGGTTGCCGTACTTATCGACATGCAAGCTGTGAAATTCTATACATCACATGATCATCTCATACATCACATATATCACATCATGTAATTGGCCATATCACATCACAACAAACCCTACAAAAACAAGTTAGACGTCCTCTAATTCTTGTTGCATGTTTTACGTGGATGCTACGGGTTTCTAGCAAGAACGATTCTCACCTACGCATAAACCACAACGGTGATACATAATTTGCTTTTCAACCTTCTCAAGGACCGCCTTTGTCGAATCCAATCCAACTAAAGTGAGAGAAACTGTCACCCACAATCCATCTAGGCAACAAGTTGCGTCGAGGGAACCGGTCTCTCGTAAGCATACGAGTAATGTTGATCCGGGCCGCTTCATCTCACAATACCACTGAACCAAAATCCGACCAAGGGAGGAAGCAATCTAAGCATGAACGCCCACAAACCTTTTGTGTTCTACTCGAGATCTCATCAACACATAGACCTAGCTCTAATACCACTGTTGGGGAATGTTGCATGGGAAACAAAAAAAATTCCTACGCACACGCAGATCTATCCATGGTGATGAGCATCTATGAGAGGGAGAGTGAATACATACCCTTGTAGATCGCTAGGCGGGAAGCGTTAAGAAACGTGGTTGGTGTAGTCGAACATCTTCGCGATCTAAATCGCCGAGCGTCTCGCAATCACATCACGATCCATCCCGCGATCCAATCATGATCCGTCCCGCGAACTCATCACGATCCGTCCCGCGATCTCATCACGATCCGTCCCATGATCTCATCACGATCCGTCCCGTGAACTCGTCACGAACCGTCTCGCGATCTTGACCACGGTCCTTCTGATCTAGCGCCGAACGGACGACACCTCCGAGTTCAGCACACGTGCAGCTTGATGACGATCTCCATCGTCTTGATCCAGCAAGAGGAAGTGGAGAGGAGGAAGAGTTCACCGGAAGCGTGACGGCGCTCCGGCGATGGTGGTGGAGCAATTCCGGCAGGGCTTCGCCTAAGCACTGCGGAAATCCGATCTAGAGGAGCACCGGTGGAACGGATAGCACGTGGCCGTAAAATCTTGTGCAAAACACCCAATAACACCAGTATATATAAGAGGGAGGGAGGAGGAGGGCTGGCGCACAAGGCAGCCCTTGCGCAAGGAGGAGAGGAGGAATCCTCCTCCAATCCTATTAGGACTAGCATTCCTCCTTTCCTACTTGGAATCTCTTTCCACCTTGGCTTTTTTCTCTCTTTCTCAAGTCCAACCGCATGGGCCTCTTAGAGGACTTACACCAGCCCACTAAGGGCTGGTTTCCACCCTCCCACAGCCCATGTAGCCTCTTGGGTCGAAATACCTCTCCCGATGGTCCCCCGGTACACTACCGACACTACTCGTACACTACCGATGAGCCCGAAACTTTTCCGGCGACCAAAATAGGACTTCCTATATATGAATATTTACCTCCAAACCATTCTGGAGCTCCTCGTGACGTCCGGGATCTCATCCGGGACTCCGAACAACCTTCGGTCACCACCATACATAACTCTATACTACCGAAATGTCACCAAACCTTAAGTGTGCAGACCCTGCGGGTTCGTGAACTACGTAGACATGATCGAGACACCTCTACGATCAATAACCAATGGCGAGACCTAGATGTCCACATTGGTTCCTACATATTCTACGAAGATCTTTATCGGTCGAACCTCTATGTCAAGGATTCAGTTAATCCCGTATGATGTTCCCTTTGTTCTTCGGTATGTTACTTGCCCGAGATTCGATCGTTGGTATCTTGATACCTAGTTCAACCTCATTACCGGTAAGTCTCTTTACTCGTTTCGTAATACAAGATCTCATGACTAACACTTAGTCACATTGCTTGCAAGGCTTATTGTGATGTTGTATTACCGAGTGGGCCCTGAGATACCTCTCCGTCACACGGAGTAACAAATCCCAGTCTTGATCCATGCCAACTCAACAGACACCCTTGGAGATACCTGTAGAGCACCTTTATAGTCACCCAGTTACGTTGCGACTTTTGATACACACAAGGTACTCCTCCGATGTCAGTGAGTTGCATGATCTCATGGTCATAGGAACACATACTTTGACATGCAGAAAACAGTAGCAATAAACTGACACGATCATATGCTAAGTTTGTAATTTGGGTGTTGTCCATCACATCATTCTCCTAATGATGATGATGCGATCCCGTTATCAAATGACATCACATGTCAATGGCTAGGAAACCTTGACCATCTTTGACCAACGAGCTAGTTTACTAGAGGCATACTAGGGACAGAGTGTTGTCTATTTACCCACACATGTAATGTGTTTCCATTCAATACAATTATAGCATGGATAATAAACGATTTATCATGAACAAGGAAATATGATAATGACTAATTTATAATTGCCTCTAGGGCATATTTCCAACACATACATGCTTAGTGTTGCTGCAAACCAAACACTTACCTCATCCCAACCTTTAAGCTTGAATAGTCTCGGTACCTTGGTGCTTGATTGCTGAGTCCTTGTGGCTCACAGATTACTACAACCCTCCAGGTACAGGTACAGATGAGTACATGCAGGATGATCTTACCCAGCTCCAGTGGGAATATGATGAGGAAAGAGGCAGGATGTACGTGACTTACCCGGATGAGTAGAGGACCATGGTCGTGATCTTTGGGATAGAGAGATAGTGTCATTATCATCTATTTTATCATTTGATTTTGTCCGTAGTCGGACCCTGTCTTCAACTTGATGATTTGAACTTCTGTGGAACTATAATTTAGCATGTGGCGAGTGTAAGCCAATCTTGTATACTCATCCTTTCAGTATTGTATGATGTGATGATACTATACTTGCTAACGGAAAGATGCGCCTCTATCCCTTGCGAGGCCCTCGTGCCTTAATATGGATAGGTGCGCATCTTGGGCATGACAGCTTGTTGTGATGTTGTATTACCGAGTGGGCCCCGAGATACCTCTCCGTCACACCCTCGGAGATACCTGTAGAGCACCTTTATATTCACCCAGTTACGTTGCGACGTTTGATACACACAAGGTACTCCTCCGGTGTCAGCGAGTTGCATGATCTCATGGTCATAGGAACATATACTTGACATGTAGAAAACCGTAGCAATAAACTGACACGATCATATGCTACGTTTATAGATTGGGTCTTGTCCATCACACCGTTCTCCTAATGATGTGACCCCGTTATCAAATGACATCTCATGTCCATGGCTACGAAACCTTGACCATCTTTGATCAACGAGCTAGTTTACTAGAGGCATACTAGGGATATAATGTTGTCTATATACCCACACATGTATTTAGTTTCCAATCAATACAATTATAGCATGGATAATAAACAATTATCACGAACAAGGAAATATAATAATAACCAAATTATTATTGCCTCTAGGGCATATTTCCAACAGTCTCCCACTTGCATTAGAGTCAATAATCTAGTTCACATCACCATGTGATTCGCATTGTTATGAATCTAACACCCAATGAGTTATGGGGCTCGATCATGCTTTGCATGTGAGAGAGGTCTTTTAGTCAACGGGTCTGCGATATTCATATTCGTGTGTACTTTGCAAATCTCTATGTCATACTATAAATATTGCTACCACACTGCACTTTAAACTATTCCAAATGGCTGCTTCACTATATGTATCCGGATTAATACTAAGAGTCATCCGGATTGGTGTTAAAGCTTGCATCGACGTAACTCTTTATGACGAACTCTTTATCACCTCCGTAATCGAGAAACGTCTCCTTAGTCCTCTAGTTACTAAGGATAATTTTGATCGCTGTCTGGTAATCCACTCCTGGATTACTCTTGTACCCCTTAACAGACTTATGGCAAGGCACACACACAGGCGTGGTACACAGCATGGCATACTATATAGAGCCTATGGCTAAGGCATAGGGGACGACGTTCATCCTTTCTCTTTCTTCTGCCATGGTCGAGCTTTGAGTCTCACTCAACTTCACACCTTACAAATCAGGCAAGAACTCTTTCTTTGACTGATCCATTTTGAACTCTTTCAAAATCTTGTCAAGGTATGTACTCATTGAAAGTCTCATCAGGCATCTTGATCTATCTCTATAGATCTCGATGCCCAACAATTAAGTAGCTTTATTTAGGTCTTCCTTTGAAAAACTCTTTTCAAACTACCCTTTATGCTTTCCAGAAATTCTACATCATTTCCGATCAACAATATGTCATCCACATATGCTTATCAGAAATTCTATAGTGCTCCCACTCACTTTATTGTAAATACAACTTTCTCATAAACTTTGTATAGACTCAAAAACTTTGATCACCTCATCAAAGCGTATATTCCAACTCCGAGATGCTTACTCCAGCTCATAGAAGGATCACCGGAGCTTGCACACCTTTTAGCATCCTTAGGACTAACAAAACCTTTTGGTTGTATCTCATACAACCTTTCCTCAAGGAAGGAAACGATGTTTTGACATCCATCTGCCAGATTTCATAATTGAAAAACGCAGCAACTGCTAGCATAATTCCAACAGACTTTAGCATCGCTACGGATGAGAAAGTCTCATCGAAGTCAACTCCTTGAACTTTGTCGGAAACTTCTTTGCGACAAGTCGAGCTTTATAAATGATGACATTCACCATCAGCGTCTGTCTTCATCTTAAAGGTCCATTTGTACTCAATGATCCGCGTTCAACGGGCAAGTCTACCAAAGTCCATACTTGGTTTTGACACATGGATCCTTTCTCGGATTTCATGACTCCTAGCCATTTGTCAGAATCCGGGCCCATCATCACTTCTCCATAGTTCATAGGTTCATCGTTGTCCAACAACATGACCTCCAAGACAGGATCACCATACCACTCAGGTGTAGTATGTATCCTTGTCAACCTACGAGGTTCGATAGTAACTTGATCCGAAGCTTCATGATCATCATCATTAACTTCCTCTTCAACTAACGTAGGCTCCACATAAACAATTTTCTGCGCTACTCTCTGGTTGAAACAAAGGTCCAACAACCTCATCAAGTTCTATCTTCCTCCCACTCAATTCTTTCGAGAGAAACTCTTTCTCTAGAAAGGACCCATTTTAGCAACAACACTTTGTGCTTGGATCTAAGATAGAAGGTTTACCCAACTGTTATGTTAGGGTATTCTATGAAGATGCATTTGTCTGCTTTGGGTTCGAGCTCATTAGGTGAAAAAAACCTTTTTCACATCAGCGTCGCAGCCCCAAACATTAACAAATGACATCTTAGGTTTCCGCCAAACCCAAATTCAACGGTGTCATCTCAATGGACTTAGATGGTGCCCCTTTTAAAGTCAATGTAGTTGTCTCTAATGCATAACCCCAAAATGATAGTGGCAAATCGATAAGAGACATCATAGTACGCACCATATCCCATAGAGCACGACTATGACGTTCGAACATACGATCACACTATGGTGTTCGAGGTGGTGTAATGTGTGAAACAACTTTCACATTGTATTAAGTTGTATACCAAACTCGTTACTCAGATATTCACCTCCACGATCATATCATAGACATTTTATCTTCTTGTGACGATGATCTCAAACTTCACTCTGATTCTGCTTTAACTTTTCAAATGATTCAGACTTGTGTTTCATTAAGTAAATATACACTATATCTACTCAAATCATTAGTGAGGGTAAGAAAATAACGATATCCACCACACGCTACCACACTTATTGGACCATATACATCAACATGTATCATTTCGAATAAGTCACTTGCCCATTCCATCAAGCTGGAAAACGGGGTTTTATTCATCTTGCCCAAGAGGCATGGTCCGCATGTCTCAACCGATTAAAAATCGAATGAGTCCAAAGATCCATCAGCATGGAGTTTTCTTCATGTGCTTTATGCCAATATGACATTTAGCGATAGTGCCACAAGTATGTGGTACTATAATTATTAACTTTGTATCTTTTGGCATCTATGTTATGAACATGTGTACTACTACGATCAAGATTTAACAAACCATTCATTGGGTGCATGACCATTGAAGGTATTATTCATGTAAACAGAATAACCATTATTCTCTAACTTAAATGAATAATTGAATTGCAATAAACACGATCTAATCATGTTCATGCGTAACACAAACACCAAATAACATTTATTTAGGTTCGTCACTAATCCCGAAGATAGAGAGAGCATGCGATGTTGATCACATCAACCTTGGAAACATTTCCAACACACATCGTCACCTCACCCTTAGCTAGTCTCTGTTTATTGAGTAGCTTTTATTTCGAGTTACTAACATTTAGCAATCGAACCGGTATCCATTACCTAGGTGCTACTAGGAGTACTAGCAAGGTACACAACAATAACACGTATATCAAATATACTTTTGTCGACGTTGCCAGCCTTCTTAACTACCAGGTATCTAGGGTCGTTCCGCTTCAATGACCGCTCTCCTCATAATAGAAGCACTTAGTCTCAGGTTTGGGTTCAACTTTGGGTTGCTTCACTCGAGCAGCAACTGACTTGCCATCCATGAAGTTTCCCTCCTTGCCCTTGCCCTTCTCGAAACTAGTGGTTTTACTAACCATCAACACTTATTGGACCATATACATAAACATGTATCATTTCCAATAAGTCACTTGCCCATTCCATCAAGCTGGAAAACGGGGTTTTAGTCATCTTGCCCAAGAGGCATGGTCCGCATGTCTCAATCGATTAAAAATCGAATGAGTCCAAAGATCCATCAGCATGGAGTTTTCTTCATGCGCTTTACGCCAATATGACATTTAGCGATAGTGCCACAAGTATGTGGTACTATAATTATTAACTTTGTATCTTTTGGCATCTATGTTATGAACATGTGTACTACTACGATCAAGATTCAACAAACCATTCATTGGGTGCATGACCATTGAAGGTATTATTCATGTAAACAGAATAACCATTATTCTCTAACTTAAATGAATAATTGTATTGCAATAAACACGATCTAATCATGTTCATGCTTAACGCAAACACCAAATAACATTTATTTAGGTTCGTCACTAATCCTGAAGGTAGAGAGAGCGTGCGATGTTGATCACATCAACCTTGGAAACATTTCCAACACACATCGTCACCTCACCCTTAGCTAGTCTCTGTTTATTCAGTAGCTTTTATTTCGAGTTACTAACATTTAGCAATTGAACTGGTATCCAATACCCAGGTGCTGGAGTACTAGCAAGGTACACAGCAATAACACGTATATCAAATATACTTCTGTCGATGTTGCCAGCCTTCTTAACTACCAGGTATCTAGGGTCGTTCCGCTTCAACGACCGCTCTCCTCATAATAGAAGCCCTTAGTGATAGAGGCGAAGTTGTCCCTGTCTTTCGATGAGATGGTGGCTATCGTTTTTGGTGGAGTAGACTTTGACGATCCGACTACGAACGTGTGAGACATCGCACCTTAGCAATCGCTAAACCAACTCTGAGAGGTTATTGACCACGCCGGAGCACGATCAACCTGACCACGAGGGTCTATTTCCTGCACGCAAACGAAGAACAAGCAAGAAACTAAGATTGCAATCTGGATATTGCGAATATAAGAGGAAAGCTTTATTGATGAAGTGGGGTTCTGTGACGCCTTTGTCTGGTCGTGGAACACAAACGAAGAACGCGAAGTTGCTGCTATGGCGAACTTGTAATCTAAACAAAACCCAAACCTAAAACGAAGCCCTAAGGGCTGTATATATGGGGGAATAGAAGGGGATTTCGTGGCCCCTTGGAGGAGGGGTCCGAAACCGACCCTAAGTCAGTTTCCCCATACATACGGACTCTAAAAATAGCCTATAATATGGTATTTCGAAATTACATGGGCCTGGCCCAAAATTAAGGTGGCGCAGCACCTATATTAGCCTATGGACGAATTTTATAAAGTGGCATCATGCATATTTCGTCCAAAGCTTCCCACTCCCATTATGGTGGCTTCAATGTGCGAAAATCATCACTGGGAGCTCCATTGTTCTTCCCCGCGCGCGCACCTTCTCCTCCATGCTTGATCCCGCTCCAATGGTCATCCTTCTTATCCATGATAGGTCCTTCATTCATAAGTAAAACAAAAGTATCTAATTTAGGCAGCATCATATGTTCATGAATATTAGAAGGATTTCCAAGAAACGAAAGTACCTGGTAATTCAATTGACGTGCGCGAGCTCTAGTAATTGGTCCTGTATGTATAGCAGTCGGGGTGGGTGTAACATTAGTAGGGATGTCCTCATCATCCTCCCCTTCTTGAACTGAAGTCGTCCTCGACAGAAGCTCATCTTCCTCACCCAAATAAGGCTTCAAATCTGCAATGTTAAAAGTGGGGCTAACCCCAAACTCTGCAGGCAGCTCAAGTTTATATGCATTATCATTTATTTTCTCTAACACCTTAAAAGGACCATCAGCACAGGGCATTAGCTTTGACTTGCGCAAATCAGGAAATCTATCCTTACGCAAATGTAACCAAACAAGATCTCCAGGTGCAAAGACAACATGTTTTCTACCCTTATCTCCAGCAAGTTTGTATTTAGCATTCATACACTCAATGTTTTCCTTCGTTAACTCATGCATCTTTAATATCAATTCAGCACGTTCTTTAGCATCAAAATTAACCTTCTCCGAAGATGGAAGAGGCAACAAATCAATAGGTGCACGAGGTAAGAAACCATACACAACTTGAAAAGGGCACATCTTAGTGGTAGAATGTAGCGAACGATTATAAGCAAATTCAATATGAGGCAAGCATTCTTCCCACATTTTCATGTTATTCTTCAAAACAGCCCTAAGCATAGTAGACAATGATCTATTGACTACTTCAGTTTGTCCATCAGTTTGGGGATGACATGTAGTACTAAAAAGTAGTTTAGTCCCCAACTTAGCCCATAAACATCTCCAAAAATGGCTAAGAAATTTAGCATCACGATTTGAAACAATTGTATTTGGTACACCATGCAATCGAATAATTTCACGAAAGAACAAATCAGCAACATGAGCAGCATCATCACTTTTATTACATGGTATAAAGTGTGCCATTTTGGAAAATCTATCCACGACAACAAATATGCTATCCCTCCCCTTCTTTGTTCGAGGTAAACCTAAAACAAAGTCCATAGATATATCCTCCCAAGGAACACTAGGTACAGGCAAAGGCATATATAAACCATGAGCATTGAGTCGTGACTTAGCTTTTTGACATGTAGTGCAGCGAGCAACAAAACGCTCAACATCCCGTCTCATCTTTGGCCAAAAGAAATGTGTAGAAAGTACGTCCTCCGTCTTCTTCACGCCAAAGTGTCCCATTAATCCTCCTCCGTGCGCCTCCTGTAACAACAAAAGACGAATGGAGCTAGCTGGAATGCATAGCTTGTTAGCACGGAACACAAATCCATCATTAATAACGAATTTGTTCCATGTTCTCCCTTCTTTACAATTCTGCAACACGTCTCTAAATTCAGCATCATGCACATATTGATCTTTGATGGTCTCCAAACCAAATATTTTAAAGTCAAGTTGTGAAAGCATAGTATAGCGACGAGACAAAGCATCAGCAATAACATTGTCTTTATCCTTCTTGTGTTTAATGACATAAGGGAAAGTCTCAATGAATTCAACCCATTTAGCATGTCTACGGTTCAGTTTTGCTTGACTTTTAATATGTTTCAAAGATTCATGATCAGAATGTATAACAAATTCTTTGGGCCATAAATAATGTTGCCATGTTTCCAAAGTCCGAACAAGAGCATATAATTCCTTATCATAAGTAGAATAATTCAGACTAGGCCCACTTAATTTTTCAGAAAAGTACGCAACAGGTTTACCATCTTGTAATAACACACCTCCTAACCCAATACCACTAGCATCACATTCAAGCTCGAAAGTCTTATTAAAATCAGGAAGTTGGAGTAAAGGAGCATGTGTTAACTTATCTTTCAAGACCGTGAAGGCTTCTTCCTGTGCGGTACCCCAAGAAAAAGGCACGTCCTTCTTTGTAAGCTCATTGAGAGGCGCAGCAATGGTGCTGAAATCTCTGACAAAACGCCTATAGAAACCAGCGAGGCCAAGAAAACTCCTTACTTGTGTGACCGTTTTGGGCTGCGGCCAACTCTCAATAGCTGCAATCTTGGCTTTATCAACTTCAATTCCCTGTGGAGTAACAACATAGCCAAGAAAAGATACTCGGTCGGTGCAAAAGGTGCACTTCCCAAGGTTACCAAACAAACGGGCATCACGGAGCGCAGTGAAAACAGCACGTAAATGTTCCAAATGTTCCTCCAAAGATCTACTAAAAATCAATATATCATCAAAATAGACTACCACAAATCGTCCAATGAAAGCACGTAAAACCTCGTTCATTAATCTCATGAAAGTGCTAGGTGCATTAGTTAACCCAAAAGGCATGACTAGCCACTCATATAATCCAAACTTAGTTTTAAATGCTGTTTTCCATTCATCTCCCAATTTCATACGAATTTGATGGTATCCACTACGCAAATCAACTTTGGAGAAAATTGTAGAGCCACTTAATTCATCAAGCATATCATCTAGTCTAGGAATAGGATGACGATAACGAATAGTAATATTATTAATGCCTCTACAATCCACACACATGCGCGATGTACCATCCTTTTTAGGCACTAGAATAATAGGAACAGCACAAGGACTAAGGGATTCACGTATATAACCTTTGTCAAGCAGCTCTTGTACTTGACGCATAATCTCCTTTGTCTCCTCTGGATTGGTACGGTAGGGCGCACGGTTGGGTAGGGATGCACCGGGAATTAAGTCAATCTGATGCTCAATCCCACGAATAGGCGGTAATCCCGGTGGCACGTCTTGTGGAAAGACGTCAGCGAACTCCTGCAAAATGTTAATGACAGCAGGAGGCAAAGAGGGAGGCATGTCCTCGAATGAAAATAATACCTCTTTGCATACAAAAGCATAGCAAACAGATGTAGCAACATCCAAATCATTAATATCAGATTTAGTAGCAAGTAAACATCCACTCTGCAATTTTATTTCGGATGCAACAGTAGATGATGGTTTATTATGCTTATGGTGTTGCTCAAATTCCTGTGCTACAATCTGATTTTCACTCTTATTTTTCTCATGTTTTGCTTTACTAGCTCTAGCAATGTCATCTTTCATAATATGTTCGGGAGACATAGGAAGCAACGTGATATTATGATCCTTATGAACAAGAGTATACTGATTTGTCCTACCATGGTGTACAGAATTTTTATCAAACTGCCATGGTCTACCAAGTAAAACAGAACATGCTTGCATGGGTACCACATCACAATCCACATAATCAGAATATGTAGCAATGCTAAAATGCACACGAACAGTACGTGTTACCTTAACCTTGCCACTATTGTTGAACCATTGGATGTAATAAGGATGAGGATGTGGTCTGGTGGTTAGAGATAGCTTCTCCACCATCTCCATGCTAGCCAAGTTATTGCAACTCCCTCCATCGATGATGATGCGAATAGAACGCTCCTTCACAACTCCCTTTGTGTGGAACAAGTTGTGCCTCTGATTTTGCTCAGCCTGTGTAACCTGCACACTGAGAACACGTTGAGCAACTAAACTTTCATACCTGTCAGCGTAATCAGCAGCCATGTAGTGTGTTTCTGGTTCTGCATCGTCGCCATTGTGTTCTTCACTTGCAATGAGAGCCAAAGTCTCCTCATCATAATCACTAGCAGACGCATATCCACCATCCTCAGTAACAATCATGACACGCTTGGAAGGGCATTCTCTCGCAAAGTGACCTCCACCCTTGCAACGACGGCATATAACCTCATGTGTTTGCCCTGTGGATGCAATAGATGAAGAAGAGCTCGGTGCAGGCCCAGAAGGTGTGCTCTTGGTAGAGGGTGGAGGAGGAGCCTGTTTCCTGGTATCGCGGTTGGAGTTGGAGGTTGAAGTAGGTGGTGTTGCAGCAGGACGTGTGGAAGTAGAGGAGGTACGTGGCGTCCATGATGAAGTGCGACCTGCAGAAAAAGTAGTTCTCGCCATTGCCTGTCGATCCTGCACTTCACGTTCAGCTTTGCAAGCAAGATGAAATAAACGAGTGATAGTGTTATACTCCTTATACTCCAGAATAGTCTAAATCTCTCTATTCAATCCACCCATAAAACGTGCAAGCATAGCTTCATTCTCCTCAACAATACCACATCTAATCATACCAGTTTGTAATTCCTGATAATATTCTTCTACAGAATTTTTTCCTTGTCTTAAACGCTGCAAATTTTGAAGCAACTCACGTTGATAATAAGGTGGCACCCAACGATTACGCATAGCAGTTTTCAAAGCAGCCCAAGTAGTTGGAATATTAGCATGGTGTATTCTACAATGTTCTGACCACCAAACACAAGCAAAACTAGTGAATGAACAAACAGCAGCGGCAACACGTCTATCCTCGGGAAATTGTAAGCATGTAAAACGTTGTTCTGTTTCTAACTCCCATGTAAGATATATATCAGGAACATATCTACCCTCAAACGTCGGAATATTCAATTTAAGTTTAGGGAGATGGTCATGATCCCGTACCTGCAGGGGTGGTGCAGCCCTACCGTTATGGTTGTAGCCATGTGGTCGACCTGGTGCGTATGGTGGTGGTTGCCCCTGGGGCGGATCTGGAGCAACCTCTCCCTCATCATCGAAATCACCATCATAATCTTCAACCTGCTCAACGACAGTAGCCGCACGAGCCACCGAAGTAGCAGCAGTATCAACAGTACCAGGATGTTGGGCGTGGCCGAGAGGCACACGTCGCGCTCGTCGTTCAAAAGGAAGAGGAGCTGCCGCTGGTGGAGGTAGACGGGCAAGCACCTCATTGAACTTGGCGTCCATCTTGGTGTCGAATGTCTTCTCCAAACCATCTAGCTTCTCCATGGCCACTCCAAAGTTGTTCACGAAGTCTTGTACCTGCTCAGCCATCATTTGCTGAAATTTATCATAGAGCGCTTTGTTGGTCATGCTCTCCCAGTCGATCTCGTCATCGTGTGATCCTGGCATGGTTAGCAGAAATAGGAAACACACAATATGAAACCTACAGACTACTGGGACGTGGTGGTGGTGGTGGTGTGGCACAAATCCTTTAAGCGAATCTCAATTTCTTACCAGTTCTTACCCAGTAGCAGGCGGTGATCGGCAACCGTTGTAGCCAAAACTCTCAAAGCTTGGATAGAGCGATTGCCAGGTGGTGTCAAGCACACGGCGTAGAAGTATGTGGAGCTGGGATGGCTTATAATATGGTAGCAAAAAAGGTCAGCAATAATCAATTCAGAGATGCAAGGTTGAATAAACGCTCAACGACGGTACTGTGCTGGTCCTAGGCTAGACCGTGCTAGAGACGCGAGCCTAAAACACCAACAAAAGCACAACGATACACGTAATCAAGGGAAGAGCACACTCTGTTTTTTTTTCGTTTTTTTTTGCGCCTCTTTTTTTTTCGTTTGCTCAGAAAAACACTATAATTGCGAGTGTCTCAAAACCCTTCCCAAGTCGTATAAGCAGGATAGACACGAAAAAAAAAATTTGAATTTTTTTTTCTGGAGCGATGCGGGGGCTGCGACGACCAAAAAATTTCGACAAAACTCACTATGATAGCAAGTGTCTCAAAACGCTCCGGAGAACCTAAAATCAAGATAGGGAAAAAATATTTTCGGCCGAAATTTTTTTGGGCCAAAACGTGCTCTGCAAAGCGTGCCACACTCTTTTTTTTGTTTTGTTTTCCGACACCTACACAGGTAGCAAAACGCGAATCCGAAATCAAAAAGATCTCGAAACTAAATTTAAAACGAGCTGGACTCGGATTGGTGGTGGTATATATGGACACCAATGGATAACTGGCAGCGGGGATGATGGTGGTGGTATATGGCGACTATGAAGACGATGCGTTGGCGGCGTGACAACTTGTGAATAGAACTCGAAACTCTAAAGAACTAGGCACTAAGACCAGCAACTCGACACGACGATGTAACCGCAAATTCAACAAAGCAAAATACTGAAAAGACTATGCAAAGGCACAGATTGGTTCGGATATGATGATCTAACCCTAATTTTTTTTGTGGCTTTTTCGTGGACTAAAGGTATGAAGAACAGATGCGATCTAAACTACGAAAACTGGTAAAATCTCACCGAGCAACCTGGAAATCTGATACCACTTGATAGAGGCGAAGTTGTCCCTGTCTTTCGATGAGATGGTGGCTATCGTTTTTGGTGGAGTAGACTTTGACGATCCGACTACGAACGTGTGAGACGTCGCGCCTTAGCAATCGCTAAACCAACTCTGAGAGGTTATTGACCACGCCGGAGCACGATCAACCTGACCACGAGGGTCTATTTCCTGCACGCAAACGAAGAACAAGCAAGAAACTAAGATTGCAATCTGGATATTGCGAATATAAGAGGAAAGCTTTATTGATGAAGTGGGGTTCTGTGACGCCTTTGTCTGGTCGTGGAACACAAACGAAGAACGCGAAGTTGCTGCTATGGCGAACTTGTAATCTAAACAAAACCCAAACCTAAAACGAAGCCCTAAGGGCTGTATATATGGGGGAATAGAAGGGGATTTCGTGGCCCCTTGGAGGAGGGGTCCGAAACCGACCCTAAGTCAGTTTCCCCATACATACGGACTCTAAAAACAGCCTATAATATGGTATTTCGAAATTACATGGGCCTGGCCCAAAATTAAGGTGGCGCAGCACCTATATTAGCCTATGGACGAATTTTATAAAGTGGCATCATGCATATTTCGTCCAAAGCTTCCCACTCCCATTATGGTGGCTTCAATGTGCGAAAATCATCACTGGGAGCTCCATTGTTCTTCCCCGCGCGCGCACCTTCTCCTCCATGCTTGATCCCGCTCCAATGGTCATCCTTCTTATCCATGATAGGTCCTTCATTCATAAGTAAAACAAAAGTATCTAATTTAGGCAGCATCATATGTTCATGAATATTAGAAGGATTTCCAAGAAACGAAAGTACCTGGTAATTCAATTGACGTGCGCGAGCTCTAGTAATTGGTCCTGTATGTATAGCAGTCGGGGTGGGTGTAACATTAGTAGGGATGTCCTCATCACTTAGTCTCGGGTTTGGGTTCAACTTTGGGTTGCTTCACTCGAGCAGCAACTGACTTGCCATCCATGAAGTTTTCCTCCTTGCCCTTGCCCTTCTCGAAACTAGTGGTTTTACTAACCATCAACACTTGATGCTCCTTATTGATTTCTACCTTCCCGGTGTCAAAACATCATGAATAGCTCAGGGATCATTATTTGCATCCTCGACATTTTATAGTTCATCACAAAGCTCTAGTAGCTTAGTGACAATGACTTGGAAAACTATATCAATCACTTTGTTATCTGGAAGATCAACTCCCACTCGATTCAAGCAATTGTAGCACCCGGACAATCTGAGCACATGCTCAACGATTGAGCTATTCTCCTTCATCCTTCGGGCAAATAATATTGTTGGAGATCTCATATCTCACAACACGGGCACGAGCCTGAGATCCCAATTTCAGCTCTTAGAATATCTCATATGTTCATGACATTTAAAACGTTTTGGAGCCTCAATTCTAAGCCGTAATGCATGACGCACTAAACTATCAAGTAGTCATCGGAACGTGCCTGTCAGATGTTCACAACATCTACAGACGACGCTAGAGGGAGTGGCGCACCGAGCGGTGCATTAAGGACATAAGCCTTCTGTGCAGCAATGAGGACAATCCTCAGATCACGGCGCTAGTCCGCAATATTTCTACCATCATCTTTCAACTCTATTTCTCTAGGAACATATAAAAATTCAAGGGAGCTACAACATGAGCTAGTAATCTAAAACATAATTTGCAAAGACACTACTGACTATGTTCATGATAATGAATTCAATTAATCATATTACTTAAGAACTCCCACTCAAATTGACATCCCTCCGGTCATTCGAGTGATACATGATCCAAATTCACCAACTCAAGTCCGATCATCACCTGAGTTGAGGTGGTTTCAATGGTGAACATCATCATGTTGATCATATTACTATATGTCTCATGTTCGACCTTTCGGTCTCTTGTGTTCCGAGGCCATGTTTGTACATGCTAGGCTCATCAAGTTTAACCCGAGTGTTCTGCACGTGCAACACTGGCTTGCACCTGTTGTATGTGAACGTAGAGTCTATCACACCCGATTATCACGTGGTGTCTCGACAGGATGAACTTTCGCAACGGTGCACACTCGAGGAGAACACAAATTATCTTGAAATTTTAGTGAGGGATCACCTTATAATGCTACCGTCGTCCTAAGCAAAACAAGGTGCATAAAAGGATTAACATCACATGCAAATCATAAGTGACATGATATGGCCATGAACTTGTGCTTTTGATCTCCATCTATAAAGCACCGGCATGATCTCCATCGTCATCGGCATGACACCATGATCTCCATCAACGTGTCGCCATCGGGGTTGTCGCGCCCACCATGCTTCTACTACTATTGCTACCGCTTAGCGATAAAGTAAAGCATTACATAACGCTTAATGATTGACACGAAGGTCATACAATAATTAAACACAACCATATGGCTCCTGCCGGTTGTCGTACTCATCGACATGCAAGTCGTGATATTCTATACAAAGCATGATCATCTCATACACATATAACTCATCATGTAATTGGCCATATCATATCACAACATACCCTACAAAAACAAGTTAGACGTCCTCTAATTGTTGTTGCAAGTTTTACGTGGCTGCTATGGGTATCTAGCAAGAACAATTCTCACCTACGCATAAAACACAACGTTGCTACATAAGTTGCTTTTGAACCTTCTCAAGGACCGCCTTTGTCGAATCCGATCCAACTAAAGTAGGAGAAACAGACACCCGTCATCCATCTTTGTGCAATGAATTTACAAGTCAGTCGATGGAACCAGTCTCTCGTAAGCGTACGAGTAAGGTTGGTCTAGGCCGCTTCATCCCACAATACCGCTGAACCAAAACACAACCAAGGGAGGAAGCAATCTAAGCATCAACGCCCACAAACTCCTTTGTGTTCTACTTGTTATATCATCTACATATAGACCTAGATCATGATGCCATTGTTGGGGAACGTTGCATGTGAAACAAAAAATTTCCTACGCACACGCAAGATCTATCCATGGTAATGAGCATCTACGAGAGGGAGAGTGGATCTACATACCCTTGTAGATCGCTAAGCGGAAGCATTAAGAAACGTGGTTGATGTAGTCGAACGTCTTTGCAATCCAAATCGCCGAGCGTCCCACGATCCCATCATGATCCATCTCGCGATCTTGATCACGATCCGTCCGACGATCCCATCACGACCTGTCTCGCGATCTTGATCACGGTCCTTTCGATCTAGCACCGAACGGACGGCACCTCCGGATCAACACACGTCCGGCTTGATGACGCCTTCACCTCCTCGATCCAGCGAGCGATGGTGAAGTAGTAGATGAGTTCCGGCAGCACGACGGCATGGTGACGCTGTTGGTGAAGAATAATCTCCGTAGGGCTTTGCCAAGCACAACGGAAACTATGACGGAGGATAAACTAGAGGGACGGGGTTGCCGGCACACGGCTTGGAGATTCTTGATGTGTCCCGGGTGCTAGCCCTGCCCCTTTATTTATATGTTGAGCCCTAGTGTCGAAACTTGGAGAAAAATCCTCGTCAAGGTCGGTTTGCCTGCAAGGTAAGAGTCCTTTCGGACTCCAGGACCAGACGCCAAGGTCCTCGGCGTCTGGCCCCAGACGCCAGGGTCCCTGGCCTCCGCAAAACTCCTTTTGCACCTTCCTAAAGCCTCATGGGCTTTACCCCCTGGCCCAAATAAAGTGTTCTTGTACCCCGAACATTTCGGGAAACATCCGAAACTATTTCGGTGAATTCGGGAACCCGTCCGGAGACCAAACACTATTATCCCATATATCAATCTTTACCTCCGGACTATTCCGGAGCTCCTCGTCATGTCTGGGATCTCATCCGGGACTCCGAAGAACTTTCAGTCACCAACATAATAACTCAACTATACTCATATCGTCACCAAACGTTAAGTGTGTAGACCCTGCGGGTTCGAGAACTATGCAGACATGACCGAGACACCTCTACGGTCAATAACCAATAGCGGGACCTGGATGTCCACATTGGTTCCTACATATTCTACGAAGATCTTTTATCGGTCGAACCTCTATGTCAAGGATTCAGTTAATCCCGTATGATGTTCCCTTTGTTCTTCGGTATGTTACTTGCCCGAGATTCGATCGTCGGTATCTCCATACCTAGTTCAACCTCATTACTGGCAAGTCTCTTTACTCGTCCCGTAATACAAGATCCTGTGGCTAGCACATCAGTCACTTTGCTTGCAAGGCTTGTTGTGATGTTGTATTATCGAGTGGGCCCCGAGATACCTATCCGTCACACGGAGTAACAAATCCCAATCTTGATCCATGCCAACCCAACAAACACCCTCGAAGATACCTTTAGAGCACCTTTATAGTCACCCAGTTACGTTGCAATGTTTGATACACACAAGGTACTCCTCCAGTGTCGGTGAGTTGCATGATCTCATGGTCATAGGAACGTATACTTGGCATGCAGAAAACTGTAGCAATAAACTAACACGATCATATGCTACGTTTATAGATTGGGTCTTGTCCATCACATCATTCTCCTAATGATGTGACCCCGTTATTAAATGACATCTCATGTCCATGGCTAGGAAACCTTGACCATCTTTGATCAACGAGCTAGTCTACTAAAGGCATACTAGGGACATAATGTTGTCTATATACCCACACATGTATTTAGTTTCCAATCAATACAACTATAGCATGGATAATAAACGATTATCACGAACAAGGAAATATAATAATAACCAAATTATTATTGCCTCTAGGGCATATTTCCAACACATGATTCGTTTTTCCATTCTTTCACCCTAGGCCCTTCTTTTATTGTAGTTGCTCCCCTCTTGGACCCCTCGGGCAACCGCTGGCGTCAATCCTACGCCAAAAAATATTATATATTGGGGAAACTCCAAAACGAAACCTAGAACTTTTGTTCCATCGGCGTAAGCCTATGTTTGGAAGCGATCTCATCCGGAACCCTTTTCCGACACCCTACCAAAGGGAGAAATCATCACCGAAGACCATCTTCATCACAACAGCGGTCTCCATGACAAGGAGGGAGTAGTTCACCCTCAAGGCTAAGGGTATGTACCACTAGCTATGTGTTTGATCTCTCTCTCTCTCGTGTTCTTGAGTTGACATAATCTTGATGTATCATGAGCTTTGTTAATATAGATGGATCATATGGTGTTTTTCCTCTCTATTTTAATGTGATTAATTGAGTCTTTCTGTTTGAGGTTTTGTTATGTTGGATTGAATACTTTGGATTTGAGAACACTAGAGATATGTCTTGCATGTGGATACCCATGGTGACAATGGGGGATTCTACCGAGTTACTTGATGTATGTTTTGGCAATAAACTTGCAGATTCCCATGATCGGGGGTAATCTAGTCATATATGTTGATGCATGTTTTCGTCCTACTTTCTCTGATAGAAACTTTGGGGTACCCTTTGAAGTTGTTTGTGTTGGATTGAATATGATGAATCTGAAATTATTTGATGCATATCGAATAATTAACTCACGAATACTTATGGTGACATTGGAGTATTTAGGTGGCATTAGAGTTGATTGATGCATATCATAAATGTTATTCTAGTACGAACTCTAGGGTTGTTTGTGACATTTATAGGGATATTCAATAGATCGATCGGAAAGGATAACTTTGAGGTAGTTCTACTACCTACAACAATTTCATGTTATGTTCTCCGCTAGATAGGAACTTCGGAGTGATTTTATGTCACACGTTGAGGGATGGTTATATGATTCAATTATGTTTGCACTGTTAAGAGATTGCACTAGTGAAAGTATAAACCCTACACCTTATTTACAAGCATCGATATGCCGTTTTGCTCGTTGTTTATCACTTGTTATTTGTTGTTTTTATTTATTCAAATTACAAATTTTTTTATTTACTATCCATACTACACTTGTATCATTATCTCGTCGTTGAACTAGTGCACTTACAATTACCATTGTATTGGGTCTGTTGGGGAACAAGGGATTGTTTGTACTTGATTGCAGGGTTGTTCGAGAGAGACCATATTCATTCTACACCTCCCACAGTTTGATAAATCTTAGGTCATCTACTTGAAGAAAATTTGTTGCTGTCCTACAAAACTTTACGCTTGGAGCCCCAACATGAATCTACAAGAATAAAGTTGTGTAGTAGACATCACTGCCGTTGTCAGAGAGTGATGCTGCCGCCAGTAACGACGTTGCCATCACTAACACCGTCGCCACTACCGCAAATCTAAGTCCTCGACGCCGTCAATACCAAGAACAAAGGAGGGCTTGTCCTAGAACTAGGGGTGAGCTAGTAAGGGTGGAGGGGGTGAGGGTATATTTGGCGCCATCTCGCCTCCGTTGATTTCGCTCTTTCACCATCTCACCCGAATCCCCCGCCCCGCCCCCTACGTCGGGACTGGTTTTTACGTCCCACTCCGCCTGACTGAAACAACCGATTTAGGGCGTGTTCTGAAATCCTCCAAACTTCCCAAACTTCACAGATTCAGCTTCCCAACGCCGCTTCTCACTCCATGCAGCGATTCTCAACCCGTTCGGGACCATTCATAGCTTCTTCCAACGCTACAGCTCAGTTGGGAGCCTGTTTGGGCCCGCTAGATCCAGCCCACTTCGGGACAACCTGTACAGATGCCGAACCGTGGCTGCCATGGCCAGATCTCCATCAGAGGAGGAGGCGAGTTGGAAGGACGACGGGACGAGTAGGCGAGCTACATGAAGGGAGGTTTGACGGACGACGAAGGGGGTGGAGCAGGGGTGGCGGTGGCATGGCTAGCTGGAGGGATGCCGGTGTCGGGATGCAACAGGGATCCACCTCCTTGCGACGGAACCGACGGGAACGGGACTGGGACGACTTGATCTGCCGCCGGATAGGAGCGGAGGCCGACGACGGACATGCGGCATGCGTGGCGGCGCTGGTCGCGGCGGCGGCTAGGGTTGGCGCTAGGGAAGAGGAACAGAGCGATGTCTCTGCTCTCATAGCGATTCGAGGGGTGGGTGTTGAATCGGTTTGTTCAGCGATAGCAATTGGATGTAAGAATGGTAAACTCCAGCTTTTTGTTTTGGTGGAGCTGGCCAAGCTTGCTTCTTGTTTTTGCACGTAGCTTCGGTTTAGCTTCTAAAATCTAGCTTCACGAGTCTCAAACGTTAAGGACGGCTTCTCACGAGAAGTTTTTGAAATTGAGAGCTAAGGCGTTGCCGAACATGTCCTTAAACGCTCCCAACGAGCCATATCTAAAGTGCTTTAAGTTTCGTGCGTATATAAACCCGGCCCTCGTACACATAACCAAACGACCTTTTCTATTCAAACCGGTCTAACTGGGCTACACGCACCCTTACCAAACGCGTCCTCCTGAAAGACCTGCTAGTTTTTTTTTTTAAAGACCCGCTAGTTTTTTGACCCTCGTGGTCCGCTAGTTCATGCCATGCGCTGGGCGGGCCTGGGCACCGTATCGCCTGGCTCCACCGAAGTCAACTAGAGTCCATTCCGTTATAAGAACAAGGTCAAATCTTAGATGCACATCAAAGGCCAAGCAAAGCACCGACCGAGGAGGCATCGGCCAACGGAAACAGGCTACATCTGCGCGCTTGGTTGCGAGGGCATCCAAAAAAAAAACTGGATGGCTAAACCGGCGCGATCGCCGACGGCGGAGGCCCGCTCCGCGGTCGGTTCGGGGCTCCGGTCCCTCGCCAGCGCCGCCTCAGGATTTCTGGATCGGTGGTCGGTCGTCGGGACCGGCGTCTCCAGGCTCGAGAAAACTCTCGGCGACCAGTTCCCCGAGGGTGAGCACTACTTCGGCCTGGAGAATTTTGGCAACACCTGCTACTGCAACAGCGTCCTGCAGGTAATCCAACCCCCTCTACTCCGTCGTTTTGACCGGCTGGTGGTGTTAGCTGCATGTTCCGTGTCAATCTGGTGGTATTCGTATTCAATTTTGGTTAGGTCGTTGCTTTCGAAGCAGTTAGGGTAGTGTTGATTGTTTGCGGCAGGCACCGGATTTTGTTGTTCTATCAGGTGCAGTTCAAGGGACTAACTAGTGAATTTTGTGTATTTGGCATTGGCATTGATAGATATGGTTAGGTAATTGTGCCTCTCCTCCGGTGATGTGATGGTGGATGATAGGGCTGTAATTCAAGTAAGAGTCGAGCCATTAGAGTTTGTTAAGATAACGAGTTAGCTTGGCTTGACTCGTTAGCATAACGAGCTAAGATTCAAACTCGGCTCGACTCGTCTAACTCGCGAGCTAGCTCGTTTAATTCGTTAAGCCCGCCCTGCCCACATGCGTTTGGGCCCCGCCGCTATGATCCGTCTCTAGATTGAGATGGATGTGACAACTGCAATGGATGCGATCTTGGCTCCACTAGCTCATCATCCGGCGGGCCACGACGGTGACTTTGGCGGGCTTTCCTTTGGTCCCCACTTTGGTGACCTTGGGGGCACCATCGGTTGGTGGTGCCGCCACCAGCCGCCCTCTGCTAACGGTGTCCCTGAAGATGCCCTAACGAAGCGCTCCATGCAGTTCGTTGCAACGTCACCCTGCTTGAGCTTGCTTCGGCCGAGCCCCAACTTCCTATTGGTGTCGCCTCCTTTGCATGCGTCGGGACCGCGTTGGTTGAGCCGCCGCTCCCTCTTGACAATTTGGAGCCTTTGGCCGGGCATGGTCTAATCGACCTGCCCATGCTGCTTGATCCCGTGACCATCCCCGTCGATGACTGACCTCCCCATTCGGCAGGAGACATTATGGCTTCCGCTGCCGCAGGTTGCTCCCGTCGTCCCTCTGTTTGGGGAGGGGTGCCTGGTCCACAACGACTCTACCCGCGACTTGGTCAACGCGTCTTATGCTGACGCCGGAGGGGAGCACTCTTGTGTCTGATGATCCAGGCTCCGTCGTGGACCCTATTTGCGAGGTGCCTGGGCACCCCGAGCTAGGCCTTGATGCTGGACCTGCAGCCCACCTGGGTGCTCCCCTTAGTCTTGGGACCCCGCAGGCCACGAACCATATGGACAACCATAGAACTCCAGAGCTGCCTGCTTCGGCCCCCTTGGAGATTGGGGCATCTCGCTTCATCGCCTACATCTCCGACATGCCGCTGCCTCTGCTCGCCCCATCGGACCTAGGTCTTGCTACCCCTCCGCGCCCGCTGCACCGCACCCGCCGGGGACTTGTCGGCAAGCTGCCTCCGTCCCTATCCACTATCGAGCATATATGGGCCGTGCTTTGAAGAAGTGGGGCATCCCGGAGGACGGCGATGCGGAGGCCTCCGAGGACGCTCTTCTCTAGCGATTCCTCACCCTCTCCACGGAGCCCCTATCCAAGGAGGAGACCAAGGCGGTTCACGCCCTTTTCAGGAACGTTCAGCTCTCCAAGGCCCACTGCTCACCCCCCATGCGCCCCACAGCTTCTCGTTAGACACAGGCTCGATGTGCCGCGGCGGCCTGATTTTTCCGTGTGCAGTTCCATTCGGTGATCCATCTTCTACATGATTATGTCCTCCGTGGTTTTGCGGGTCAACCTGGTTGAGCTGATCAGTGAAGCCTTTTTCGGTAAGTTTGAGCTGGTTCTCTAATACTCCCTCCGTTCCTTTATGTAAGGTGTATTATTTTTGGCACGGTGACCAAGGCCCATAATTATAAACATGTTAAGACTAAATTACACTTGACAAATTTGTTGGTTAGTGGAAAGTGAATCAATTAGTCCAGAAAAGTATGAGATACATGCAATTGACAAAGAGATAGTTTCCTTCTTTTCCTATAAGGAGGGATACAGACAATCAGAAAAGAGATACTTTCCTTTTTAAGAGGGCTAACAAGGGAATTATGGATAATTAGGAGAAATGCACCTTACATTTTGGAATTTTATCAAAAAACAGATACACCTTATATAAAGGAATGGAGGGAGTAGTAACTTGTCGCCCGTAATTGCTGGAATGTGAACTGAGGTGTTGACATGAGGGTTCTATAAATTGTGTAGGGAAAGGTAGCTCACACTGGAAGTAGCATGTATGTGAAGCCTCTAAAGTGAGGCCATGCCGTTATTATTTTCCAAACAGCATGATTTGTATGGTGTTGTTGAGCAATGTACTCGCCGGACGAACATGTGCATGTAGTGTTGTGATAGAGTTCAATTCCCGGACTTTGGCTTCTGGGAGGTTGTTAAGCATACGTTGGACAAACACAGTTTTAATGTTGATAATGTTTCCTTTTCACCCTCAAAATCTCCAGCCTGCAGGCTTTGCATGATGATCTCCTTTAGGATCTTCTGACTTCTGAGGATATTCTAGGCTTTTCTTGATGTCTGATGCCAACTGGTCTGCTACTCCTGTACCCCTGTTTAGTTTTTTTTGTAGACGAGCACTTGGCATTTGCTTAGACATGGTGAGCTAGTGAAGCGCTACAAAAATATAATTCGCTGAATCAACTATGTCTTGAACTGTTCGCTGCATATGCTTCAGTGTTAGTTATTCCTTAATTTTGACTGTTCTAAGCAGGTTTTCCTTTAGAGTTGCGATGTTGGTATTCTTACTCCCATATAATAAAATTCCAAATCCAGAAACCCTGGCACTTTTGTTGTGCTCTTGCATTTTATAGCCCCCCCTAGTTTGTTTGAAAGAATAAGCAAACATTTACAGCAGGGTTGATATGTCCTTAGTCCTTATCCATGTTCAAGAGTACATGATCAATGATTGTCTAATGGATCCTGTGAAACAATTCAGACAACATATCTGTTTGGCATTACTATTGTGGATTATTGATATTCTCAAATCGTATTAAAATGAGGAAAATGAGTCTGGCAATAGTACTGGTTCTGTTTAATGTTTCATTGCAGTTACAGGGAAGAGGATCGTTTCCATATAATTGAAGGGAAGTGTTGTTCCTGACACAAAGGCACAAAGCAACAGTTAACATCCCTGTGTTGCCTATTTGTCAGCATAGATGTATTATTGTGGGTCTTTTGCCTAATACTGTTGATAGCCTTCACAGTTTTCTGATCAGGATCATCTTATACAGATGAAAAGTATTATCCGTTTTCAATTATTTATTATGCATGTTCAGTTTTGGTTCCTGTTGGCATTTGTTATTTTAATAAATTATTGGTTCTTTACGCAGATCATTCGTTCATACTTGCTACAAGTACTGTGCAGTTATTGGTGTGTCATGTATTAAATAAGCCCAAATTATACTTTTGTTTCAGGCACTTTATTATTGTATTCCATTTCGGGAGCAGTTGCTGGAATATTACGCAAATTACAGGAATCCAGGAGATGCTGAGGAAAATTTGTTGACCTGCTTGGCAGATCTTTTTGCGCAGGTGCAAATACAAATACTGTTATTAGCTGATAATACTGCTACATTTGCTAGGTTGTTGCTCTAAAAAATCAATTAGGGCACTCACTCCATCACTAACTAGTCGGTGCACACATGGATTCCATGTCATCATAAAATGTAAAGATGATAATATTGAAGATTCGTGGTTTTTACTTCAAATATATGCTTACCAATAGATTGATTTGTTTCTCATACACGATTCAAATCTTCGTGTCATCAAGTCATGAAGGGCATGGGAGTCAGGTTTTTAGTTTATTGGTGATTTGTTTGGTGGGATTATGGTAAGCAATTAGAATTCTGATAGCAATTAATGGATAGCAGAACCAACTTAATGACTTAGCTATCTGATTCCATTAATCAGAGGATTATAAAGTGTGGTTTGATAGAAAGTGGGGCAGGGGTAGCAAGGACCGAAGAATCAACTGATGTCTTTTGTATCTGTGGTGTAAAGATAGTAGGTCCTCCAACGAATCAAGTAATCAATCATTCGTAGTTTTGACCATCAGTATGTTGAAACTAAAACTAATCTAGATGTCCACATGATCTGGGATCCAAATAATTTTGAAATATACTTTGATAATCTATGTTGTCTCAACATAGCCGGTCCCAAGCCCGGGTAAAGGAGGAGGGTTGTGATAGGCTTGGCGAGCCAACGTGAAAACCCAGCCACTCTTATGGAGATGAAACCCAAAAGATTTTCGTTGGGGCGTAACCCTCTCAGCGACGCGCCACATCGGAACCCGGGTGTGGTGGAAAATGGGCAAGGGCCGGGCCGTCACCCCCCAGGTGGCGCACCGTATCGTGATCTGGATACGGTCGCAAGTGAGCGAGGATCGGGTCGTCGCATCCTTAGTGGCGCGCTACATCGGCGCCCGGGTGTAGTGGAAAATGAGCGAGGGTCTTCGCATTTGACTCGACGAGTGCGAAGGGTAAGGAAGCTAGCCGAGCCTAGGAGGATTCGATTAGGTAGCTGGAACGTAGGGTCTCTGACAGGTAAGCTTCGGGAGGTAGTTGATTCAGCGGTGAGGAGAGGCATTGGTATCCTTTGCGTCCAAGAGACCAAATGGAGGGGACAGAAGGCGAAGGAGGTGGAGGGTACCGGCTTCAAGCTGTGGTACACGGAGACGGTTGCAAACAGAAATGGAGTAGGCATCTTGATCAGCAAGAGCCTCAAGGATGGAGTGGTAGACGTCAAGAGACGTGGGGACCGGATTATCCTGGTCAAGCTGGTAGTTGGGGACTTAGTCCTCAACGTTATCAGCGCTTATACCCCACAAGTAGGCCACAATGAGAACACCAAGAGGGAGTTCTGGGAAGGCCTGGAGGACTTGGTTAGGAGTGTACCGATCGGCGAGAGGCTCTTCATAGGAGGAGACCTCAATGGCCACGTGGGCACATCTAACACATGTTTTGAAGGGGTGCATGGGGGATTTGGCTATGGCATCAGGAATCAAGAAGGAGAAGATGTCTTAAGCTTTGCGTTAGCCTATGACATGATCGTAGCTAACACCTTCTTTAAGAAGAGAGAATCACATCTAGTGACTTACAGTAGTGGGCAGCACTCTAGCCAGATTGATTTCATCCTCTTGAGAAGAGAAGACAGGCGTGCATGCCTAGACTGTAAGGTGATACCTGGAGAGAGTGTTGTCCCACAGCATAAGCTTGTGGTTGCTGACCTCCGTTTTCGGATTCGTGTCCAGCGGGACAAGCGTGCCAAAGTCGCTAGAACGAAGTGGTGGAAGCTCAAGGGGGAGGTAGCTCAGGTGTTCAAGGAGAGGGTCATTAAGGAGGGCCCTTGGGAGGAAGGAGGTGATGCAGACAACATGTGGATGAAGATGGCGACTTGCATTCGTAAGGTGGCCTCAGAGGAGTTTGGAGTGTCCAGGGGAAGTAGAAGAGAAGCTAAAGATACCTGGTGGTGGAATGATGTTGTCCAGAAGGCAATCAAGGAGAAGAAAGATTGTTTCAGACGCCTATATCTGGATAGGAGTGCAGACAACATAGAGAAGTACCAGATGGCAAAGAAGGCCGCAAAGCGAGCTGTGAGTGAAGCAAGGGGTCGGGCGTATGAGGACCTCTACCAAAGGTTAGACACGAAGGAAGGCGAAAGGGACATCTATAAGATGGCCAAGAGCCGAGAGAGGAAGACGAGGGATGTTGACCAAATCAAGTGCATCAAGGACGAAGCAGATCAACTCCTGGTGAAGAACGAGGAGATTAAGCATAGATGGCGGGAGTACTTTGACAAGTTGTTCAATGGGGAGAGTGAGAGCTCTACCATTGATCTGGATGACTCCTTTGATGATACTAGCAGGCGTTTTGTGAGGCGAATCCAGGAGTCGGAGGTCAAGGAGGCTTTAAAGAGGATGAAAGGAGGCAAGGCGATGGGCCCCGATTGTATCCCCATTGAGGTGTGGAGAGGCCTCGGGGACATAGCGGTAGTATGGCTAACCAAACTTTTCAACCTCATTTTTCGGGCAAACAAGATGCCAGAAGAATGGAGACGGAGTATATTAGTACCAATCTTCAAGAACAAGGGGAATGTTCAGAGTTGTACTAATTACCGTGGAATTAAGCTGATGAGCCATACAATGAAGCTATGGGAGAGAGTCATTGAGCACCGTGTAAGAAGATTGACAAGCGTGACCAAAAATCAGTTTGGTTTCATGCCTGGGAGATCAACCATGGAAGCCATTTTCTTGGTACGACAACTTATGGAGAGATATAGGGAGCAAAAGAAGGACCTGCATATGGTGTTCATTGACTTGGAGAAGGCCTATGATAAGATTCCGCGGAATGTTATGTGGTGGGCCTTGGAGAAACACAAAGTCCCAACAAAGTACATTACCCTCATCAAGGACATGTATGATAATGTTGTGACAAGTGTTCGAACAAGTGAGGGCGACACTAATGACTTCCCAATTAAGATAGGACTGCATCAAGGGTCAGCTTTGAGCCCTTACCTTTTTGCCTTGGTGATGGATGAGGTCACAAGGGATATACAAGGAGATATCCCATGGTGTATGCTCTTTGCGGACGATGTGGTGCTAGTCGATGAGAGTCGGACGGGGGTTAACAGGAAGTTGGAGTTGTGGAGGCAAACCTTGGAATCGAAAGGTTTTAGACTTAGTAGGACTAAAACCGAGTACATGAGGTGCGCTTTCAGTACTACTAGGAACGAGGAGGGGGAGGATGTTAGCCTTGATGGGCAAGTGGTGCCTCAGAAGGACACCTTTCGATATTTGGGGTCAATGTTGCAGAAGGATGGGGATATCGATGAAGATGTGAACCATCGAATTAAAGCCGGATGGATGAAGTGGCGCCAAGCTTCTGGCATTCTTTGTGACAAGAGGGTGCCACAAAAGCTAAAAGGCAAGTTCTATAGGACGGCAGTTCGACCCGCAATGTTGTATGGCGCTGAGTGTTGGCCGACTAAAAGGCGACATGTGCAACAGTTAGGTGTGACGGAGATGCGCATGTTGAGATGGATGTGTGGTCACACAAGGAAGGACCGCATCTGGAATGATGATATACGAGATAAAGTTGGGGTAGCGCCAATTGAAGAGAAGCTTGTCCAACATCGTCTGAGATGGTTTGGGCATATTCAGCGCAGGCCTCCAGAAGCCCCAGTACACAGCGGACGGCTTAAGCATGCTGATAATGTCAAAAGAGGCCGGGGTAGACCGAACTTGACATGGGAAGAGTCTGTAAAGAGAGATCTGAAGGACTGGAGTATCACCAAAGAACTAGCCATGGACAGGGGTGCGTGGAAGCTTGCTATCCATGTGCCAGAACCATGAGTTGGTCGCGAGATCTTATGGGTTTCACCTCTAGCCTACCCCAACTTGTTTGGGACTAAAGGCTTTGTTGTTGTTGTTGTTTGATAATCTATATTTCTTGGTGATTGATAAGTTACGACGATTTGGGAGTATTTTATATCAAGTGAAAGAAGCAGGCAGTAGTTAAAGTGATACTTTTGAGACCGTTTCAATATCTAAAACGGCCTATATTGACTGATGAAGTACTAAGAGCACTAATAAGTAATAAAATAACATTGTTTCTTGACAATTCGTTCCCTTATTTGGACCGAAAATTTTCCCCACTATATAACAGTTTTTTGTGTGCTCGCGCATGTATGTGTTTGCTTTGGGGAAGAGTACTTGAACCTGAGAAAACTATATTGTAGAATATAAGTGGTGATTTCTCATTGTTTACACTTTCAGGGCAGTGATTGGACGCAATATAGTCGTAGATACTAGATAATACCATAGTTAATTTGGTTTGTCTCAACTCTTAGTTTTGCACGGCGCTTGCTGACAATTTTAATAATTGTTTTATCTAACCGTCTAACTCATATATGACTTCTCAGATTAACTTGATAGAACCCGTAGATCGACTAGGCTAGAAGGTTCCAGTAGTAGGGATGGGAGATGGAGGTGATTACCTGCTCCCTGACCTGAGGAGCTCGAGCCGCCCTCCATCGCGGCGGCTGCTGGGCGAGGTGGTGGTGGTGGCGATGGGTGAGTAGTGGCGGCGGTGCTTCCTGTCACTTCGGGCTAACCTAGATCGGTAGGTTATGTCGGTGGGGGTGGCGGCTGCACGATGAACCTCGTAACCCGTGCCCTGGCCCCCCACCTCTTTATATATAGCCCGCGTGACAGGGGCCCGTCAACCATAGATGGGTTGAGCGCCCCCGATCAGGGCGCGGATCAAGAGCCCGGTGGGCCGTTGGGCCCACATGAGGAGAGATCATCCTAACATAACTCACTTGCAACCAAGGCAAGCCAGCATACACGTTATTAGTTTCTAGTAGCTATTGACTCTCCATTTTTATGCTTTCGTGGGCATGAAGTTATTTGGTTTGCACATGTTACCTGAAACTTCTGCACATTTGTTCATCTAGTAACAATGGTTCCTGATAACTTGCAGATAAGCCTATCGAAGAAAAAGACTGGTGTTATTTCTCCAAAACGTTTTGTCCATAGAGTGAGGAAACAGAATGAATCATTTCGTGGTTCTATGCACCAGGTAACTCGCAGATAGCTTACAAAGCTTGTTAATGCTCAGTTATTTATTTGGTAACTAGATTAGGGGCGCGGCTTGCCGAGCGCTACGCGTCATTCACATGATCATTCACTGGGCAAACCAGTATGTATATTGACAGTGGAATACATTTTTGGATACAAAGGAGACGAAAACCAAAGCTTGACTATGGAAAAACAGAAATATATCTATAGATGAAATAACACCACAGCTCCAAATCGCATGCTACCATCAGTTTCCAACAATTCGATTCTAAGCAAAATACAAAATTTGAACGATTTTTGTATTTTCCGAACGTTCTTGTTTTGACAATAGATCCGAACGATCCGGATCGGCCGCACAACCCACGTCTTCCACGCCGTGATCCAGATTTTTTTCCCACGCACGATCACCAGCCTGGCCCAGTCGAGATCCTGATTTTTCGATTTTCATGCGAGAAAAAATAATCGCCTAAATGGGGACTAGAACCCACACCAGTGAAGTGCCCCAACAATGCACTGACCAACTCAACCCGTCTTCTTTGTTGTTTGATGAGATAGGAGTACAATACTTAACCTTTTTCTACTTCGGTATAAGCCAAAAAAGCATTCTTTTTCAGTTTCTTTTATTTGTGAAGTGTATTATTGCTTTCACAAACACTTCGATGGGGTTGATGTTCATGTTGCTATTTTGTTAAAAAATTCATGTTTGTTTTTCTCTCGCTTGTCTCCCGGTAAGTGTCGTTAGCGAAAGTGACTTTTTCTAACACACAAGGTAAGGAAATCTAGTGCATGGTGTAGTGCTTGTGATACAAACCATTTTTTGTTTTATCCCTTGCCACATTCACAATTCACTTTAGGCATGATGCATTTCTTAGCACGCCAAATTGACGCATTTTTATGAGATGATTTGTTTCATTTCATTCATTGTCCTTTACATGCATGCCTTCTTGTTTATTCGACTAGCTCGACTTAAGTCCGATAATCACAAAACTTTGATAATTTATATGTAAATAACATGATAATGTATGGACCACATACTCGATAACTTACGTACAAACGCAATGATAACTTTCATCGACAAATGGTTTGTTCAAATATATCATCAATAATTTATGTGTAAATAGCATGGTAATATAGGCACAACAAAGGTGATAACCTACTCACTCCAGGCGTGGTAACTTTTTGGTCAGGGAAAAATGGTGTTGTCACGTACGTCCGGTAATTGATGTGTAAATAGTATGTTGATATAAGCACCACAGAACATGATAACTTACGCACAAATATCACGATAACTTTGACCTGTGGGGTGGGAGTGTTGAAAAACATACCCCCGCAACTTTTATGCAAATAACATGATATTATATACACAACAAAGTTGACAACTCACTACAAATACCACGATATTTTTTGAATCTTGCATAAATGTTAATTCAAAAACATAATCTTGATAATTTCTGTGTAAAAAACGTGGTAATATACGCACAATAGATCTGATAACTTACTCAGTTTAGGCGTGGTATCCTTTTGCCCTGAGGATAAAAGGTGTTGACAAGCATCTCTGATAACTGATGTGTAAATAACATGGTAATATACACTCAACAAAGTTGATAAGTCATGTGCAAATATCACAATAAATTTTGGTCCGAGGGAAAAAGTTGATGAAAAATACACCCCGATAACTTTTATGCAAGGAACATGGTAATATGCACACAACAACCTCATAACTCACTAGAAATATCATGATAACTTTTGACCAGGGATAAAAGTTTGTTAAAAACCATATCTGTGGTAACTTATGTGTAACTAGTATGGTAATATATGCACAACAAAGATGATAACTTACTCAGCTCCGGCGTGGTAACTTTTCTGACACGGGAAAAAGTTGTTGAAAAACACCCGTAATAACTCATGTGTAAAAGGCATGGTCATACACGCACAACAGAGTTGATAACTTACTTCACCCATGCGTGGTAACCTTTTTGATGCGGGTTTTTTTATTGAAAAACACCCCTCCCCGGTTACTCATGTGCAAACATCATGGTAATATATGCATAACAAAGCTATAACTTAGGTAGCCTAGGTGTGACAACTTTTTGACGAAAAAAGGTCGACAACCTTTTTGATGCGGTTTTTTTTATTGAAAAACACCCCTCCCCGGTTACTCATGTGCAAACATCATGGTAATATATGCATAACAAAGCTATAACTTAGGTAGCCTAGGTGTGACAACTTTTTGACGAAAAAAGGTCGACGTAACATACTAACATGGGATCTGGTTTTGAAAGTCTAGCTTGGAAAACAAATTTTGAATCGAACAAACTGTTTAAGCTACTGTAGTATGTTCTTGACACGGGAAAAATATTAAAAAATGTACCCCGCTAACATCTATGTGAATAACATGATAATATAGGCACAACAGGACTCATAACTCACATACAAACACCGCGGTAACATTTTGACCCGAGGAAAAAAGTTGTTAAAAACATACCCCTAATAACCTTCTCTGTAAATAGCAAGATGATAACTCCCGTACAAACACCACGGTAACTTTTGACCCGTACAAACACCACGGTAACAAACCTTCTGCTGGAGCGCTGCGCGCGCGTTAAGCTTTTGACCCACGGTAATTTCTGTGTAAATAGCATGGTAGCATATACACAACAAAGTTGATAACTTACTTAGTTCATGTGTGGCAACTTTTGTTCCAAAAAAAGTCGTCGGAACATATCAACATGGGATCTACTTTTGAAGATCTCGTCGCGACGGATCTTTTCTGTGAAAACAGTTTTTCGATCGAAGCGACGGTTTGCGCTACAAAACATTTTGAATTGTAAGTTTAGAAGGAATCTTTGCTAACGTCAGCTATTTTGTTATTTCTACATGCATGCACCAACTAGAGACATGAAAGGATTCGTTTAGAGCATCTCCAACAGACGCGCAATGCGCGGCGCCCAAAAAAGGGATTTGCAGCGCGCACATTGCGTTTTTTAGCGCGCCGGCGAGCGCCAGCTCCAGCGGCCGCATCATAATTTAACACGCGCGTGGCGCTCCAACAGACGCTGCAAATATACGTCGCGCGTGCCCTACACAAACAACATATGCACTCTAAAAATAAACCAGAAGATCAAACAACACAAAAATAAATAGTTGAATTTTATTATTACAACTCAAACAAATAGTTTACCATCCAATACAACAAATAGTTTAACAATACAACATCAAACATACAACATCAAATAATCAAATCATCATGCGTTCTGTCAGCCATTCCATTCCCACCACTCCTCGATGAGATCGTTCTGAAGATCGTCATGCGCTTTGGGCCGCCGAATAGCATGATACGAAGCAACAAATAGGGCCACCCTCGCAGCACTACGCCGCACTCCCACGGGATGTCCCAAGAGCTCGTACTTAGAGTAGTCTAAATCTTGGCCACGTTCATTCTCGATGATCATGTTATGCATGATCACACAAGCGTGCATGATGTATCAAAGGATCTTTTGATCCCAAAATCTAGCCGGTCCTCTCACAATAGCAAATTGGGCTTGCAAAATCCCAAATGCTCTCTTCACATCTTTCCTAACCGCCGCGTGAGCATTGTGGAAATCAAGATTTTTCTTACCTTGCGGTTTTTTCAACGGCTTCACAAATGTTTGCCACCTTGGGTAGATGCCATCCACAAGATAGTAGCCATAGTTGTATGTATGGCCATTTGCTACGAACTGTATCGGCGGCAGTTCACCATTTGCAATCTTATTGATGAGTGGTGACCGATTAACCACATTGATGTCATTCAAAGATCCCGGCATGCCAAAAAAAGCATGCCAAATCCAAGTCTCTTGATCGGCCACCGCTTCAATGATTATAGTGGAACCTTTTTTCTGGCCGTGGACTTGTCCATGCCATGCGTTAGGACAGTTCTTCCAATTTCAGTGCATGCAATCTCTTGAGCCAAGCATACCTGGAAACCCGCAAGCTTTGTTCATCTCCAAAAGCCTTGCGACGTCTTCGACATTGGGAGTTTTTAGATACTCTGGGCCAAACACTTGCACAATTCCGACTGCAAAGCGCTTGACACACATGATGGCTTGACTCTCACCCATGGCCAAGTGGTCATCAATTAGATCAGCTGGAATACCGTATGCCAACATACGCAAAGTGGCTGTCACCTTTTGAAAGGTGCTATGCCCGAGTTCTCCGACGGCGTTCCTCCTTTGCTGAAAAAAACGATCATGGCTCGCTAGTTTCTCTGCAATGCGCCTGAACAACCCGGTGTCATCCTAAAACGGTGCCGAAAATACGACTCGGGTATGTGGGATTCTCCACAAAATAGTGCCTCATCAGTCTGTTGTCGGCATCGATCTTGTCCCTCCAAATTTTCAGCCTACCCATAACCAAACCACCGTGCTTCGGTTTTTTATTGATGTGCATAGCTAGGATGATTGCAAGGTCCTCCTCTTCCATATCAAATTCTTCTTCGGAAGAATTATATGATGAACCCATCTACAATATTGAATTTAAACTAGTTATAAAAACTACGAACAACAAGCATCAAATTAATGTAAAAAATGTGTAGTTTGGAGCAATATATACCTTGTGGGTGTTCTGTCGAACACCTTGTGGGCGCCGAGCGGCGGTGGGCGGCCTAGCGCTTCTCTCCGGAGGAATGGCGCGCGTAAGGGCCGGCAGCGACTAGTGGGAGGGGGAGGAAGCTGTAGAGGCGCGGGGACGGTCGCCGGAGAAAAGGGATGGCGCGGCGGCGGCGCAGGCGCTGGTGGGAGGGAGCTGGGAGACGATGTGCGAGCGCCCCAGTGGTTCCGCGCGCGGGAGCGGGCGCACCAAATAAGCCGCGCGCGATGCCGTTTCGCTCCGCGTGCGGAAGCACTTTTGCCGCGCGCGTTAAAACGCGCGATTTTACAGCGCGAACTGTTTTTGGGGCGCCTGTTGGAGATGCTCTTAGGCTGTGGCGTTAGCTCTCTCTCCACACTGCTGCGGTTGCTTTTTCATCTGATTGCTGCGGTTGCATTTTCATCTGGAATCGTTCGGATCTATCGTCATATACCGAACGTTCGGAATGTATCACAGTCCAAATTTGAAAAACCAAGGCCAACAAATACAAAGTTTAAATGAATCGTGCCCCGCAGAATTATTTTTACCTTTCATTAGGGTGTAATCCATTTGCTTCTCTGCAGTAGCCCTACGTTGACGCCCTTACAACAAACGTCGTGGACCAATGGCACCACTGCCATGGTAAACAATGTCAGCATATGGCCAATATTGCTGCAAATCAAATAATTCAACCAAGCTATTACATAACCCCTACAAAAGCACCTATATATCAAGGAAATACATTTATATATGTATATACTTACAAAAGGTAATCTTTATACAGATAACAATAAGAGAATACAATACAATACAAACCATTATAAGATCACCTTGTTTATTTGAAACCAAATTATTATGATAATCAATGTGGCATAATCTGGAAATAATATAACTTACTGTAACTATATGGGAAGGGTAAGATATATGATAAGTGATCATATGGCACTGTCACATTTATAGATTTCACATTAGCATAGGCCAGTGTGATAGTGATGGTAATGGTACTCCCTCCGTTTCAAAATAATTGAAGTTCTAGTCACAGTGTTATAGCGACGGGGGCAATGGCAACGGAAGGAATGTGAAGCCAGTCAAGCGAGTAATCTGTCCAATAGAAAATAGTTGCATGGTAAGCTGAGGAACGTGAGCAAAATGAAAAGATGAAGTGCTAAGGGTGGCATGACTAGTAATAGGAAGAGAAGTGCCATATGCATCAAGAACATGCATAGGATAATCTAGAACTCTAATGGATGACAGAGCAGAAGAATTGGGAGTCATATGGAAAGATGCTCCAGAATCAATAATCCATGGCGATGTACCTAATGATTGGCTCGATGTGGCCATTGGAGGATGCGTGGTATGGAGAATCCAGAGAATTTGATCCAAGATCGAAAATGAGATGTAACCGATCGTGAGGAAACACTAAGCTCCAATACAATGTGAGGAAATACGTAACTTGTATTTCCATGAGGCCGTAGGCCAATATATATGCACTACATCTGCGGTAAATATGCAGAAAACCCCTTATACGAATATACGATGACTATAAGTATATACAACTCTTAAGATTAGGGAGATAAAAGAGTAATTGTTCCATAAGTAACTCCTCTTTGCTGTCTGTAGGATGCCCATGAATTTTTGAATTTCTTGTTGAATGAGATTGTTGATATTCTGGAAAAAGAGTTTAGTACAGTGAAGGATTCTCCTGAAACCACATCCCCTGGAAGGGTGCCAAGTGGGGAAGTTTATCATTTAGCCAAAGAATTTCGAAGGGAGCCGCTGGTTACATGGGTCCACAAGAATTTTCAGGTGACTAGTCGCTAAAACGCAAACACTATATGTGTTTTCTTCCAAGAATTTTGTGCTTAATCACCATTTCCATTTGCAGGGTATTTTGACCAATGAAACAAAGTGCCTGATGTGTGAGACTGTCACTGCAAAGGATGAGACATTTTTAGATTTGAGTATCGACATTGAACAGAATAGTTCACTGACAAGCTGCCTGAAGAGTTTCTTTTCCACCGAGATTTTAAATGCCGAGGACAAGTTTTTCTGTGACAACTGCTGCAGGTAACAATGTTCTATGTTGTTTTGATCCTTAATGTTCTGTCTCTCGAAGCAACAATAGAGGCTTTAGGCATTGAGTTGCTAACGAGAATTTAAATCGTTATGGTGCTACTTATGGAATGGATCAACTTTCCAAATTAAATCTTGGCTATAGAAAAATTCATTCAAACAACTATTCTTGAAGAGGACCTTGTAGATCCATTTCCTCATTTTTTTCTTGATGTTGCTGCTGTCTTGCACTCGATTGCAGGCAAGGTTAACAATCTCAATCTGTTATGTTTTCTGCAAGTTTTTGTTTTTTGCTCCTCGTAGATATTGCATAATCGTTTGCATGTACAGTATGATCTATATATTTGGTTAAAATGATTGCTCAGTACCTCAGATGTCTGTTTGTTCAGTACGTTCTGCTCAATAGATTGTCAACCTTGGCCCTCCTGGACAGAAAAAATGCGTCGAGAACTAGCATAGTGAAATGACCCTTTGTGCTGCTTGATTTCCTTTTAACACTGAAATTGTGGTGCACTTTTCAGTTTGCAAGAAGCACAGAAGAGAATGAAGATAAAAAAGGCGCCGCAAATATTGGTGATCCACTTAAAGCGTTTCAAGTTCATTGAACAGCTGAGTCAGCACAAGAAACTGTCATACCGAGTGGTATACCCCATGGAGCTGAAGCTGAGCAGTACCTCTGATGAAGTAGATTGCGAATACTCACTCTTTGCTGTGGTAGTCCACCTTGGGAGCGGTGCCAACCAAGGACACTATGTAAGCCAAATTAAAAGCGGCGACCACTGGCTGTCATTTGACGATGACAGTGTCGACAAGATTCAGGAGTCCACCCTGCAAACGTTCTATGGTTCTTCTCGCGAATATTCTGGCAACACCGATCATGGCTACATCTTGTTCTATGAGAGCATTGCAAAGAGCTAGGAATTTTCTAGGATTAGTGCTAGTGATGAAATAATATGTGCAGTGTACAGGATGGGAACCTGATACCTTTTGGTTTCAAAATTTCCTCACTGCAATAAAATAGACTTTGATAAATTAAAAGTTCGACAAAAGTTTATTTTATAGTCAAAGTTTTTCTGGTAACAGAGACCAAACATGTACTGAGATTCGGACAGAGCCGCTTTGTATGGGGATTTGGCTCCTGAGCATATGTAGAGGGAGAAATCATACGGTCGCCCCGAACATGGACCGCGTTTCTGAATAGGGCTGTTATTGCTTGGGAAAATATCTGGTGTTTCGCGTGATACACGGTGATGCGGGCACGTGATTAGCTCTGAAACATTTTGCAATAAAGCCCCCAAGGAGTTTGAAAATTGCACATAGTTCAAGTAGCTAAGTGATGCCACCCAATACTCACTCGTTATTGCTAATGCGCCGCCGCCGATGCCCCGTGCCTGCATGTCATGAATCATCTTCAGAGCATCTTGCACAGCTGTCCTAAAATAGGACAACGTTCCAAAAAAATGTTTTTAGGCATTTGATCCGAAATTTTTACTTTGACTTTTTGGGGCGGCCAAAAGCAAAAATATAGCAAGCACATGGTTGCCACAAAAGCAAAACCACAGTCACCACACGCCAACCGCCATCTGAAACATTCCACGCGCAACCTACCAACAGTCTTTTCCCTTCCTGTGCTAGCACCGACATCGAATCTGGTCGCTTTCGGTCAGCGTCACACTATCCTCCAGCATCGTTGCACCTCACATAGTCGTGTGCACCCGCCTGCCCTTCTACGCCTTCGTCTCCACCAAATCCAGCCGAATTCGTCACCACCGCACCTCCCCGCTGTTAGATCTGTCGGTCGTTGTCTAATCGCCCTACCGCCTCACACAAATCGGCCTCCACCGCCTCGTGCGCATAAGCGACCACAACCGCACCTCGCCCGCTGCCACATCCACCGGCTGACGCCTAGCCACCCAACCGTCTCACACGAATCATCCTCTACCGCCGCCGGATCCATCGACCATCGTCTCGCCGCCCAACCGCCCCACCCGAATCGGCCACTACCGTCGCACCTCCATGTAGTCGGGTCCATTGTGTTGGAAATATGCCCTAGAGGCAATAATAAATTAGTTATTATCATATTTCTTTATTCATGATAATCGTTTATTATCCATGCTATTATTGTATTGATCAGAGACTTAGATGCATGTGTGGATACATAGACAAAACCATGTCCCTAGTATGCCTCTAATAGACTAGCTCGTTGATCAAAGATGGTTAATGTTTCCTAGCCATGGACATGAGATGTCATTTGATAAACGGGATCACATCATTAGGAGAATGGTGTGATGGACAAGACCCAAACTACAAACGTAGCATATGATCGTGTCAGTTTATTGCTACTGTTTTCTGCATGTCAAGTATATGTTCCTATGACCATGAGATCATGCAACTCACGGATACCGGAGGAGTGCCTTGTGTGTATCAAACGTCGCAACATAACTGGGTGACTATAAAGGTGCTCTACAGGTGTCTCCGAGGATGTCTGTTGAGTTGGCATGGATCAAGACTGGAATTTGTTACTCCGTGTGACGGAAAGGTATCTCAGGGTCCACTCGGTAATACAACATCACAATAAGCCTTGCAAGCAATGTGACTAAGTGTTAGTCACAGGATCTTGTATTACGGAACGAGTAAAGAGACTTGCCGGTAACGAGGTTGAACTAGGTATGGAGATACCGACAATCGAATTTCGGGCAAGTAACATACCAAAGAACAAAGGGAACATCATACGGGATTAACTGAATCCTTGACATAGAGGTTCGAGCGATAAAGATCTTCATAGAATATGTAGGAACCAATATGGGCATCCAGGTCCTGCTATTGATTATTGACCGTAGAGGTGTCTCGGTCATGTCTACATAGTTCTCGAACCCGCAGGGTCTGCACACTTAAGGTTCAGTGACGTTTCGGTAGTATAGAGTTATGCATGGTGGTGACCGAAGGTTGTTCAGAGTCCCGGATGAGATCCCGTACGTCACGAGGAGCTCCGTAATGGTCCGGAGGTAAATATTGATATATAGGAAGTCCTATTTTGGTCGCCGGAAAAGTTTCGGGCTCATCGATAGTGTACCCGGAGTGCCGGTAGGGTACCGGGAGACCATCGGGAGGGGTATTTCAACCCAAGAGGCTACATGGGCTGTGGGAGGATGAATACCAGCCCTTAGTGGGCTGGTGGAAGTCCCACACAAGGCCCATGCGGCTGGGAAGAAAAGCCCAAAAGGAAAAAGGTGGAAAAAGACAAAAAGGGCTAAATTAGGAAGGAGTCCTAATCCTACTAGGAGTGGAGGAGGAGGACTCCTCCCTCCTGGTTCGGCCGACCCAAGGGCTGCCTCCTTGGGAGGCAAGCCTCCTCCTCCTCTCCTCCTATATATACTAGAGGGTTTTAGGGTTTTGGCACAAGATTTTCAGCCACGTGCTATCCATTCCTCTAGTGCATAGTTTCTCCTCTAGATCGGATTTTTGCAGTGCTTAGGCGAAGCCGTGTCGGAATAGCTCCACCATCATTGCCGGAGCGTCGTCGTGCTACCGGAGAACTCTTCTACCTCTCAGCTCCCTCTTCCTGGATCAAGAAGGCGGAGATCGTCATCGAGCTGTACGTGTGCTGGACGCGGAGGTGCCGTCCGTTCGGCGCTAGATCGGAAGGATCGTGGGACGGATCGTGATGAGATCGCGGGACGGATCGTGATGAGTTCATGGGAAGGATCGTGATGAGTTCGCGGGACGGATCGTGATTGGATCGCGGGACGGATCGTGATGAGATCGCGGGACGCTCAGCGATTTGGATCGCGAAGATGTTCGACTACACCAACCACGTTTCTTAACGCTTCCCGCTTAGAGATCTACAAGGGTATATAGATACACTCCCCCTCTCATAGATGATCATCACCATGGATAGATCTGCGTGTGCATAGGAATTTTTTTGTTTCCCATGCGACGTTCCCCAACAGTGGCATCATGAGCTAGGTGTTTGTGTAGATGAGATCTCGAGTAGAACACAAAAGGTTTGTGGGCGTTGATGCTTAGATTGCTTCCTCCCTTGGTCGGATTTTGGTTCAGCGGTATTGTGAGATGAAGCGGCCTGGACCAACATTACTCGTATGCTTACGAGAGACCGATTCCCTCGACCGCAACTTGTTGCATAGATGGCTTGCGGGTGCCAGTTTCTCTCACTTTAGTTGGATCGGATTCGACAAAGGCGGTCCTTGAGAAGGTCGAAAAGCAGCTAGTGTATCACCGTTGTGGTTTTTGAGTAGATGAGAATTGTTCTTGCTAGATACCCGTAGCAGCCACGTAAAACATGCAACAACAATTAGAGGACGTCTAACTTGTTTTTGCAGGGTATGTTGTGATGTGATATGGCCAATTACATGATGTGATATATGTGATGTATGAGATGATCATGTGATGTATAGATTATCACGACTTGCATGTCGATGAGTACGGCAAGTGGCAGGAGCCATAGGGTTGTCTTTAATTATTATAGCGACCCAACTCAAAACGAGTCAAGCCTCTGTGTTTTCTGTGCCATCCCTGGATCAGTATGCTGGCACACACAGTACATCAATGTATATATCAAAGTGCAATCACATGTAATTAACGTAAAACTGATATATACCTTAAAATAGCAGCGGATATAGTCAACGGGAGTGGAGTCCCAATAACACCAATGGCAGGTTGAGTGTAGACCGTAACCCTGAATCGTACTCTTACCCGTCGTAGAGCTTATCTGCAACATAAGACGTTGCAGCCGTGTAGGTCAGCATTTTGAATATGCTAGCAAGATCACCATAGAAGAACAGAAGAATAAAGACTATTCTATATGCAAAGGCTTTGTGGCTCTGTGTCTAAGTTTTTGCGTAAAAGCTGATTTTATTTTTTTCCTACAACAAAAGAATATCAGGAGTTTTCACTATAGAGTTACCTATCATGACATGGTTCCGCCAACCGATGTCCAATTGCCCACAAGTATCATTAAGTTGCCCACAATTAGTTATCAGTCCAGTGTTGAGAGTTCAGAGATAGATCCAAGTCCAGAGGCTCAAATTGTCCGTAACCGGGGACGCGGCTAATCGATTAGGTTTAACTCTGCAGAGTGTTGTGTACTTTACCCACAAGATTCGTTCCCTCCTGGTAAGTCCTCACACTGCCTGGTGTTTGAGAACAGGATGAACGAAACATGGTCTTTCAGAGTGCTTCCCTGACTATCCGACAGCGCCCATCCAATCCTAACGCCGACTACATCTCATAGCACTGCCTAGACAGAGTCACAACAAAGATCAACCAAGCCAGAGCCCATAATGACTTGTGGCTACACAGGTAAGCTTCCGGGCATGAAGTATTCATCCTTCCCTTTGAGTCTGGGTGAGGCTTTCCGCGTGAATACTGGCACATCTCCAGCAACACCTAGGCAAATCCACTGGCTTCTCCAGGGTGCCGTTCCAACCATCCCTCACCCAGTAGTGTGTATTGAAAAACTTGTTTCTCGAGTCTCGAAGTCTTGAGGTCTTGAATATGCAGGTCTTGAAGAAGCCTTCATGAAGTCGTCGCTTTGACGTGGAGTCCTCCTTCTCACACCACTCACGAACACTCATACCAGACCTCGTCTATTTAAGCATAGCATTGCACTAACTAGCGTTCCCGGGGCTTTAGTAACAAGTGGTGGGTTCCTACCTCATGCATTCTACTCAACTACAAGAATTTCAATAACACTACGGGAGGGATTTTGTTGAAATGATGCCACTATATGCAATAAAACATAGGTATGAACAAAATGGTCAAAGTGAACTTGCCTGTACTGTTGATGAAGAATAATATCGCTCTCAGAAAAATACTTGATAGAACTATACGTCACTCTCCGATGAAATCTATATAATCAAACATTGCATTCATAAGCAAACACTTCTAGCATTCAATATTAACAATCACAAGGTAACACAAGGACCAAAAGTAACAAGGTTGATGAAGGAAATACTTAAGACAAATCTCAAAAATCAACAAAGTTTTCACGAACACAACTAAGGTAGTTTTCCCCTACAAACAACTATTTTCAAATAGTAACAAAACAAAAACAAAGTAAAATATAACAAGACTATTTTAGTAAATATTTTACTAGCAAAAAGAATTACGTTTGAAGAACAAGTAAAACTATGAAAACAACATCCTAAACAACATAAGTGTTTGCTAAGTAAAACAATAAAATATTAAAATAAGAGAAAACAAAGTATAAAACAACTAAGTTAACAGAAAGTAAAACTATGAAACAATTATTTTAAATAATTTTTCAAATAAGAAACCAACTAGCAACATAACAAATCAAAACAAAGCAAAGCAATGGACTCTAAGTTTTAGTGGCTAAACTACTACTAAAACAAAACTATTTTTATTAACAAAATATTTCTTAACAGAAAGGAATTACTAAAAAATTTATTTGAAAACATAATCTAATTACTTAAATTTTTTGTTAAATGAAATATTACTAACTAGTTTGCTTTTAATAAACTACACCTAATTTGAAAAAAAGTATAGGTTCCTACAATAATAATTTAATAAACTAAAAAAATTATTTTTTTGTTGACAGAAAGTATAATCCTAAAGTTTAGAACAACAAGAACTAATGAAATCTAAAACATAAGTTAAATCAAATTCAGATTAAAAGAATAAAACAAAGAAATTAAACTAATTAAACTAATAGGAAACTAAACAGATTCTGTTTTTAGTTAAAACCCAAATCAAATTTATTCTAAAATTTCTCAAACTTTACCTACTGATAACTAAGATCACTAGTGACAAGTAGCAAAAAGAATCAATCAAACATATATTATTAAACTCAAGTTATTTAGAAAACAAGATTTAAATCAAATCTGTTTAAATTCAAATTTAAATATTCAAACATAGTCAAACTTGGTATCTACATAAACTAGAATAAATTTTTGACCTAATGCAAAAAGAATCAAATTAAAACAACTAAATACATAAAATATATGATAAAAACAAAAACAGAACTATTCTGTTTTAAAACAGAAAACAGACAAAAAAGAAAATGGGGGGCTACGTGGCGGCTTCCTATTGGATGCTAGCGTGTGCGCGGGGAAATTAGCGAGCGGTGGCCGAAGCTTAAAAGAAAACGGTTCGCCGTTTAATTCTTCTAATCGGGAGCGTCGACTATAGATCCGACGGTCCATAGGGATCCGGTGACTCACAAAGGGGGAGGAGGTGGTCTCCGGCGAGGACGGCGGCGGCCGGTGGTCGAAGTTGGTCGGGGAGGTCACTCCGGTGGTCGAGGGAGACGTCGGAGGGGTCTATACAATGGCGGAGATCCTCCGGCAAAGATTGGTGGTGACGGTGGGGCGAGGGGACGAGGGAGGCGACGGCCCGGTGCGGTGGAAGCTTCGCTCGGGGCAGGTACTCCGGCGAGCTCGAGCGGGGCGTTCTGGCGAGGGAGAGGGTGGGATTGGGGGGGGGATGGAGTGCGGAGAGTGGCCGCTTTATATAGGGCCGCGGGTGGGGCGAGGGGAAGGAAGGAGAGGGAGATCCAGCGAGGATTGGATCGCCGACGTTGATGGCGCGCGCGAGGTGGAAGGTGACCGCACGGATCCAGCGATCGGTCAGGGCGGGGCCCGCTGTCAGAGAGAGAGGGAGGAGGGGCGCGGCATCGGGCGGCCGTTGCGGAGTGATTTCGGGGGAGGGATCAGGGGCTGGGCCGGTGGGCTTTAAAAACTCGTTTAATTTTTCCTATATTAATTACCAGAGTAATAAAAACAACATTAAGACATTCAAATCCTGTCCAAAAAATAAATTTTTATATATCAAAGTGATCAGGGAAGTAAATTCCATTTAATGAACATTTTTCCTCTGCCAAATTAAATATTTTTTAAAATTTTATTTCCAGAAAATGCCTAAATGGCTTTATTTATTTTTGCAAATATTTTTCAAATAACCACTTGGGTTTTATGGTTCAAGAACTTCACAAAATACCCCCTGGTTTGGAGTGTCACATTACTCCTCTCAAAAATTTGTTCAGGGTTTTGAATGCTTTGAAAATTTGAATAGGAACCAAATATGACATGGATTCCAAAAGAATAATTGAGAGGTGTTCAAAAGCACTTTCAAATCCTTCCTTTAAACTTCCAACTCATATTTCATATAATTTGAAGAAGTCCTTTTATCCTTTCTCATGAAAATCATTGAGTTGCATAAAGTTTTTGAATTGGAAATATTTTCAAATGAAATTCAAATCATATTCAAATTCCTTTTCATTTCTTTAAATGGAAGAAGTCATATCATCTTCACTCTGGGATTTTGTGATGAAATGAATTTGAATTCCTGCAGAGTGAAAGTTTTGGGAAAGTCATTTTATTCCCTCTCATTCAAAAGTTTCAAAAAGTTTTAAATTTTTCACTCAATTACAATCATTCAAGCAAACAAACAAACATTCATATAATTATTATAACATTCCATAATTTGGGATGTTACAATTATTGTATGACCCGCGTGTCAATCATTAAGCGCTATGTAATGCTTTACTTTGTCGCTAAACGGTAGCAATAGTAGTACAAGCATGATGGGCGCGACAACCCTAATGGCGACACGTTGATGGAGATCAAGATGATGGAGATCATGGTGTCGTGCCGGTGACGATGGAGATCATGCCGGTGCTTTGAAGATGGAGATCAAAAGCACAAGTTCATGGCCATATCATGTCACTTATGATTTTCATGTGATGTTAATCCTTTTATGCACCTTGTTTTGCTTAGGATGACAATAGCATTATTAGGTGATCCCTCACTTAAATTTCAAGATGAATTGTGTTCTCCCCGAGTGTGCACCGTTGCGAAAGTTCGTCGTGTTGAGACACCACGTGATGATCGGGTGTGATAGACTCTACGTTCACATACAACGGGTGCAAGCCAGTGTTGCACATGCAGAACACTCGGGTTAAACTTGACGAGCCTAGCATGTACAGACATGGCCTCGGAACACAAGAGACCGAAAGGTCGAACATGAGTCATATAGTAGATATGATCAACATGATGATGTTCACCATTGAAACCACCTCAACTCACGTGGTGATCGGACTTGAGTTGGTGAATTTGGATCATGTATCACTCAAATGACTAGAGGGATGTCAATTTGAGTGAGAGTTCTTAACTAATATGATTAATTGAACTCATTACATGAACATAGTCAGTAGTGTCTTTGCAAACTGTGTTGTAGATTACTAGCTCACGCTGTACCTCCCTTGAATTTTTATACGTTCCTAGAGAAATAGAGTTGAAAGATGATGGTAGCAATATTGCGTACTGGCTTCGTGATCTGAGGATTGTCCTCATTGCTGCACAGAAGGCTTATGTCCTTAATGCACCGCTCGATGCGCCAACCCCTCTAGCGTTGTTTGTAGATGTTGTGAACATCTGACAGGCACGTTCTGATAACTACTTGATAGTTTAGTGCGTCATGCATTACAACTTAAAATTGAGGCTCCGAAACGTTTTGAACGTCATGGAACATATGATATGTTCTAAGAGCTGAAATTAGGATCTCAGGCTCATGCCCGTGTTGCGATATATGAGATCTCCAACAAGATTCTTTGCCTGTAAGATGAAGGAGAATAGCTCAATCGTTGAGCATGTGCTCAGATTGTCTGGGTGCTACAATCGCTTGAATCGAGTGGGAGTTGATCTTCCAGATAAGATAGTGATTGATATTGTTCTCCAAGTCACTGTCACTAAGCTACTAGAACTTGGTGATGAACTATAAACGCTAGGGATAGAAATAATGATCCCTGAGCTGTTTGCGATGTTTGACACCACGAAGGTAGAAATCAAGAAGGAGCATCAAGTGTTGATGGTTAGTAAAACCACTAGTTTCGAGAAGGGCAAGGGCAAGGAGGGAAACTTCATGGATAGCAAGTCAGTTGCTGCTCCGGTGAAGCAACCCAAAGTTGAACCCAAACCCGAGACTAAGTGCTTCGATATGAGGAGAGCGGTCGCTAAAGCGGAACAACCCTAGATACTTGGTAGATAAGAAGGTTGGCAATGTCGACAAAAGTATATTTGATATACATGTTATTGATGTGTACCTTGCTAGTACTCCTAGTAGCACCTGGGTATTGGATACCGGTTCGGTTGCTAAATGTTAGTAACTCGAAATAAAAGCTACGGAATAAACGGAGAACTAGCTAAGGGTGAGGTGATGATGTGTGTTGGAAATGTTTCCAAGGTTGATGTGATCAACATCGCACGCTCTCTCTACCTTCGGGATTAGTGACAAACCTAAATAAATGTTATTTGGTGTTTTGCGTTGAGCATGAACGTGATTGGATCGTGTTTATTGCAACACGGTTATTCATTTAAGTTAGAGAATAATGGTTATTCTGTTTACATGAATAATACCTTCAATGGTCAAGCACCCAGTGAGAATGGTTTGTTGAATCTTGATTGTAGTAATACACATGTTCATAACATTGATGCCAAAAGATACAAAGTTAATAATAATAGTACCACATACTTGTGGCACTACCGCTAAATGTCATATTGGTATAAAATGCATGAAGAAACTCCATGCTGATGGATCTTTGGACTCATTCGATTTCGAATCGGTTGAGACATGCGAACCATGCCTCTTGGTCAAGATGACTAAGGACCCCGTTTTCTGGTTTGATGGAGCGGGCAAGTGACTCATTGCAGGTGATACATGTTGATGTATGCAATCCAATGAGTCTTATAGCGTGCGGTGGATATCGTTATTTTCTTACCTTCACTGATGATTTGAGTAGATATAGTGTATATTTGCTCAATGAAACACAAGTCTGAATCGTTTGAAAGGTTCAAGCAAATTCAGAGTGAAGTTTAAGATCATCATGACAAGAAGATAAAAATGTCTACGATATGATCGTCGAGATGAATATCTGAGTTGCGAGTTTGGCATACAACTTTAGACAATGTGAAAATTGTTTCACAACTCACGCCACCTAGAACACCATAGTGTGATGGTGTGTGTGAACGTCATAGTCGTGCTCTATTGGATATGGTGCATGCTATGATGTCTCTTATCGTTTTGTTACTATAATTTTGGGGTTATGCATTAGAGACAACTACATTCACTTTAAATAGGGCACCATCTAAATCCGTTGAGATGACACCGTGTGAATTATGGTTTGATAGAAACCTAAGCTATCATTTCTTAATGTTTGGGGCTGCGATGCTTGTGTGGAAAATGTTTTCAGCTAATGAGCTCGAACCCAAAGTAGACAAATGCATCTTCATAGAATACCCTAAGAACAGTTGGGTGAACCTTCTATCTCAGATCCAAGCATAAAATGTTTGTTGCTAAAATTGGGGCCTTTTTCGAGAAAAAGTTTCTCTTGAAAGAATTGAGTGGGAGGAGGATAGAACTTGATGAGGTTATTGAACCTCTGTTTCAACCAGAGAGTAGCGCAGCGCAGGAAGTTGTTTCTGTGAAGCCTACGTTAGTTGAAGAGGAAGTTAATGATGATGATCATGAAGCTTCGGATCAAGTTACTATCGAATCTCATAGGTCGACAAGGATGTGTACTGCTCCCGAGTGGTGCAGCAACCCTGTCTTAGAGGTCAAGTTGTTGGACAACGATGAACCTATGAACTATGGAGAAGCGATGATGGGCCTGGAAACCAACAAATGGTTAGAGGCCATGAAATTCGAGAAAGGATCCATGGATGAAAACCAAGTATAGACTTTGGTGGACTTGCTCGTTGGACGGCAGGTCGTTAAGTACAAATGGATCTTTGAAATGAAGACAGACGTTGATGGTAAATGTCACCATTTGTAAAGCTCGACTTGTTGCAAAGAAGTTTACGACAAGTTCAAGGAGTTGACTGCGATGAGATTTTCTCACTCGTAGCGATGCTAAAGTCAGTTGAAATTATGTTAGCAGTTGCTGCACTTTCAATTATGAAATCTGGCAGATGGATGTCAAAACATCGTTTCCTTAACGGTTTACTTGAGGAAAGGTTGTATGTGATACAACCAGAAGGTTTTGTCAGTCCTAAGGATGCTAAAAGGTGTGCAAGCTTGAGTGATCCTTTTATAGACTGAAGCAAGCATCTCGGAGTTGGAATGTACACTTTGATGAGGTGATCAAAGTTTTTGAGTCTATACAAAGTTTATGAGAAACTTGTATTTGCAATAAAGTGAGTGGGAGCACCATAGAGTTTCTGATAAGTATATGTGGATGACATATTGCTATTCAGAAATAATATGGAATTTCTAGAAAGCATAAACGGTTGTTTGAAAAGTGATTTTCAAAGGAAGACCTGAATAAAGCTACCTAATTGTTGATCATCAAGATCTATAAAGATAGATCAAGATGTTTGATAAGACTTTCAATGAGTACATACCTTGACAAGATTTTGAAAGAGTTCAAAATGGATTAGTCAGAGAGAAGTGTTCTCGCCTGCTTTGTAAGGTGTGAAGTTGAGTGAGACTCAAAGCTCGACCATGGCAGAAGAAAGAGAAAGGACGAATGTCGTCCCCTATGCCTTAGCCATAGGCTCTGTATAGTATGCCATGCTGTGTACCGCACCTGTGTGTGCCTTGCCATGAGTCCGTCAAGGGGTACAAGAGTGATCCAGGAGTGGATCACTGGACAACGGTCAAGATTATCCTGAGTAACTAAAAGACTAAGGAGATGTTTCTCGATTATGGAGGTGATAAAGAGTTCGTCGTAAAGAGTTACGTCGATGCAAGCCTTAACACTAATCCGGATGACCTGTAGTAGCAATCTGGATACATATAGTGGAGCAACCATTTGGAATAGTACCAAGTGGAGTGTGGTAGCAGTGTTTACGGTTTTACACAGAGATTTGCAAAGTACACATGGATCTGAATGTCGCAGACCTGTTGACTATAAGACCTCTCTCACATGCAAAGCATGATCGAGCCCTAGAACTCATTGGGTGTTAGATTCATAACAATGCGAATCACATGGTGATGTGAACTAGATTATTGACTCTAGTGCAAGTGGGAGACTGTTGGAAATATGCTCTGGAGGCAATAATAAATTAGTTATTATCATATTTCCTTGTTCATGATAATCGTTTATTATCCATGCTATAATTGTATTGATCGGAGACTTAGATGCATGTGTGGATACATAGACAAAACCATGTCCCTAGTATGCCTCTAATAGACTAGCTCGTTGATCAAAGATGGTTAAGGTTTCCTAGCCATGGACATGAGATGTCATTTGATAAACGGGGTCACATCATTAGGAGAATGGTGTGATGGACAAGACCCAAACTACAAACGTAGCATATGATCATGTCAGTTTATTGCTACTGTTTTCTGCATGTCAATTATATGTTCCTATGACCATGAGATCATGAAACTCACGGATACCGAAGGAGTGCCTTGTGTGTATCAAACGTCGCAACATAACTGGGTGACTATAAAGGTGCTCTACAGGTGTCTCCGAGGGTGTCTGTTGAGTTGGCATGGATCAAGACTGGAATTTGTTACTCCGTCTGATGGAGAGGTATCTTAGGGCCCACTCGGTAATACAACATCACAATAAGCCTTGCAAGCAATGTGACTAAGTGTTAGTCACGGGATCTTGTATTATGGAACGAGTAAAGAGACTTGTCGGTAACAAGGTTGAACTAGGTATGGATATACCGATGATCGAATCTCGGGCAAGTAACATACCGAAGAACAAAGGGAACATCATACAAGATTAACTGAATCCTTGACATAGAGGTTCGACCAATAAAGATTAACTGAATCCTCTAGTGCATAGTTTCTCCTCTAGATCGGATTTCTGTAGTCCATAGGCGAAGCCCTGTCAGAATAGTTCCGCCACCATTGCCGGAGCGCCGTCGTGCTACCGGAGAACTCTTCTACCTCTCCGCTCCCTCTTGCTGGATCAAGAAGGCGGAGATCGTCATCGAGCTGTACGTGTGCTGAACGCGGAGGTGCCGTCCGTTCGGCGCTAGATCGGAAGGATCATGATCAACATCGCGAGACGGATCGTGATGAGACCGCGGGACGGATCATGATGAGATCACGGGACGGATCGTGATGAGTTCGCGGGATGGATCGTTATGAGTTCGCGGGACGGATCGTGATTGGATTGTGGGACGGATCGTGATGAGATCGCGGGACGCTCAGTGATTTGGATCGCGAAGATGTTCGACTACACCAACCGCGTTTCTTAACACTTCCCGCTTAGCGATCTACAAGGGTATGTAGATCCACTCTCCCTCTCGTAGGTGCTCATCACCATGGATAGTTCTACGTGTGCGTAGGAATTTTTTTGTTTCCCATGCGACGTTCCCCAACACATTGGTCATCGTTTTGTCGCCCCACCGCCTCCTGCAAGTTGGCCGCCACTGTCGCACCTCATGTCATTGGATCCATTGGCCATCATCCCATCGCCCCATCGCATCGCGCAAATCGGTCGCCGCCACCGCACCTTCTTGCCGCGAGATCCATTGCCCATGGTTTCGCCGCCCCACCGCATCACGGAAATCGGTCGCCACCGCCGCACCTCCCTGTCTTCGGATCCATTGGCCATCATTCCTTTGCCCCACTGCCTCGCACAAGTCGGCTGCCATCGCTGCAGCAGACCATTCCATCGAGCTGAGGAGCAAGAGTGGATTCTGTAGTGTTCAGCTGCGGCATTCCAGCCAGTACGCCGTCGAGCTGGTGTGCCACAGGCACTTCATTGGCTCGAGACATTTGACGTGCCGAAGCTCACCGTGCGCGCATTCAACATCGCGTGTTGGAGGCTCGACCCACAAAAGAGCGGGATGGATTTTTCTGAAGTCGAATCCCAGGGGATGGTGGAGTTCATTTGTAGATTGTGGCTCATGGAAGAAGAGGGAGACCTGTATCATTGATATGTCCTGTATAATGGTTTTTACATTGCTATTTATTATGTTTTGAATCATCATTACACTTTATATGATGCAACCATAATGCCCTTTCTCTCTTATTTTGCAAGTTTCATACAAAGAGGGAGATTGCCGACAGCTGGAATTCTGGACCGAAAAAGACCACCGAAGAGTTGGATATTCCCTGGAACTCCAAATGAGCTGAAAATTGACGAAGAATTATTTTAGAATATATAAATATTTGTGAAAGAATCAACTAGAGGGGACCCACCAGATGGTCATGAGCCAGGGGGTGCGCCCTAACCCCCATGGCGCGCCACCCTAGCTTGTGGGCCACCTGGCAGGCCTCCGACCTCCATCTTCTCCTATATGATGTCATTTGCCCTAGAAAAAGTCAGAAGAAGACTTTCAAAATGAAGCGCCGCCGTCTCGAGGCAGAACCTGGGCATGAACACTTTTGCTCTGCGACAAAGCAATTTCGTCGGGGAAACTTCCCTCCGGGAGGGGGAAACTGAAGCCATCATCGTCACCAAGCTTACTTCATCGTGGGAGGACCAATCTTCATCAACATCTTCACTAGCACCATCTCATCTCAAACCCTAGTTCATCTCTTGTATTTAATCTTTGTCTCCAAGCCTATGATTGGTACCTGTGGGTTGCTAGTAGTGTTGATTACATCTTGTAGTTGATGCTAGTTGGTTTAATTGGTGGAAGATTATATGTTCAAATGCTTAAGCATATTCATTACACCTGAACATGATGATGCTTTGTGAGTAGTTACTTTCTTTCTTGAGGACATGGAAGAAGTCTTGTCATAAATAATCATGTGATGTTAGTATCCGTTCGATATTTTTATGATATGTATGTTGCTCTTCCTCTAGTGATATCATGTGAACGTCGACTACATGACACCTCACCATATTTGGGACTAAAGGAAAGCATTGGGGAATGATAAGTAGATGATGGGTTGCACGAGTGAAAGAAGCTTAAACCCTAGTTTATGAGTTGTTTTGTAAGGGGCTGGTTTGGATCACATATTTAATGCCATGGTTAGATTTATCCTAATTTTTCTTCCGTAGTTGCGGATGCTTGTGAGAGGGGGTAATAATAAGTGGGTTGTTTGTTCAAGTGAGAAGATCACCCTAGCACCTATCCACCAACAAATCAAATTATTAAAGTAATGAACACCCACCTATTGAAGAAACTTGTGAGGAACCTGGTATAGCTAAAGAAGAAACAATCATTTATAATGTTGATCCCGTTGTGCATAATGCGTATATTGAGAAACCACCTTTTACTGTTAGGATTAGAGAATTGATAGAGGCGAAGGTGTCTCGTCTTTCGATGAGATGGCAGCTATTGTTTTTGGTGGAGTAGACTTTGACAATCTGACCACGAACATGCGAAGACATCACGCCTTACCAATCGCTAAACCAACTCCGAGAGGTTATTGACCACACCGGAGCATGATCAACCTGACTACGAAGGTCTATTTCCTGCATGCAAATGAAGAACAAGCAAGAAACTGAAATTGCAATATGAATATTGTGAATATAAGAGGAAAACTTTATTGATGAAAGTGCGTTTCTATGATATCTTGGTCTGGTTGTAGAACACAAACGAAGGACGTGAAGTTGTAGCTATTGCAAACATTTAATCAACAAAACCCAAGTCTAAAGGGTGCCTTAAGGGTTGTATTTATATTGGGAGAGGAGGGGATTTCATCCACCCTTGGCAAGGTGGGACTAAAACACCTCCTGAGTCATTTTCCCTACAATACAGACTCTAAAACCAGTCTACGAAGTGGTATTTTGAAATTACATGGGGCTGTCCCAAAAATAAGGTTATGCAACACTTTTAATAAGCTATGGACAAATTTTATGAATAGGCTTCTTGTATATTTCGTCCATGTGCTTGTATGTCATCATGGGGGCTTCAAAGTGCCCAAATCAGCACTAGAAACGTCATTTTGGTTCCCTTCGCGTGCGCCTTCAGCTTCATGCTTGATCCCGCTCGAGTGTTCATCCCTCTAGTCCATGCTAGACCTTTCATTAGTAATCAAAACAAATGTATCTATTTTAGGCAACATCATATCCTCATGAACATTAGAATTGTTACAAAGAAACGAAAGTACCTGGTAATTTAATTAGCATGTGCGAGCTCTAGTAATTGGTCCAGTATGTATAGCAGCAGGGGTTGTGGGTGTAACAATGGTATTGATGTGCTCATCAAGAACATGCTAAAATTGCAACTATGGATAATAAAAGCAATATCTAAGCACATAACCCTTTGAACAAAATAAGGTAGAACCTAAAGTTGCAATGATTAAGGATCGATTAGTTGATAATGTTGATGGGCATGTTATATATTTCTATGGTGAAGCATCTCGTATTGCTAAACAAGATTCTAAATGTAAACATAGACTTGTTGTTGGCATGCCAGTTGTTTCTGTTAAGATTGGAAATCATTGTTACCATGGATTATGTGATATGGGTGTTAGTGTTAATGATATTCCATTTACTCTTTATCAAGAAATTATTCATGATATTACACCTGTTGAGTTAGGAGATATTGTTGCTACTATTACGTTTGCAAATAGAGAGACTATTTTGCCACTTGGGATTGTTAGAGATGTTGATGTCTTGTGCAGTAAGATCAAATACCCTACTGATTTTTAGTCCTTGGATCCTTACAAGATAATTTGTCCCATTATATTTTGTAGACCTTTCTTGAACACTATTAATGCTAAAATTGATTGCACTAAGGAACCAGTTAGTGCTAACTTTGGTGATGTATCTCATGAATTTAATTTCTCCAAGTTTAATAGACATATGCATGATGAAGAATTGTCTAGTAAAGATGAAATAATTGGTCTTTATTATATTGTTCTGTCTCCTACTGATCCGTTAGAACAATATTTTCTAGACCATGAAAATGACTTGCATATGAAAAAAACAAAAAAAGATGATGTTTTCTTTAATCAAGCACCTATCCTTCAACATAATTCGCCTATTGAAACCGTGGGAGACCCTCTACCTCCTAAGAGTGACCCCGTGTTTGAATTAAAGAAACTACCTCATACACTGAAATATGCTTATCTTGATGAAAATAAGATATAGCCTATTATTATTATTGCTAGCCTTTCAAAACATGAAGAAACTAGATTACTTAAGGTTTTGAAAAAGCATTGTGCTGCAATTGGATATACTCTAGATGATCTTAAGGGCATTAGTGCCACTTTATGTGAGCACAATATCAATATGGAACCAGATGCTAAACCTGTAGTTGATCCTCAATGTCGGTTGAACCCTAAGATGAAGAATGCAGTAAAAACTGAAATACTGAAGCTTCTGGAGGCACATATAATGTATCCTATAGCTGATAGTAGATGCGTAAGTCCTGTTCATTATGTTCCTAAAAAAGGAGGCATTGGTTTTTGTTCCTAATGACAAAATTAACTTATCCCACAAAGAATTGTAACTAGTTATAAGATGGTAATTGGTTTCAAGAAATTAAATAAAGATACTAGAAAAGACCACTACCCCTTCCCTTTTATTGATCAAATGTTAGAAAGATTGTCTTAGCACACTCACTTCTGTTTCTTAGATGGATATTCTGGTTTTTCTCAAATACCTGTAGCAAAAGAAGATCAAGAGAAAACCACATTTACTTGTCCTTTTGGAACTTATGCTTATAGACGTATGCCTTTTGGTTTATTCAATTCACCTGCTACTTTTCAAAGATGTATGACTTATATATACTCCGACTTTTGTGAAAAGTTTGTTGAGGTATTCATTGATGATTTCTCTGTCTGTGGAACCTCTTTTAATGAATTGCTTAAAAACCTTGATTGAGTTATGCAGAGGTGTGAAGAAACTAATATTGTCTTGAATTAGGATAAGTGCCACTTTATGGTGAGTGAAGGTATAGTCCTTGGGCATATGATCTCCGAAAGAGGTATTTAGGTAGACAAAGCTAAATTTGATGCAATTGAGAAAATGCCATGTCCTAAAGATATCAAAGCTATTCGAAGTTTCCTTGGTCATGTTGGTTTCTATAGAAGATTTATTAAAGTTTTCTCTAAGATTTATAGCCCTCTTACCAATCTTTTGCAAAAATACACTCCGTTTGTTTTTGATGATGATTGTGTAGAAGCCTTTGAAAAACTTAAGCAAGCCTGAATTTCTGCACCTATTGTTCAACTACCTGATTGGAACCTACCCTTTGAAATAATGTGTGATGCTAGTGATTATGCCATTGGTGTTGTTCTAGGAGAAATAGTTGATAAGAAATTGAATGTTATTCACTATGCTAGTAAAACTCTAGACATCGCTCAAAAGAATTATGATATCACTGAAAAATAATTTCTAGCAGCTATGTTTGCATGTGATAAATTCTGATCTTATATAGTTGATTCTAAGGTAACAATTCACACCGATCACGTTGCTATTAAATATCTCATGGAAAAGAAATATGCTAAACCTATACTAATTAGGTGGGTTCTTCTATTATAAGAGTTTGATTTGGATAATGTTGATAGGAAGGGAGGTGAAAACCGTGTGGCAGATACTTTATCTAGAACGAAAAATGTTCTTGATGACCCACTGCCTATTGATGATAGTTTTCTGATGAGCAATTAGTTGTTATAAATCTTTCTACTTCTCACAATAGTCCTTGGTATGCCAATTATGCTAATTACATTGTTGCTAAATATATACCACCCAACTTCACATATCGACAAAAGAAAAATATATTCTTCTTTGACTTGAGACATTACTTTTGGGATGACCCACATTTATATAAAGGAGTAGATGGCATTATTAGACGTTGTGTACCTAAGCATGAACATGAACAAATCATACATAAGTGTCATTCCGTAGCATATGGAGGACACCATGCGGGAGATAGAACCGCACATAAGGTATTACAGTCTGTTTTTTATTGACCCACTCTCTTCAAGGATACATTTAAGTTTGTCCTTTCTTGCAATGAATGTCAAAGAATTGGTAATATTGGTAGATGTCAGGAAATGCCAATGAACTATTCACTTGTTATTGAACCATTTCATGTTTGGGGCTTTGATTATATGGGACATTTTCCTTCCTCTAATGGTTATACTCATATTTTATTTGTTGTTGATTATGTTACTAAGTGGGTAGAAGCTATTCCAACTAGTAGTGTTGATCACAACACCTTTATTAAAATGCTTAAATAAGTTATCTTTCCGAGGTTTGGAGTCCCTAGATATTTAATGACTAATGGTCGTTCATATTTCATTCATGGTGCATTTCGAAAACTCTTAGCTAAATATGATGTCAATCATAGAATTGCCTCTCCATATCATCCTCAATCTAGTGGTCGAGTTGAATTGAGCAAAAGAGAAATAAAGTCAATTTTGCAAAAGACTATTAATAGATCTAGGGGGATTTGGTCTAAGAAACTAGAAGATGCATTGTGGGTACATAGCACTGCTTATAAAAATCCTATGGGTATGTCCCCTTAGAAAATGATCTATGGAGAAGTTTGTCATTCACCTTTGGAATTAGAACACAAGGCATATTAGGCAATTAAAGAACTTAATTATGATTTCAAACATGCCGATGAAAAGAGGTTATTTGACATGAGTTCTCTAAATGAATGGATGGCACAAGCTTATGAAAATGCCAAGATGTTTAAATAAAAAGTTAAAAGATGGTATGAGAAGAGAATACAAAAAAAAAAGAATTTAACATCAGTGATCATGTTCTATTATACAACTCTCGTTTCAAATTCTTCATGAAAACTCCTCTCCAAATGGTAAAGACCCTATATTATCAAGGAGTTTTATCGCTCCGGAGCCACCAAGATCAACAATGCAAAAGGAATGAATCCTAAGGTGGTTAACGGGCAAAGAATTAAACATTATAATCTGGGTACACATGTTAACAAGGAAACCAATATTATCGAAACAATAACACCGGAGGAGCATATAAAAGGGACCTTCCAGAACGCTCCAGAATCTTGAAAAGGGGCAGGTGTGTGGTAAGGTAAGGGACTCTAAAAGTTCTTCAAAGCATTTTTTGTTCGTTTCAAAATAAAAAAATACAAAAGTAATAACTAGCTAGGAAAGTGCATGAGGTGGCCACGAGCCAAGGGCATGTCCTACCCCCTGGGCGTGCCACCCTAGCTCATGGACTTCCCCAACTCCATTTTCCTTTCGTAGACGTGTCCTACATGAGAAAATTTCTTATATATACTCATTGATAATTTCACCATCGTATCGCAAGTTTTCCCTCTGTTATTGTTTTGGGTTATTTTTTCTCGTAGATGTAGATTGCTATGTGTTCATCGAGCTCAACCAACGACAACCCCTTCGAGAAGGTTATCAACCCCTACCTACCAAAGGTGATGAAGCACCCTCAAAACATTGAGATACGTGAGAGGGTGCTCCATATCTGGGATCTCAAGGCCCGAAGAAGGAGGGAAGCAAGAAGGCGAGGCTTCAGGCGGTGGAACAGGAAATCTTCAAGTGCCAAGGGATGGTTGAGCATGTTCTGAGGCTAACGACTCCATGATCGCAGAATTCGTTTGGGAACACAAGCTATACACCAAGAATATCGGAGAAGCCCTCTTCAAGCTTCAAGACCGGATCGAGCATCTCCAAGTATAACGTCCAAGATGCGGTACTATCCTCATCCGGGCTCGACGGCCTTGATAGGGATAGAAGCGCATCTCGTCGTTTCCTAAGAATGGATATCGTTATAAGCACATGTAAAGAGGAGATGATTATATGGAATTGGCTTACACCTATCGCAAGCTAAATCATGATCATCTCAAACACAAACATTTATTGCAATCGTCATACATAAAAGAGGGTCCGACTATGGAAGAAATCAAATGATAAAAGCGACATCCATCCTTGCTATACCAAGCAGCCGGCCTGAAACCCATCCTATGATCATTGAAGAATAAGAAGAACTCCAAATCAAAGAAGCATCGCTCTCACACCAAAGTATCGCATTACCTGTACCTGCTACTCTTATTGTAGCAATCTGTGAGCCACAGGGACTCAACAATCTCATTTCCAAGGGTATCAAGACTAGCAAAGCTTAATGGGTGAGGTATGGTTAAGTGGTGAGGCTGCAGCAAGCGCTAAGCATTTATTGAGTGGCTAACTTATGAGTACAAGAATAAGAAGAGTGATCTACGCATAAACGGACGTGTAGTAGTAATGATCAGTAAGTAATCCTGAACACCTACTTACGAGTCAAACATAACCCCATCATGTTCTCTTCTTGGTTCAATCCTCACAAGAATATATGGTCACGGCTACGCACACGGTTGGTGTATTTTATTTGAGTTTACTTCAAGTTTTCTATGACCGGATGTTAAGCAATTTTCCAAGTTGCCACATAACTGCGGGCATGGCTCTCAAAAAGGTTTAAACCTGTAGGTGTGCTCCAACTCATCCATCACAAACTAGCCACAAGCTGCATGGAAAACCTCATTGTAGGATAGCCAAAAGTATCCTTGGAATCCCAGTGCACAAGACATTCGAGAACGGCAAAACAAATCCAGAAAGGCTGCACGACGTGTCGACACCCCGATATGAGCCACATATCTCATTCTTAGGACACAACTGGATTGTCCAAACTTCCGGTAGGCCAATTACAGCATTACCCCTGACGGCCACCGATGGTTGACAGGTTGGACCAACATTCATGAGGAGCACTGGCCCGGGTTATTGATTAATTATCCACGGGATTCGGAAAGTCCCTATGCAAGTTTTATTATTTAGGCAAATGTAGTACCAATGTTGGGCCTTGCTAGAAGAGTTTTATCCCAAAGCAAATTATCAAGGGGGTCCCCATAACAACCCCCAACATGTTAGGAGCACTCGATATGGAACATAACACAGGTACACAAGTAACTAAGGCAACAAAGGTGGAACAAAATACCGAGAAATGGCCAAGCCTTCCACTTTTTACCAAGTATATATGTGCATTAAATTAAATAACAATAATATTGTGATATCCCAAGATATCCATGTTATCACATGGAACAACCTGCACCTAGAACTAGCAACGCTATAAGAAGGGCTGAGCAAGCGGTAACATAGCCAAACAATGGTTTGTTGGAATGAGAAAGGTTAGAAGCTTATCATGTCATTTTGGGAGGCTTGACAAACAAGTGGTAGGAAGCAAGACATAGCAATAGAAACAAGACAACTAGCATGGCAATGATAGTGGTGGTATCCAGGGAAATGGTCATCTTGCCTGAGATCTCACTTGGAAGAAGAACGGATCCATGAAGTAGATGAACGAGACGTAGTCGAACAAATCCTTACACTCTAAACGCTTTCAGAACTCTATCGAGGAGAAGAAAATCCGAAAACAAACAAATGCCACGATAAACATCATAACATATGCATGACATGATACGCAAACAAATATGATGCATATCCACACGATTATGCAAGGCATTACAAAGCACACCAATCAATTTCTACACATGAAGTGAAGTTCAATATGCAACGGGTTGCATATTGACGAAACCCCACATTCAAATCGTTTAGTTCACTCTCGTTTAGGTACTCATCAATATAAAATGTTGTTTACTATGCAGGATCATGGCATAAGGTGAAGATGGAATTAACCAATTTAAATGAGGAAGGAGGACATACATATAACAAATTCATAACTCTTCATATTAAGAGAAATACAGTTAATGTTGTTTTAACTAAACAATCATTTTAAATGTTGTTAATCTTGGCAGGAGATGAAGCATAATGAAACTACACTATCTAGGTATTTTAAATGAGGTCGAAAACTACTTATAGTATTTCTGAAACGACCTCATATGTTAATTTTAAAATTAATCCAGATCTAAACTAACCATATTTTATAATTATTAAACAACAAAATAAAGTGCACCATGTGATTCTACACGTTTTCTTGTCAAGTTACATATGTGGAACATTTTCATGAGAGCTACGATTAATTATCTATGAATTAAATCATTTTAATATGGCATTTATGCAAATTGTTACGAACAACAAGTTTGAACATTTTTAACACATGTTATAGTTGGGTATTATTAATCTATACAAAATTCTGAACATTTTTGATATATAAATTATTTTAATCCGACGCAGGTTATTAAGTTATTAAATGCATGATCATCGAGGGTTTTTCTGCAACTCTGTAAATTCCGGAACAATAGGAAAATCGCAGCGCATGGAAAAAAACACTACTATGCTTAATCTGCACATACTGGGCCTAAACAAAGGGGGCACAACAGTGTTATGACGCGCGGGCGAGGGACGGCTGCATGGGGGTGCTCACCATAGCGGGCTGGGTCCATTCGGTGGAGGAGGCTAGGCGGTGGAGCGGCGGAGCTGGGCCATCGGGCGCTTTGGTGGCGCAAGCTGGCGCTGGCAAGGCAGAGGAGCGAGGCGGGTCGTCTGCAGCTTTGTGCGGTTAACGCGGGAGCGCCTGGCCCACGTACGCGCGCACGTAGAAAAAATGTATTGTTGCATGAAAAAGTGGCATTGGCTCTGTGTGAATCGAGCTCGCAACATCACGATAGTACTTGAGTTTGGCTAACCGGTACACCTACTTGCTGCTATTCATTTCAGTGCGAATTGGTATAAGAACGAGGGTAGCAGCGCTACTTATTGTACACTTGCTCACTTAGATTTTTGAATTATTTGAAAACATTAATGAAAAACGTGAAAGTTTGGAAAAAATATGAACAAATTTGGAAAGTTGACCAACATGCATAAAAAAGTTGGCTAATATAAAAAAGGTTCATGTATTCAAATAAGTTCACGAATTCAAAAACAAAAGTTAATGAAATGGGAGAAAAGTGCATTATTTTTGAAAAAAAGTTCACAACAATGAAAAATGACCAGGAGTTTGGAAATAGTTCACGTATTTGAAAAAAGTTCACCAAATTTAAAGAAAGTTCACTGAATTTGTAAACACTTCATTGAAATAAAAAAAGTTCATCAATTTTCAGAAAAAGTTCATCGGATTTCGAAAAGAGTTCATGAAATTTGAAAATTCTACATTTAATTTGAAAACCGTTCATCAAATTTGGAAAAGAGTTCATGGAATTTGAAAATTCTACATTGAATTTAGAAAACGTTCATTGATTTTGAAAAAAATTCATCAAACTTTTAAAAAAGTTCATTGAGTTTGGAAAAGGTTCATCAAATTTGAAATGAGTTCATTGAATTATTTTTTTTCCATCAAAACTAAGAAAAGTTCATCAAATTTGAAAATAAATTATGAATTTAGAAAAAGTGAAACGATTTTTTAAAAAGCACGCATTAAAGAAAACAAAAATAAGAATCGGAAAAGCATAAACAAATAAAATAAAAAATAAAAAAGCAAACCGACCTAAAACACAAAAGAAAAGAAGTACAATCAGTCAAGCAATGAGCCCTAGCCTGGTAGCTGGAACGATACGCTCGCCACGAAGAGGTTGTGGGTTCGAAACCCTGCTGCTGCACCTATTTTTTCGTTTCTAGCACTACTATATGGGTCGGGTCAAAACCCTGCTATTGCACCTGTTTTTTTTGTTTCTAGCACTACTATATGGGCCAACCCATAACGAGGTGCTGCAGGCGCCGGTTTGCGGCGCTTGCAGCGCCAAATAGGATATTTCGGTTAACGCACGAGCAACAGCTTGTGCATCTATAGAGGAGGTGGCCATGGCGTCCTAATGCAAGGGGCGCGAGACTCCGATGGTCTTGGTCTCGGGGCGGCGAAGTGGAGCGGATCAGGGCGCGAGCACCCACGCGATGGAGGAGAGGGAGCTCATGAGCGAGCTTGGCCCTAGTGCATCCATGGAGGTTGAGGCAGAAACACACGACGCCGCTGGTGCTGCTTAGAGGGGCGACGATAGTGGGGCTTCTACGGTATGGCGATGGGTGCGAAGGCCGGGAATGGACGTGCCAGACCTTGGGGAGGCTGGATCCAGGGGTGGGAATCCCGTTCCCGGTGGCGACAGGGCTTGGCGCTGCCGTTGGAGGAGCTTGCACCCATGGCGACAACCATTTTCCCCTGTTGTTCTTGAAGAAAAACAAAAAGAGATTGGGGGTTGAGAGAAAGAGAGAGAAGAACCAGGGGAGGAAGGAAGACAGAGCAGCGGGCGGCGCTCGGCGGTGGTGCAGGTCACCGTCGTCCGCGCGAGGCGAGGCCAGACCTTAGCGGTGTAGTCGGGTGGCTCTCCTGATCCAGGGGTCAAGCCTCTGAGCAAGAGGCGCCCACGGGAAGCAAGCGTGCGACTGGGAGGCCTCCTGGGCCGTCAGATGTGGGATCCGGCGGTCGAGAAAGAGTGGAAGTGGCTAGCTAGGGTTGGATTGGATATGAGGAACAAGAGGCTGTTGGTTGGCTCGGTTGGGATCCCGAGGGTGGCTATGGGTGGCGGCGATAGGGTAGGAGACGAGGGCTAGATACTAGGGTTCATCTCAAAATGGTTAGGAGTGGTCTATAAATAGGGAAATCAGACTAAGTTTGTACCCTCCGATTAGATCAGATGGTTGAGAATAATTAGGTTAGGAAGTGCAACTGAAAAATGAATGATGGTTTGGGGTATTACGGGGTTGATCCGGATCCAATGGTCACGGTCATCGGGTTAAGTTCGGGGGGTGTTTTCGGACTAGGTTGCGAGCAGGTCGGTGCAATGTGTAGAGAGGCTAGATGGGGATGAGAGGGAAGAGGGGCAGCCCAGCAACATGGTTTTAAACTACGAAAATGTCTGATAATTTGATCAACTATAGTTCCACTATAGGTTGAACGGTTGGGGAACCAACCAACCTCCGAATGTGACGAAATTTGGCCAGCGGCCTACCTACACTAGACCGCACACCAAATTTCAACCCATTTCGATAAAGTTTTATACACGCTTTTAAAACAATAATTTATGATGCCACAGGCGCGCGTGTGTGTGGTTGGTCACGAAAGGTCAACAACAAGAACGAAGAGAACCAACAACTACGAAGGGATGCACTTTTGAAAAAAATGATGGCGATGGAGTACCGATGCAATGCGCATGATGAGAATGATGCGATGATGAATGAAACAACCAAATAAATCACATGGTGAAAGTCAAAATAACTAGAAGGCATCTGTTGTGTCAGTCTCGCGCTATTACAACTCTCCTCCACTAACAAGAGATGTCGACCCGAGATCTTAGAATGAGAAGAGGAAGAGGACGAGGAAAGGAAAATGTAAAATTTAGTTGATTCTTTGACAAACGAGTGGAACCAACGAAACTCTCAGGTTGAAAATAGATGAAGAATGACATGAGGAACAAGCAAGAATTCAAAACCACTCCGATTGAAACGAGATATACAAGGAATGAGAGAGAAATAATTTGGGCAACACTTGGGCAGAAAAAAGAGAGGCAAAACTTAGTAAGATGGAAAGAGCTTGAAAAGAGGACACCGCACTCCGGTTAAATGGATAAGCAAGGAAAGAATGTGATCTTGAAAAAAACAAGATGATGGGTCGAATAGAGCAACACCACAATGCCTCCCAAACAAAAGAATAGAAGCTCTATCGTTGTAAGAAAAGAACATAGAGGAAAAACACAACTTCTACCACAATTGAATTTGAAAAGTATCTTTAGAAATAATGGTTGGGTGGAGTTGTTGTAAAATTAACAATGAAATAAAAGGCTTGTTGTGATCTTATGGAAAACAAGTCACAATTATAAGGTGAGAAACGACCACTACCGGAAAGAATTGGTTGCTTGGGAGCAACAAGACATGCAAACTTCTAACACCAAGAGGATACATTGAGAACTTGGATCATTAAGCACCATGATAGCAACAATTATTAGGAAAAGATTTAGGTGAAATCCACTCCAAGATAGCTCCAAGGAAGACAAATGGGTTTAAATATATCATTCTTGACAAATTCTCCTCGAGATTCTGTAGGATCGAAAGTAGGTCTAGAGGGGTGGTGGTGGTGATTAGAGTACTTGACCAAATAAAAACCTACCTTTTCCCAATTTTGAAGTGTTGGCATATTTTAGCATTCATAGCAAGTCAAGTACACCCTACACATGCATGTCTACCAATATAGCAGCGGAAAGTAATAACAATCATGAGTAGTAAAGGAAGGGTAGGAAGATCAAACACAATTTGAAGACACGATGATTTTTTCCTGTGATTTTGATAGGTGGTGCTATCATACATCCACGTTTATGGAGTCTTCAGCCCACGGAGGGTAACGGTTGCAAGAGTCCATGGAGGGCTCTACCCACAGAGGGTTCCACGAAGAAGCAACCTTGACTATACCATGATGGCCTATGTCCACGATGGACTAGCCTAACTCGGGGTAGATCTTCACGAAGTAGGCGATCTCCTCACCCTTACAAACCTCTTTGTTCACTCCACAACATGAAGTAGGAGGCTCCCAAGCGACACCTAACCAATCTAGGAGGCACCACCCTCCAAAAGTTAATAGGCTCGATAATGTCGATGAACTCCTTGCTCTTGTGCTTCAAGATGATAGACTCCTCAACACACAATCACTCTCTCACAGGTTTGGCTTTGGTGGAAGAGATTGAGCGGGTGGAAAGAAACTTGGGGAGGCTAGAGATCAAGATTCATATGGTTGGAATGGAATGGCATGACCTCAAGACATGAGTAGGTGGCTCTCTCTCAGAAAATATGATAGGATAGGTGGGGATCTGTTCTGAGTGCTTCTCTTGCGAGTGGGTGGTGGTGGAGGGGTATATATAGGCATCTCCAAAAATCCAACTGTTACACCTAATAAGTCAGACTCGGTGACATCGATGTGTTAATCTTGGTGGTACCGAGTTGCCTCAAAGGTAGCAACTTTTGAATCTCGGTGAGACCGATACATAAAACTCGGTTGCACTGATAAAGTGACCAACAATCAGATTGCCAGACTCGGTGACGCCGATTCAACAAACTCGGTGGTACCGATTTTGTGAATTTGTGTAAGAGAGAGTTGGCAACCCAAACTGGGTGGCACCGAAGGAGAATTAGTTGCACCGAAGGGTTAGGATTTGGCTGAGTCTGTCTGAGGCTGAGAATCGGTGGCACCGAGTGGAAAGTGTTGGTTGCTTCGATTTTGGATATTTGGCTTTGGACAGACTTTTTGCGGAAGAGCTTATGGGTGTATGTGGTGACTATCACTTGTGCATGTATGAGAATTTTGTTAACCAATAGTACCTTACCCCTTTTTGATAGTATTGGCTTTCCTATGGACTCAAAGTGCTTTTCACAAAGTAAAATGCAGAGTCCTCTTGCTTGAAGCTTTGCAAATCTATTTCCTTGCATCTTGTGGTATTCCACAATCCTTTTGCCAACCCATCATTGAACTTTTCCTGAAATATGCTTAGTGGAAACATTAGTTCAATGACATATATGTTGTTATTAATTACCAAAACCACCAAGGGAGCAAATGTGCTTTCAATCTCCCCCTTTTTGGTAATTGATGACACCATATATATCAAAGCTTCGACATATGATATAATCAGTGAACATAATCGTCGCTTTGAGAAGTATGTGATAAGCAAGAGCTCCCCCTAAATTTGTGCATTATTTTTAGATTTGCGTTTGAATGCAAATGCATAATCGATTAGGTACATGGGGCACTTCTTCCATGTCACATACAACTTGGTGGTGTGCGAGAGTAATAAAAGTTAATATCATAGCACAACACATCAAGCAAAGTGAATGATCATCTCATAACCATCAAAAGGATAGGAAATAGTAGCAACACACATTAAAGCGTATGATCAAACACAAACAAAAGTATAACACATCAAAACCAAAAGACTAAATGTTTTTCAAACAATAATAAAAACCAAACTCTCTCTCACTCGAAGCCTAAAGATCTATATACAACTTCTCCCCCTTTGGCAACAAGTTACCAAAAAGTTCAAAGAGATATAGCTAATCGTCCTTCTGGGGCTGATCTCCTCCGGTGGTTGATGTCGGAGTCAAGAGAACTGCGTGGGTGTATACCTCTGTAGATGTCCTGGACGGAGTTGGAGTAGCAACTGGTGGCACCGGACGAGCTGATGGAGCTGAAGTCACTATAGAAGGTGCACACGATGAAGGTCTCATCTCCGGAGCGGGCACTGTTGATGTCCTGGCCTGAGTCTTGAAATAGGCAGTCGTCCTGACAGGTGCACAATCCTCATCATCATTAGATCAGACTCTGAAGAGGTGCGACAGATAGGAGCTTCATCTACTTCTTTCTTGAGCTTGTTCACGGTCTTGGTCAGCCCATGCACCTTGTCATTGAGGGTCTTCAATCTATCCTCAAAGATGTTCACATGACTTTCCTGATTGTCCAGTATGCCTTTGATATCCTTATTCATGTCCATGACTGTAGATATCAAGAGATCCATCTGCTCGTTCCTGGATCTAGGGACTTGAGCACTAGTGGCTCTAGATGCCTCTGCCCCTGCCTAAGCTGCAACTGATGTGGGATGGTCTGGGTCCATCACCACAACATTGTCCTCAAAGTCTGGCTATAGGGGCAAGTGGGGTCTGTCCAGAGCAAAGATGTGCTTCTCCAGTTTTGAGTTGATGAGCATCTATAAGAGCACATTTCTCCATGTGTGGTTTTGGGTAATTGATGACAATCCCTATGGACTAATGGTTGCCTTGAGTTATATTCGAAGGATTTGTCCGTAGGTACTTCTTGAAGTACATGTGTTGGTTTCTAGGAGTTTATATGGTGGCCAAGGTGGTATGTAAGGTTTTATCCAAAGATTGGTCATGTCAGAGTTGATCTCATTGCAAGCATGTCTTGACAAAGAAGATTGTGTGAACATTCATGATTACCTTCAAGACATCATCTTTATGAAGAGAGAAGATAATATACAAGGTTGATCAAGACTAAGTCAAAGTGTGAATCAAGTGATCAACACACAAAGCGCACAAGATGTACCGAGAGGGATCAAGTGATCCCATGGTATGGTAAGCATTGTCCATTGCGCTTTGTGTACTAACCCATGTTCCTTGTGAGAGTTCTTTGTGGGGTTAGGCATATTTCTATGAGATTGCATCGAGAGGAAGATCACATACAAACCATGGAAGATGACATCAAGTGGTGATCGTCATCAAGGTTGCGGTGTGCAAGTTCAAGTGAAGCATCACGAAGAAATCATGCTTGTAGCTTGCCGTCCATTGTCGTGAAAATGGACTTGTGAAGGTGTGCCGAAGTGTGACTCACCCATAGTGGAGTATGGGGGAGCAATCAACTAGCTTTCATCGAGCCAACGCAATCACGAAAGGTGGTCCAACTTGAGGGAGTCAATATCGTCATCATCTAGCTCAAGTGGACTTTGTGCAAGGCAAAGGTTTGCCCTTGATAGGTTTTCAATTTTACTGGTCTCATGGTGATAGTTTGGAGACCGGGTTATAGGATCGATATCCGTACTATAAAGGGGGCTCTCAAGTGAGTAGCATGATCTTATCGTTCATCAAGAGCTCAAACCTTTGCATCCTTACATCCTCTTTCTGGATTCTTATTTGTATTTTCTCCTTTTGAGGTTTTAGAGATTGTGGTTATCTTCGTGATAAGCTCTAGTACATCGAAAACGGATTTCATATGCTTCTTCTATTGCGTTTTTGGTGTTGGAGGTTTTACCGGTCTTATCCGAGGAAGGGTTCTCACCATTTTCGTACGGGCCATTAAAACTTGCTTCTTATTGATATTTATATCAAGATTGTGTTAGACGATGTCGTTAGCTTTCCAACAAACTTGGTTTTGTTGAATTCGAAGTCCGTTTGCAAAAGTTGTGGTAGTTTTGGTGTTCTCAAAAGGCTGCAGGGGTACTACCGCGGCTAGAGAGGATGTAATTTTTTACTACCGCTCCAGAGCGGTAGTACCGGTCCGGACCAAAATCTCGTGTTAAGTCCAGCCATGGTAGACACGGATGTATTTTTTTAGTACCGCTCGCAAGAAGTAGTACCGCTACGCTTAGAGGTAGTACCGCTATCCATACCGGTAGTACCATGAGGATGAGAGGTAGTACCGCTCCGGCGGTTCTACTGGCCTTTTGTCTCCTCGGTGTTGTTTTTCAAAGGGCTTCTACCGCCCCAGCGGTAGTACCGCTCTGTGCGGGCTGTGAGGATAACAGTTGGATTTTTCCCCACCTATAAAAGGGGGGGTCTTCTTCCCCACTGAACCTTATCTCTTGAGCTCGTGTTCTTCCCCCGTTGTTGACCTTCTTCGAGCTTGCTAACTCTCAATGCCTCCAATGATTCTTGCTAGTTCTTGAGGGAAAAGAGAGAGGAGATCTAGATCCACATTTCCACCAATCACTTTCTCCTCTTTGTGAGGGGAACCCCTTGGATCTTGATCTTGGAGTTCTTTGTGTTCTTCTTCGTTCTTCCTCTCATTTCCTCCATAACATTTGTTGTTGTGGTGGGATTTGGGAGAGAAGGACTTGGGCACTCCGTGTGCCCTTGCCATTGCATTTAGTGCATAGGTTTGAGTTCTCCATGGTGATACGTGGAAGTGAAGTTTGAGAAGCTTATTACTCTTGGGTGTTTGAGCACCCTAGAGCTTGTTCCTCTTGGGTGTCTTGGCGCTCTAGACGGCTTGTGTTGCCTCGGAGCTCAATCATTGTGGTGCAAAGCTCCGAGCAAGCTTCAGGGTCTCCAATTAGGTTGTGAAGATTTCCCCGAGCATTTGAGGTCACCTCGGTGCCACAATCCATTGTATTGAAGCTTCTTGGTGTTGTTGGGAGCCTAAAATTAAGTTGTGGAGTTTGCCCCAACCTTGTTTGTACGGATTCGGTGACCTCCCTCAAGGGTCCCTTAGTGGAATCAAGACATCTTGCATATTGCGAGGGCGTGAGGAGATTACGGTGGCCCTAGTGGCTTCTTGGGGAGCATTGTGCCTCCACACTACTCCGAACGGAGATTAGCATCTGCAAGGGTGTGAACTTCGGGATACATCATCGTCTCTGCGTGCCTCTGTTCTCTCTTACCCGAGCCCCTTTACTTGTGCACTTTACTTTGTGACAGCCATATTGTTTCTTGTTATATATCTTTGTATCACTTAGTTTTCTATCTTGCTTAGCATAAGTTGTTGTGCACATAGGTGAGCTTAGTTGTTTTAGGTTTTGTGCTTGACTAATTAAATGATAGTTTTATTCCACATTTGTTCAAGCCTAAACCGTAATTATTTTAAAGCGCCTATTCACCCCCCTCTAGGCGACATCTACGTCCTTTCAATTGGTATCTGAGCTAGGTCTCTCATTATTAGGTTTAACAACCTAGAGAGTAAGGATGTCCACTAGGGGATTAGGATTCTCTCACACTCTTAGTTTCAATGGCACACATTTTGATGTTTGGGTAATTTGCATGCTTAATTCTTTAGGGTCATGGACCCGTCTTTAGAGCGAATTGTAGATATGGGTTTTTCTCCTCCAGAGGAATCTCAACACCTATCTTTGGAGGATGAGAAAAACTCTTATCTCAATGCTCAAGCTTCTAATGTGCCTTTTGATGCTTTTAGAAATGTAGTTATATTTGAACTCATGCCGTTCCGAGATGCTCATGAGTTGTGGACAAATCTTCAAGATAAATTTGGTGAGTCCAAGATTTGTAGGGATGATTGTTCTCCTTCCACCTCCGGTCGTGTTGTCTTCTCAACTTCTTCTACTTCACCTACATGTGGATTGGCACAAGGTAATTATCTGGTGAGTAGTGATGATCATTGTAATGATGATAGTGGACATATTGTTGATAATTCTTCTTCTTCACTATCTTATTGCAATGCTTCATCTTTGGACTTTAACACCTCGAGCACTTTAAATGATTCACATGCTTGTGTTGATAGTCCTTGCATATCATGTGCAAATTGCTTGACTAAATCTCATGATGATATGCTTGCTATATCTTGTTGCCATGATAAAAATCTATCTATTTCCTTGAGTTGTTGTGCTAGCAATGTCGAGGAAACCCAACACTCCATGTAACAAGATGTGGTATTGAATGGTGCTTCAAGGGATCCTACATCACCATCTATTGTTTCTCACTTTTGCCTTATGGCTAAGGCTTCAAAGGTATCTCCTACTTTGAATCCCAATATATCTCATGATGATGATGTTGATGATAATGATGAAGAGAGTGATAATATTGCTTCCTTAAAAATTAGGGGGAGAAATGGTTTTTAAAGCTCTTCATAAGAATAAAATTGCTCGTTCCAACTTCATGTAAATGATGTCTATTGCCATTGAGGGTAAGAAATATATTGAGGAGTTGGAAGATCATCTCGAGGAGCATGAGACCACCATTGATAAAATGGAAGGTCATGAATGTGATTACGCTAATGAGATCGCGGAGCTATCTCAGGCTCTTGAAAATGAACAAACCACCAAGGAATCTCTTGAGGAGACCTTTGCTCTAGAATTACCTAGATTAAAGGAATCCCATGAAAGAGCTCTCAAGGTGGCTAATGATTTTAGAACTAAAAATGATAAGCTCAAAGTTGCACATGCTAAACTCCTTGAGGACTTTGAGCACCTCGAAGATGGGTCAAGGGTCGTTAAGAGTTCGCTCATTGAACTCACAGAGTCTCATGCTCAACTTAAAGTTTCATATGCTAAAGAGCTTGCCAAGTTGCCTTCTCCTCTTGTTGTTAATGATGATGCTTATGCTACTAACTCTATTTCTTGTGAAGCATCCATATTAAAGGCGAATGTTGAGCTAAGGGCTCAACTTGAGTTGCTATCTAGCAATTATGGGAAATTGGAAGAAAGTCATGAAAAGATTTCTAGCTCTCATGGTGATCTTGTAGTATTGCATAGTGTGCTAAAGATAGCTCATGAGGATAGTACTACTAAGGTAACATCTAGTGATCCTCATGTGGACATTAGCACTACATCTATTAGAAATGCTTTATTGCCATGTGCTAGTCCTCGTAGTTCATCTACTCATAATGTTGGTACATCTTGTGATGAATTACTTTCCTTGCCTTGTTGCTCTAACGATCAAGCTTATACTTCCTCTAGCACTTGTGTTGATTCTAACCATGTAGAGGAAATCAATGAGCTCAAGGCCCAAGTCACTTCTTTGAAGAAAGATTTGGAAAAGAGTCATGAAGGAAAGTCCACACTCAACAATATATTGAGTGTGCAAAAATTCCCAAATGGAAAAGGTGGACTTGGATTCAACTCCAAGAAGAAGAAGATGTCCACGAAGTACAAGAAGAAGGGCCAAGAACAAGTCAAGAATTCTGCCAAGATTATCTGCTTCAAGTGCAAAATAGAAGGGCACCATGTAAGATCTTGCCCATTGAAGAAGAAGCCTCAAAGTAACAAGCAACAAGGGAAGCAACCACAAGTTCAATCGCATGCTCAACCACAAGTTGAAGAAAGGCCTCTTCCCAAGAAGACCCAAGGCAACGCTCCTCAAGTTGAGAAATGAATTGAGAAGAAAGTAAAGGGTAGATGTTTCTACTTATGTCATGAGAAGGGTCACTTCGCTTCTTCTTGCACGAAAGGTAACTTAACCAACCCAATCATTATTTATGATATATATTCTCTTGGGAAGGATAAGCTTGGCAATGTGTTTGCCAAATGTGTTGGTACTCAAAGTGGCGTCAAGAAAAGAACCATTTGGGTAGCCAAGCTAATTGTGACTAACCTCTTAGGACCCAACTTGGTTGGTGACCAACAAGCTCAAACTTAATCAATAGGTGTTGATGGAGGGCATTGGTGACTTGGCTACATTATGAAGAATTAAGGGTTCTTCTTCATTCATATTGTCTCAAGCTAAGTCATGTGGATCATCAAGTGTCTATCATATACCAATGTTCCTCCTTGCGGTAACTTGTACTTAAATTCAATACATTGTTAGTTACTTGCCCCTTTGCATGCTGTAGTTTTGTACCTTGCATGTGTTTGTGTATGTTGTGCTTCCTGTTTGTTTATCTTGAGAAATCAAGTATGTATGATGGGTTGCACATCATGTATGTGTGATTCTTGTGTAGAGCCTTTTTGCATCATGTTTGTATGTTAGTTGTATCTCTTGAGAGATTAATGTATTATCCCATTTTGGTGGAGTGATGTGCTTTGTGCACTTCACAATCCTAAAAATGTGTTTAGATGAGGAATACCACTTAGTATTGATATTACAAGATTATCTAGCTTCTATTTGGTATGTCTTCTCATAAGAAGTTCAAAATCTAAATGATCCATTAATCATATCTTGTTGGATTTAATTTGCCACTTGTTAATAACATTGGGTTACCACATTATGGGGGAGTAATATACGATGTGCATATTACAAGCCCAGAGAATGTGTACATTTGAGATATTTGCACTTAGAGTTGATATTATAATTTATCTTGTTCCTAGGTGGCATGCTAGCTCTACAAGTGTCATTTGCTTGTGATTTAGGATTAAAGATTATGTTGGATCCATTTTCAATCTACCAATGGGAATTATTTACAAATACTTCTTGTTCTTTGACAGCTTGTATTCCTTTTAAGTGGGAGAGTTTGCTAATCATCTTTACATAGGTTTTTGTTTATCGTTTGTCTTCCTTGACTCTTGTGAATCTTTTTGAGCATGTCTAGTGTTTCTATAGATATAGGGAAAGTGATGATCCCATCGTGTGCATTTTGTATTCAAATACAAATTCTATATAATGCACATCTCTTGGGGGAGCTATCATATTTTCTCTAGAACACTCTCTTTATGTGTTTATCATAAAATCTTTTGATGATTCGTCAAGTGTGTGTTGGTGGGAGGCAAGACTTTTCTCTATGATGCTTTGTGCCATCATGAAAATTTGCAGAGGGTTTGGTTTGTTTGGAACCTAGCTCTCTTTTGGGAACTCGATACCTCTTGTTTTCCTTCAATTGGTATCTTGTCCCTTCTATTTGGCATGTGTCAATGGATATCTCATTCCTTGATGTATCTTTTAGTTGGTATCCATCAAGTGACATTTTTTCGTTTGGTATCTTATTTTCACTTGATACCTTATCTTTCGGTATCTTATCAACTATGTGTTGATTTGCTTCTTGAAAGCCTTGAACATGCATATTTACTACATGTACTTTCATTGGCATGTTCTCTTTCCTTGACCCAATATATAGGGGAAATTCCACTATGACATAAATTGGATAAAGTGTGCATGAAATTCAATTTCATATCTATATGCACATATTTATGTGGAGTTTGTCCTATGTGTTATTGGTACTCTAACTCTTTGGTCCCAATAAGTTTGGGTACCACTTTGTTTGTGGTGTTGTTCTAGGGAGATACATTGGACACTCGACTCACATACAAGGAAGGTCTTGACACCATGTGCGAATTGGAGCCATACTAGGATGATCGATGAACCATTGTCTACTACATCAATCCAATGCTATCTCGGTAACAAGTATCTACTTCATGCATACATTTCTCGCATTCAACCTTTTATATGTTGCATCATGGCATAAACTTCTTGAGTCCTTGTGGTACTTGTTTCCTTTCTCAAAGCGTCTCAACGATGATGTCATATTGCTAGTTGCGATGTCTTTGATGTTCGTGTAGTGGGAGTTCATTTATGTACAATAATAAAATATTAAGCTATGTGCTATGCTTTCAAGCAAATATCTTATTGGTATATTTATGACTTCCTTTTGGATATCTTGTTCATTCCTTCTTGAAACTATTTCGTGTGTACATCATTCTTTGTAGCTATATCATCATGATTGTCCTCTACCTAGAATCTTATACACATGAGAGAAGTTACATCTCTAGTTGATATCCTCTTTTCTTTCACGTCCATCATTGCATTCCCTTCCAATTTCCTTGGTGGTTTCTTGAAAGAATCTGTGTTGAGTGCGAATCTTATATCCTTGCATCCTGATGCACTCTTTGGTGGTAAAGATTATTTTCCTCATGATTGTCTCCACGAGGGTTTTGCCATCTCGACTGGTATCCCTCCTCTTGACAAGGCTATTATTTCCTATCTTCACCAGTGATTCTCACAAGCTTTGGTTTTTAATTTTCTTCTTAGTAAGCTTGTGAACCTAGTTGCTAGTGGTTTGTGTGTGGGACGGATATGTCTTGCACTTTATGTGTCATTTCATCAAGACTATGTTGATGCTTAATGCTCATCCTTATACTAGTCTTCTCAAGTGCTTTGCCATGACTCACACACATCATTTTGGTTGAGCCTATTCTTAAGATTGCCTCTTTTACATGTTGCTCAACCATATGTTTAGTGCAAGTACTATGCTCATTGACTTATCTACTTGCTTGCACTTGTTGTGTGTTTATATTGATTTTGGGGGAGTCATGATCCTATTTTGTGCACTTGTATTCAAATAAAAAAAAATCTTATTTGTGCACAAATCATGGGGAGCTCCTCTAGTTTCTTTATAAACACTCTTTTGGCCATATCATAATATCCTTTATTCATGTGGCTGGTAGGACCATGTGATTGATTGTTCCATTTGGTATCTTTAGATTGCTTGCTTCACTCTGGTGTATGTCTTTGTACCATACGATCCTTTTTTTCAATATTTGGATCCTCAATATAGTTTGTTTTCCTCCAACTACTTATCATTGGATATGTGTATTTCATTGCACTCATATATTGAGAACTACAAACCTTTTGGAGGAACACCTATTATATTGGCTTTCTAAGCTTTTCGCCCATTTTAGCAATCGATGCCAATGGGGGAGAAGTTTAGAGAGTTTAGTTTGGAAAGTTTAGAGAGTTTTGCTTTTTATTTCTTAAGCATTTTCATCTCATACCCATGCTTTATTGCTTTGCATGTGTGTGCTTGGTTGTGCTTATTTCCTTATATAAACTCTCTTGAAAGTGGTTGTCATCAATTACCAAAATGGGGGAGATTGTAAGAGCACATTTCTCCATGTGTGGTTTTGGGTAATTAATGACAATCCCTATGGACTAATGGTTGCCTTGAGTTATATTCAAAGGATTTGTCCGTAGGTACTTCTTGAAGTACATGTGTTGGTTTCGAGGAGTTTATGGTGGCCAAGGTGGTATGTAAGGTTTTATCCAAAGATTGTTAATGTGAGAGTTGATCTCATTGAAAGCATGTCTTGAAGAAGAAGATTGTGTGAACATTCATGATTACCTTCAAGACATCATCTTTATGAAGAGAGAAGATAAGATACAAGGTTGATCAAGACTAAGTCAAAGAGTGAATCAAGTGATCAACACACAAAGCGTACAAGATGTACTGAGAGGGATCAAGTGATCCCATGGTAAGGTAATCATTGTCCATTGCGCTTTGTGTACTAACCCATGTTCCTTGTGAGAGTTCTTTGTGGAGTTAGGCATATTTCTATGGGATTGCATCGAGAGGAAGATCCCATACAACCCATGGAAGATGGCATCAAGTGGTGATCGTCATCAAGGTTGCGATGTGCAAGTTCAAGTGAAGCATCACGAAGAAATCATGCTTGTAGCTTGCTGTCCGTTGTCGTGACAATGGACTTGTGAAGGTGTGTTGAAGTGTGACTCGCCCATAGTGGAATATGGGGGAGCAATCAACTAGACTTCATCGAGCCAACACAATCACGAAAGGTGGTTCAACTTGAGGGAGTCAATATCGTCATCATCTAGATCAAGTGGACTTCGTGAAAGGCAAAGGTTTGCCCTTGATAGGTTTTATATTTTACCGGTATCATGGTGATAGTTTGGAGACCGGGTTATAGGACCGATAGCCGTACTATCAAGGGGGGCTCTCAAGTGAGTAGCTTGATCGTATCGTTCGTCGAGAGCTCAAACAATTGCATCCTTGCATCATCTTTCCTGATTCTTATTTGTATTTTATCCTTTTGAGGTTTTAGAGCTTGTGGTTATCTTCATGACAAGCTCTAGTACATCGAAAATGGATTTCGTATGCTTCTTCTATTGTGTTTTCGGTGTTGGAGGTTTTATCGGTATTATGCGAGGAAGGGTTCTCACCATTTTCTTATGGGCCTTTTCTCACTTGCTTCTTATTGATATTTATATCAAGATTTTTTTATCCCATGTCGTCAGCTTTCCAACAAACTTGGTTTCGTTGAATTCGGAGTCCGTTTGAAAAGTTGTGGCAGTTTTGGTGTTCTCAGAAGGCTGGAGCGGTACTACCACGGCTAGAGAGGATGTAATTGTTTACTACCGCTCCAGAGCGGTACTACCGCGGTTCCATAGCGGTAGTACCTCTCCAGACCAAAATCTCGTGTTAAGTCCAGCCGTGGTAGGCACAGATGTATTTTTTTAGTACCGCTCGCAAGCTGTAGTACCGCTACGCGGTAGTACCACTATCCATAGCGGTAGTACCGTGAGGACGAGCGGTAGTACTGCTCCGGCGGTTCTACTGGCCTTTTGCCTCCTCGGTGTTGTTTATCAAAGGGCTTCCACCGCCCCAGCGGTAGTACTGCTCCCATGAGCGTTAGTACCGCTTTGTGCGGGCTGTGAGGATAACACTTGGATTTTCCCCACCTATAAAAGGGGGGTCTTCTTCCCCACTGAACCTTATCTCTTGAGCGCGTGTTCTTCCCCCGTTGTTGACCTTCTTCGAGCTTGCTAACTCTCAATTCCTCCAATGATTCTTGCTAGTTCTTCAGGGAAAAGAGAGAGGAGATCTAGATCCACTTTTCCACCAATCACTTTCTCCTCTTTGTGAGGGGAACCCCTTGGATCTTGATCTTGGAGTTCTTTGTGTTCTTCTTCGTTCTTCCTCTCATTTCCTCCATAACATTTGTTGTTGTGGTGGGATTTGGGAGAGAAGGACTTGGGCACTCCGTGTGCCCTTGCCATTGCATTTGGTGCATAGGTTTGAGTTCTCCACGGTGATACGTGGAAGTGAAGTTTGAGAAGCTTATTACTATTGGGTATTTGAGCACCCTAGAGCTTGTTCCTCTTGGGTGCCTTGGCGCCCTAGATGGATTGTGTTGCCTCGGAGCTCAATCATTGTGGTGCAAAGCTCCAGGCAAGCTTCGGGGTCTCCAATTGAGTTGCGGAGTTTGCCCCAACCTTGTTTGTATGGGTTCGGTGACCGCCCTCAAGGGTCCCTTAGTGGAATCATGACATCTTGCATTGTGGGAGGGCGTGAGGAGATTACGGTGTCCCTAGTGGATTCTTGGGGAGCATTGTGCCTCCACACCGCTCCGAACGGAGATTAGCATCCGCAAGGGTGTGAACTTCGGGATACATCGTCGTCTCTGCATGCCTCGGTTATCTCTTACCCGAGCCCCTTTAGTTATGCACTTTACTTTGTGATAGCCATATTGTTTCTTGTTATATATCTTGCTATCACTTAGTTGTCTATCTTGATTAGCATAAGATGTTGGTGCACATAGGTGAGCCTAGTTGTTTTAAGTTTTGTGCTTGACTAATTAAACGATAGTTTTATTCCGCATTTGTCAAGCCTAAACCGTAATTATTTTAAAGCTCCTATTCACCCCCCTCTAGGAGACATCCACGTCCTTTCAGCATTTGAATGTAGGATGCATAGCAGCATAAGCGCTTCTGATCATTAGCAACCCTCTTCAAAGTCTCCACTATCAGATCCATCACTCTGAATCTCTGGTGCTGGTCAATAAGAAGCAGCAGGTTGATGGAGTAGTCTCGGATCATCTTCTCGTCACCTGACTTGGGCATCAAGGTATGCCTCAAAATAGTGTTGATGGTGCGGAGACCTGCTTGGAGGTGATAGATAGATCCTAGCTTGTGGGACTGAAGCTGTGCAGCAGGAATGGCATTGTACATGCCCTTAACGGTATTGTGACTTGCCTTGGACTCTGAGTATACACATATATCTCCATCCTGTGCCTCTGTGTGAGAGCCTGGCTTAATAGGAATGATAGACTACTCATATCAACAAGGAATTCCTTCTTTTCCGGGAGCCCACGCGAAAAGAACTCCAAAGTTAAGCTTGCTTGGCTTGGAACAATTCTAGGATGGGTGACTGACCGGGAAGTTAGTCCGGGATGCACACGAGTGAGGATAAAGTGCACAACAAAGACTAGTGTTGGTCTATGGTGCTAGTCTAGATCCCACGAGGCGTAACGGGGTGTTACAATTGGTATCAGAGCCGACCGTTGCGGTTACACGGGCATGCGCGGGTCAGGTGAACAGGAATGTGGTGCATGGAGTGTGTGGACCGTCGTGGCACACAACATGGCACATGTGCCGAACTGGACGTGCATACGTGTGCCAAAAGGGAACGTTCCTGATGGGCCGACGAGGACGTCGGTTCCTTTGAGTGGGGGTGTATGTGAGAGCCCGGCTTATTAGGAATGATAGACTACTCATATCAACAAGGAGTTCCTTCTTTTTTAGGAGCCCACGCGAAAGAACTGGAAAGTTAAGCGTGCTTGGCTTGGAGCAATTCTAGGATGGGTGACCGATCGGGAAGTTGGTCCCGGGTGCGCACGAGTAAGGACAGAGTGCATAGGAAAGACTAGTGTTTGTCTGTGGGGCCAGTCTAGATCCTGCCAGGCGTAATAGGGTGTTACACTCTGGGACTCCTAAGATGGCAACCCATTCATCAACAGTAGACTCATATCTTGCTCGTTCTGTCATCCACACAACCCGACCATCTCCATAGAAGTGAGAAGTGGAGTAGGATTGCATGATCATCTCATCGTTCCATGTAGTGAATTCTTTGCCAACAAACTTGTCTAGGGCAATGTAGTGGAAGTTGTCTTGCACACTTAGGAAATAGTCTTCATTTTCCTTGATGTACTTCGAGTCAATATATCTCATGTCACTCACAGCTGGACTCTTGTCAAGTAGCACAGTCTCATAGAAATCCTGTTGCTCCTTCATGTAGAACCTGTACTCCACAGCTGTCTTCCTCCTCTGAGAGTAAGGATCAATGGCTCTCCACTCTCTCAAACCTGCATCCTTCTTCTTCTTCATGTCAACATCAAGTGTATGGCTGGCATTATGCTCTGGAAGGTGAGGTCTGATAACCCACAAGTATAGGGGATCGCACCAGTTTTTGAGGGTAGAGTATTCAACCCAAATTTATTAATTCAACACAAGGGGAGCCAAAGAATATTTTCAATTCAACCACACCTGAAAGACTAAATATCTGCAGCAAAGTACTTAGTAGCAAAGTAGTATGGAAGTAACGACAATGATGGCAAAAGTAACAGTAGCAACGGAGAAGTAACTTAGCAAAGATTAATATGTGGAAAGCTCGTAGGCAATGGATCAGTGATGGATAATTATGTCGGATGGCATTCATCATGCGACAGTTATAACATAGGGTGACATAGAACTAGCTCCAATTCATCGATGTAATGTAGGCATGTATTCCATATATAGTCATACGTGCTTATGGAAAAGAACTTGCATGACATCTTTTGTCCTACCCTCCCGTGGAAGCGGGGTCCTAATGGAAACTAAGGGATATTAAGGCCACCTTTTAATAGAGAGCCGGACCAAAGCATTAGCACTTAGTGAATATATGAACTCCTCAAACTACGGTAATCACCAAAAAGAATCCTAGTTATTGTCACCCTGGGGGATGCGGATCATAACACGTAATAGGTGTCTACAACTTGCAAGATAGGATCAAGAACACATATATATTCATGAAAACATAATAGGTTCAGATCTGAAATCATGGCACTCGGGCCCTAGTGACAAGCATTAAGCATAGCAAAGTCATAACAACATCAATCTCAAAACATAGTGGATACTAGGGATCAAATCCTATCAAAACTAACTCGATTACATGGTAAATCTCATCCAACCCATCACCGTCCAGCAAGCCTATGATGGGATTACTCACGAACGGCGGAGAGCATCATGGAATTGGTGATGAAGGATGGTTGGTGATGACGGTGGCATCGATTTCCCTTCTCTGAGCCCAAAACGGTGTCCAGATCTGGTCACCTGAGGAAGAACAGGAGGTGGCGGCGGCTCCGTATCATGAAACGCGATGAACTCTTCTCCTTGTTTTTTCTCCGTGAATAGGAATAAATAGGAGTGGAATTGAGGTTGGTGGAGCAGAAGGGGTCCCACAAGCCTGCTAGGCGCGGCCTGGGGGGTGGCCGTGCCTGGTAGGCTTGTGACCTGTGGGTGGCCCCACTGCGGTTGATTCTTTCGCCAGTAGTTTTTATGAAATCCAAAAATAATCTCCGTAAATTTTCATGTCAATCCGAGAACTTTTATTTCTGCACAAAAATAACACCAAGGCAATTCTGCTGAAAACAACGTCAGTCCGGGTTAGCTCCATTCAAATCATGCAAATTAGAGTCCAAAACAAGGGCAAAAGGCTTTGGAAAATTAGATACGATGGAGACGTATCAACTCTCCCAAGATTAACCTATTGCTTGTCCTCAAGCAATTCAGTTGATAAACTGAAAGTGATAAACAAAAACTTTTACAAACTCTATTTGATCTTGTTGTTATAAATATGTCTAACTGATGTTCAGATTTTCAGCAAAGATCATGGACTAACCACGTTCACAATAACATTTAGGTCTCACATTTGCTCATATCAATGATATAATCAACTAGCGAGCAATAATAATAAGTCTCGAATGATAACACTTTTATCAAAACAATCATGATATAATATGACAAAATGATATCTCGCTAGCCCTTTCTGAGACAGCAAAGCATAAATGCAGAGCACCTCTAAAGAACAAGATCTGATAGACATTGTAGTTCACGGTGAAAGAGATCCAGTCATGCTCATACTCAATATCAATTAACAACAAAGCATACAAATGTTTGTGGTGCTCTCTAACTGGTGCCTTTTTATAAGAAGAGGATGACTCAACAATAAAGTAAATCAAAAGGCCCATCATAGGGCGAAGCATTGATTTGTAGAGGTGCCAGAGCTCGAGTTTTTAAAACAGAGATAAGTAATGTTTTTTGAGCGGTACGCTTTCACTGCTCACATAATGACCAAAAGGTTTTCAACATCTTCCATGCTAGATACATTATAGGCGGTTCCCAAACAGAATGATAAAGTTTTTACCCCCCTCCACCAATCAATCACACTCTACAACGAACCGAATGCATGGGTACCGTCCATACAAGCACAATCCTGGGGGAGTTTTGTTTAATTATATTTTGCTTTTATTTTGAGCATGGAACTGGGCATCCTGATTACCAGTCACTTTCTTGTGAATGATAGTGAATCAACACATATCGTGAGAATAACCCACCAAGCATGGATAATACTGACAACTCCCAGTCGCCACATGAGCGATTTAGGCATACAATACAGAATGTTTATTTGAAGATTTAGAGTTTGGCACATGCAAATTTACTTGGAACGGCATGTAAATACTGCATATAGGCAGGTATGGTGGACTCATATGGAACAATTTTGGGTTTGAGGAATTAGATGCACAAGCAGTATTCCCGCTTAGTAAAAGTGAAGGCTAGCAAAATACTGGGGAGCGACCAACTAGAGAGCGACACCATCATCAACATGCTTTGACATTAACCGACATTGAATGCAAGCATGAGTAGGATACAAATCACTATGAACATAAATATCATAGAGGCTATGTTGATTTTGTTTCAACTACATGCATGAAAATGTGCGAAGTCGAGCCACTTGAATCATTCAGAGGAGGATACCATCCCATCATACTACATCACAACCATTTTAATATGCATGTTGGCACCCAAGACAAACCATTATCCACTCTTAGGTAATTAAGCATGTCATGAGAAACTATAATATGGAATTTCCATTGCAAAAATGTTTCACCCATAATGAACTGAATTCGGAATGATGAGCTAATCATATTTACAAAAGCAAGATAGGTCGAGTTCATACCAGCTTTTCTCCATCTCAATATTTTCATAAAATATCGTCATTATTGCCTTTCACTTGCACAAACGAACGGTGTGGATAATAATAAGAGTGCACATGCATTGGACTAAGCTGGAATCTACAAACAATAACTCAAAAGGAGAAGGCAAAATAATATGGGCTCTATGATAGATAAACAATAATGCATATGAGAGCCACTCAACATTCTCATTGTGGTCTTCTCCTTATGGCCCAAAGAAAGAAAATCAAAACAAGAATGAGAAAAACTATTTACACGAGAAATCTCCCAACAAGCAAAAGAAGAATGAAAAATCTTTTTTGGGTTTTCTTTTAATGCTACAACTAAAAAACTAGAAAATAAAGCTATAACTATTTTTTTTGTATTTTTTTCGAAGTTAATTAAACACACAAGTGGAAAGCGAAACAAGGAAATAAATTACCATGGATGGTACAATGAAAAAGTATGAACACCGACTACTAAGATGAGTGTGTGAACATGAATGTAAAGTCGGTGATAAATACGTACTCCCCCAAGCTTAGGCTTTTGGCCTAAGTTGGTCTAGGGCCATGGCTGACCCGGATAATATCCGAAGTCATAGTCGGGGTTGTACTGGGCTGCGATGGCTACCTCCTGAATGACTGCAGCATGAAGGCGAGCGGCTTCTGCATTTCGCTCGTACTCGTTTGCCTCCTCTCTGGTTATAAAGTATCTCTATTTTTCCTGAAAGTTAAACAAGGCAGGAGCAAGAAGGGTAACATGGACAACACGTTGTCTATCAAAAATTAGTCGGTATTGGAGAGATTATTCATTCCTTTCAAGAAACTAAAAACGTACCAAAGCCTCATAATTAAGAAAACCAGGCGGTAACTCAATGTCATTTCCCCGTATGGGTACCCCAAGATAATTAGCTACAGAAGTGGCATAAATCCCACCAAAGAAATCTCCATCCTTAGAATTATTATGCAACCTTCTAGCAATAATGGCTCCTAAGTTATATCGCCTTTCACCCATTAGTGCACTCTTAAGAATACTGAGATCGTTTGCACAAAGGTGGCTATGCTCAGTTTTACCATTAATACATCTACCTATGAATAGAGCAAAATAATGTATAGCAGGAAAGTGAATGCTCCCCATGGTAGCTTGTGTAATGTTTCTAGTTTCTCCGACGATGATGCTAGCAAGAAAATCATTATATTCAGTTTTGTGCGGATCACTATAGCTGCCCTATTGTGGAATTTTGCATGCATGATGAAAATCCTCTATGTCCAAAGTATAAGATTTGTCATAAAGGTCAAATAGGACAAAAGGTTTATTAGATTGAGCAAAAATTCAAACCTCCGCACGAAAGAATTCGTGAATTGATAGTATTGCTTGCATTTGTCCGAAACGAATTCCTCAAGGCTAGCATTTCTTGTGAATGCATAGAATTCTTCCTTGAAACCGGCATCACTCATAAATTGATCCGATGGCCATTCACAAGGTCGTACTTGTGCTTCCCTCGGTGGTTCAAGGTCGGGCTCACGTATTGCGAGTCTCAGGGCCTTCTTGCTCGAGGAACCCCCTTGAAACACCCTCAACATTTTTCTTTTTTTGAAAAATTCGGAAAGTTTTAGTGACTCAAAATAAAAGTGAACAAAACTCAACAAAACTCATAGTAACTACTCCCACAAGTGCCTAGAGGCTATATTATGCATCAAAACTACTTGGGACCATACAAATTTGACACGCGAGATCAAGAACAAGGTCACCAGAACAGATTTTTTTGCAATATATAAAGCATTAGAACAAAAACTAATTGAACCATTGGAGGGGTCACATACCAAAGAACAATCTCCCAAAATAGTTTTGCGAATGAAGCTTTGCTCAAGGAGATCGAAAATGGCAGCAAAATGAGCTATAACACAGGTTTGAGGAATGGTGGGATTTTTCTGGAGGAAGATGAAGTGGATGGGTGCTAGAATAAGTGAAGGGGCGACATGCGACTCACAAGCCTGCTAGGCACGACCATAGGGGTGGCCACGCCTTGTGGGCTTGTGACCCACTGGTGCAGCCCCCTAGAGTGTGCTCAGTGCCAGATATTTTTAAGTATTCCAGAAAAAATCATACTACATTTTCAGGACATTTGAAGAACTTTTATTTTCAGGTCATTTTTCTATTGCACAGAAAACTCAGAAAATAGAAAAAATAGTAGCATTTTTACTTAATTTAATATAACTAACAGAAAGTAAAGGTTGGGTATAGAAAGTTGTGCTTTCTAAATTTAACCATCTCATGCTTATCAAAAGGAATCCATCAATAAGGTTGATCAAGTCTTATTAACAAACTTCTTTTGAACAACATGAAACCAAAGAATTGTCGAATAACACTAAGTTACCTCAATGGGGATATGCATGTCCCCAACAATAAGTATATCATATTTCTTATTAACAGTAGGAAGAGGGAATTCAAAGCCTCCAATAATAATCGTAGGAATTTTTTCAATGGAGTTGATACTATGAACTTGAGGTTGTTTCTTTGGAAAGTGTACTGTATGCTCATTACCATTAATATGAAAAGTGACATTGCCCTTATTGGAATCAATAACATCCTCTGGAGTATTCAAAAAGGGTCTACAAAGGATAATCGACATACTGTCGTCCTCGGGAATATCAAGAATAACAAAGTTCGTTAAGATAGTAGCATTTGCAACTACGATAGGTACATCCTCACAAATACCGATAGGTAGAGCAGTTGATTTATCAACCATTTGCAAAGAGATTTCAGTAGGTGTCAACTTATTCAAATCAGGTCTACGATATAAAGATAAAGGCATAACACTAACACTAGCTCCCAAATCACATAAACCAGTTTTAACATAATTCCCTTTAATAGAGCATGGTATAGTTGGTATTCCTGGATCTCCTAATTTCTTTGGTACTCCACCCTTAAAAGTATAATTAGCAAGCATGGTGGAAATTTCAGCTTCCGGTATCTTCCTTTTATTAGTCACAATATCTTTCATATACCTAGCATAAGGAGACATTTTCAGAATATCGGTCAAGCACATACGCAAAAAGAGAGGTCTAAGCATTTCAACAAAGTGCTCAAAATCCTCATCATCCTTTTTCTTGGATGGCTTAGGAGGAAAGGGCATGGGTTTTTGAACCCATGGTTCTCTTTCTTTACCATGCTTCCTAGCAATAAAATCTCTTTTTTCATATATTTTATTCTTAGGTTGTGGGTTATCAAGATCACCAGCAGGTTCAATCTCCACATCATTATCATTACTAGGTTGAGCATTAACATGAACATCATCATTAATATTATCGCTAGGCTCATGTTCATCACCAGATTGTGTCTCAGCATCAAAAACAGAAATATCATTTGGGTTTTCAGGTGTATCTATAACAGGTTCACTAACAGCATGCAAAGTTCTATCATCATCCTTATTCCTCTTATTACTAGAATGACTAGGTGCATCAGCATTAATCCTTTGAGAATCTTGATCAATTCTCTTAGGATGGCCCTCGGGATACAAAGGTCCCTGAGTCATTCTACCACCTCTAGTCACAACTTTACCAGAATGATGATTGTTCTTAGTATTCATCTCATTAAGCAAATCATTATGTGCCTTAAGTACTTGTTCTACTTGAGTAGTTACCATGGAAGCATGTTTACTAATCAGCTTAAGATCATTGATAGTTCTACTCATGTAATCGCCTAAGCGATTAAGCATGAAAGCATTATGTTTCAATTGTCTACTAACATAAGCATTAAAATTTTCTTGCTTAACGACAAAATTATCAAACTCATCAAAGCATTGGTTAGCAGACTTATTATAAGGAATATCACTTTCATCAAATATACGAAGAGAATTTACCTCTAGCACCTATGTCGGGTTATCAAGACCATGTATTTCTTCAGTAGGTGGTAGATTCTTAACATCTTCATTTTTAATGCCTTTTTCTTTCATAGATTTCTTTGCCTCTTGCATATCTTCAGGACTCAGAAATAGAATACCTCTTTTCTTTGGAGTTGGCTTCGGAGGTTGTTCGGGAATAGTCCAATCATTATCATTACTCACTATATCATTCAATAGTATTTTAGCTTATTCAATAGTTCGTTCCCTGAAAACAAAACCAGCACAATTATCTAGGTGGTCCCTACAAGCATCGGTTAGCCCATTATAAAAGATATCAAGTATTTCATTTTCTTGAGAGGATGATGAGGCAAAGCATTGAGTAATTGGAGAAGCCTCCCCCAAGCTTGTGGGAGACTCTCTTCTTCAATTTGCACAAAGTTAAATATTTCCTGCAAGGCAGCTTGTTTCTTATGGGTAGGAAAATATTTTTCAGAAAAGTGATATATCATATCCTAGGGACTACGTACACAACCAGGAGCAAGAGAATTAGACCATATCTTAGCATCATCCTTTAGAGAGAAAGGAAACAACTTAAGGATATGGTAATAACGAATTTTTTTCTCACGAGTAAATAGAGTGGCTATATCATTCAATTTAGTGAGATGTGCCACAACAGTTTCAGAATCATGGCCATGGAAAGGATCATATTCAACCAAAGTAACTAAATCAGGATCAACAGAGAATTCATAATCCTTATCAGTAACAAAGATAGGTGAAGTAACAAACTTAGGATCATATTTCATTCTAGCATTCAATTTTTTTTCTTTCCACTTGCACAGTAATTTCTTAAGATCATCTCTATCCCTACAAGAAAAAAAGTCCCTAACTACCTCTCCTTCCATAACATAACCCTCAGGAATATTAGGCAATTCATATCTAGGAGAGCTAGGTCTAGCAGGTGTCTCATAGTGTTTAGTTTCAATAATTTCATTAGTTTCAGAAGTATCATAATTTTCAGCATTGACTCTAGCAATTTGTTCATCAAGAAATTCACCTAGTGGCATAGTATTAGCAAGCAAAGTATCATCATAAGCATCATGCATAGCAAAAGTGGCATCATCAATTACTTGCGACATATCAAAATTACTAGCACGTGGTGGTGTCGCAAACTTACTCATAACAGAAGGTGAATCAAGTGCAGAGCTAGATGGCAGTTCCTTACCTCCCTTCGTAGTAGAGGGATAGAACTTGGTTTTTGGATCTTTCAGTTTCTTCATAGTGATCAACAGATATAAATCCCAAGTGACTCATAGAATATAGGTATGCTCCCCGACAACGGCGCCAGAAAAAGGTCTTGATAACCCACAAGTATAGGGGATCACAACAGTTTTCGAGGGTACAATATTCAACCCAAATTTATTGATTTGACACAAGGGGAGCCAAAGAATATTCTTGAGTATTCATAGTTGAGTTGTCAATTCAACCACACCTGAAAGACTAAATATCTGCAGCAAAGTACTTAGTAGCAAAGTAGTATGGAAGTAACGACAATGATGGCAAAAGTAACAGTAGCAACAGAGAAGTAACTTAGCAAAGATCAATATGTGGAAATCTCATAGGCAATGGATCAGTGATGGATAATTATGTCGGATGGCATTCATCATGCAACAGTTATAACATAGGGTGACATAGAACTAGCTCTAATTCATCAATGTAACGTAGGCATGTATTCCATATATAGTCATACGTGCTTATGGAAAAGAACTTGCATGACATATTTTGTCCTACCTTCCCGTGGAAGCGGGATCCTAATGGAAACTAAGGGATATTAAGGCCACCTTTTAATAGAGAACCAGACCAAAGCATTAGCACTTAGTGAATACATGAACTCCTCAAACTACGGTAATCACCGGAAAGAATCCCAGTTATTGTCACTCCGGGGTATGCGGATCATAACTCGTAATAGGTGTCTAGAACTTATAAGATAGGATCAAGAAGACATATATATTCATGAAAACATAATAGGTTCAGATCTGAAATCATGGCACTCGGGCCCTAGTGACAAGCATTAAGCATAAAAAAGTCATAGCAACATCAATCTCAGAACATAGTGGATACTAGGGATCAAACCCTATCAAAACTAACTCGATTACATGATAAATCTCATCCAACCCATCACCGTCCATCAAGCCTATGATAGGATTACTCACGAATGGCAGAGATCATAATGGAATTGGTGATGAAGGATGGTTGGTGATGATGATGGCGTCGATTTCCCCTCTCCGGAGCCCAAAACGGACTTCAGATCTGGTCTCCCGAGGAAGAATAGGAGGTGGCGGCGGCTCCATATCGTGAAACGCGATGAACTCTTCTCCTTGATTTTTTTCTCCGTGAATAGGGATAAATAGGAGTGGAATTAAGGTCAGTGGAGCAGCAGGGGCTCCACAAGCCTGCTAGGCACGACCAAGGGGGGTGGCCGCGTGTGGCATGCTTGTGACCTATGGGTGTCCCCCCACCGGTTGATTCTTTTGCCAATATTTTTTATTAAATCCAAAAATATTCTCCATAAATTTTCAGGTCAATCCGAGAACTTTTATTTCTACACAAAAATAACACGATGGCAATTCTGCTAAAAACAACGTCAGTCCGGGTTAGTTCCATTCAAATCATGCAAATTAGAGTCCAAAACAAGGGCAAAAGAGTTTGGAAAAGTAGATACGATGGAGACGTACCAAGGTCTGAGCTTCATCAAAGCAGACATAGCATCCTCATCAGCTTCTCTGTAGGGAGATCCCTTGTTCTTCTTAGAAGCTAGGATGTCTATGGTAGTCCTCTTGGACTTCTTAGCAACAGCCTTCTTGGGTGCAGACTTGGTGCTCTTGGAGGGACCTTTCTTTGGCATAGCATCTACCAACAACTTCTTCTGCTTCTTCTTGGGAGGGGCCTTGACAACTTGCTCTTCTTCTTCCTCCTCCTCCTCCTATGCAGCAGCTCCAGTAGCCTCCTCAGGGTCCTCAAACATTGAGATAGGCCTGCAAACAACACAGATGATCCTTTTCCTGGCCTTCTTCTCTCCTGCCTTCTTAGGCAATGACTTCCTTGGGGGCTCAATGGTCATGGTAGCCCTAGCACTCTCAGGTGCTCTCATAGTCTCTAGAGGTGCACATACCTTGCTGACCACCCTCGTGGAAGAGGTGGCTTCAGTTGCTGATTTCTTGGCAGCCTTCTCTTACTTCTTAGCAAGAACCTCCACTGGCACAAAGTATGAATCCTCCTCATCTGAATTTAGCTTCTTCATTGTCCATAGCAGCCTTGGAAAACCCATGTGAACTAGGGGTGCCTGGATCTAAAAAGGAACTGGACCCAAGGCTAGTGCCTGAACTCATGTCAATGTCCTGCTCCTGCAAATTCTGGTTGTCCTCAACATCTGACATATCTGACCCTATGAATAGAGTATAGAAGAGTGGAATAGGATAAGTCAACACAAAATATAGAGTTTTTGAAGTTTGAACAAAAGATTCTCAGGGGTTGCATTCTGTCACATGAAAATCGATACAGCCGAAGCAAATTTTTTTGATGCTACCGAGACTGACTTTCTCTTTAACAGAAACTTGGCACTCCTTTTGGTGAGACCGAAAGATAGTACTCGATTTCACCGAGATCGTTCTTAGCAGCACAGAGGGCAAATCGGTGACACCGATTTGTTTGTTTCGGTTCCCACTAAGCCCATCGGGCGAACGACAAACCCTAGAAAATCAATTGTTCAGAATCCTAATGCAACTTTTGTGGATAGATTGTTCTCAAATGGTGGCTTATGAATGGAAAGACCTTAATGTGCAAGAATCGGAGAGGAGAGCACATGAAGGGCTCGAAATCATACCCAAGCTTGGTGACGACTTCGCTACAGTGGCGACGAGGGTGAAGATTCTGTCGACGGCATGGACTTCCAATGGCGAAGGCGCTTGGGAAGACAACGACAATGACCAAGGGGTCCTTTATGGCAGCTTAGGGTTTTGGGGCGCGATAGTTTGAGGATTGAATTTCAAAGCATCGGGTCCACACCATTTATACCGCTCGCTGTTGGTGACACCGATTCTAAATTTTCGGTGTCACCGAGTTTCTCAACTGTCAGCTGATAGGGAAACTCGATGTAACCAAGAATATGGAATCGATAGTATCGAGATAGAAAACCAGATCAACCCTAGGCATTCGGTGAGACCGAGATTTTTGAGTTGGTTCCACCAAGATGCACTTGGTTTTTTTAATGGTTAGTCCTTTCGATACGGAACTCCGAGTGCTCCTCACACAGAGAGATCGAAAAGTACTTGTTCAAATTTTGTGATGCAACATGAATAGAATATGAGGTGAGAAAGCATAGCTAGATAGAGGAGTGGTCCTAGGCATTCTTGTACATCCAATTAGCAAATGAAAAATCAAAAGCCAAATAGCAACAATTGGATGTCCTCAAATGAGTAAATAAATGCGGACCAACATGCTCACACAATAAGATGTCAAATGAAAACATGGCAAACATGCAGAAACACACTAGCATCTAACAAGCACTTCGGCAATGACAAAGTCATCTATATATGCGTATATTGACTTAGGAGCCAAGTAAGAATACTTAATCATAGGTCATACTCATCGTTAAAGCACAAGTGGGGTTACCACTTTTACATAAAGCATTTAATGTTGTCACATACTATGAGATGCTTTGACTCAAGTCTTAGAGTAAAGCTCCCCCTTTGTGACAGCCCAAGTGCTGTCCCTACCTTTTATGGCATTGTAACCTTGTGGACCCATGTTGTCATGTGTGTAATGAAATGATTTTGCTCCTTATCATGCCTTGTCTCATGCATTCATGCATCATGCATCATATAAGTCATGACATGCCATGCCTTTGTTGTGATGTGACCTTATTGTGGTTGGGAGTGTTCTTGTGATGTGGTTAGAGTGTGGGTGGTGCAACACTCCTTCTCCTTCCCCCTCTCTTACTCTTTTCAAAGAATCCCCATCTCTCTTCTATTCAAATGTGCTCTTTGTGAAATATTTCTTGCTGGTTTTCCCTTGTTATAAATGTTGGTCATCTCCAAATAATTCCTCTAACATTTCTAAAAAAAATAGTCCTATGCCATGGTTGGGATATTACATATATAATAATTTTCATGAACCATGCATACTTAATTAATAAGCTAAGTATTTGCTGGATCAAAAATGCCCTAACTACTTTTGTTAAAAAGCTTGCATTTTTGTGAGTTCAAAAGTATTTTTGTTTTTTAGGAAAACCCCTTCTTTCTCTGGGTGGAATTATATTGCTGTGGCTGTGTATTTTAAAAGAAAAGGAAAAAATCTCTCTGTTATTTTTGTGAGACAGAGAGAGTCGAGCTGGGCCTCTCCTTTCCCCGCGGCCCAGCCCAGGACCTACCGGCCACCTGCCCCATTCCATCTCCATTAGTAAGCAGAGAGAGAGAGAGAGCAGAGAGAGCGTGTTGCCGCCGTGAGCCTTTGCCATCGCCTTGCTGTCAGCCCGCGCCTATTTAGGCCCCCTCGGCGTCCGTGCCAACCCCCTAGGGTTCCCTCTTCCTCCTCACGCCACTGCCACCCTCTCTTCCTCCTCCTTCCTTCTTCGTCCCCAAGGTAAGTCTCTGGAGCAGAGAGAGATTCCGAGAGGGACAGAGAAGATCGCCGGCGTCTGCTCATCATCTCCGTTGACCTCATCGACGTCCATGGCGTCCAGGAGCTCGAGGAACCTCCCCGTGTTCCATTCCTGCCGCTAGGAGCCTCGGAGAAGCTCTACAGCGATGACCCCTTCTTTATCTTTGTCGGTGGCGCTCCGCTCCGTCGATTTCCCCTGCTTCCACTCTGGCGCTCATCTCCGACCCCCTCCATCGTCGTTTTCGTCATCAGCCCCCCTGTGGTGAGCAGCCGTTCGTCGCCAACTTCCCCTTTGCTCTGATGCGTGCGCGTGGTCGTCGTCTCTAATGAGCCCGTGCTCGCTTCTGCCGTAGCTGTAGGTGCTTGCTATAGTGGGTCTCGTCGTGTGTTAGGCGTGGGAGTGGATTCCCCGTAGTCACCTCTAGCCCCCCGTCGGAGCAATCGACCGCTAGGGTCCTCTGCTCGCCGGAATCGTCACCGTCAGTACTGTCGCCATAGTGTGCAGGTCGTCTTCTGTTTTGTCAGTTAGCAGCGCTAAGTGTGGTACTAAAGTAGTCGATGCCCTCTCCTGTTAAGACCCGATGTAGTAGCGTAGTGGTGTGCGCTCGGGGGTGAGACCAGTAGGTCTGGGGTTCGATCCCCAACCCCCTTTTTTCTTTCGTTTGTTTTTTCTTCTTTGCTGATGTGTAGTGTGTATGTGTATGTGTATAATACATGTATAGATGGTTTTTCTACTTTCTTCCCTTTACTGTTTAGTATACATATGTGTATGTGAGTGTATGTGTGTGAGTGTGGTGCTACATGCATGTGTATGTGCATATATGCACTTGTGCATGTGTGCATATGTGTGTGTGATGAGCACCCACACACATAGTGGTGTGTGTGTGCCCATATGCACTTGTGCATCTCTAGCTATGTGTGGTGCATGCTTGTGTAGTGTGTGTGTGTGGGTGTTGTGTGTGTGTGTGTGTATGACAAGTGGGCCATGCCCCACTTGTCATACACTAGATTGTATTGTTTGAATTGCTGTTTTATTGTTTTAATAGATTGTTTCTATTTGTAGTAATAATCCAATTCTGGATATAGACAATTTTGGACATGAACATTTTTAGTAATAAATCACTTATGATATGAAGGTGATGTTTTGCTACCCAAGCTTTGTCATGTTGTTTCATGTAATCATAGGGGTATAATATATGCTTTTGGGGTAGAAAAGTCCAAGGTATTCATTGGTGTAATTGGATTTAACTTTTGAGCAAGTTCATAAAAATGTTATTTTCTGCTATGATGCTACCTTGTCATTTTTGTATGATTTTATCCATGCTTGCTTTAGGGAATGTGCCAACATGGAAGTGTTCGTGTTTTATGTCTTCTATGCCATGGTAATTTTGTTGGTCATGATAATCATCCATATAAGTAGGAAACTTGCTTTAAAGTAGCTAATATGATGTTGCTGTTTTCAACATGCTAAATATTTCTAAGTCTAAGAATCTGGTATTATTTTTATGCCATATAGAGTGGATGCTACCAAGTGCTATGTTGTGATTTAGCCCAAGCTTAGTGCTAGTGTTTTGGAATATATGTTGTCTTCTAGCACCCTATTAATTGTCATGCCATAAGATTGTCTCTAGCATCATTAATTACTTCTGTCAACTTACCATCAGCTTAACTCAGATTCCAGAAAATTGTTATTTTCACCAAGTCCCTAAAATCTGTTTTATCATGCCAACTTGAGAGCTTCATGCTTATTGATGTGTGCCTCCATTCAATATTGTGTAGTTGGATAAGTTGATAAGCATGCTATGTATTTTCTGGCAATGCCTTGTGTGAGGTTGTAGGCTTCCTGTAGCTTAAGCTATGGGCTGTGAAAGTTGCTATGTTGCTGTTTTGTGGAAGATTGTTGTTTTAGTGTTTTGTGACTTGTGGGAGCTATGCTCCATGGAATTGTTTGATCTTTGGCTCCAATGTGATTGTTTTTCGTTACCTAACCAGTGGCTACCTTGGAATGCCAAGGAATAGCCCATGGTCTTCATGGTCTTGTGTTTTGGCTTCGTTACTTCCCGTGAGCGTATCGTGCGAACCGTTACTCCGTTTCTTACGTTCGACATATGCATTTGCATTGATTTTGCATGGAGCATTCATATTTGCCATGTTCATGAATGTTCAAACAACTTAACATGAGGTGCTGTCTAGAATCATAAAGAACTAATCTATTGCATGTGGAACATGACTAGTTTAGGATTGCCATGTTAAATACTTCCACGAATCATGCATCATATTGTTTGAGCATTGCACCTTGGTTGTTTGTTTATTCCTTGATGTTTCTCTTGGGGTAGACGCGACTGTTGAACCTAAGTACGAGGATCCAGGAGAGTATCACTACGAGGATCCTGCTACTTGTCCCTCTGAAGACCCAACAGGCAAGATGATCGTACCCGGATCCCGATACTATTTTTGCCTTGGTAGATGTCTCGTTCTTTTTGTTACTATTGCGATACCTACCAATTTATTGTCAAGTCTCCTACATTGCCATGACAGCCTTTAATCCCTCCACATCCTAGCAATCTTTGTTTGGCTAAGTTACCGTTGCTCAGCCCCTCTTATAGCGTTCTTAGTTGTAGGTGCATGTTGTTTCCATGTGATAACATGGATTGCTGGCATATCACCATATTATCTTCTGTTATTTAATTTAAAGAACCTATATATCTTGGTATGGTGGAAGGCTTGGCCTTTTGCTCGGTGTTTTGTTCCACTTTTACTGCCTTAGGTACTTGTTATCGGTGTTATGTTTCCATATTTTGTGCTCCTAACATGCTCGGGGTTGTTATGGGGACCCCCTTGATTATTTGGTTGAGATTAGGACTTGTTTGGCAAGACCCAACATTGGTACTATTGCTTAAAAAACTTAATAAAATTTGCATAGGGCTTTGCAACCCCGTGGATAATTAATCAACAACCCGGGCCAGTGCTCCTCATGAGTGTTGGTCAAAACTAGAGCACCGTGCGGGGCCAACCCGAGGCAACTCAGGAGATTTCTATCAGGCCATCGTACACTTCACTTATCCGGTCATGTCCTGAGAAGGAGATACGCGACTCTTATCGGGTTCGTCGACACGTCGGGAGGTCTTGCTGGACTTGTTTTACCTTTCTCGAGTGGCTTGTGTGTGGAACACTGATCTTCTTCGGGCTATATCGAGGTGTTGGTATTCCTTTGGAGTTGCCTATGATGATCGCGAGATCCGTGATCAAGGTTATTCCCGCGGAGTGTGGTTAATTTATGATGGACTAGTTGGAGCACCCCTGCAGGGTTAAATCTTTCGGAAAGCCGTGCCCGTGGTTATGTGGCAACTTGGATATTTGTTTAACACCCGGTTATAGTTAACTTGAAGTAAACTTTAATAAAATACACAAACTGTGTGAGTAACCGTGATCGTCTCTGCTCGAGGACATGGACCGAGAGAGAACACAGTGGGGTTATGTTTGACGCAGGTAGGTGTTCAGGATCTCTTAGAGGTCATTCTAGTTCCCGATCGTTTATCGTAGACCACATATTTATTTTCATGTCTCGTAAGTTTAGCCACCATACATGCTTAGAGCTACTACAAACTAAACACATACCCCTTCCCAACCTATGAGCTTGAATAGTCTTGGTACCCGGGCGCGAGATTGGTGAGTCCTCGTGGCTCACAGATTACTTCAACCACCACAGGTGCAGGTATAGACGAGATCGTGCCAGATGACATGACGCAGCTCCAGTGGGAGTTCGACGAGGAGCGTGGCTGAATGTACGTCACATATCCAGACGAGTGAAGCGGCCGTGGTCGTGATCTTTGGGGCTAGCTAGCCAGTGTCATTACTTCATTTTATCGTTTGTTTCCGTCCGTAGCCGGACCCTGCCTTGGATTGATGTTTGAATAAAATGTGTGGACTTGTAATTTAGCATGTGGCAAGTGTAAGCCAACTCGTATACTCTTCTCTTCCTACATGTATGATGTAATGATACTGTGCTTGCGAATGATAGGATGCACCTCTATCCCTGTCGAGGCCCCTGTGCCTTAATATAGACAGGCACGCATCTTGGGCGTGACACCCTTGATGTGACACCCCCCATAGGAGGGACAAACTAACCTTGGGTTTTGTTGATGAAGACTTCATGTAGGTGAAGTAGTGGTGGATGCTCAAAGTTGATGAAGATCACCATGAGTTGGGAGCATCCTTGTTGTTTCATTACTCTTCTCACCTACATGGGTTAGTCCCAACGCACAAGAGACAAATACAAGGATATCTATGGACATGGAGTGCAAATCATACATGATGATGTCCATTGATTTGTTGATACCTTGTCCCTTGCTTATCTTTGAGGGAATGTGTGACTCCTTGAACTATTGCCTGATGTTGATGTTGATTGCAACTAGTTCTTTCCAATAATGAATATGAGTGGATTTCATTGGTGGAGTCACCCCTCAAGAACTTCTCTAGTTCTTATTCTTGGGGACCCACATCAAGTTGATGGGGATCCTTGGTGTTGAATTAGCACTTGTAGAAGTTGAGCTTGTAGTAGTCTTGGGAACCCACTTCACCAAAGCTTGGGATTCATCTTCGTATGAGTCAATGTCCTCTTGAAGCTTGTTCTTGACCTTGAGCTTGGGGTCTTGTGGTGGAAGGTCATCTTGAGATTTTCTTCCATTGGGGAGAGTATTTTCATACTTCTCCTTTTGAGGAACAAACTTGGGATTGGGGTATTGACCTTCTTCCCATTCAGCTCCATTAGTGTTGACGTAGCCAATCCCACGGTTCTTCTGGTATCCTCCGTGCTCGCGTACAATCTTCTCAAATTGTTTGCACCCGGCAAGACTCTTGTAGATACCTTACTCTATAATCGCTTTCAAAAGTACATTTTCTTTCTCAAGTGTAACTTGGCTAAGAGAAGAGTTAGTGGGATCAGTGGAACTACTAGAAGCAATATCATTGTATTTATCATTTTCATTGCTACTAGTTGAAGAACCTTTCTTGCCTTTGTTACTAGCTTGCTTCGTCTTAACTTGTGGCATGAACGTAGACAAGAGAAGTCGTTTGGTTAGATAAGAGGAAGTCTTCTTTCAAAGATCATCATTGATAGCTTTAAGGAACTCATGCTTTTGCTCTAAGTTGAGCTTCTCGAAGCGGAGCTTCTCATGTGTCCTTTCAAGCTCTCTATGATCTTGTAGAGTAGACTCATGAGCTAACTTAAGAATGTTTAGTTCTTGAGTTAGTCATTCTATTTCCAACTTATCATCATGACATGACTTATCTAGACTAGAGTGATTACTAGCAAGTTCATCTTGACTAACATTACTACATTTGTCAAATAGCAAGTCATCTTCAATTAACAAGTCATCCTCATCACTATTGAAATCAAGATACTCGGGGTGTGATACCTTGGGGCCTTTAGCCATGAAGAAACATCCACTCCTATCATTTGGTGAATCAAATATGTCATAGGAGTTGGTTGTCACTAGTGCAAGTCCGGCAACACCTTCATCTTGACTATAGTCAGAGTTGGAGTGGTAGCTTCTGTAGGAGTTTTTGTCGGATTCGGAGCCGAAAACCCATTCACCAACATGAGCTTGATGTCTTCTTCTTGAGTAGCTCTTGGTGTACTTGTCCTTCTTCTCCGAGTCCCTACTTCTCCTTGAGGGTCTTCGTTCATAACGATCATCCCTACTCCTCTCTCTTTGAGGTGACTCGTCTCTTGAGCTTTGTCTTCTTGGTGACTCTTCTTTCCTTTTGTAAGAAGTCATGCACTCATTGGAGTAGTGTCCGGGCTTCCCACAATTGTAGGAGTTTACGTCATGACTTGAAAAACGCTTCTCTTTATGTCTTGAGTTGGAGCTTCAATCTTTGCCTCTATTCTTGTATAACTTGTTGAATTTCTTGACCATGAGTCTTATCTCTTGATTTGTGACAAGGTTGTCGCTTGAGGTAGCGGGAGCATCACATGTGGCCTTGTAAGCACTGCTAGACTAGTGGTGAAGCTCTTCCTTGTCCTTGAGTGTCATATCATTAGCAACAATCCTTCCAATCAGTTTCGTTGGCTTGAGATCTTTGTAGTTGGGCATCATTTGGATCCATGCGCATACATTGTCATATCAATCATCCAAGGCTCGAAGTATCTTCTTGATGATTATTTTGTTGGTCATTTCTTCACTTCCTAAGCCGACAATCTCATTGGTGATGAGAGCTAGCCAAGAGTACGTCTGAGCGACTCCTTCACCATCCTTCATCTTGAACTTATCATGCTGACTTTGAAGAACATCCAACTTGGATTCTCTCACAGATTCGGTACCTTCATGCATATCAACCAAAGTATCCCAAATACCTTTTGCATTCCCAAGACGGCTGATTTTCTTGAATTCTTCGGGGCATAGGCAGTTGAAGAGAATGCCACATGCTTGAGAATTTAGTGGCAACATCTTCAATTCATCCACAGTCACTCTGCGATCCAGTTCCCTTCCATCCGCAAGGAATTCACCTTGCAATCCAACACGAACAACAACTCAAACGGCGGGGTTATGACCAGGAAGATGCATTTTCATTTTGTGCTTCCAACTAGCAAAATTTGTACCATCAAAGTACGGACCTCTACGGTGATAATTTCCCTCACTAGAAGCTATACTCTCCTAGGTTGTGAAATCAATGCAATGGAGACCAATGCTCTTATATGACTTGTAGGATCGAAAGTAGGTCTAGAGGTGGGGGTTGATTAGACTACTTGACCAAATAAAAATCTACTTTTTCCCAATTTTGAAGTGTTGGTAGATTTTAGCATACATAGCAAGTCAAGTACACCCTACACATGCATGTCTACGAGTATAGCAGAGGAAAGTAATAACAAGCATGAGTAGTAAAGGAAGGGTAGGAAGATCAAACACAATTTGAAGACACGATGATTTTTTCCCATGGTTCCGATAGGTGGTGCTATCGTACGACCACGTTTATGGAGTCTTCAACCCACGGAGGGTGACGGTCGCGGGAGTCCACGGAGGGCTCTACCCACGAAGGGTTCCACGAAGAAGCAACCTTGACTATACCATGATGGCCTATGTCCACAGAGGACTAGCCTAACTTGGGGTAGATCTTCACGAAGTAAGCGATCTCCTTGTCCTTACAAACTTCTTGGTTCAGTCCGCAACACGAAGTAGAAGGCTCCCAAGCGACACCAAACCAATCTAGGAGGCACCACCCTTCAAAAGGTAATACGCTCGATAATGTTGATGAACTCCTTTCTCTTGTGCCTAAAGATGATAGAGTCCTCAACACACAATCACTCTCTCACATGTTTGGCTTTGGTGGAAGAGATTGATTGGGTGGAAAGCAACTTGGGGAGGCTAGAGATCAAGATTCATATGGTTGGAATGGAATGACATGATCTCAACACATGAGTAGGTGTCTCTCTCTCAGAAAATCTAATAGGATAGGTTGGGATCTGTTTTGAGTGCTTCTCTTCGCGAGTGGGTGGTGGTGGAGGGGTATATATAGGCATCTCCAAAAATTCAACCGTTACACCAAATACGTCAGACTCGGCGACACTAATGTGTTACCTCAAAGGTAGCAACTTTTGAATCTCGGTGAGAACGATACATAATACTCGGTTGCACCGATAAGGTGACCAATGGTCAGATTGCCAGACTCAGTGACATAGATTCAACAAACTCGGTGGTACCGATTTTGTGAATTTGCATAACAGAAAGTTGGCAACCCAAACTCGGTGGCACCGAAGCAGAATCGGTTGCACCGAAGGGTTAGGGTTTGGCTGAGTCTGTCTGAGGCTGAGAATCGGTGGCAGTGAGTGGAAAGTTTTGGTTGCATCGATTTTGGATATTTGGCTTTGGACATACTTTTTGTGGAAGAGCTTGTGGGTGTATGTGGTGACTATCACTTGTGTACGTATGAGCATTTTGTTTACCAACAGTACCTTACACCCCTTTTGATAGTATTGGCTTTCCTATGGACTCAAAGTGATTTGTCACAAAGTAAAATGTAGCATGCTCTTGCTTGAAGCTTTTCCAATCTATTTCCTTGCATCTTGGGGTATTCCACAATAATTTTGCCAAGCCATCATTGAAATTTTCCTGAAACATGCTTAGTGGAAACATTAGTTCAATGACATATATGGTGTTATTAATTACCAAAACCACCAACGGAGCAATGTGCTTTAAGACTCCCAATCAATCAATAATACTATAAAACCATATCAATAGATAAAGGAGAATGAATTACACTACAAAATGCAACACAAAGAATACTTGAGATCCTCCAACAAGAATCTTGAAGGACACTTTGAGAATGAATTAAATCGTTGAGGACCCACCACGATGAACCTCCATATACAAAAGAATTATCAAAAAGACATGAAGTTTGAAAAATAATAAGATTGAGGCTTTGCGGAGCTTCGCGACGAGATACTTTGAGAAAACTTGGAACTCTAGAAAAGAATAGAACTTAGAATCGATAATTTGATATCATGAACATCTTCATAGGAAGGATTCAAATCATGTTGATGATATAAGAATAAGAGGTATGTTATGCTTTTCCTTCATCAATTTAAATTGATGATAAGCAACGGATTCGGCGTACCACTTACTTTTTTCGAAAAAGATTGAAGAGAATTAAGAGCACAAACTTTAAGAAGTCTTCAACGAAACACCGCTAAGAATTCAAAAATGAATGAGGATACTAAGAATGAATGGAGATAAATGAGAATGAGAGATCATGAACCGACTAGCAGAAAACTTCAATAAGGCACTGTAAGAATTGAGATACGAATGAAGTGACATCATTTGAGAACGAAAGCTGAAAGCTGAGAAAGAAGAAATCTTCTGAAATGATGGCCTTCGGAGGATCTAGAAATGAATACAACTATGAAATGCTCCAGATAGATATGGAAGGGAGTTTTCATGATCGAAAATAATTGAAAATGACAACATCAACCTTGAATTGCGGATTCCATGAGAACGGGCAAAGATTTAAGAGAAACTCTCCTTCGGCCTTCCAAGTTGGGAACAATGACGAGAAACAACATCATGAATTACTAAGACACCCCGGAACAATGAATAAAGAAAAAAAGGTTGATCTAAGGATGAAATTATTCGAAGCCATCTTGTAGGAGGAATATGACTAGCGAGATTCATTCTTACATCATATATGTAAACAAAGTTGACATCCTCGAAAAAGATTGGAAGATCCAGGTAAGATCCTACGAAAAACCAGTGGGTTATGGGCCCTCCCGAAAGAAACACCGTTGAAACGATTGTTTAGGAAGAGAGATTTCACCGGTACAATTATAAACTCGACGAGATAAGAGCATCAAAATAATTTGAAAGGATTTGAACGAAAACACAAATCTTTTGAGATATCTTCAGCACTCTGGATAGAATTGAGAGGGATGTATAAATAAGAGAGCCCGTATACGGACTTCCAACATGGAAAACAGTTAGTGAATAAAAAGGATTCGATGAACACTGAGACGTTGAATCGAATCCACTGGGCAAGAAAACAAGAATGAAGAATGATGAACTTAGCACTTGACAATCTTCACAATGAATCATTGTATACATTACAGAAGAAAAGATAGCGGAAGCATCAATGAGAAGAAAGTTACTTGGATTATAATTAAATTGCTGAATAAAAAGGGCGGGAGGGTGGGGGAAAACAAGGACAACTTGGAACGGATGAACTGAACTTTGGAAATAAAATAAGAGGATTGGTCTTGCAAATATTGAAAGGAATTGAATTGGAAAGTAATTGACATGAATTTGATTGAGGAAAAGTATTAGCACTCCCATAGAAATATGAGAACACCGCTTAGAAAAGATATGAAATCAACACTTGACATCGAAGCAACTTGAATTACCATACTACAAACCAAACAAAGGACGAGGCTTGTGGATTAAGCCAGAAACAAATACATAACCCATTATGCATTTGTTGGAAGGATAATCCTAGTTAACTACTTGAATTCCCACTAGAGAACTCTCAAAATCTTTCTGGTTATGCAATCTAGTCCAATGGATACACGGAGCAGTTATTGAATAAATAACTCAACTCCTAGCAACAATACTACACATCCACTGTATCACATTCGTCACACATAACCGGATAAACCTCGGAAACTCATCCACCTTGGACCCTCGTAATCACAATGATACTAATTATGGCAGTACATTTGGACTCTCTCCCTAGTACCTGGTGATGCCAAACTGATCTCGCCACAAAGAGTTTCGAAGGAATTTTGAACATCCTCGTCGTGAGATACTAAGGAAGCTGAACGATAGAAAGTGTGACAAGAATCCACTGGAGCTTAACTCCCCGGGACAACTCTTCCTCAATCTACAGGAGGCACCAGGAACAAAATCCCGGTCACAACAACATCGTAGAGTTTCCAAAATACCCGCTTGATCCTAAATTTTTTTGAGTGAGAAGAAGGGTAGAATTAAAATTCCTATGTCAGGATTCCTCACCAGAGCATAGAAGAGGATTAAAAAGAATCCTATTCTATGATATATAACTAGACTCAAAATAATTCTTTTCTATACTCGACAATGGCCGAGTTCGATCAATGAAGGGGGCTCCTAGGTTGGTATGGCTCTGATACCAACTTGTAACGCCCCAGATGCGGTACTATCCTCATCCAAGCTCCAGGGCCTTGATAAGGATAGAAGCGCATCTCGTCGTTTCGCAAGAATGGAAATCGTTACAAGCACATGTAGAGAGGAGATGAGTATATTGAATTGGCTTACACTCGCCACAAGTTCAATCATTATCATCTCAAACACAAACAATCATTGCAATCATCATACATAAAAGCAGAGTCTGACTACAGACAAAATGAAACAATAAAAGCGACATCCATCCTTGCTATCCCAGGTTGCTGGACAGCAACCCATCCTATGATCGTTGAAGAAGAAGAAGAACTCCAAATCAAACAAGCATCATTCTCACTTCAAAGCATCGCATTACCTACACCTGCAACTCTTGTTGTAGTAATCTGTGAGCCATAGGGACATAACAATCTCATTTCCAAGGGTATGAAGACTAGCAAAGCTTAATGGGTGAGGTATGGTTAAGTGGTGAGGCTGCATCAAGCTAAGCATTTATTTGAGCGTCTAACTTACGAGCACAAGAATAAGAAGACTGATCTACACATAAATGGACGCGAACTAGCAATGATGAGGAAGTGATCCCGAAAACCTACTTACGAGTCAAACATAACCCCATCATGTCTATTCTTGGTTCAAACCTCACAATAAGAGACAATCACGGTTACACACACAGTTGGTGTATTTTATTTGAGTTTACTTCAAGTTTTCTATGACTAGATGTTAATATTTTTTCCAAGTTCCACATAACCGTGGGCACGGCTCCCAAAAAGGTTTAAACTTGCAGGGTTGCTCCAACTCATCCATCACAAATTAGCCACAAGCTGCATGGAAAACCTCAAGCGTGGGATAGCCAAAGCACCCTTAGAATCCCGGTGCGCAAGACATTCTAGAAAGCTAAAACAAATCCAACAAGGCCATGCAGCGTGTCGATACCCCGATAGGAGCCACGTATCTCGTTCTCAGGATATAACCTGATTGTCCAAACTTCCGGTAGGCCAATCACAGAGTTGCCCCTGGCGGCCACAGGCGGTAGACAGGTTGGACCAACACTCATGAGGAGCACTGGCCCGGGTTGTTGATTAATTATCCACGGGATCCAGAAAGTCCCTACACAAGTTTTATGATTTATTCAAATGCAGCACCATTGCTGGTCCTTGCCCGAAGAGTTTTATCCCAAAACGAATTATCAAGGGGGTCCCCATAACAACCCCAACATGTTAGGAGCGCTCGATATGGAACATAACACCGGTACACAAGTAACTAGGGCATTAAAGGTAGAACAAATCACCGAGCAAAAGGCCAAGCCTTACACCTTTTTCCAAGTATATATGTCACTAGTGCATTCACGTGCTATGTACAAACGGTTTTTACCCCTTTCCACAATGCAGTTATAAACCGTCACCTTGCACGTGTGGGCGATAGGGGATGCTATCCCACACGACACACATAAATCATCGGCGATGCCTTCATCCGGTCACACCCGCCACACAAACATAGAGCGTGTGTGATTGGGAGGCCATCACAAACAAACATATTGAAGAAGTCATGTGATATGTGATTCACATCAAACATAGGGAATCCCAAAGATATGTCTTTGTTCGTAGTGCACATCACACACAATTTTCTGCATCACATTGTTCGCGATAGGACTGGCCATCACACACGATAGTCATAATTCCATCGAGTGTGTTATTGAATACATCAGTCATGGTGCCTAGAAGAAACTGTTTGGCATTGGGCTATCCATCAGACACACTTGTTGAGTGAAAACGTTTGTGATAGGGTGGCCTAACGCACAGAGTTGTCGACCGAAAGTCATGTGTGATTGTTCACTGATCCAACATGCAAACTTTCTAGAAACCATGCGGGTTTGTTGAGGTCATCGCCCATGGTGTTGTCTTAGAAACCACCTACAATAGAAACCACAATTATCAGCCTAATTGCTCTACTATTTATATTCCATTTAGTAATCTAATCAACATATCATATCAAGCACACAATATATTTGCTATTCATATTACGGGAACCGAGATTTCATAATTGAATTACATCACAGTAGTACATCATATATGCATATACTACCTAGCTACCCAATTGCAGAACAGGACAAAGTCGAATGCAACATGTAAAAACTTTGGAGATTAAGTATCACCATAGACGGTAAATAGACATATGAGTCTCATCTAGAAAACTATTGAAGAGGAAGGTTTATATTGAGCTTTCAGTGATGTCAAAGGTCCTCGCCACTTTAGGCCAGTGCCTGTGGATGATTACCCGCCCATCTGTCGTCCCCTTGATGAAGACTTCAAGACTATACCGTGGGTGTTGTATGAATACCTTCCTTGCCCCTTGACCGTATAGGTGGTTTGAGACATAATCATTAATGAACGACCTTGAAAAGGACTGAAAACAAACATATGCATAAATATCTTTTCTGAAATTTAAATGGCGCAAAGGGAAAAGGACAAGGTGAAAGAGATGGTACCATCCTATAGTTGACTAATGTTTTCTTCATTATGTAGAGAGACATCTTGTTGTTCTTTATATCTAGTTTCTTTATCTTAAGAATCTTTCTGAGTTTCTTGATCTATATTCAAGGACACCTCATTTCCCCACATGCAAAAAGGGTCGAATATCGGGTCTAAACCTCTTGCAGCAGGACCTACATGTGTAAGAACAAATTATTTAAAAAACTTAATATTAGAATGGTTACTGCAATTGAACAATAATGTGCTATTAGCCAAAACACCATGGATGTGCAAATCTCAATGGTAAACTTCAATGTCTCCCATTGTTCCCTCCTGCAACATATTTAAGATAGATATTGATCAGGTTATAAGTGATATTTGGCATACTATGAGTGGAATATGTTAATGAAAAATAAACCAATCCCGGATCCAACAGATTAATTCGAGCCACATGGAAAGCCAGTTGCCTAAACCAAGCGCGCTAAGAACTAGGAAATATAGCAATTGTATATGTTTCACATGTATTTTAGTACATCTAAATTCCATTTATTTCTCACACGCATAACAATACAAAATTTTACCAACAACAATTGAACATCACATTGTTTAATTGAACTAAATAGTTAAATGATCACCACAACAAATGAACGAAACAGTTAACTAAGCACCACACTGCACAATAGAACATATACTAGAAGGTCAGTTTGCAAGTAGCATTACATTGGGAATTTCACTAGAATTTCTAAATGAAAGGTAGGAGTAACACATGCAAGAAGTAAACCAAACATGCTTAACTGGCGTAGCTTGCTGAACATAGGTCCTTAGTGATAAAGCTAACAGAAAGAAGATATTCCTCATCATCGAAGATATCGATGACGATGGGCTCCTTCGACTTGGAAGAGGGCAATGCCTCCACATCGTAAGTGCACCCCTCGTAGTGGTGAGTGGCATGATCCTTCCCTAGCACCAACATGCTAGCTCTAGAGTTGAGGTAAGCATGGGCACGCTGAGAAAACACATTGTAGTCTTCGTCGAACACATCGACGATGCCCTTGAGAAAACACCATGAGTTGTTGTTTATAGAAGTCAACCGCATGGCTACGTTTGCACGCGAGGCTTCGACGGTGGTCTCATGGGCTAAGTGCTCATCCAAGATTTGGGGTTCAGCACACATGGCAGCCAACGCTGCCTCATTTGCGCGTGCAGTCGCCATTTGCTTCTCCGCTGCCAAATGCTCCTTGAGATCCTGGCTATACTGCATGCACCATGTCTTTCGGGGGTGATTATTTGGAGGATGGGGCAGTGATTTCGGTGGAAGGTGTCATGCCAGCGGTTGGTCCATGTGGGATGGAGGAGGGGGTGGGAGAGGGGGTATTGGGGAGATGTGGATTACCTGACTAGATGGAGGAGGCCGAGAAGCAGGAAGGAGCGTCGCCGACAAGGAGGCGGCGCTGCAAGCAAGCGGTGAAGGTTTGAACTAGGAAAGGAATGAGGAAAAGGGGAAAATGTGGCTTTTGATTGGTATTTAGGGGGTGAAGGTGGTAGATATTTCACCGTAGCCCAAATTTTTGTTCGGTGCAGCGAAAAACTGGCACGGGAAGTATCATCGGACATAGTCCCTTATTTAGAACTGTGTGCGATATCTAAACATCGCAAAAGAAACATGTAATTTACCCCGTGTGTGATGAGCTTGAATGTGCAAAATTTTCTCTTCAAGCTTCCGACGTAAGATTGGATACTACATTGCACACGGTTAGTGCTAACAAATTGTGTGTGATGAACTTGAATTTCATTTTCAATTGGAAGATGGAATGGGGATATGGAGGGAATTTTTGATCTGAATTTACCTGGTTACAATGGTCATCCACGTCATTGCATAATTTAAAACCAATTGTTTATTGGGGTATTACAAAAAAGAGCCTACACCAGAGCCCGCACTTACTTAATAGAGCAATTAATCAAAGGTGGTTGATCTTAACATTACTATAACAGAAGAACATTGCTCTAAACGAAGAATAATTTTCTGCCTAACACTTGTGGATCTTTGCCACATCCTCCATGACGGACTCACACTCAATGACTTCCAAGGGAAGGGGCTCCATGGCTTCCATTGCCACATCCTCCGCAAGCATCTCGCAGTCTGCTTCTGCCATCTCTTTGGAAAAGGTCGCCATGAGCCGGGTGTGGGCGGTCACGGTCAATGTGTGGACGACCTCCATCTCGGCTAGGGAGGCTACTGACGAATGGACGGCTGCACGAGCACTCTCGGCGATTGCCAAGTCTTCGAACGTAGGTTGTCGACCTGTGTCGTAGAAGGCCTCTGCTATTTGTGCGATGACCAACACGAGATGGGCGTGGCGGCCTCGACATAGGCGTGGGCAGCCGCCATGAGGGCTATGATGGCTGCCGATGAACGGACAGTTGCTGTGCCTTTCTCTCCATTTGCTATCTCAATCGCGGATGTTGCTGTCGCCATCTTAGCTAAAATAGTTGCCTTTCGGCGGCTGTAGCTGCCCTGTCAGAGATTGCGACCACATGAAGGGATGTCGTGAGCATGGTCATGGCTGATGCGGCCGCGCTCGGGCTGGAGTGGGTCACCGAAGTTGCCTTCATGATGCGGATCCATGTCCCCAGCTTTCACCGACAATGTTTGGATAGTATATTGGTCTTGGGGAGCAAGAGTGACTCTGTGGTTGACGCACCAGTGATGGACTGTAGCCGCTGAAGCTTCCAACGTAAGCCATATATATGAGGATTGACCCAAGATAATTTATACCACATAACTCATGTTTCATGATCAAGAACTGTTTGTGATGTACTTGATTTTCATATTGTTTTGAAATGAAGAATGAGGTTGCATTGGAAATTGAAGGTGTTACAATTGCAATAACATTTATCTACAGTGAACGTGCAACTATAGGAGTGTCTGTTAAATATGGAATTATTCAGGGTTGTTTAGGCCTTTTTAACCATTTGAAGAGTTTTTTAGACATCTCAGCACATAGTTCAAATATGAATTGTAGTTAAGCACATGCTAGCTATAGGCATCTGCATGGGTTGAAAATCATATATGTGTCGCTGGATACATGTTTTGGTGACATGCAAGAAATGGAAATGAATTCAAACCTCTCGGTATTTTGGCTCGGCCATAGACATTGAGAATCCGTGTGTCTCAACTTCCAGTAAATCCAAATATCGTCAGAAATTCCTGAAACTTTGCATGGTTTCATGTAATGGCTCATGTGTGTTATGGTAAAAAAAACCAATTCGGGACAAGTTTTGGCACAAACCTCTCACGAATCGAATATTCTCACAAGAAGCCATGTGGTTCCTATAGGGAACGCTCACCTTTTATGTGTGAAACAACATCCTCTATCTCTTCTCACCTTGAATTTATTTCTAGAGTCACCATAGAGCAATATGACTATTGTGCTAAACTATGGAATTTTTGAGGGTTTGTTTGGCCTTTTTAATACACTAATTGAGTTTTCTAGGCACATCATGTGCATAATTAAAATATGAACTACAATCACAAGGTCCAGTGCATGAAAATAGGTAGAAAAATCATATACATTTCCTTGGATGCATGTTTAGGTCCCACGCAAGAAAAGGGAATGAATTTCAAACATCTCAGCGTCTTGGAGCGGCTGCAAACATTGGGAAACTTGGTTTTTAAATTCATGCAGATCCAAACCTCGTGAGAAATTCATGAAACTTGGGCATGTGATGCCCTACAAGTATAGGTGATCAATCGTAGTCCTCTATATAAGTAAGAGTGTCGAACCCAACGAGGAGCTGAAGGAAATCATAAGAAGTTCTCAACAAGATATTCTCTCCAAGTGTTGTGAGTAACAGTCGTAGATAGTTTTGTAGCAACATAATTGGTAACAAGTAACAAGTGACAATAGTAAAAAGATGCAGCAAGGTAGCCCAATCCTTTTGAGCAAAGGACATGCCTGAAAGTACTCTTATATTAAGCAAGTGCTCCCGATGACACATGGGAATTTCTGTCTGGTCATGGTCATCAGGTTGAGTTTATTCGTGTTCGCTACTTTGATAATTTGATATGTGGGTGGACCAATGCTAAGGTATTGTTCTTACTTGAACTAATAACCTACTTATGATTAACCCCTCTCGCATGCATCCGCAACTATGAAATAAGAATTAAGATAAATCTAACCATAGCATGAAGCATATGGATCCAAATCAGCCCTTTATGAAGCAACACATAAACTGGGGTTTAAGCTTCTGTCACTCTCGCAACTCATCATCTACTTGTTACTCCACAATGAATTCCCTTTGGCCCATAGAATGGTGAAGTGTCATGTAGTCAACGTTCACATGAAACCACTAAGAGAAGTAACAACATACATATCTTCAAAATATTGAACGCATGCCAACTTCACAAGATTACTTATAACAAGACTTCTCCCATGTCCTCAGGAACAATAGTGACTACTCACGCATCATCAACATGTTAAAGTTTAGAGGTGTAATAATGATGATTAAGGATCTGAACATAATCTATTCACCAAGTAATCCAACAAGCATCAACTACGAGATGTAATCAACACAACGAGTAACCCATAGGTACCAATCTGAGGTTTTGAGACAAAGATTAAGTATAAGCGATGAACTAGGGTTGGAGATGAGATGGTTCTGGTGAAGATGTCGATGAAGATTGGTCCTCCCACGAAGGAGGAAGCGTTGGTGATGATGATGGCCTCGATCTCCCCCTCCTGGAGAGGGATTTCCTCAGCAGAATCTGACTACAGGAGTGCAAAAGGGCCTCTGCCCAGGTTTCCACCTCGAGACAATGGCGCCTCACCCCAAAAGGACGCTTATGATTTTTTCTAGGGTAAAACACACCGTATAGGATAATAGGGGCGTCGGAGAGCCAACATGGGGTCCACAAGCCATCAGGGTGTGCCCCTAGGGGGTGCCCTGTTGGCTTGTGCCCTACTGGCAGCACCCCTTGGTATATTTTTTCTCGAGAAATTATAAATATTACAAAAATATTCTCCATGAAGTTTCAGGTCATTTTGAGTCTGGTGATTTTTCTGCCCTTTTCTCGGTTTTCCGGTCCAAATTCCAGTTTCCGGAAATTTCCCTTTTTATGATGTAGCTTGCATATTTAGAGAGAAAAGACATAATAATTGTGTGATAATGTGGAATAGTGAACAAGAATAAAGTAAAAGGTGGTAAGAATTCATGATGCAAAATGGACGTATCAACTCCCCCAAGCTTTGACCTCACTTGTCCTCAAGCGAAAGCCAAACTCTAAAATAATGACCACATAATTTGAGAGAGAGGTGTTGATAAAAACAAAATACAAACACGAGAGCATCATGGATATCATCATAGAAGCAAGTATTCAATCATATCACCTCTCATGAACAAGTAACAATCAATTCACAATTGAATAAACATGAAGCATAATCTTTATTGTGAACCAACAATCAATCCAATTAGTCCTTGAGATAGATAGTCATAGCTTTTGTAATTGAGAGAAGATTCTATGTAAGAGCCTTGTACCTAGCAAGTTCACATATTCAACTACAGTTTAGCCTTCTATGATTGCTAACACACATTGCATATTTTTGGAACAAGTGATTCTGTGGGACACATAGAAAGATGGGGGCTTTATTGTTCTTGCCACCCAACTTATTTACCTCAAGGATAATGTCTACAATAATGGAACGTGATCATCTACATTCAGCTGGATATATTTGTTTAAATATTTCCTTAAAACATAATGCTTGCCACTAAAGAGTTACAAAATAAGAACAAGGGAAATATTATTGACTCTTGCATGAAAAATAAACTTTGTAAGAATGTAAAAGATAGGCCCTTCGCAGAGGGAAGCAGAAGTTGTCATGAGATTTTATTTGTTTGATATGTTCAATCTCTTAGTGCAAAAGAACATCACTTCATATTGCCCCTTGTGATAGCAAACTTTATTATTCACTCCGTCGCTTTTATTGCTTTACCATAACAAGATTGTACAAAGCTTATTTTCCTTTACAATAAAAGATCTTACATGATTAGAGGCAATTTTTATTTCCTTGTGCAACAATGACAACTTACTTGAAGGATCTTATTCAATCCATAGGTAGGTATGATGGACTCTCATGGTAAGAAACTGGTTTTAAGGGTTATGAATGCACAAGTAGTATCTCTACTTAGTGCAAATCTTTGGGCTAGCAAAAGATCCTAAGCAAGCATTACATGTTAAAGGATTCAATACCATATAACTTCTATGCAAAGTAAACAACCATGATCATTATGTTGTCTTCCATGTCCCACTTCAACACTTGGTCATTATGTAATATTTTGATGGAAGCTCACAATCATAGAAGGTGTTCAAGGTAGTATATTTATATGTAAATCTCCTCTTCTCTACCATAATTTTGCATAGATCATATCAATTACTAACATTATGTTTGTAAGTTTTCAACATTTATTATTGCTTATACTTATTTCCTATGTGAATTCATTACTTCGGAAGAGATAGCCATATGATTCTTTTCTATTCTTTTATTTCCATGCTAAGATGATGGGTGCAAGTGAGGAAGAGGCACACGATCTCAACTAACTTTATTATTTAACTCTCGCACTCGATTACAAGTTTAGGTATAACTCAAAGAAAAAACTCTAAACAAAGAAAATCTAAAATTTTAACTCTCTTAATCATGAAAAACTAAGGATCGAACTAAGATAGATAGTGGTGATAAAAGGTGATGGTGATACGATACCGGGGCGCCTCCCCCAAGCTTGGAACAAGACAAGGGTGGTGCCCATACCCATGTACTCAAGTGTTCTTCGGTGATGGCGGTGGTGTTGTAGTAACGTTCTTCTTTTCCAATTTGTCCTCAAGGATGAAGTTTTCTTCCCTTAGATCATCGTTCTCTTGTTCAAGCTTCAATATCATTTTGCATAAGGCTGCCTTGCTCTCCTACATAAAACAAGAAGGGATAAATTGTGTATTGGTTTCCCTCCATTAGGGAGGCTTGACTTCTTCAATTCCACATGCATATCTCTAGGTTGAGGTAGTGGAGCTTCATCTTCATCTGAACTAGCTTCCGGACCGACATCTTCTATATCCTAAAAATCGGTGTCTTCTTCCTCATCCGTGGACCATAGGTAGGGGTAAATATCCCCAAAGATCTTTGGATATACAACATAGTGGGATACGTAGCTCTCTCCATTCGAATCTTGGGACGACATATTTTCCGATCTGCGAGAAAAACAGCTCGAAAAAAACCCAGAGGAGAATCTCATGATGTGGTGGACTAAACATCCGGGAGTATATATAATGATTTTGCTAGGTTAGAATACATGTTCTGGAAGAAATTAGAGTCTAGAGGGCACACCAGGACCCCACAAGCCATCAGGGTGCGCCCTTAGGTGGGGGCGCGCTGTTGGCTTGTGCCTCCTCCGTGAGTCCTCCTGAATCTATTTTATTTTGATAATTTTTCTAAAATACCAAAAAATGACAAAAAATATTGTTATGGAATTTTTGGAGTCTGTTTACTTACCATACCACATACCTACCCCTTTTTCAGGTTTCTGGAGTGTTCCAGAAGACCTCCTTGACGTGTTCTTCCGGTGTAATAACTTGGATGACATTTGTTTCTTCATTAATGGGTACACCTGAAATATAATGCTTAATTCTTTGCCCATTCACCACTCCCGGGTTCTTGCCTTTGAAGTTATTGATTTTTATTGCACCGGAGCGATAAACCTCCTCAACAATGTATGTGCCTTCCCATTTGGAGAGGAGTTTTCCTGCAAAAAATCTGAAACGAGAGTTGTACAAGAGCACCAAATCTCCTACATTAAATTCTCGTTTTTGAATCCTCTTGTCATGCCATCTTTTAACCTTTTCTTTGAACAACTTAGCATTTTCGTAGGCTTGTGTTCTCCATTCATCAAGTGAGCTGATGTCAAATAACCTCTTCTCACTGGCAAGTTTAAAATCATAGTTAAGTTCTTTAATTGCCCAATAGGTTTGTGTTCTAACTCAAGAGGTAAATGACAATCCTTCCCATAGACCATTTTGTACGAAGACATACCCATAGGATTCTTATAAGCAGTTCTATAAGCCCATAGTGCATCATCTAGTTTCTTAGACCAATTCTTCCTAGATCTATTAACAGTCTTTTGCAATATAAATTTTATTTCTCAATTACTCAATTCAACTAGACCACTAGACTGAGGATGATAAGGAGATGTAATCATACAGACAACATCATATTTAGCTAGAAGTTTACGGAAAGCACCATGAATAAAATGTGAACCACCATGAGTCATTAAATATCTAGGGACTCTGAACCTCGGGAAAATGATGTCTTTAAGCATTTTAATAGAGGTAGTATGATCAACACTTTTAGTTGGAATAGCCTCTACCCACTTAGTAACATAATCAACAGCAACTAAGATATGAGTATACCCATTTGAGGAAGAAAAATGTCCAATAAAGTAAAAAACCCAAACATTGAATGGTTCAATAGCAAGTGAATAATTCATAGGCATTTCCTAGCGCTTACCGATGTTACCCACTCTTTGGCATTCATTGCATGAAAGGACATACTTACGAGCATCTTTGAAAAGAGTAGGTGTCGTGGATTTATCACGACAGATGTCCGGGTGAACGGACTTGGATTCGAGGCCATTGCTAACGTGATGGACTCAAAGGGGTTGGCTGGGACGAAGGACACAAGTTTACCCAGGTTCGGCCCCTCAAGGCGAGGTAATAGCCTACATCCTGATTGTGTTTGTATTGCTTGTTGTATCGACTACAAGGGAGCAAAAGCTTGACCTAGTTCTCGATGACCCGATCTCTAAGTCGCCCCGGGTCTACCTTTATATAGGAGGTAAAGACTCCGGGTCATACAAGTTGTAACCGACTCTCATTGTCTATCCGAGTCTTCCTCTATCTTCCCTGCCAAGTTACCTCTGGGCGGCTTACGCACCCGGGTCTTCTCTGTTCGGGCCACCTAGCGGCCCACGCCATGAGCCGCCTATCTTCCTGGGCCGTAAGTCTCATGGCTCATTCTTGGGCCGGCTCACGAGCCGTCAGGTATAACCCGGACCCCTTTAGGTGGGTCATACCACGAGATTATATCCCCAACAGTAGGCCAAGAGAAACTAGATTGTAACACATTGTGTGCAGTTCATTCACCAACATGGTGTCCTCCATAAGCTTCGGAATGGTATTTCCAAAGAATTTGTTCCTGTTCATGCTCAGGTATACATCATCTAATAACACCGTCTACTCCCTGTTTGTAAAGATGTCGGTCATCCCAAAAGTAATGTCATAAATCATAGAAGAATTTTTTCTTTTGTTGATACGTGAAGCAAGGTGGAATGTATTTGGAAACAATATAATTAGCATAATCAACATACCAAGGAGCACTATATGAAGTATTTATAGCAGCAAGTTGCTCATCAGGAAAACTATCATCAATACGAAGTTGGTCATCAAGAAAATTTTCCATCCTAGACAAGTTATCTTCTATGGGGTTCTTGGCTCCTTTTCTATCAATGATATGCAAGTCAAATTCTTGAAGTAAAACTACCCACCTAATGAGTCTAGGTTTATCATCTTTCTTTCTCATAAGTTATTTGCTAGCAGCATGATCAGTGTGAATAGTTACTTTAGAATCGACAATGTAAGGTCTAAACTTATCACAAGCCAAAACATATGCTAAAAATTCCTTTTCAATGGTGGCATGATTCCTTTGAGCAAAGTCTAGAGTTTTACTAGCACAATGAAGAACATTTAAGTTTTTGTCTACTCTTTGCCCTAGAACAGTGCCAACAACATAATTACTAGCATCACACATAATTTAAAATGGTAGGTTCCAATCAGGTGGGTGAACAATAGGTGCAGAATTTAAAGCCTTCTTAAGTATTTCAAAAGCTTATACACAATCATCATCAAAAAAAAAGGAACATCTTTTTGAAGAAGATTAGTTAACGACCTAGAAATCATTAATGAAACGGCTATAAAAACCAGCATGACCAAGGAAACTTCTTATACCTTTGATATCTCTTGGGCATGTCATTTTCTCTATTGCATCAACTTTAGCCTTGTCTACATTAGTGCCTCGTTCAGAAATTTTGTGCCCAAGCACTATACCTTCACTTACCATAAAGTGGCACTTCTCCCAGTTCAAGACAAGACTAGTCTCTTCACATATCTACAAAACTCGATCAAGGCTGCTCAAGCAATCATCAAAAGAAGACCCGTAAACGGAAAAATCATCCATGAAAACCTCAACAATCTTTTCACAAAAATCAAAGAATACAACAATCATACATCTTTGAAATGTAGCAAGTGCATTGCATAAACCAAAAGGCATACATCTATAAGCATAAGTTTGAAAAGGACAAGTAAAGGTATTTTCTCTTGATCTTATTTTGATACAGGTATCTAAGATAATCCATAATATCCATCAAGAAATCAAAAGTGCGTGTGCTTAGATAATCTTTCTAATATTTGATCCATAAAAGTCAAGGGGTAATGATCCATTTTAGTAGATTTATTTAATTTCTAGAAATCAATTACCATCCTATAACCAGTTATGATTCTTTGCGGAATAACCTTCTTAGGAACACAATGAACGGGACTTACCCACCTACTATCAGCAATAGGATAGATTATACCTGCCTCCAGAAGCTTTAGTATATCAGTTCTTACCACTTCTTTCTTTTTGGGATTTAAGAGGCGTTGGTGATCAACAATAGGTTTATCATCTGGTTCCATATTAATCTTGTGCTGACATAGGGTGGGGCTTATTCCCTACAAATCATCGAGAGTATATACAATAGTAGCCCTATGCTTCCTTAGAGTTTTAAGTAATCTACCTTCTTCATGCTCTGGAAGGTTAGCATTGATAATAACAATATATATCTTCTTTTTCATCAAGATAAGCATATTTCAGAGTAACATGAATTTTTTTTAGTTCAAACACGGGATCTCCTTTGGGTGGAGGAGAATCCCATAGGATATCAACTGGTAAGTTGTTTTTAAGGATAGGTGTTTGTGTTGGCTTTCTGGGACCGGGGGTACCCAGACCTGCCTGCCTGCGGTCCAGCGCGTGGCCCACCTCCACGATCCGGTATGGCCCAGCGGCAAGCCCCCCAAGTCAAGGACTTTGTGAGAGCCCCTTCCTCGTGAGGCAAACAACACCAAGACCTCCAGAGGAGTGGCCCCCAGGCTGCATCCCAAGGAGCGGAGATTTATATGCATGTACCGACCTCGTGAGGCCGGAATGACAAGGGCTCTGATGGCTGAACCAGGTGGGCACCAACTGGCGCAGACGAGGACAACTTCCTGTTTTGTGCTAAGGAGGCAAGGACGCACGCGGGTTCCCAAGGAATCCCCAAAAGGTTTCCCTTCTAGTGCAACAAGACCAAGACCATGAGCTCGGCAATACGGATGGCATCTCCAAGGTCACCACTGCATCACACATGGAAGCTTTGCATGCGAAGACCACCTTTAGTCAGGATATGATGTACCTCCTGTCCCCTTTCAAATTTGGCCGTTGTGGGACCCCTTCCCGCCTGTGCGGTAAGGGAACATGATTGAGGCCCCTATAAATAAGGACTAGCTTCCATCGTAGAGGGCAGGTGAGACGAGAGATCAGTTCATTCCCCCAAGAGCCCTCGCGAGGTCGCTCAATGTCTATACTAGTTCATCCTCAACCTCCTAGTGAGGCCAATCCACCAAAAACAGTAGGGTTTTACACCGCAAGGTGGCCCGAACCTGGGTAAATCTCTGTGTCCATCTTGTTCATCGTTTGCACGCACTCGACGAGACTTGGCCATAGGGTGACAGGCTTAAGACTTTGAGCTGGTAGGATATTCGCACACAACCTAGAGTTCGAACCTTGTTGGTTCCGTAGAGCCCCGATTTCGACATTTGACGTGCCATGTAGGGGCGTGTCATAATATTCCTCTAGTTCCACTTCGTCTTCGCTTCGTCGCTCCTATGGCCGATTCCGTGCCGAGCGCCGGGCCACTCGCATCGCCCGGGCGGCGCCCGTAGGCCGCGGTGTCCGGCGTCACTCCATCTCTCCTGCAACCAACGCTGCTACCGACCCAGCTGCTCATGAGCAGCATGACTCATCGTTGCAACCCTCCATGAGGCATGATAGCTACACCGCTACTCCATCCCTCACTCCCGCCCTGGTTTTGTCCTCCCACGCACGCCGCATACTGGCGAACGCACCGGCTGCGCTGCTCATGGCGCGTGAGCTGCTGCGTTACTGCCCCACCAACGATCGCTACAAAGACTGCTTGGCCACATCGCTGAGCTTGTCGATGCCGCCGGCGAGGTCCCGATGCCCTCTCACTTGCTCCATCCCCTTCCCTTCCAGGTGGGCGACGTGGCTCATGACGTGCCTCCTCCTCCTTCTCTACAAAGCGCCGACCTCGAGCCCAGACGCGAAGCGCCCCCCCCCGTGACCCGCCGCGTGGAGTGCCGTTGCGTGCACGGGATGAGGCAAGCTGCCAAGTGCTGCCGCGGCCGCAAGGTGACGCGTGTGCGCTCCACGCACCTCCACGCCATCATCAAGACCGTGCACTTCTGTAGGTCATGATGGACGTATGCCAAGACCGAGCTCCCCTCGCACGTGTTGTGCCTAAGAGTGAAGCGGCCTACCGCGCCTTCACCTTAGAGCTACGCCGCATCGTCTGGCCCGACAAGTTCTAGCCGGACCTGCCTCCCTGCTACGATGGCACCCCGACCCTTTAGAGCTCCTCCAACTCTACTTGCTGAACATCGAGGCGGCAGGTGATGTCCCACAAGTATAGGGGATCTATCATAGTCCTTTCGGTAAGTAAGAGTGTCGAACCCAATGAGGAGTAGAAGGAAATGGTAAGCGGTTTCTAGTAAGGTATTCTCTACAAGCACTGAAATTATCGGTAACAAATAGTTTTGTGATAAGATAATTCGTAACGTGTAACTAGTAACAAGTGTAGCAAAGGTGCAACAAGGTAGCCCAATCCTTTTTGTGGCAAAGGACAGGCCTGGACAAACTCTTATATAAAGCAAAGCGCTCCCGAGGACACATATGAATTTCTGTCAAGCTAGTTTTCATTATGCTCACTTGATTCGCGTTCGTTACTTTGATAATTTGACATGTGGGTAGACCAGTGCTTGGCTGCTGCCCTTACTTGGACAAACCTCCCACTTATGATTAACCCCCCTTGCAAGCATCCGCAACTACGAAAGAAGAATTAAGGTAAATCTAACCATAGCATGAAACATATGGATCCAAATCAGCCCCTTACGAAGCAACGCATAAACTAGAGTTTAAGCTTCTGTCACTCTAGCAACCCATCATCTACTTATTACTTCCAAATGCCTTCCCCTAGGCCCAAATAATGGTGAAGTGTTATGTAGTCATTGTTCACATAACACCACTAGAGGATAGACAACATACATCTCATCAAAATATTGAACAAATACCAAATTCACATGATTACTTATAACAAGACTTATCCCATGTCCTCAGGAACAACCGTAACTACTCAAAAGCATGTTCATGTTCAAGATCAGAGGAGTATTAATTATCATAAAGGAACTGAACATATGATCTTCCACCAAGTAAACCAACAGGCATCAACTACAAGGAATAATCAACACTAGTAGCAACCCACAAGTACCAATCTGAGGTGTTGAGACAAAGATCGGAATCAACAGATGAACTAGGGTTTGGAGTGGAGATGGTGCTGGTGAAGATGTTAATGGAGATTGACCCCCTCTCAATGAGAGGATCAATGGTTATGACGATTGCTTTGATTTCCCCCTCCGACAAGGAAGTTTCCCCAACAGAACAACGCTGCCATAGCTCTAGATTGGTTCTGCCCAAGTTCCGCCTCGAGACGTTGACGCTTCAGCCCGAAAGCACTCTATTAATTTTTCCAGGTCAAAACCCAACATATAGGAGAACATGGGCGTCGGGGCAGCCATAGGGGCCCCACAAGCTTGCTAGGCGCGGTCAGGCGGGTGGCCGCGTCTAGCAGGCTTGTGGCCTACAGGTGGCCCCCCTCTGGTTGATTCTTGCGCCAGTATTTTTTAGGATTCTTGGAGTTGTGCAGAATAGGTATCTCAGATTTGCTTCTTTTCCAGTCCAGAATACCAGTTGCCGGCATTCTCCCTCTTCATGTAAACCTTGTAAAATAAGAGACAAAAGGCATATGTATTTTACCATAACGTGTAATAATTGCCCATAATGCTATAAATATAAATATAAAATCATGGTGCATAATGGACATATCAACTCCCCCAAGCTTAGACCTCGCTTGCCCTCAAGGTAAAACAGAGATCGATGAATATGTCCACATGTTTAGAGATAGATGTGTCGATAAAATGAAATACAGACATGAGGGCATCATGATCAACTTTAAAACAACAATACTCATTGCATGAGATTCTTTATACTAGAGTAACAATTTATTCACAGGATATAGTATGAACCAAGAACTCTATTGACAACCAACAAACTATGATCTTAGTCATTGAAGCAATTGACAATTTATCATAACATCAGAAAGAGTCAATATAAGAGCTTGTAAATCAAATCCATAGAATCAATCATATTTTGGTCTTTCACAATTGCTAGCAGTCACGCGGTACCCACGAGATCAAATCTTCAATCAAACATAGAGGAATATAGGGACTTGTAGTTTTGCCTCCCAACTATTCACCTTAAGGGTGATGTCAACAGTAATAACTCATGATCACCCACATCCGAGTGGATATATAAGTCTAGATCGTTCCCCAACACATAATGCTTGCCAAGAGAGACGAAATATAGGAATTGGTGAAGACCACCATGACTCTTGCATAAATGTAAGTACTGAAATGTAAAAGTAATAGATAGGCCCTTCGCAGAGGGAAGCAGAGGTTGTCATGCGCTTTTTGTTTTTGGATGTACAAACTCTTAGTGTAGAGGAACGCCATGTTGTGTTGCCCTTTGTGATAGCAACCTTTATTATGAAGTTTGTTGCTTTTATTTCTTTACTATCACAAGTTCGTACAACGCTTATTTCCCTTACAATAAAAGATCACACATATTTAGAAGCAATTTTTATTGCCTTTTTGCACCGATGACAACTTACTTGAAGGATCTTATTCAATCCATAGGTAGGTATGGTGGACTCTCATGGAAAAACTGGGTTTGTTTGGATGCACAAGTTGTATCTCTACTTAGTGCAGAGGTTTTGGCTATTATGAGGTGGGAGCAAGCACTACATGTTGGAGGATCTAAAATCATATAACTTCTATCCGAAGGCAAGCAAATATAACCTATTATGTTGTATTCCTTGTCCAACATCAACTTCTTGGCATGTAATATTTGAAGGAGTGGTCACAATCATCAAAGATGTCCAAGATAACATATTTATATGTGAATCTCTCTTTCTTTATCACTTCCTTTCAATTGCACCAATGACCAATTATTATGTTTGTTAACTCCCAACAAATTTCAATCAACATACTTTTTATATGTGAAGTCATCACTCCCCACAAGATCATCATGTATACTCTTTGCTTTTATTCTATTATCTTTTATTCATTACTTTCAGGAGCATAGTGATCTATCAAAGACCTCTCATCAAACTACTTTTTATTATATAACTCTCAGACTTGCTTACATAAGGGGAGCAAAGGCAGAAACTAAAAGGTAGGTCATAATGAAACTTTATTCTACTAGATCAAAACAAAATAAAAAAGGATCAAACTAAGAAAGATAATAAAAATGACAAAAGAAAAAGGTGTGATGTGATACGATACCAGAGCAACTCCCCCAACCTTGGCACAAGCCAAGGGGAGTGCCCATACCCTTGTGCTTAGGTGTCCTTCTTCGGAGGTGATGGTGGTGGAGTTGTTGATGAGGATGGGAGCTTGTTCAATTTCCTCTTAAGCATGAAATATTGTTCCCTCAGGTCATCTACTTCCTGCTCGAGCTTCAATATTCTTTGACATAATTCTTCTTTACTCTCCTGCAGAAACCGAGAAGGAATAAATAGAATTTTGGGTTTTCTTCTTGAGTTTGGGAGGCTTGATTTCCTGAACTCCACGTGCATGTCTCCCAGTTGGGGCATAGGAGTCTCCTGTTCATCTGAGATTTCTTTTCTGTACTTTTCCCCTCATTCCTCCTCTGAGAATAATCCATAAGGATCTAGGTCCACATAGAGCTTGGGATTGGTAAGATAATGCAATATGTAGCTCTCCCCATCAGTCTCTTGGGACGACATCTTGCTCTAAATCTACTACAGAAACAATTCAAAATGAAAACATGAGGTATTGTTGTGATACGAAAGTCAAACCCTTAGGATATTATATAATGAATTTTTCCCAACCGGAAGGGGTGTTCTACAAGAAAACGGAGTCTGGGGGGCGCACGGGGTGGTGACAAGCCCCCTAGGCGCGACCAGGGGGGTTGCCGTGCCTAGCAGGCTTGTTGCCTCCCCGTGCATCCTTTGGACTACTTTTTATTTTCCTATTTTTCTAAATATTCCAAAACTAAATAAAATTGCTATTGGGAAAGTTTTGGAGTCGGTTTACTTACCGTACCACGTACGTATTCCTTTTCGGAGTCTGAAGCGTTGTGGTAGGTCTCCCTAATATGCTCCTCTGGAGTTATGGTATTGATAACATTGGTTTCAACATTAATGGGAGTACCCAAAATATAATGTTTGATTCTTTGTCCGTTTACCACCTTGGGATTTGTGCCTTCGGCGTTGTTGATCTTGATGGCAACGGAACGATATACTTCCTCGACAATGTAAGGCCCTTCCCATTTGGAGAGAAGTTTTTCTGCAAAAATCTTAAACGAGAATTTTATAGAAAGACATGTTCACCTACATTCAGTTCACGCTTTTGTATCCTTTTATCATGGCATCTCTTAACTTTCTTTTTGAACAACTTGGCATTCTCATAGGCCTGGGTTCTCCATTCATCAAGAGAGCTAATGTCAAATAACCTCTTCTAACCAGCAAGTTTGAAATCATAGTTGAGCTCTTTGATTGCCCAATAAGCTTTATGCTCTAGCTCTAGAGGTACGTGACATGCTTTACCATAAACGATTTTATGCGGAGACATACCCATAGGGTTCTTGTAAGCACTTCTATAAGCCCATAATGCATCGTCAAGTTTCTTAGACCAATTCTTCTAGATCTATTAACCGTATTTTGCAAGATCAATTTAATTTCTCTATTGCTTAATTCTACTTGACCACTAGACTGAGGATGATAAGGGGATGAAATTCTATGATTAACATCATACTTAGCAAGCAATTTATGGAAAGCACCATGAATAAAATGTGAACCACCATCAATCATTCAATATCCGGGGACTGCAAATCTAGGGAAAATAACTTCTTTAAGCATCTTAATATAGGTGTTGTGATCAACACTACTAGTTGGAATAGCTTCCACCCACTTAGTAACATAATCAACAACAACTAAAATATGAGTATACCCGTTGGACGTTGGAAAAGGTCCCATATAATCAAAACCCGAAACATGAAATGGTTCAAATAGAAGAGCGTAATTCATAGGCATTTCCTGGCGTCTACTAATATTGCAAATTCTTTGACCTTCATCACATGACAAGACAAACTTACGAGCATCCTTGAAGAGAGTAGGCCAAAAAAAACAGATTGCAATACCTTATGTGCAGTTCTATCTCCAGCGTGGCATCCTCCGTAGGCCTCGGAATGACACTTCTGTAGGATCTGTTCCTGTTCATGCTCAGGTACACAACGTCTAATAACACCATCTACTCCTTCTTTATAAAGGTGTGGGTCATCCCAGAAGTAATGTCTTACATCATAGAAGAACTTTTTTGTTTTGTTGGTATGTGAAACTAGGCGGTATAAATTTAGCGACAATGTAATTAGCATAACCAGCATACCATGGAGCACTATGAGAAGCATTATGGTAGCTAATTGTTCTTCAGGAAAGTATCGTCAATAGGTAGTGGGTCATAAGAACATTCTCTAACCTAGACAAGTTATCTGCTACAGGGTTATCAGCACCCTTTCTATCAACAATATGCAAATCAAATCCCTGTAGCAGAAGAACCCACATGATAAGTCTAGGTCTAGCATCTTTCTTTTCCGTGAGATATTTAATAGCAACATGATCAATGTGAGCAGTTACTTTAGAATCAACAATATAAGGTCTAAACTTATCACAAGCAAACACAACTACTAAAACTTCTTTTTCACTGGTAGCATAGTTTCTTTGAGCACTGTCTAGAGTTTTGCTAGCATAATGAATAACATTTAATTTCTTATCAACTCTTTGTCCTAGAACAGCACCTACGGCATAATCACTAGCATCACACATAATTTCAAAGGGTAGGTTCCAATCAGGTGGTTGAACAACAGGTGCAGAAATCAAGGCATTCTTGAGAATTTCAAAAGCTTCTACACAATCATCATCAAAAACGGATGGAACATATTTTTGCAAAATATTAGTGAGAGGCCTAGAAATCTTAGAGAAATCTTTAATGAATCTCCTATAGGAACCAACATGACCAAGGAAAGTTCTTATACCTCTGATATCCGTAGGACACGACATTTTTTCAATAGCATCAACTTTAGCCTTGTCAACTTCAATGCCTCTTTCAGAAATTTTATGTCCCAAGACAATGCCTTCATTCACCATAAAGTGGTACTTCTCCCAATTCAAGACAAGATTAGTTTCTTCACATCTCTGCAAAAGTCGATCAAGGTTGCTCAAACAATCATCAAAAGAAGTTCCCTAAATGGAAAAATCATCTATGAAAACCTCAATAATCCTTAACAAAAATAAGAGAATATAGCAGTCATGCATCTTTGAAAGGTTGCAGGTGCATTGCATAAACCAAAAGGCGTACATCTATAAGCAAAGGTACCAAAAGGACAGGTAAAAGTGGTCTTCTCTTGGTCCTCTTTTGACACATGTATTTGAGAGAAACCAGAATAACCATCTAGAAAGCAAAAATGTGTGTGTTTTGATAATCTTTCTAGCATTTGATCAATAAAAGGTAGAGGGTAATGACCTTTTCTAGTAGCTTTATTCAGTTTCCCAAAATCAATTACCATTCTATATCCTGTAACAATTCTTTGCAGGATCAACTCATTTTTATCATTAGGAACTACGGTAATACCTTCTTTCTTGGGAACACAATGAAGGGGACTAACCCATCTACTATTAGCAATAGGGTAAATGATACCTGCCTCCAGAAGCTTTAATATTTCAATTCTTACCCCTTCCTTCATTTTAGGATTCAACCGTCATTGGTGATCAACGACTGGTTTAGCATCAGGCTCCATTTTAATTTTGTGCTGACATAGAGTGGGACTAATGCCCTTAAGATCATCTAGAGTATATCCAATAGGATCACAGTTCTTCCTCTGAGTTTTCGATAATATCTGTTCTTCATGCTCGGAAAGGTTAGCACTAATAATAACATGATATATCTTCTTTTCATCAAGATAAGCATATTACAAAGTACCCGGTAATTGCTTAAGTCAAACACGGGATCACCCTTGGGTGGCGGAGGATCCCCAAGTATTTCAACAAGCAAGTTGTGTTTCAGAATAGGATGCTGATTAAAGAAAATCTTATCTATTTTGTTTCTTTCATTCATATGCATATCATTTTCATGGTCTAGCAAATATTGCTCTAAGGGATTAGTAGGAGGCACCGCAATAGAAGCAAGACCAATAATTTCATCTTTACTAGACAATTCTTTATCATGGGGTTGTTTGCGTTAGAGAAATTAAACTCATGAGACGTATCCCCAAAACTTACGGTAACCGTTTCCTTCTCATAATCTATCCTGGCATTAACGGTATTCAAGAAGGGTCTACCAAATATAATGGGACAAAAATCATCTCGTGGGGAGCCAAGAACAAGAAAATCAGTAGGATATTTTATTTCCCCACACAAGACTTCAACATCTCTAATAATCCCAATTGGTGATATAGTGTCTCTATTATCAAGCTTAATTGTAACATCAATTTCCTCTAACTCAGCTGGTGCAATACCATTCATAATCTCTTATATCACATAAGTCGTGATAACAATAATCTCCTATTTTAATAGAAACTACAGGCATGCCAACAATGGGTAAATGTTTATCTTTAGCATCAGGTTTAGCAATTCTAGCGGCTTCATCACAAAATTGAATAACATGCCCATCAATATTATCAACCAAGAGATCTCTAACCATAGCAATACTAGGCTCAACTTTAATTTTCTCAGGGGGTGTAAGTGTTCTAGCACAACTCTTACGGACTATAGTTGAAGCTTTAGCATGATCCTTTATTCTAACAGGGAAATGTGGTTTCTCAATGTAAGCGGCAGGAATAACAGGATCAACATTATAAGTAATAGTTTTCTCTTCAACTTTAATAGGTTCAACTACTTTCACTTTAATGGGAGGATGATATTTAAACCACTTCTCCTTAGGGAGATCAACATGAGCAGCAAAAGATCCGCAAAAGAAGCTACTATCTCGGAGTCAAGTCCATATTTAGTGCTAAAGTCACGAAAAGCATTGGTGTCTACAAAAGATTTAACACAATCAAACTCAAGGTTCATACCTGCCTCCTTACCTTTGTCGAGTTCCCAATCTTCAGAGTTGCGTTTAATTCTTTCCAATAAATTGTCGGGACCCCGATCCTAAGTCATAAGAATCCAACCTGTAACATATGACATCACTTTGCGGCCTCGTGCACAGTTAACTCCACGGCTGCCACCTTACCTGGGCCGGGACCGTTTGTGTCTTTTGGCTCACATATGCGAATATGTTGCTAGCATTCAAACAACAAAGAACCCGGGTCAACATGACTAGTCATAGAACCCAAGCGGCACATCCATACAGAAACAAGCATACGTAACCCAGCATTGCAGGTGTCAGCCTCAAGCATGTGTAGACGAGTCGTAACAAGCTACAAGGACTCCATTACACTGCGAGACATTTCCCCGAAGGGACAAACACAATAGCGAAGAAGGATACATGCTGGTCAAACAATGTGTCCTCAGTGGTAGCAAGCTACCAAGGCTCGGTGGAAGCACAATGAGGCAGTTTCCCGTAAAGAGTACTACTAAACGCACACGACTAGGTGTCGAATCCCATATATACCGTTGCACGTCACACGTATGCACGGCATGCCCGATATGCATAGATACAACTATGGCATCACAACATAACCATACAACATCACAACTTTTATTTAGGAGGCTCAGAGGAGCCTTGCATAATATGTTCTTACAGATAGGGGTCACATGACCCGACACTCAAGTCATACAAGCAAGTGCATACAAACCAAGCGGAAGCTTAAAGCTGTCTGAGTACAGACAGATGAAAGGGTAAAAAGGCACATGGCCTGACTATCTATAGCCTGCTACAGGGGCATAGGGTCGTAGCTGGGATACCAGCTATTCGGCGTCGTACAAACGTACTCAGCAAGTCTTTAAAATAGACCTAGTCTATTCATGCTCTATCAACAGAGGGAGTGGTGGAGTTTATGCAGCCATGCCAGCTTTGACTCCTGGCTAACCTATACTACACAAATTAATTCTTTATTCAAATTTTAGATATCGCACATGAGTCCACTAACACCACTTCAATACACCCTCATGGATCCACTTCCTTCACCTATGAGAGTGCCATCCATGGTACTCACACCTGTCTTGATATTTTTAGGAGTAACCATCAAGTTATCTATGAACATCATAAGTTCTCCAAGTAGTCCATATCCGAGGACGCGACTACTCGAACAGATTCATACCCTGCAGGGGTGTACTCCTTCACACACGCTCTTGCCACTTATTGTTGTGTGCTCATAAACCAGGCACCTCGGCAACCTTCAAGCGGAATCCCAGCGAGGGAGTCGGCCATGACCATCAATCACACAAGACCTCTAGTCCAGGCTATCACCTATTTGAGATTGAACCCGCACGGAAGTCCGGCCAAAGTTTCCGCTATGGCCCCAAACGATGTGCGCAGGGTTTCCAAACCCACCATTCGGGTGACCCTTGGTACACCATGGCAGTGCCTATCACATTGTAACCCACCCGTAGGGTCAGCGCTACGCATGGCCTCAAGCAAACAATAATCACCAGAAACTACTTGAAACTCCTGGACCAAGGACTAGGTGGTTGGTAAGTCGACAGGGGTCGAGTTACCGGTACCCAATGTGTGGTAGTAACTAGTTTTGGATCACAAACACGAAACTCAATTCCTAAGAACGATTCCAATGAGACGACCCACTATGTACTCCTACATAGCCTCTCATCGCTACCTTTACCAAATCGGGTTCATCAATTAGTTCATCACAACAGGACAACATTGTTTCACTCCGGTTCAACACCTAGATGAATCAGACCTGACACCACTCTAAGCATAGAAGGCATAGCAATAAAAGCTGGTAAAGCACATCATGGCTCAAGCATCTACCAGGTATGCTAGGTTGCAAGGTTTAGCTATTTACTATGACAATGATAGGTCATGCAGAGGAATGGGTTCAACTACCGCAATGACAGACAATTGAATGTTTGTCCTAATGCAATAAACAAGAGCAGGAGTGAGAGCATGGTATGATATCAGAATGATCAAAGGGGTTGCTTGCTTTGCTGACTTTCCGGGAGGTACTCTCCTTCTGGGGGATACTCGAGGGTATCTGATGGAGCAGATCCTACCGCAATGCAGATAGGTAACAATCAATACACAACAAGTGCAACAATATGATGCATGATCATGACATGGCAACATGATTGAATGAGCTAATGCAACTATCATTAGAGTTAAATAGAGTGGATTTGAATATAGGTTCAAAATTGTTCTCCAGACCTATTGCTAAATGTCAATGGTCATCTACATAGGTTGCTCTAACATGCATGAAAACAGCACCATTGGATTCATTGGATTTTTCTGATAAATTTTCATATATAATTTATTTCAATCTGAGTTACAGATTAGTTTCTATGATTTTTCTATGTTTTTAGCAATTTCTAGAATTAAATTAATTTAGAAATTCCATTATTGCATCAGCATGACGTCAGCATGATGTCAGCAGGTCAAATTGCCATCAACAGGTCAAACCTGACCGGTGGGGTCCACTAGTCAGTGACTCAGGCACTAACTTGGTTTAATTAAATCACTAATTACTAATTATTAGGGATGGGCCCACCTGTTAGTGGGTAATTAGGTTAATTAATTCAATTAATTAATTTCTAAACTAATCCTAACTAAACAGGGCCGGGCCCCACTTGTCAGTTTAGTAGAGGGTCAAACCCGTGGTCAAACGGGTTGACTCGCCGGTGTTGAGCTGTCGACGACGTCAGGAACGGCGGAGAGGGTCGGAAATCCACCTCCGGCGACCATTTCGACGACGGTTGGCTCCTATCGAACCAGCATGCACGCGCGCTTTGATCTGGACACACCCGAGAGGCTGAGGTGGACCGGAGCATACCCGACAATTAGTTCGACGGCTGCCGGAGCTCGGGCGAGCACGGGCTCGTCACTCTGGCATGCAAAAAGACCAGGGCTGGGCTCCTACGGCCTCTACGCAACCCCACAAACTCGATGGTGGCCTGGAAGGGACCACCTGATCACCGGAGCGACGCCAGCATCGAGCTCGTGAAGCGGAGCACTTCAGGTGCTGACGGAGTCGGGGGCTACGACGGGGAATCGACCAGGAAAAGAGGGGGAAATGGACCGGGGGCTCACGATGGTTGTAGAGCCGTCGAGAGTGGGCTCGGGGAAGGCTTGGAGGCAGCAAATCGATGGCGGCGACGCTCGGGTCCGAGCAGGAAGAAGAGGCCGAGGTCATCACTCTAGTGGCTTCAGCGATGCGCGACTCGATGTAGAGGTCGAAGATGTCGAGGCGGAGCTCTTGGTGGGCTTAGGGGGACGCGGGAGCGGCTGTGGCTATGGTGGCGAGCGAGCGGAGGCGATGGCCATGACAGACGGAGGGAGAGGAGAGGCAGAGGCAGAGGGGACGAATGGCGAGGAGGGAGCGATCGGGACGACAATGGCGTCCTTATCCCATTCGCCAGCGCGACGGAGAGGCAGGCACATAGGGAGCTACGTGGTAGCTCTGGCGAGGGCGCACGACAACCACACGCTCGGCCTCGTGGACACTAGGAGGACGAAGGCGGCACCGGGCCAGGTGGGCCGTCCTGGCCTGGGCCTCAGGTGAGCTTTCCTCTTTTTTTTCTTTTTTTTCTTTTTTTTCTTTTTTTTCTTTTTTTCTTTTTTTTCTTTTTTGACATTTATTTTATTTTTGTCAAGGCCTCCACACCCAATTCAAAGTATATTGAAATATTTTGCTAGGTTAGTTTGAATATTTCAAACCAACACAAAAAGTTTCAAAATATTTTGAATACTAAAATAATTATAATGCTTTATTTGGCCTTTTTAGTAGCTTTACTATTTATTTTATAATGACACATATGTTCTGAAAATTAAAATGTCCCTTGATATATTAATGTCAGCATTTATCAGACATGGGGGGCATTTTTTATGGGCATTTTGGATTTGTTTATTTTTCACCACATTTGAATTGGTTTTATTTAGGTGAGGTGCTAGGGTTTCTGTTGATCTCCATTTCATATTGATGCAATATGAAAACATGATGCACACACATGCTAACCAGAGCAATGCTAACTAGGGATCTGACATAAATCCCATTTGAAGTCAATATCTTTCTTCATATAGTAACCAACACAAGAAGTATCGAGCATGGATTGATCATTATGAGAAAGCCGAGCATAAAAATTTTGAATAATAATTTCCCTCGAGTGCTCATGATTGGGGCAGGAATATAACATTGACTTAAGCGTCCCCCAAGCTTGAGTGATTCTTTCTCCTTCACGAGGACAAAAATTATAAATATAATTCCGATCACGATGAACTAGATGCATAGGATGGAACTTCTGATGAAATTCCATCTTCAATCGGTTGTAGCTCCATGATCCAATATCATCACATAGCCTATACCATGTCAATGCCTTCTCCTTCAAAGATAAAGGAAAGACCTTCTTCTTGACATGATCCTCGGGTAGACCTGCAAGCTTAAATAATCCACAAACTTCATCCACATACATTAGATGCAAATCAGGATGTAGTGTTCCATCTCTTGCATAAGGATTAGCCAGCAGTTTCTCTATCATACCCGAAGGAATTTCATAATAAATATTTTTAGTAGGTTCAGTAGGTTGAGGGACAACTCTTTGTGCCTCTGATCGAGGTGAAGATACCCTGAACAAGCCCTCAAAGGATTACTTTCCATAGTGACAAGTGACAGTAAATTTCAGCACACTATATAAATTTTTCCTTACCAGGTTCCACTTACCAAAGGCGCTTCACTTCCCGGCAACGGCGCCAAAAAAGATTCCTGATGACCCACAAGTATAGGGGATCTATCGTAGTCCTTTCGATAAGTAAGAGTGTCGAACCCAACAAGGATCAGAAGGAAATGACAAGCGGTTTCCATTAAGGTATTCTCTGCAAGCACTGAATTATCGGTAACAGATAGTTTTGTGATAAGATAATTCCCAACAAGTAACAAGTAACAAGTGTAGAAAAGGTGCAGCAAGGTAGCCCAATCCTTTTTGTAGCAAAGGGCAGGCCTGGACAAACTCTTATATAAAGCATAGCGCTCCCGAGGACACATGGGAATTTCTGTCAAGCTGGTTTTCATCATGCTCACTTGATTCACGCCCGTTACTTTGATAATTAGACATGTGGGTGGACTGGTGCTTGGAGTGCTTCCCTTACATAGAGAAACCTCCCACTTATGATTACGCCCCCCACAAGCATCCGCAACTACCAAAGAAGAATTAAGGTAAACCTAACCATAGCATGAAACATATGGATCCAAATCAGTCCCTTATGAAGCAACACATAAACTAGGGTTTAAGCTTCTGTCACTCTAGCAACCACACATCTACTTATTACTTCCCAATGCCCTCCCCTAGGCCCAAATAATGGTGAAGTGTTATGTAGTCTACATTCACATAACACCACTAGAGGAGAGACAACATACATCTCATCAAAATATGGAATGAATACCAAATTCGGATGATTACTTATAACAAGACTTATCCCATGTCCCCAGGAACAACCATAACTACTCACCAAGCATGTTCGTGTTCAAGATAAAAGGAGTATTAATTATCATAAAATATCTGAACATATGATCTTCCACCAAGTAAACCAAGTAGCATCAACTACAAGGAGTAATCAACACTACTAGCAACCCACATGTACCAATCTGAGGTGTTGAGACAAAGATCGGATACAAGAGATGAACTAGGGTTTGGAGAGGATATGGTGATGGTGAAGATGTTGATGGAGATTGACCCCCTCTCGATGAGAGGATCGATGGTGATGACGATGGCTTCAATTTCCCCCTCCGGGAGGAAAGTTTCCCAGGCAGAATAACCCTCCCGGAGCTCTAGATTGGTTCTGCCCAAGTTCCGCCTCGAGACAGCGGCGCTTCGTCTCGAAAGCTCTCTCTTTATTTTTTCCAGGTCAAAACCCAACATATAGGAGAAGATGGGCATCGGGGGAGCCACAGGGGCCCCACAGGCCTGCTAGGTGCGACTAGGGGGGGGGGTGGTGGCCGCGCCTAGCAGGCTTGTGGCTTGCAGGTGGCCCCCCTCTGGTTGATTCTTATGCCAATATTTTTTATTAAATCCAAAAGTATTCTCCGTAAATTTTCAGGACTTTTGGAGTTGTGCAGAATAGGTATCTCAGATTTGCTTCTTTTCCAGTCCAGAATTCCAACTGGCAGCATTCTCCCTCTTCATGTAAACCTTGTAAAATAAGAGAGAAAAGGCATAAGTATTGTACCATAACGTGTAATAACATCCCATAATGCAATAAATATCAATATAAAATCATGGTGCATAATGGTCGTATCAACAGGCGGTGTCAACAAGGTTATAGCGAACTTGTTCCCCATGGTTCTGAAGGATGGCACACGCTCTTAGCTCCTCAACCTCTAGGAAGGGTCGATCTCCTCTTGGGATGAACTTTGCGAGCGCTTCATCGCCAACTTCCAGGGCACCCGAGACGGCCCCCGGTGGTGAGCGACCTGCAATGCGTGAGGCAGCAGCCAGATGAGACCCTACACAAGTACATACAACTGTCACAGCCCTAGCTTAGGCTCTGCTTGTCATTGCATAACCATCATGGCATCATGTTTAACTTCAAATGAATTTGAAATGGGGATTAACAGAAACCCTAGCATTTCACCAATACAAACAATTCTAATATTAGTGAATTTTGAATGAACCCAAAATGACCTTCATAAAATCCTATCCAATGGGATTTACCTTAAATAAAATAACTGGCTCAAACCAACAAATTTTATGTTTCAAAAGAAATATTTGAAACCACTGAAAATTATTGTAGGAATTATTTAGCTACCATTGGTTTTCACAAATAACTAAATTTGCTTAAAATAGAAAACAAAATATTCACCATGTTTGATAAATGCTGGCAAAAACATATCAAGGGTGAATTTTATATTAAAAACTATTTTGGAAAATTAAATAAATTAGGGAAGTTTCTGAAAATGACTAATAAAGCACTATAAATATTTTAGTTGTTTCAAAAATGCTGAAACTTTTTGTGGGACTTGCTAATATTCTATTTATATCCCATAAATTGTTTCAGGAACTTTGGCTTTATATTTTTGCCCAAACAAATAATAATAGAAAACAAAAAATAGGAAAGAAAAAAAGAGGGAAAGAAAAGGCAAAGGACTTACCTGGCAGCCTAGCCGGCCCACCTGGCCTGTACCAGTCGTCCCCTACCTGTGCCAGTAGGCAGAGGCGAAGGCAGGCACGATGTGCATGGCTGGGGCGCCATGCCTCCTGCCTGCCTGGCTGTCCCGAGCCAGCGCGACGACGGGGATGAGGACCCCAGCGTCGTTCGGAGCGAGCAGACCCCCTCCATTCTCCCCGTCCCCTCGCTCTCTCGCCTTCTCCCCACCATGGCCGAGCCCTGCTCGAGCTCGCTATCGCCGCCCGTGTAGCTAGTGCCTCCCCCTCGACCGTAGCCGTGGCCCTGAGCTTCCCTGCAGCCCCATGACCTCCCCGTGGATCCAAGCGACGCCGGAAGCACCGCAGCGCCACAGTGCCGTCGTCTTGAACCTCAGGAGCAGGAGATCAGCGGTGTCGATTTGGCCACCCGAGTGCCTCCCCGAGCCTGTCGAGTCTCCCTGCTAGCTCCCTGTGAGCCCCTCTTCCTCTCCCCTCTCTTCCTACAGTCGTGCGCTTTCCCTAGCAAGCTTCCGATTATGTCCGAACTCCGGCCCCCGCTCAGCTCGACGCCGGCCTCAACTTCGGGGGCCCCGAGCCCCCTTGTTGCCCCCACTAGACGTGCGCGTGCGCGGGCTATCTTCCGGTGCCCTCGGCACACCAGATGGCCGCCGAAAGCGCAAGTCCGGCGATCCACCACCACATTCTATGGTCGCCACCGGTTGACCTCCGGCAGGCGCCGACATGGCAGGTCATTAGGGCTAATCCGCCTTGGGGTTGGTCAAACCCCCGATCAACATGGGGATTAACCTTGTGTCACTGACGTGCGGGCCCCACATGCCAGGTTTGACCTAGACCGGGTCTGTTGACCTGCTGACGCAAGCATGACATCAGGGTGACGTAGTAATTAATTTTTATAATAGAAATAAATCAGGAAATTCTAGTAAAAGTTTAAAACTTCTAAAAATCATAGAAAATAATGTACAACTCAGATGAAAATAATTTATATATCAAAAATGATCAGAAAATCCAATGAATCTGTTAATGCCATTATCATGCATGTTTGAACAAGTTAACATCACCAAGTAGGACATTTTTTGATTAGGAAAATATATGAAATATCATTTGGAGTTGGAATTCAAACTTGTTTGAATTCCACTTCAACCAACTTGGCTAATTATGCCTCTAGGTCAATTTAGTACCTTAACTTCTCACATCATGCATCACGTTTGTTGCATTGCGTTGAATGTTGTTCCTTTGTGTTTGCCGGTGGTTGTTCCCTCTCGGTTGATGCTGGTTCTGTCGATGTGAACGTTGACACTAATGAAGAGAAGTAATATCTTCAGAATTGTCAGGCAAGAAAATCCCCTTGAGCATACTGATATGAACCCACTCGCTCGCTCCTGCTCTCTTTTACTGCATTAGGACAACAATGATTCAACTGTTACATGCCATCAGTAGTTGAACCCATTCCTTTGCATGACCTGTCTTTGCCATAGTGAATAGTTGAAACCACTTAGCATGAGTAACAACTGCTTGAGCCTTGTTGTGCTTACTCATCCATGCTTGCTTACTTACTGTGCCTGCTATGCTTAGAGTCGTGTCGTGTGGGGTCTGATCCATCTGGGTGATGAATCAGAATGGCAGTGTACACATCCTCCCGTGTTAGAGCTAAGTGTGTGACCACGATTTGGTAAAGGTAGCGATGAGAGGTCATGTAGGAGTACATGTCAGGTTATCTCATTGGGACCGTCCTTAAGAACTGAGTTCTATGTTTGTGATGCAAGACAGTTACTACCACACGTTGGGACCTGAAATTTGACCCCGCTCGACTTATTAATTGCCTAGATTTTTGTCCAGGAGTTGCAACTAGTTTCTGGTGTTTGTAGGAAAAGTGTTGGTGGCTGTGCATAGCGCTGCCCGACGGGGTGGACTGTGATGCGGTATAGGCATAGTGGCACAGTGTACCAAGTGGCACCAGAATGGTGGGCTTGGGAACCCTGCGCACATCGTTTAAGTCCGTAGCGGAAACTTCGGCCGGACTTCTGTGCGTGTTCAGTCTCAAATAGGCAATAAACTTGGACTAGGGTCTTGTGTGATTGACGGTCGTGGCCGACACCCACGCCAGTGCTTCCGCTTGAAGGTTGCCGAGATGCATGATGTGCATATGGTGATAAGTGACGAGAGCATGTGTGAAGAAGTACACCCCTGCAGGATTATGAATCTATTCGAATAGTCGCATCCTCGGATATGGACTACTTGGAGAACTTATGTGGTTCATAGAAAACTTGAAGTGGATACTCTAAAATACGCATGATAAGCGTGAGTGCTATGGATGGCCTCCTCGTAGGGAGACGGAAGTGAATCCATAGTGGTGTATTGATATGGTGAATATGTGGACTCGTGTGCGCTACCCCACCTTAAAGAAAGCACTTGTAGTCATAGTATAGGTTAGCCAAGAGTCAAAGCTGGCTTGCTGCAATAAACTCCACAACCCCCTTCCTTGAAAATGATGCATGTGTAGTTAGTTCTGATGTAAGTCTTGCTGAGTACCTTTGTACTCTCGTTTGTTTAATTTATGTTTTTGCAGAGGAGACGTCAGTATCACTAGTGATTCTTATGACGTGAAGTTCGATGTTGATCGGATTAGCTTGGGAATCCCAGACAGAGGTCTGGTTCCTGATGGTAGGGTCGTTGTACCTTTTCAGGCTCCTCCAGCCACTTTTGTACATGTCTGTACCCAGACATGTTTAACTTCCACTTGTTTGTTTGAATGCTCTGAATGTTGGGTCCTGCGACCCCTGCTTGTAACATCTTATTGTGTTGGCCTTTCGAGCCTTCTGAATAAATGTTGTAATGTTATATGGTTATGTTGTGATGCCATAGTTCTATCTATGCATATCGGGCATGTCGTGCGTACGTGTGACATGCAATGGTATGTATGAGATTCGACACCTAGTTGTGTGCCTTTAGTAGCCTTCTTTACGGGGAACTGCCTCTTTGTGCTTCCACCAAGCCGTGGTAGCTTGCTATTGCTCTGGACATATTGATTGATCGGCATGTATCCTTCTTTGCTGCTGTGTCTGTCCCTTCGGGGACATGTCTCGCGGTGTACCGGAGTCCTTGTAGCTTTCTATGACTCGTCTACACACGCTGATGATTGACACCTGCATTGTTGGGTTACGTATGCCTGTCCCTGTATGGATGTGCCACTTGGGTTCTACGACTAGTCATGTCGGCTTGGGTTCTTTGACATTTGAATGTTAGCGGCACATTCACATACATGAGCCAAAAGACACAAACGGTCCCGACCCAGGTAAGGTGGCAGCCGTGGAGATAACCATGCGTAAGGCCGAAAAGTGATGTGGTGTGTTACATGCTGGATTCTTATGGATTAGGATCGGGGTCCCGACAACATTGGTATCAGAGCTTGACTGCCTGTAGGACTACCAAGCCAAACTTGTCAATGTTGAGTCTAGAACTGCTTTAGTTATATAAGGGAATTGATTGTGGAAGGGAACGTAAGGCTCTTTTTACTCCTTTCAGCGTGTCATTCTAATTCTGAGTCACCTTCTTCTTTTCTACGGTGATTAAAAAACTAGGCCTTCTCATCTATCTATTAGGAAGACGAGTTACTATGCTGGAGACCTATAGGAAAGTTGTTGTCTTCCTGGAACAGTGTCTCCATAAGAATTCAATGTCATGTTGTTGGTTTTCTTGTGCAGGTTGCCTCATATTTCATGCCGTATAGCCATTATGCTGTCCGAGTTATCCAAGGTTTCTAAATTATTTGATGCAATTGCAAAACTCTTTCATCTTGAGTCAATGTATTTCAGGCCAAACAAAGCACACTAATTGTTGAGTTGAGGTACTCTATTACCTCGACGTGTTTGTTGAAGTGTTAGGAAACCATGTTGTTTCAATGAACCACCCAATAGTCTAGTTGTGTCTTTTGTTTCTGCTGTGATAATTCTGGCCATCATTATCGAAAGCATGCTGTGATGCTACTTAGTCAATAGGTATTCTGTATCTAGGTTCCTGAACCCAAGAATCATTCTTCTCACTTCCATTGATAGTATTTGCTCGTTCCTTCAGGATATTAGTAACCTTGTTATAGTCCTCAAGGTTCGTGGTATATTATTCTTCCAATACCATGATCCATTATGGCAGAAGTTCCTTGTGATCTTAATATAACAAGAGTGCTCGTGAAGAGTCCTCCATTTCATAGTTGTGAGCCTGCCAATTCTTTCATTTCTGCATGGGTTATCTGGAAGAAACATGTTGAACTCCGTTTGACATATTCAATCCATGCATCTACAACTCAGGAAAAATCAGGTGCTCTTGAGTTGCCCTTCTTCAATTGTATTCTGACCTTTATCTATCAATGGATAGAAAAGGGTATGTCATGCATTGTCTTATCGATGTCGACTATTCTTGTGGTCTGTCAAGCCATTCTATTTTAGAATGACTAGGAGAAGCAAACTCATGTACCCCATCTATTTCTTGGATTGGGTCAAAGCATTTGTATTCTGCAGATAAAAATGCCAATCCAACTTTTTGCTCTATTCTACCTTGAGGTATTACCCTCATCTTATCAAGAGTATCATGAGAACTACACTCCCTCTTATGAAATCTTGATGTAGTGATACTTCTCGTCATCATCATTCATTCCCTAGTCTGTGTGTTGTCTGTAACCAGAACACCGACAAGTGGATCATGATGTGCATAATCAATACTCCTAGCAACCTTCTTGCTTGGTAGCATATGGACAATAATCCCATTCTTGGTGTGATGGTCATTGAATTGTCATACTAAGATTGATCGTGCTACCTAGTCCATTTTACATGGTGCACTTTTTGATCGATGAGTTGGGATTCTGTCAATCCCTTGCTCTGTTGATCATATCGTCCTGCCTTGATAAGCAAGATTGTTCTCGAGCTTGATAACATGTCGATGGATCGTGATTTTCCGAATATCTTCTCGGAAGTATTACCAAGGTGTTCCTTGACCGTTATGTTGAGTTCGTGATCACGATGGTTTTTCTATAAATCACCCCTTCTCCAAGAATCTGTGTTGGATACCCCTGAACTAGTTGGTCAAGCTAAACAACAACCTGGAGAGTTGGAAGATAAAAGCTTTTTTCTGACTTAGTTATTTTAAAAGGGATATCTTGTGTGGGTGTCGAAGAAAGATGATATCTTCATCAATTAATCCATGTGATAAATTGCTGCATCTATCGTCTTATCCAATCTTTGATTTGAGTATGGGCTATCGTCAAATGAAAATCAGAACCAAAGATCCTCCTAATATTGTTTACCCGTGGTTGTATCCTCGAGCATACACCATTATATCCTTTGGCCTGACCAATGCTATCACCTTGTTGTCATAGTTATGGACTTTCATCCATAGGGGTACCTTGATGAATTGTTGTTGAGCCCATTGACAACATTTTTCATCTGTTCCATAACTCATGATGAACATGAAGTTAGTGTTGGAAACTTTGTAGGCAATATCTTCGTGTCATGTACATGAAGTATATGTTTGGTGTAAGAAGTTACTTACTCAAAGTTCACGTGCATATGGTGCAAGTTGTCATCATGAACTTCAGAAAGTTTGTTTTGTTTCTTTGGAATCATCTTAAGTCATTCATGCATGTGCGAATGTATACTATGGTCTAGCAGATTGATTACCTCCATTCCATATGTATTCCCTAGCACACCAAGCCCCTGATTGACTTGTTCAAGAAAAAGAAGTTAAGTGCTACTCCCGAAGGTACCAGACGGAATTGCACCCGACTTTGTTATCCGCAATGATGGTTCCTAACCCGAACTCGGTAGGGTTTTGTTGTAAGATCCCCATATGCTCACAATTGTCTTAGACACTGCGTTCGTGTGGGCCTTGCAATCCAGCTCATGTTTTGGAGTTGGCTTCCACAGTTCATCTCCTGAGAATCCCGCGACGTTATCTCATCGAATTGTGTTGCAAACTCTCCACTACAGACATGCTGAGTCTGGAATATCCTGACACCAACCATATCTGAATCTCAGGCAGATATAATGGTTGGAACATTTCCCAAGAATTATAATATTGGTCTCTCTGTAACCCGGCAAGGGGATATTGTGGCTAACATACCTATCTGGAAGACCTACTATTATAATATCTTGTATCAGGAACTTGGCCACCTCCCCATGAGGACCTTGTATGACTTGCTCTAGAAGTTATTCCTCATGGAACCTTACTATCCCCGAAGTCCGACCTTTACTTGATGTTCTAGCCATAACACCTGACCTATAACTGGGGTTATGCTAGTACACCAAGGAGAACATTAGAAGCGGAGTGCTAAATGTCTCTCGGTCGATCATCTAGATTTCATTCCCTTGGCATAACTAAGGTGAAATCTGAGAAAGTGTTGTCTTCCTTTGCATCTGCATCCTCCATCATTATTCATCATGGTAGTATGAGGTGTTTCTAGGATCCTTGGCATGGATATTGGTAAAACTTTGATGAATATGGACCTGCTCAAGTTCTCGAGAGCATGCTCAGACACTGGCTTATATCTCGGTATCAATTGGAAAGTGCCTTCCGTTTACCGAGTTTGTGACAGCCCGAGACTGACGTTCCAGAAGATTCCAGAAGATTCCCCTTTTCTTTCCGTTCTCGTCATGTGTTCGTCTGGTTGTCGCATTCATCATCGCATCATCTGCATAACATCGTCACTCGTTTTGGAAAACTTGCATGCCACGTGATGTTTGTTTTAGCTTATTTTTGCATCATGCATCATGTTCATATTGTTGTGATGTTTTTCTTCTTTTGATATTGTGTTTGCAACTCCTACTCCTTCTCTTTGATCCTCCATAAACCTAATGTATTTTCATATATATCTTTTCAAGACTTTTATTTTCTCGATGCTCCAACTCCAACTTGGTTTCACCCAAGCTCCAATATCGCAAGTGCAACTTTGTTTATTTCCCTATTCATTTTGTTTATTGGAGAGCCAATGTAATTGCTCAAATAAATGTTCCTGTTGTGCCCGTAAATCATACTTATTATGTAGGGACAACCTCTAATCTTTCAGCCATTTTTGGTTTGGCTTGGTTAGATTTTAAATTCAGGCAACTTTGAAATAAATTCAAATTTGTCCGAATTTACAGTTTGTAAAAAACTTCCAAACCAAATTTCTCAAATCCCTAGTGTTTTTTTCAAAGTGCAGGAAAATATCTCTCGTGTTCAAATTCCACTCCTACACCTCTGAGAATTTCTTGTAGCTTCTGTTTATTATCATAAATGGAAAAGCAAGAAAATAGAGGGAGAGAGAGTTAATCCGAGGCCCACCTCTCTTACCTGTTCACGCCAGCCCACCTAACCAGTATCCAGCCCAACTCTGGTCGATCTCCTGTTCTTCTTCTACCTTCGTACGGCATCGCATCAACAGTATCCACGTGCGCACCTCCTTTGATTTGACGGCCGGAGGCGTCCCTAGAACCCTTTAAGACCAACTCTGAGCTAGCCCTAGTCCTCTTCCCCCATTTCTTCCCTAACCTTCCTTTTCTACTGCCACCAGCGCGTAGCTCATCCCCATCGCCTCCCCTGCATCCTCTGCTTCAGGGTTCGAGCACCATCGCCCCAGCCGTGCCCAAGGACCGCGGTCAGCTTGCCGGGAGCACCCAGCGATGACCAGCAGGTCCCCTTCTTCCCTGCTCTTTCTTTCTCTTTCTTCTTCCCTACCCTCTGTTTTTCCCTCTCTGAAGTCTCTCTGCCTTGTTTGCTTCAGGCAGCAGCCGACATCAGGGACACCAGCTCCTGCAGCCTTCCATTGGCGCCATCTCGTGCAGACCTCGCGGTGAGACCCCGCTCCCGCGCGTCCCTGTTTCTCCCTTTCTTCCCTCTCTAACCTTGCCTGTTGTCGCTTCCCCAAGGTCCCGCCATGTCCGGGCGAAGCTCTGCATCGGCCCTTGCAACCTCTCCTCTGGCCGTGCTGGTGACCGAGCTGCCAAAGCCGGATAGGTCAGAGCCGCCCCTTGCTCCGATTCCTTATGCTCCTCCCGTCGGGTCCCTCTCCGTCTCTCTCACCCCATCTCTCTTTCTCTGTTCTTCAGGAGCTGCCCCGTGGAGCCATGGCCACGCCCCGCGAGCTCAACCTTGCTAGACCTCAAGTTGCTGCTGGATTCACTCGGGAAACGGAGGGATCCGTCCATCCCCGACCTTCCGCCGTCCCTGCCTCACCGGAACGTCGGAACCCACCATCTCCGTCGTGCCCTGGAAGCCTCGTTGTCGCAGTTGTCTGAGACATCTGATGGTGAGTTCAGTTCGGACCCAAGCCACGCCCTTTGGTTTGTTCATATTAAGCAGTGCCCCTTTTTGGACAGAAACATGGCGTGGGCGCGGTGGTTTGCGCCGCTTGTTCCATCCACGAAGTCGTGGGTTCGAGTCCCAGACTTCCACATTATTCTACCATGTTTTCATTTTAGTTTTTCACCCACACACAACCACTTGGGCCTAAACCGCCCCTGGGCCACTGCAGTGCTGCACTCCGGCCCATCTATTTTTTTTCGTTTTCTGGTGTTATTTAGCATTTATTCAATGCATGCATATTTTCAGAGAATACCACCGTTTAAAAAAAACCATGTGTCGGATTGAAATACTTCATATATGTAAAATGACTAGAATTTTGTGTAGATTCAGAATTTCCAACTCTCACATGTGATAAACATGATTAACTTGTTGTTTCCATTGTTTTTGCATTAATGCCATGTCAAAATGAATTGTGTAATAACTTTTAAACCGTAGCTCCGATGCAAATGTTTTACATATGTAACTTCACTAGATAAACATGTAGAATCACATGATGACATTTATTTTGTTGTTTAACAACTTTAAAATTGTCTTAGTACAGATCTGGTCCTAAATCATAATATGCATATGAGGTCGTTCCGGAATTGTTATTCGTTGCTTCCGGCCTCATTTAAAATGCCTAGATGTTGTAGTTGGTTGTGCTTCACCGTTTGCCATGTTAAACAATATTTAATATTGATGAGTACCTAACAAGAGTGAACTAAGTAATTCAACATGGAGTTTCGTCAATATGCAACTCGTGCATATTGAGCTTCACTTTAATGTGTAGAAGTGTTTGTGGTGTTTGTCATGCATTGCATATTAAACCGGACATGCATCATATTTGTTGTGCATCGTGTTTTGCATATGTTGTGGTGTATCTTGTGTTGATTGTTTGTTTCGGATTGCTTCTTCTCGATAGAGTTCCGAAAGCGTTCGGAGAGTGAGGATTCGTTCGACTATGTTGGTTTGTCTTCTTCATGGATTCGATCTTCTTCCGAGCAGGATCTCAGGCAAGATGACACATTTCCCTGGATACCATTACTATCATTGCCATGCTAGTTGTCTTGCTTTTATCATTATGTCTCGCTACCTACCACATGTTTGATAAGCCTCCAAACATTGCCAAGATAAGCCTCTAACCCTTCCACATCCCAGCAAACATTGTTTGGCTATGTTACCGCTTGCTCAGCCCTTCTTATAGCGTTGCTAGTTGCAGGTGCAATTGCTTCCATGTGTCAACATGGACTTTCTTTGTTATATCACAATATTGCTGCTATTTAATTTAATGCACATATACACTTGGTAAAGGGTGGAAGGCTTGGCCTTTTGCTTGGTGTTTTGTTCCACTCTTGCCGCCCCTAGTTACTTGCGAGCCGGTGTTATGTTCCATAATTGAGCGCTCCTAACATGCTCGGGGTTGTTATGGGGACCCCCTTGATTTTCGAGTTAGAATAAAGCTTGTCTGGGAAGGCCCAACATTGGTACTAGATTTGCCTAATAATTAATGAACTTGCATAGCGGATTTTCCAGACCCCATGGATAATTAATTAACAACCCGGGCCAGTGCTCCTCATGAGTGTTGGTCCAAATTGGGCTGCCATCAGGGCCGCCTCGAGGCAACTTGAGGATTGGTTTTCCCTATAGCTAGTCCCATCTGTCGTGTCCTGAGAACGAGATACACGACTCCTATCGGGTTCGTCGACACGTCAGGCGGCCTTGCTGGATTTGTTTTACCTTTCTCGAACGTCCTGAGTGAGGAATTCCGATTATTCTTCGGGCTATCTCGAGGTGTTGGATTTCCTTTGGAATTGCCTAGGATGATCACGAGATCCGTGGTTGAGGTTATTCCCACTACGTGTGGTTAATTTGTGATGGATGAGTTGGAGCACCGCTGCAGGGTTAAATCTTTTCGAGAAGCCATGCCCGCGGTTATGTGGCAAACTTGGATACTTTGTTTAACACCCGGTCATAGCAAACTTGAAGTAAACTCAAATAAAATACACCAACTGTGTGCTTAACCGTGACTGTCTCTTCTCGGGATTCCTTATCCGGAATAGAACACGGTGGGGTTATGATTGACGTAAGTAGGTGTTCAGGATCAGTTAGTGATCATTACTAGCTCACGTCCGTTATGCGTAGACCACCATACTTTACTTTCTGTGCTCGTAAGTTAGCCACTCAAATATATGCTTAGTCGCTTGTTGCAGCCTCACCACTTAACCATGCCTTACCTATTAAGCTCTAATAGTCTTGATACCCTTGGAAATGAGATTGCTGAGTCCTTGTGGCTCACAGATTACTACAACAACAGTTGCAGGTACATGTAATGTGATGAATTGACGTGAGCGCGTTGCTTGATTTGATTTGGAGTTCGTCTTCTTCTTATTCATCAATCTTGGATGGGTTCCAGGCAGTAGCCCGGGATAGCAAGGGTGGATGTGATTTTATCGTTTGAATTCGTCCGTAGTCGGACCCTGCTCTTTTGTATGATGTTTGAGTATGTATTGTATTGATGTGGCTCTGTTGTAGCTTGTGGCGAGTGTAAGGCAATTCCATATACTCATCTCTTCTGTACATGTACTTATAATGATATCCATTCTTGTGAACGCATCGAGATGCGCTTCTATCCTTGTCGAGGCCCTCGTGCCAAAATAAGGATAGGACCGCATCTTGGGCGTGACAAGTTGGTATTAGAGCCTGTACCGACCTAGGAGCCCCCTTGATTGATCGAACTTGGCCGAGTCGAGTCTAGAATAAAATTGTTTTGAGTCTAGTTATATCGGAGAGTAGGTTTCTTTTTACTCCTCTTCTATGCTCTGGTGAGGAATTTCGACTTAGGAATTTTGATTCTACTTCTCTTTTTGCTCAATTTTTTTTAGGATCACACGGGTATTTTGGAAACTATATGATGTCGATGTGACAGGGTTCTGTCTTGATTTCTTCCGGGGAGTCGAGCTCCAGGGAATGTTGGCACATCGTTATCATTCAGTTTTCTTAGTATCTCAGGACGGAGGATGTTCGGAATTGCTTCAATACTTACCGTGGTGAGATAAGGTCGGAGTCACCCAGTACTGGGGAGGCGTCCGGGGTACCACCATGGTTTAGTATCGTTGTGAGTTCAAGGATTCGAGAGTAGACGAGTTTGTGAAGTTTCTTGAATTATGGTGTGGAAGGTTGCGGATGCAGTTGCAGCTGATTGCCTAGGGCAGGTTCCTGATTCCGCAACCCGAATCGCATAAACAAGAAAGTTTTCGGAAGTTCTTAGGTGGGAATTCAAGTAGTTACCTAGTATTATCTTTCCAACGAGTGCATAGAGGGTATGTATTTGTTCTGGCTTGTTTCATAAGCCTCATCCTTTGTTTTGTTTTGAATATGGTAATTCGAGTTGTTTCGATGTCAAAGGGTGATCTCAAATCTTTCCGAAGTAGTGTTCTCATATTTCTGTGGGATTGCTAATTCTTTTGCCAATCTAGTTATCATATCAATTCTTTTCCTACCGGTGTGCTTATCTTCAAGATAATTCTATCGTCTCCAGTATTTGCAAGATCAATTCTCATTTCGTTCCGGAGTTGTCTCATCTGTTCCAAGTTTTCTTGTTTTTTCCCACCCTCCCGCCATTTGTCTTCAATGATTAAATTCTCATGCAGGTGCCTTTCTCTTCATGAAATGCTTCCGCTGGCTTTGCTTCCATCTTGTTTCCGGTGAATCTTTGTGAATATTATCAGGAGTTTCATTTCAAGATCTATCTTCTTATTCCTTGTTCTTGTTGTTATTCTTCTCCGGTGATTCTTTATGAAGATGCTCAATGCTCAAGTTATCATTTATTTGTATTCATCTTTGTTTTCTTTTCCGGTGGAGTCAATTCAAGTTCATGGTGTTCATCATATCATTTTCATTCATTAATGGTTTCCATGTTGGAATTATTTTCCAAGTATCTCTTGTTTAGTGATCCCTCTTTTCTGTCCAGAGTGTTGAAGATATCTCACAGGACGTTCATTTTCATTCTTGTCCTCTTAAATTATTTCAAGGGTCTCATATCATCAAGTTCTCAATTTCTACCGGTGCAATCTCTCTTGTAATCAATTGTTTCAACAGTGGTTTCTTTTCAGTGGGCCCATAACCCACAGGTCTTTCCCCAGGATCATACCTGACTCTTCTAATCTTTCCGGAGATGCTCTCAAGTTCTCTTCAAATATGACGTAAGAATGAATTTCATCAGTCATATGCCTTCTTGAAGATCGCTTCTAAATCATTTTCATTGTTGGCTCAACCTTTTCTTTATTCATTCTTCCGGAGTGTCTCAGTAATTCATGGTGTTGTTTCTCGTCTTCATTCTGTGCTTGAAGACCGAAGGAGAGTGTCTTGTAAATCATTGCTCATTCTCCTAGAGATTCATGGTTTCGGTTTGTCGCTTTCATCTCATTTGTTTTAATCATGAGTTATTCCTTCCATATCTATCCGGTGCATTTCAGAGTTGTTTTTGTTTCTTGATCCTCCGAAGGCCATCATTTCAGAAGATTTCTTCGTTCTCAGCTGTCAGCTTTCGTTCTCAAATTCTTCTTAATTGTTCTTCCTTCGTTCATATCAATTATTTCGATGCATTTTTCAGTGTCTATTAGGCAAATCTGGATCTCTTCGTTCTCATGTGTCCTCTTTAGTTTCTAATTCGTTTCGGTGTCTCGTTTAAGTTTTCCATTAGGTGGATCATGCTCTCTTCGTTCTCATATTATATCATCCATTTGCATTATCCTCTCTCGTTTTGAATTCTTACCGGTGTTCTCGTGCAAGTTTTCTTCAAGATTGTGCTCTATCCCTCTCTTCATTCTTTTTCAAGAAGAATAAGTGGTGTGTGAAATCCGTTGTTTGTCATCAATTTAACTTGATGAAGGATAGGCATAACATAATTCTTATTCTTGTTTCATCCAAGTGATTTCAATCCTTCTTCCGGAGTTGTTCATGATGTCAAATTCTTTATCCCAAGTGGTCATCATTGTTTTCCAGAGTTCCTAGTCTTTTCTCAAGTATCCTGTCCCGAAGCTTCATCTAGTTCATAGAAGGCCTCAATCGTGTTCTTTTTGCATCCTTCAATTCTTTCTATCATCCTTTCATTTCAGAGTTCTTCCAGAGGTTCTTCATGGTGGTTCATCAAGATTTCTTTCATTTTCAAGTGTTCTTCAAGATTCTTGTTAGAGGTGCTCAAGTGTTCTTTATCTTGGTCTTCTAGTTCAATTCCTTCTCCTTGTCTTTTGAGATGGTGTTATTAAATTCTTGATTATAAGGAGTCTCGAAGGAAAGTTGTCAAGAATGATATAAGTAAACCCATCTTGTTTTCTCGGAGTTATCTTGGGTTGGATTTCACCATGATAGCAACAATCCTTATCATGGTGTCATAAATGATTCAAGTTTTCTCCTCCTCTTGGTGAACGAAGTCTTGGATATCTACTTGCTCTCAATCAATCAGTTGTTTCTGTTGTGGTAGGTTGTCACCTCATAATTTTGAGATGTTTTCCATAAGTCCACAATAAGCTATATCTTTTCGTTGTTGGTGTTCCAACAAGTCCTTTCATCCATGCTTCTCAAATTCATTGGTGCTAGAGTTGTCATTTCTTCTCAGTTCTCTTCTTCCCAAGGATCTAGCTTCTATTCTTTTGTTCCGGAGGCCTTGCGATGTTGCTCTCTTCAATCTATTATCTTGCCTTGTTAATACCATGTTCTTTCTTTGCTTATTCATTTAACCGGATTGCTGTGAAATCTTTTCATGATCCTTCTGTCTTATGAAGTTGATTCTATTCCAACCGAAGTTTGGTGCCTCTCTTTCAATTTCCTTCCATCATATCAAATTTTTCCTCTCTTTCCTACCAAAGTGCTGCCGAAATTTCCTGTGAATTCTTGCTTGTTCCTCATTCTTCATCTCTTCCAACCTTCATGATCATTGGTTTCACTCGTTTGTCGAAGAAGCAGCTAAGTTTACCTTTTGCTCTTTCTCTTCCCCTTTTCATTCTAGATCTCGGGACGAGATCCTCGTGTAGTGGTGGAGAGTTGTGACAGCCCGACACCGACGTTCCATAAGATTCCAGAAGATTCCCCTTTTCTTTCCATTCTCATCATGTGTTCGTCTGGTTGTCGCATTCATCATCTGCATAACATCGTCACTCGTTTTGGAAAACTTGCATGCCACGTGATGTTTGTTTTAGCTTATTTTTGCATCATGCATCATGTTCATATTGTTGTGATGTTTTTCTTCTTTTGATATTGTGTTTGCAACTCCTACTCCTTCTCTTTGATCCTCCATAAACCTAATGTATTTTCATATATATCTTTTCAAGACTTATTTTCTCGATGCTCCAACTCCAACTTGGTTTCACCCAAGCTCCAATATCGCAAGTGCAACTTTGTTTATTTCCCTATTCATTTTGTTTATTGGAGAGCCAATGTAATTGCTCAAATAAATGTTCCTGTTGTGCCCGTAAATCATACTTATTATGTAGGGAAAACCTCTAATCTTTCAGCCATTTTTGGTTTGGCTTGGTTGGATTTTAAATTCAGGCAACTTTGAAATAAATTCAAATTTGTCCGAATTTTCAGTCTCTAAAAAACTTCCAAACCAATTTTATCAAATCCCTAGTATTTTTTTCAGAGTGCAGGAAAATATCTCTCGTGTTCAAATTCCACTCCTACACCTCTAAGAATTTCTTGTAGCTTCTGTTTATTATCATAAATGGAAAAGCAAGAAAACAGAGGGAGAGAGAGTTAATCCGAGGCCCACCTCTCTTACCTGTTCACGCCAGCCCACCTCACCAGTATCAAGCCCAACTCTGGTCGATCTCCTATTCTTCTTCTACCTTCGTACGACAGCGCATCAATAGTATCCACATGCGCACCTCCTTTGATTTGATGGCCAGAGGCGTCCCTAGAACCCTTTAAGACCAACTCTGAGCTAGCCCTAGTCCTCTTCCCTCCATTTCTTCCCTAACCTTCCTCCTCTACTGCCGCCAGGGCGTAGCTCATCCCCATCGCCTCCCCTGCATCCTCTACTTCAGGGTTCGGGCACCATCGCCCCAGCCGTGCCCAAGGACCCCGGTCAGCTTGCCGGGAGCAACCAGCGATGACCAGCAGGTCCCCTTCTTCCTTGCTCTTTATCTCTCTTTCTTCTTCCCTACCCTCTTTTTTCCCCTCTCTGAAGTCTCTCTGCCTTGTTTGCTTCAGGCAGCAGCCGACGTCAGGGACACCAGCTCCTGTAGCCTTCCATTGGCGCCGTCTTGTGCAGACCTCGCGGTGAGACCCTGCTCCCGCGCGTCCCTGTTTCTCCCTTTCTTCCCTCTCTAACCTCGCCTGCTGTCGCTTCCCCAAGGTCCCGCCATGTCCGGGCGAAGCTCTGCATCGGCCCTTGCAACCTCTCCTCTGGCCGTGCTGGTGACCGAGCTGCCAAAGCCGGATAGGTAAGAGCCGCCCCTTGCTCTGATTCCTTATGCTCCTCCCGTCGGGTCCCTCTTCGTCTCTCTCACCCCATCTCTCTTTCTCTATTCTTCAGGAGCTACCATGTGGAGCCATGGACACGCCCCACGAGCTCCACCTTGCCAGACCTCAAGTTGCTGCTGGATTCGCCCGGGAAACGGAGGGATCCGTCCATCCCCGACCTTCCGCAGTCCCTGCCTCACCGGAACGTCGGACTCCGCCATCTCTGTCGCGCCCTGGAAGCCTCGTTGTCGCAGTTGTCTGAGACATCTGATGGTGAGTTCAGTTCGGACCCAAGCCACGCCCTTTGGTTTGTTCATATTAAGCAGCACCCCTTTTTGGACACAAACATGGCGTGGGCGCGGTGGTTTGCGCCGCTTGTTCCATCCACGAAGTCGTGGGTTCGAGTCCCAGACTTCCACATTATTGTGCCATGTTTTCATTTTAGTTTTTCACCCACACACAACCACTTGGGCCTAAACCTCCCCTGGGCCACTGTAGTGCTGCACTCCGGCCCATCTATTTTTTTCGTTGTCTGGTGTGATTTAGCATTTATTCAATGCATGCATATTTTTAGAGAATACCACCGTTTTAAAAAAACATGCGTCGGATTGAAATACTTCATATATGTAAAATGACTTGAATTTTGTGTAGATTCACAATTTCCAACTCTCACATGTGATAAAAATGATTAACTTGCTGTTTCCATTGTTTTTGCATTAATGCCATGTTGAAATGAATTGTTTAATAACTTTTAAACCGGAGCTCTGATGCAAATGTTTTACATATGTAACTTCACTAGATAGACGTGTAGAATCAAATGATGACATTTATTTTGTTGTTTAACAACTTTAAAATTGTCTTAGTACAGATCTGGTCCTAAATTATAATATGCATATGAGGTCGTTCCGGAATTGTTATTCGTTGCTTCCGGCCTCATTTAAAATGCCTAGATGTTGTAGTTGGTTGTGCTTCACCCTTTGCCATGTTAAACAACATTTAATATTGATGAGTGCCTAATGAGAGTGAACTAAGTAATTCAACATGGAGTTTCGTCAATATGCAACTCGTGCATATTGAGCTTCACTTTAATGTGTAGAAGTGTTTGTGGTGTTTGTCATGCATTGCATATTAAACCGGACATGCATCATATTTGTTGTGCATCGTGTTTTGCATATGTTGTGGTGTATCTTGTGTTGATTGTTTGTTTCGGATTGCTTCTTCTCGATAGAGTTCCGAAAGCGTTCGGAGAGTGAGGATTCGTTCGACTATGTTGGTTCGTCTTCTTCATGGATTCGATCTTCTTCCAAGCGGGATCTCAGGCAAGATGACACATTTCCCTGGATACCATTACTATCATTGCCATGCTAGTTGTCTCGCTTTTATCTTTATTTCTCGCTACCTACCACCTGTTTGATAAACCTCCAAACATTGCCACGATCAGCCTCTAACCCTTTCACATCCCAACAAACATTGTTTGGCTATGTTACCGCTTGCTCAGCCCTTCTTATAGCGTTGCTAGTTGCAGGTGCAATTGCTTCCATGTGTCAACATGGACTTTCTTTGTTATATCACAATATTGTTGCTATTTAATTTAATGCACATATACACTTGGTAAAGGGTGGAAGGCTTGGCCTTTTGCTTGGTGTTTTGTTCCACTCTTCCCGCCCCTAGTTACTTGCGAGCCGGTGTTATGTTCCATAATTGAGCGCTCCTAACATGCTCGGGGTTATTATGGGGACCCCCTTGATTTTTGGGTTAGAATAAAGCTTGTTTGGCAAGGCCCAACATTGGTACTACATCTGCCTAATAATTAATGAACTTGCATAGGGGATTTTTCGGACCCCGTTGATAATTAATTAACAACCCGGGCCAGTGCTCCTCATGAGTGTTGGTCCAAACTGGGCTGCCTGCGGGGCTACCTCGAGGCAACTTGAGGATTGATTTTCCCTATAGCTAGTCCCATCTGTCGTGTCCTGAGAACGAGATACGCGGCTCCTATCGGGTTCGTCGACACGTCAGGCGGCCTTGCTGGATTTTTTTATCTTTCTTGAACGTCTTGAGTGAGGAATTCTGATTATTCTTTGGGCTATCTCGAGGTGTTGGATTTCCTTTGGAATTGCCTAGGATGATCACGAGATCCGTGGTTGAGGTTATTCCCACTTCGTGTGGTTAATTTGTGATGAATGAGTTGGAGCACCCCTGCAGGGTTAAATCTTTTCGAGAAGCCGTGCTCACGGTTATGTGGAAAACTTGGATACTTTGTTTAACACCCGGTCATAGCAAACTTGAAGTAAACTCAAATAAAATACACCAACTGTGTGCGTAACCGTGATTGTCTCTTCTCGGGATTCCTTATCCGGAATAGAACAAGGTGGGGTTATGATTGACGTAAGTAGGTGTTCAGGATCAGTTAGTGATCATTACTAGCTCACGTCCGTTATGCGTAGACCACCATACTTTACTTACTGTGCTCGTAAGTTAGCCACTGAAATATATGCTTAGTCGCTTGCTGCAGCCTCACCACTTAACCATGCCTTACCTATTAAGCTTTAATAGTCTTGATACCCTTGGAAATGAGATTGCTGAGTCCCTATGGCTCACAGATTACTACAACAACAATTGCAGGTACAGGTAATGTGATGAATTGACGTGAGCGCGTTGCTTGATTTGATTTGGAGTTCTTCTTCTTCTTCTTCATCAATCTTGGATGGGTTCCAGGCGGCATCCTGGGATAGCAAGGGTGGATGTCATTTTATCGTTTGAATTCGTCCGTAGTCGGACCATGCTCTTTTGTATGATGTTTGAGTATGTATTGTATTGATGTGGCTCTGTTGTAGCTTGTGGCGAGTGTAAGCCAATTCCATATACTCATATCTTCTGTACATGTACTTATAATGATATCCATTCTTGCGAACGCATCGAGATGCGCTTCTATCCCTGTCGAGGCCCTCGTGCCAAAATAAGGATAGGACCGCTTCTTGGGCATGACAGAGTTGGTCTATAACTCTAGTTTCCTTTCCGATATGAGTATTCCATTCTTTCAATTCCTTCCAATGATCACTTGTGAATTGCCTTAGGATTGTATGAAGAGTTTTAACGATCTCTTGATCAAAGTTAATTCTTTTTGCCACTTAAGGGATAATCCTACGAGTCACCTTTCCTAAGGTGTCCGTTATGGTATGAAGGGCAACTAAATCCTCGCTACTTTGAAACCTCGTCACCATCTGCTTAAGCGTGGAATTTTTGCCTACCAACTTGATCCTTTCCGTCTATCTCATTCCATCCCTCTTGAGATGTTTGGTGTCTCAGCTCAAGAGATGTTCTCATGTCTCATTCCATGAGTTGATCATGAGTTGTTCGATCTTTGAGAAGATTGATTCTTGTAGAGCTTTCTATTCCTGTTGTCTTTCTATTGGATAAAGATCCCGACGGCAAAGATGTCAAGATCAACATGATGCAATGAATCAACATCTTCGAAAGAGCAATTGGATCGTGAAGATTGTATTAGTACTGTGTCCCCTTCTATCCTCTTACCCTATGCCTGAATCTCGGGACGAGATTCTTGTTTAGTGGGGGTGAGTTGTCACAGCCCTAGCTTAGGCTCTGCTTGTCATTGCATAACCATCATGGCATCATGTTTAACTTCAAATGAATTTGAAATGGGGATTAACAGAAACCCTAGCATTTCACCAAACCAAATAATTCTAATATTAGTGAATTTTCAATGAACCCAAAATGACCTTCATAAAATCCTATCCAATGGGATTTACCTTACATAAAATAACTGGCTCAAACCAAATTTTATGTTTCAAAAGAAATATTTGAAACCACTGAAAATTATTGTAGGAATTATTTAGCTACCTTTGGTTTTCACAAATAACTAAATTTGCTTAAAATAGAAAACAAAATGTTCACCATGTTTGATAAATGTTGGCAACAACATATCAAGGGTGAATTTTATATTAAAAACTATTTTGGAAAATTAAATAAATTAGGAAGTTTGTGAAAATGACTAATAAAGCACTATAAATATTTTAGTTGTTTCAAAAATGCTGAAACTTTTTGTGGGACTTGGTAATATTCTACTTATATCCCATAAATTGTTTCAGGAATTTTGGCTTTATATTTTTCCCAAACAAATAATAATAGAAAATAGAAATAGGAAATAAAAAAAGAGGGAAAGAAAAGGTAAAGGACTTACCTGGCAGCCCAGCCGGCCCACCTGGCCAGTGCCAGTCGTCCCCTACCACTGTCAGTAGGCAGAGGCGAAGGCAGGCACGGCGCGCACGGCCGGGGCGCCACGCCTCCTGCCTGCCTGGCTCTCTCGAGCCAACGCGACGACGGGGATGAGGACCCCAGCGTCATTTGGATCGAGCCGACCCCCTCCATTTCCCCCTCCCCTCGCTCTCTCGCCTTCTCCCTGCCATGGCCGAGCCCTGCTCGAGCTCGCTATCGCCGCCTGCGTAGCCAGTGCCTCCCCCTCGACCATAACCGTGGCCTTGAGCTTCCCTACAGCCCCCATGACCTCCTCGTGGATCCAAGCTATGCCGGAAGCACCACAGCGCCACGATGCCGTCGTCTTCAACCTCGGGAGCAGGAGATCGCCGGCGTTGATTCGACCACCCGAGTGCCTCCCCGAGCCTGCTGAGTCTCCCTGCTAGCTCCCTGTGAGCCCCGCTTCCTCTCCCCTCTCTTCCTTCCATCGTGCGCGTTCCCTAGCTAGCTTTCGCTCATGCCCGAACTCCGGCCGCCACTCAGCTCGATGCCGGCCTCAACTCCGGTGGCCCCGAGCCCTCCCTGTTGCCTCACTGGACGCACGCGTGCGCGGGCTACCTTCCGGTGCCCTCAGCAGACCAGATGGCCACCAAAAGCGCAAGTCCGGCGAGCGATCGCCGTGTTCTGTGGTCGCCGCCGGCTAACCTCCAGCGGGCACCAATGTGGCAGGTCATTAGGGATAATCCCCTGCTAACCAATCCCCCCAGCAACTAACCAGTGGGCCCTCGGGTTGGTCAAACCCCCGGTCAGCGTGGGGAATAACCCTGTGTCATTGACGTGCGGGCCCTGCATGCCAGGTTTGACCAGGACAGGGTCTATTGACCTGCTGACGCAAGCATGACATCAGGCTGACAGAGTAATTAATTTTTATAATAGAAATAAATCAGGAAATTCCAGAAAAAGATTAAAACTTCTAAAAATCGTAGAAAATAATCTACAACTCAGATGAAAATAATTTATATATGAAAAATGATCAGAAAAATCCGATGAATCTGTTTATGCCATTATCATGCATGTTTGAACAAATTAACATCACCAAGTAGGACATTTTATGATTAGGGCAATATATGAAATATCATTTGGAGTTGGAATTCAAACTTGTTTGAATTCCACTTCAACCAACTTGGCTAATTATGCCTCTAGGTCAATTTAGTACCTTAACTTGTCATATCATGCATCATGTTTGTTGCATTGCAATGAATGTTGTTCCTTTGTGTTTGCCGGTGGTTGTTCCCTCTCGGTAGACGTTAGTTCCGACGATGTGAACGTTGACACTAATGAAGAGAAGTAATAGCTTCAGAACTATCAGGCAAGCACTCTCTCGCTCCTGCTCTCTTTTACTGCATTAGGACAATAATGATTCAACTGTTACATGCCATCTGTAGTTGAACCCATTCCTTTGCATGACCTGTATTTGCCACAGTAAATAGTTGAAACCACGTAGCATGAGTAGTAACTGCTTGAGCCTTGTTGTGCTTACTCATCCATGCTTGCTTACTTACTGTGCCTGCTATGCTTAGAGTCATGTCGTGTCGGGTCTGATCCATTTGGGTGATGAATCGGAATGGTAGTGTACACGACCTCCTGTGTGAGAGCTAAGTGTGTGAACACGATTTGGTAAAGGTAGCGATGAGAGGTCATGTAGGAGTACATGGCGGGTTGTCTCATTGGGACCATCCTTAAGAACTGAGTTCTGTGTTTGTTATCCAAGACAGTTACTACCACACGTTGGGCCCTAAAATATGACCCTGCTCGACTTGTTAATCGCCTAGATCTCTATCCAGGAGTTGCAACTAGTTTCTGCTATTTGTAGGAAAAGTGTTGGTGGCCGTGTATAGCGCTGCCCGACGGGGTGGACTGTGATGCAGTATAGGCATAGTGGCACATTGTACCAAGTGTCACCCGAATGGTGGGCTTGTGAACCCTGCGCACATCGTTTGAAGCTGTAGCGTAAACTTCGGCAGGACTTCCGTGCGGGTTCAGTCTCAAATAGGCGATAAACCTGGACTAGGATCTTGTGTGATTGACGGTCGTGGCCGATGCCCACGCCAGTGCTTCTGCTTGAAGGTTGCCGAGATGCATGACGTGTATATGGTGATAAGTGACGAGAGCATGTGTGAAGAAGTACACCCCTGCAGGGTTATGAATCTGTTTGAATAGCCGCGTCCTCGGATATGGACTACTTGGAGAACTTATGTGGTTCATAGAAAACTTGAAGTGGATACTCTAAAATACTGAAGATAAGCGTGAGTGCTATGGATGGCTTCCTCGTAGGGAGACGGAAGTGAATCCATAGTGGTGTATTGATATGGTGAATATGTGGACTCGTGTGCGCTATCCCACCTTAAAGAAAGCACTTGTAGTCATAGTATAGGTTAGCCAAGAGTCAAAGCTCGCTTGCTGCAATAAACTCCACAACCCCCTTCCTTGAAAATGATGCATATGTAGTTAGTTCTGATGTCAGTCTTGCTTAGTACCTTTGTACTCATGTCTATTTAATTTATGTTTTTGCAGAGGAGACGTCAGTCTCACTAGTGATTCTTATGACGTGAAGTTCGATCTTGACCGGATTATCTTGGGAATCCCAGACAGATGTCTGGTTCCTGATGGTAGGGTCATTCTAGCTTTTTAGGCTCCTCCAGCCACTTTTGTAGATGTTTGTACCCAGACATGTTTAACTTTCGCTTGTTTGTTTGAATGCTCTGAATGTTGGGTGTTGCGACCCCTGCTTATAACATCTTATTGTGTTGGCCTTCCGAGCCTTCTAAATAAATGTTGTAATGTTGTATGGTTATTTTGTGATGCCATAGTTGTATCTATGCATATCGGGCATGTCGTGCGTACGTGTGACGTGCAACGGTATGTATGGGATTCGACACCTAGTTGTGTGCCTTTAGTAGCCTTCTTTATGGGGAACTGCCTCTTTGTGCTTCCATCGAGCCTTGGTAGCTTGCTACTGCTCTGGACATATTGATTGACTGGCATGTATCCTTCTTTGCTGCTGTGTCTGTCCCTTCGGGGAAATGTCTCGCGGTGTACTGGAGTCCTTGTAGCTTGCTACGACTCGTCTACACATGTTGATGGTTGACACCTGCATTGCTGGGTTACGTATGCCTGTCCCTGTACGGATGTGCCACTTGGGTTCTATGACTAGTCATGTCGGCCCGGGTTCTTTGACATTTGAATGCTAGCGGCACATTCACATACGTGAGCCAAAAGACGCAAACGGTCCCAACCCAGGTAAGGTGGCAGCCGTGGAGATAACCGTGCGTGAGGCCGCAAAGTGATGTGGTGTGTTACATTCTGGATTCTTATGGCTTAGGATCGGGGTCCCGACAACAACGCTTCAGGAGCGTCCGCCTCTATATTCTGAAGGCGTCCGATGAGGCCATCATCTCGGAGTTAACCGACGGCGTCAGTGTCGTGGTTTTGTCACGACAGATGTCCGGGTTACCAGACTTGAGTTCGGAGCCATCGCCATGGTAGTGGACTCAAAGGGGTTGATTGAGACAAAGGACACGAGTTTACCCAGGTTCGGCCCCTCAAGCTGAAGTAAAAGCCTACGTCCTGCTTGTGTTGTTATTGCTTGTTGTATCGATTACAAAGGGCTAAACGCTTGACCTAGTTTTCGATCCCGCCCTCTAAGCTGCCCCGGCTCTGCCTTTATATAAGAGGTCAGAGCCGTCGGGTCTTACAATAGTACAACCTGATCACGCTTTACATCTCCGAATCCGTCTCTATCTTACCAACCGAGTTATCCTTTGGAAGGTCTTGCGCACCCGGGTCTCTGTCGTCCGGCCCACCTCAAGAGCCGCCAAAGTTCATGGGCCTCCAGCTGATACATGTCTTCGTGGGCCAGCTCATAACCAATGCTTATCAACCGGAACCTTCCAGCCGGGTCATATCACGGGGTTATATCCCCAACATTAGGCCCCAGGCTGAAGTGAGACAGCTCATTTCATCCGTCTATTGCAATTGTCTGAGAGTTGCCAGGAATGTCCCGGCGTGATGTCACAGATACGCTGACGTATCACCAAATCTCTCACATTTAACCGTTTACCGAAAATCGAGGCGTCCGTTTCGGCAAGATCGGTGCTGACGCTTGAGAACCCGCATTGTTTCCCTGTTAAATAGGACCCGCACGAGTCAGACCAAGGCATTCCCACTCGTGCGCCTCTTCTTCTTCTTCCTGCCGCTCGTCCGTCGCTTGAGCTCGTCCGCTCTGCCCCGGTGCCGCCGCTCGTCCGTCACCAACCCAGGCCGCTGCATCAACCTGTTTGCACCAGAATCTCACTCACCGCCGTCTCCGCCTCCGGTAAGCACCTCTTCCCGCAGCTTTTAGATCGGTAGCATAATAGGGTTCCCGCCGGTGGACCTCCGCCGCGCGTTTCGTTCTTCGGTATGGTCGCACGGCCAAGTCTCGGGGCCCGCCGTGCCTCCTTTCAGGCTGCATTGCCATCGCCGCCATCGTACATGGCCCTCCCGTGCGTAATGTGCGGTCGGTTAAAGCTGTAGGTTGATTTTTCACTTTCACTGTTCTTGGCTTAGGTTGACGTAGAACTCCCTTTTCCGCTTCGATAGATCCAAAACTTTAGTATCGATTTGTGAAACTTGTTTGTCCGAGTCTTGATGACTTCCGGCTCTTCCACCCATAGTGAGCCGCTAGACCCCCTCCGGCTCTTTGTCAGCCGGACCTCTTAAGGCCTTTAGAACCTTGTAATTTGTAAGCCGCCATTTGCTATCTGCTCTTTGTTTGATTATTCGCCATTTCCTTTTTGCACAGTACTTGTAAGCCGCCAAGATGACACGTGCCACTAATTCCTGCAATTGGGTCGGCTCCTGTGTGACCGAAGAGTATTTATCTGATTTAGTAGCCGCTGGCACCCTTCCTCCAAAGGAAGTGATCAACTGGCGTGTTCTGACTGGTGAGACCCGCCCCGCCCCAAAGAAAGGGGAGGTTATTGTCTTTACAGATCATATCGAACGAGGATTCGTGCCACCCGGGTCAAAATTCTTTCGCGACATTCTGCACCTGTACAAGCTGCATCCCCAAGATTTGGCGCCGAATTTTGTATCAAACATTTGCCACTTTCAAGTCCTCTGCGAGGCATACCTTCAATCAAGGCCGTCAGTTGGATTCTTTAGAGAATTCTTCTACGCCAACCGCCAGATTGAATACAAGAGCGGGCCAAGCTTGGAACTTGGAGGAATCACCATCCAGCGCCGGAGGGGTATCACCTTTCCGGCTATTCAGATGCCCAGCCACCCAAAATATTGGAACAAGACGTGGTTCTATTGCAAAGACACGTCTCCGGACTCGGAACATCGTCTGCCGGGTTATCGTCCTTCCCGGCTCTCAACCGACACTTCACTGCCTGACCGGCTCTCAGCTGCCGACCGTGCTAGATATGAGAAGCCCCACGCCAGAGTGAAGGCTCTCCTGGCCAATGGCCTTATTGGAACGGACCTTATCCGCTGCTGGGTACAATGGCGGATCATGCCTCTCAGCCGCCATAACCGGCTCATGTATGAATATCCAGGATTTTACGACAGCGAACTGTGCTTCAGCGGCACCACTTTGCCTGAGGATGACATCTGTATGACCGTCCGAAGTCTTGTGCACGAGACCTCCGGCTCATGCAGCACCATCGGCCTAGCGCCCTTCTGCGCGACCAACCCGACGCCTCTTGTAAGTATTTTTATCTTTCGTCTGCCTGTTGTATATTTATATACTCCTTTTCAAAGCTTGATATTCTTCCTCCGGCTCAATTTGTATAGGCTAACTCCAACTTCTGGAAGAAGGAATACGTTCCTCTTCCGAAGACAACCAAGAAGAAAGTCGCCGCCAAGAAACCAAAGAAGGCAGCTCCTCAAGAGAACTGGTTCGAACACCCGACTTCTTCAGAGTCGGAGGCAAGATCCTTGAACTTTACTTACTTGACTTTTTGTCTTGCTGGCTCTTTAATAATATCTTTCCGTCTCTCACAGGACGAAGTCGAAACCAGTCACGCCAACGCTCCTGAGGTAACTTGCATGTAATCCGACTTAGAATATTTCTTCCGAAAGCCGCGGCGGGTTGTTAGAAAGTTTCCGCTATCTCACCCTCTTGCTCATCCGGCTCCTGATTTCCTTTCAAAAAGCAACAGCAAACTGAACGACGTCAGACCCGGATTGCCGGCTCTACAGAGCTTGCATCGGGACTACCAAATTCGCCAGCTCCTAAGAAGCGGCCTGTAGAGGTTAGTATCCATGCTTCCCTTTTTCGTTTCTTTTCATGTTCGATTGTCTTATCATTTCCGTGTCTTGATTTTCGAGAAAACACCCTCATCGGGCGACTCTTCAGCCTCAGTCATACCTCCACCAAAGATTAATCCTTTGTAAGTGTTAAAATATCCGGATGTCTTTGATGAGATACCAGTCTCCTTTAAATGCTAACCCTTTACCTTGCAGTGCTCAGGCGAAACGCCGCAAGACCAATCAACCTTCCTCCAGCCCTGTCGTTGACAATCAAGAGCCTGAACAGCCGGCCCCGGCTCAACCGGATACTAAACAGCCGGAGGAAACTCCAACGGAAGAAGAAATTCCACCAGCGGCTTCTACTGAGCCGGCGGCAGTTGACGTCATAAAGGAGAACTCCCCAGCTGCTCCTTCAAGGCCGGGTACACCCGCCAGGACCCCGGCGACTCCGGATGTTATCATTACTGGGTCTGCTCAAAAACCTCCTTCACCAGCGCATGTCTTAACCCGGCATACGGAGCCGTCTGAAGCTTCGCGGGAACTTGAGTTTGACTCGTCGTACAACAAAATGACAGCCGAAGAACTCCACTCCGGCTACATGAACCGGGTCAACACCAACCGAGACATGGAACTCCGGCTGGTCAGTATGATGAAGGCAAAATATGAGGTATGTTACCTTTCTTCAGCCATAACCTTCCCCAGCCCCCAAGGGTCGGATTTAATCTAACATAGAGTTGAATTCGGGTCTTCTTTCGAAGGTTATGTAGAAAACACTTTGCTTTAAATACTGTCAGCACTTGCATACTGCCAACTGTAGCCCCCAAGGGCCGGCTCAAATTTATTTGAACCGGAACTTTCGAGATTAGAAAAGAGCCATAACGTAGGCCCCAAGGGCCGGCTCAAATTTATGTGAGTCGGGACTTTTGAGGTTAAAAGAGAGCCAATGTATAGCCCCCAAGTTCCAGGTTGCAATCTGTTTGAGACTTGTAGAACTTGAACTGTGAACCTTTATGCATATGAATACTCTTGTTGCTGCAATAGCTTATACTTTGCCTTTGATATGCACAGGACGCTCTGAACACCGTCGGCTCTCAGCTGGCGGATCTCAAAACCAACTTGGTAGCTCAACAGGAAGCACGAAGCCTTGCTGATGAAAGATGTCAGCTCTTAGCCGAAGAAGTAGCCAACTCCGAGCTAACAATATTGAAAGAAACAGCTGATTCTGAAAAAGCCGCACTGATCAAACGGGCAGATGATGCCGATCAGCGGCTCATCGCCGTTGCTGAGCAGCTCCAAGGGCTCAAACGGCACATTGCTAAGATGTCTGCCGCCTTATTTGGTAAGTCCATCATTCCTGTACTCTTTTACTTAATATCTGTTATGAAACAACTAACGACGAACCTGTCTCTTCTGGCTCATGTAGGACCTTTGAGCCGGCAGCTTGCAGACGACAGCATCCTGTCGCTGAAAGCCATATACACCTTTATAGAGCAGCTGTATTGCGGAGCAATGTTCACCATCAAAAGCATACAGTATAAGGAGAAGATTCCCAAGGCCCTGAAAGGGGTGTTAGAACTATTCTCCACCGTGCCCAAGCAAATACAAGAGCTGAAGAAGTCGGCTTTCCGCTCTGGAGCCGTTGCGGGTTTGAGCCGGGCCATGGCCTTCGCGCCGGATCTCACACCAGATGAGATGATGGGTGGATATCCTTCGAAGAAGGTGGATGGCTCAGAATTCTCCGAGGAAGACTATTTCAAAATCGCCAAGGACTCTCGCTATCTAGCGTCTGTAATGGCTGATGAGGCGGAGGATGACTTGAAGAACTACCAAGCAGCATATGACCAGGAAGATAAACGGATCCGCGGGCCTCTTTACGAGTGTACAGACCTAACACCCACCCGAAGCAAAGATCTCTTCGCTGGTGAGCTTAATGTCGCACCTTTCTTTGAAGGGTCATTTGCTGCCGTCTCTAACTGCAACTGGGAACTCGGCAATCTTCAGATCCAAACCGTGGAAGATCCGGAGCAGGATGAGCCGGACGAGTGACCGAACCTTGTAATAGTCAGAGCAAGTATTGGCTCTTGTAATCATCCGCCCATGGTGTTTTGAAACTTCGTCAAAAACACCGTTTGTTCCCTCTGAGAACATCTTTTGTAACAGCCTTTTAACATCTGAATGCACTTGTCGGTGGTTTACTTTATAGTACTGTCAATCATCTTTCTCAGCTCTTTGCTTCCATCTTTGATAAATCTGCCAATGATTCATGAGAGGCACTTGGAAGTCTTCAAAGCTCTTTTTAAAACCGGATAATACCTCTGTTGGCAAATAGCCTCCATGAACAAACACGGCTGTTGATAAACCAATGCGTAATTTGTTCGAGACGTCTATCCTTCACCCGAAGTTATTAGACCCGGGAAATTTACTCTATCAACCGGAGCAGCATGACTTCCCTTTTCTTATAATGAGATGCCATGGAAGAGCCGGCTGCCATAAGATAAAGTAAGCTATACCTGATGGTAGGAAGCCTCTATGTGACAACGATGACTGTTGAAAACTGTAAAGCGGCCTACAGCCGGCTGCGTGAGGGGTGATGTAAACTGTACCATGATGGTAAAAAACCTCCTTTTAACAGCAAATACTTTATCCATTGTATTCCAACACCGGTTGTCACTAGGTTTATGTAAGCTATACCAAAGGTAAGAAGCCTCTACTGACAACTGCAACTCAAGAAAGCCTGCCGTTGGAGGGTGATGTAAGCTATACCCGAAGGCAAGAAGCCTCCTCCAATCAGCCAATGTTGAATAGGGCCGTCTGCCGATGGTATTATGTAAGCTATACCTTATGGTAAGAAGCATCCATTCGACAGCCGCGACTAGTAATTGTACTAGCCGGCTACGTGAAGGGCTTATGTAAGCTATACCCAAGGGCAAGAAGCCTCCTTCCGCAACTAGTTTTGGCGTAAATGCCGGTTGTTAGGGTGAGATAAGCGAACCCATCGGTAAGAAGCCCCCTTCGACAACCGCGGTTAATAAGTAACCGGAAGTGGCATAAAGCCGACCATTAGGGTGAGATAAGCGATACCCGTCGGTAAGAAGCCCCCTTCGATGGCCGCAGTTGATAAGCAACTGGAATTTGATGTACACGCTGTTGCCTTAGGGGAATTTTTTAAGCTATACCAAAGGTAGGAAGCCTCCATCAACAACATCGCTTAATGTACTCAAACTAGGCATAAAGCTAATTGCGCCCCATACCAGTTCAGGGTCTCTAAAGCGAGATTGGCCGTCAACTCTGTGAGCCGGCTCAGGGTCTCTAAGGCGAGATTGACTGATAAGAGCTTAACTTTTAACTTACGACAGTTCAGGGTCTCTAAAGCGAGATTGGCCGTCCACTTTGTGAACCGGCTCAAGGTCTCTAAAGCGAGATTGACTAGAATACTTTTAACAGGTCACTTTAATTGGTTCAGGGTCTCCAAAGGAGATTAACCGGCAAGACCTTGGCGGGTCAAAGAACCACAGGAATCGCAAAATTGCTGGTATTGAAGAATGTCATCCTGAGATTATGAAGATACCCATAAGAGCCGGGGCCCTGGGACTTAATTGCTGTACGAGGGGTGTAACTAATGTTAAGAGGCCCCAACTCTAAAGCCCACTTGGCAATCCTTCCCGTAGCCTCTCTGTTCTGAATAATATCCCCCAACGGGGCAGAGCTTACTACAGTTATTGGATGGCCCAAAAAGTAGTGCTTCAGCTTACGATTAGCCATAAAGACCCCGTATACAAGCTTCTGCCAATGTGGATATCGCTGCTTGGACTCAGCCAAGACCTCACTGATGTAGTAAACAGGCCTCTGAATGGGATACTCTTTCCCTGCTTCCTTACGTTCAACAACAATCGCCACACTGACCGCCCGACTGTTAGCTCCTACATATAGGAGTAGCGGCTCTTTCTCAGCCGGAGCGGCTAATACTCGCGGCTCAGTCAATTGCTTCTTAAGAGCTTCCAGCGCCTCTGCGGCTGCCCTGCTCCACTTAAACTTGTCCGTCTTCTTCATCATCTGATACAAGGGGCTGGCTTTCTCCCCAAGCCGGCTTATGAACCGGCTCAGTGCCGCAATCCGGCCTGCAATACGCTGAACGTCATTGATGCATGTCGGCTCCCGCAAAGAGGTGATAGCCTTGATTTTATCTGGGTTAGCCTCGATGCCACACTCAGAAACCAAGAACCCCAAAAGCTTTCCTGTAGGGACACCAAAGACACATTTTGCCGGGTTGAGCATAATTTTGTACACCCGGGGATTGTCAAAAGTTTCCTTCAGGTCCTCCAAGAGGGTTTCCTTCTTCCTAGACTTCACCACTATGTCATCCACATAAGCATGAACATTACGACCAATCTGGCTGTGGAGACAGTTCTACACACACCGCTGGTAAGTCGCCTGGGCACTCTTGAGCCCAATAGGCATGGAGACGTAGCAGAACGCCCCAAAAGGTGTGATAAACGATGTCTTCTCCTGGTCCTTGACTACCATTTTGATCTGATGATACCCTAAATAAGCATCCAAAAAACACAAATTCTCACAACCGACTGTTGCATCAATGATCTGATCAATGCGAGGGAGTGCGAAGCGATCAGCCGGACAAGCCTTGTTAAGGTCCGTGTAATCTATGCACATACGCCACGTACTATTCTTTTTAAGCACCAATACTGGATTAGCCAACCATTCCGGGTGAAAAACTGCTACTATGAACCCAACGGCTAAGAGCCGGGCAACCTCTTCCCCAATAGCCTTGCGCCTCTCCTCATTGAACCGCCGCAGGAATTGCTTGATCGGCTTAAACTTCGGATTCACATTAAGATTGTGCTCAGCGAACTCTCTCGGTACACCCGGCATGTTAGAATGTTTCCATGCAAAGATGTCCCGATTCTCACGGATGAACTTGATGAGCGCGCTTTCCTATTTGGGATCCATGTGAGCCCCGATGGTGAACTGCTTGGATGAGTCGCCGGGAGTAAAGTCCACTGTTTTAGTATCATCCGCTGAAAACTTGAGTGGCGGCTCTGCCTCTGTATTTGGTTTCTTCAACGGGTTCATGTCCTCCGGGTCAACGTTCTCCTTATAGAACTTCAGCTCCTCTTGTGCACAGCTAGCCTCAGCATAAGCTGCATCACCTTCCTCGCACTCAAGAGCCGTTTTTCGATTGCCATGAACCATAATTGTGCCATTTAGGCCAGGCATCTTAAGCTGCAAATAAACATAACAAGGCCTAGCCATGAACTTGGCGTAAGCCGGCCGCCCGAACAACGCATTATAAGGGCTCTTGATCTTGACCACCTCGAACCATAAGGTCTCCACCCTGTAATTATACTCATCGCCGAAAGCCACCTCCAAAGAGATTTTTCCTACTGGGTATGCCGACTTACCAGGCACCACGCCATGAAACACAGTAGAGGAAGTTTTGAGATCTTTGTCTAGCAACTTCATCCGTCGGAAGGTGTCATAATACAAGATGTTGATACTTCTACCTCCGTCCATGAGCACTTTGTTTACTCCATATCCATGTATCTGAGGGGCCACCACCAGAGCAAGCCGGCCCGGGTCATCCACCAGTGGTGGGTGATCTTGCCTGCTCCACGTTATGTCATACTCTGACCACGACAGGTATCGTGGGAGAGCCGACGCGATCGTATTAACTGCTCGCCTCCGTAGCTTCTCATCTCGCTTGCTGTTACCAGTCGTAAACACATGATACTGCCTCGAACTGAGCTGCTTCGGGTTACTCTGGAATCCAGATTGATTGCGCTGCTGCTGCTGATGCTGATGCTGCTGCTGGTTATTATGATTGTTGTTGCTAGGATGCTGTTGATGCTACTGATGATTGTGTTGGTGTTGACCCGGATGACCTGCTCCTGAGCCGCCAGCACCAAAGCCGGCACCTGACCCGCCGTTGCCTGAACCGCCAGGCCCTGATCCGCCAGTCGGCCCACCGCCCTGATTATGAGGTGGTTGAAAGTGTTGATTCTTAAATCTATGCATGATAAAATAATCGCCCCACGCATGCGTTGCTGGTTTATCAGGTGTGCTGTGCTCTGGGCAGGGTTTCCTAAGCACCGCTTCCAAATTGAAAGGGGGCCTGTTATCCCGCTGGTACGGCTAGTAACGCCCGTTCCCCTTAGGAACATTCGGCCCTGTGTTAGCATTTGCCACCAGCTCTGACCCGTCGCCCGCGTTCCTTTGTCTGCTTTGATTCCCATTGTTCCCAAAACTCTTGCCTTGGTTGTTCTTCTTTCCCTGATTCGACTTCTCCTCATCCGAACCCGGATCTTTGGTGTTGTCTGAGTCGGCGTACTTCGTTAGAGCTGTCATGAGCTCTCCCATGTCTTGACACGTACGATTAAGCCGACCAAGCTTCTGCTTTAGCGGAACGAAATGACAATTCTTCTCTAGAATGAGCACTGCTTGAGCCGCCGTGATCTGTTCCGACGAGTGAATGATGGTCGACACCCACCGAACCCAATGATGAGCCGACTCATTCTCTTGCTGAACGCAATGATCCAAATCCACAATGGTCATAGGCTGCTTGCAAGTCCCTTGGAAATTTTTGGTGAACTTTGCCCTCAATTCGGCCCAAGAGCTTATAGTGTTGGGTGGTAAGCCCTTTAACCATGTGCGAGCCAGACCCTCGAGCATCATGATAAAATATTTTGCAAAAACAGCCTCACTGACGTCTAGCATCTCCATAGCTAGCTCATAGCTCTCGACCCAAGCCTCGGGAGGGAGATCCGCCGTGTAATTTGGAACCTTCCGAGGCCCCTTGAAATCCTTAGGCAACCTCTCGCTCCGTAGAGCCGGAGTTAAGCATGGAACTCCCGCGGCTCTGGCGCTACCAACCGCTCCGGCCTTTGTCAACACTGAGGGCCGAAGACCCAGAGGAACTATTGCTGCCTCTTGTTCTTGCCTGTTTCCTGTTCGGTCCACCAGGGCCTGCGCGTCTAGCGCCGCGCGTCCCCTTTGCCCATGATGCGGGCCACTGCTTGAAACCGCCGGCAACTCATAGCGCCGGCTGAAACTTTGACTATGGAGAGGGGTGGAGTGGATCCGGCTCTGGCTGTGAGTATATTTCTCTTGTTGAGCCACGGCCGTCTGTAAATATCCGATAGCGTTCCTCACCTCCTCCGCAAAGGGTGCCTCATCTGGGATAGGGTTTGTTCCAAGCTGGGTGGCTGCTGCTACCATGTTCTCGGCCGGGTTAGAATAATGACCCGCCGGTGTCGTACATCCTCCGGGTGGGGCCATGTGAGCCACTGCTCGCCCTTCCCCAGGGGCAGCCGCCGCTCTCCAAGAGCCAGGGGTGTTGAAGAGATTCCTCGCCTCATAGCACTCCGGCAGACGAGATTGATGCCTCCTGCGGTGCACAGCCACCGCTGAAAACTGTTCCAGCCCCAAACGGAAAGCGTCGGCCTTGAGCCGTGCTGCCTCTGCCTCCATCTAGGTGTTTAAATCAGTTCGCCTCTGACGCTCCTCGGCCATCCGGCCCTTGATCCTTGCGATCTCTACGTTACGAGCCACCTGATTATCTGGTGTGACCTCTGTAGCTAACAAAGCCTCAAGCTCATCCATCAACTCCACAAGGCCCTGAGCCGGCGGCTGGGGAGGGTTAGCTTCCGACCCGGCTGCCCCTGGCCCTGCCATGAATACCGCCGCGTGAGACGACTGCTCCAACTCATCTGATTCACCGTGTTCTGACTCGGGGCGAGTGTCATCGTAGCCCCCAAGGCCACCATTGCTGAGCTGGTACACAGATTCAGTTTCCCCACTTGACGACTCATCATTGGAGTGCACGAGAGTCCCTTGAGATCCGGATGCTTCCAGATCCATCCCTTGAGTGAAGCCCACCAAGACATGCTCCTGAACTGGGTTAACACATGCAGGGCCTACCTTACGTGCGGGCTGGAGACGCCAAGCCGGCTCGACGATGTTGGTGCAGACGTCCGGCCCGGGTGTAGATCCGTCGATCTTTCCAATGAACACCTGGATCCCGCCGAACGGAACCCTGAAACCATACTCCATGGAAGCAGCATCAAGCCCCCAGCCAGCGTCATCGATGTAGAGCCGGCCGCGGCGAGTCTTGCTCATCCTCCTAACTATGTATCCTTCGAGCTCTGGAAGGGATCCCTTTGAGAACTCAACACCACCGAACGCGTGCCTCACGGTGGGCGCCAACTGTCGTGGTTTTGTCATGGCAGATGTCCGGGTTACCAGACTTGAGTTCGGAGCCATCGCCATGGTAGTGGACTCAAAGGGGTTGATTGAGACAAAGGACACGAGTTTACCCAGGTTCGGCCCCTCAAGCCGAGGTAAAAGCCTACGTCCTGCTTGTGTTGTTATTGCTTGTTGTATCGATTACAAAGGGCTAAACGCTTGACCTAGTTTTCGATCCCCCCTCTAAGCCGCCCCGGCTCTGCCTTTATATAAGAGGTCAGAGCCGTCGGGTCTTACAATTGTACAACCGGATCACGCTTTACATCTCCGAATCCGTCTCTATCTTACCAACCGAGTTATCCTTTGGAAGGTCTTGTGCACCCGGGTCTCTGTCGTCCGGCCCACCTCAAGAGCCGCCAAAGTTCTTGGGCCTCCAGCTGATACATGTCTTCGTGGGCCGGCTCATAACCAATGCTTATCAACCGGAACCTTCCAGCCGGGTCATATCACGGGGTTATATCCCCAACAGTGAGGGACCTCAAGATGAGAGAGGAGCTCGCCATCCATGACAATCTATGCTCAGCCCTGAAGATGCTCAACCTGGCAAACAAGTGCGCAAAGGCCGAGGCGGTCCGCCTCTCCCTGCGCGAGCTCCCGGAGGCAGACCCTGAAGACAAGAAGGCCAAGGCTAAGGAGGTGAAACACAAGGGCCCCGATGTGCTGGCAGCCGAGCCCGAGACGAAGCACGATCATGACCAGGAAGAGCCCCCAGGGGCAACTTCCTATTCTACATCTTCCACTACATCAACACCCACAACACCAGCAACTGCCAGGAGCTTAGGGATCTCCGCGACAAGCACCTCGGCCGCCATCCCGAGCGCGGTGACCATGGCTACAGCGTTGGAGGGAGCCTCAGCGGGGGCCGTCGAGATAACCGCGACCCACGTCAAGACTGGTGCGACCAGTCTCGCAAGGACCGTTGGCATGACAAACCTTACGATGGACCCTGGCACGACCAGCTTTGGGAGGCCCAACCTCAGGCAAGGCTGGCCTTCCACTGTAGCTGCTGCCACCAAGGAGAAATGACGATAACCGGTAGGATGACGGGGTTAGGGGCTTCCAGGAGCCCAGTGCGATCGCGTGCATCCTGGGTGATGCTCATGCCCCAGCCTCCAACCACATCTTCAAGCAGTTCTCTTGTGAGGTGAACGTAGCCTTCCCGAGGCTTGAGTTCGCACATTCCCTCAAGTGGTCGAAGGGTACCATTACCTTCGACTCCAAGGATCACCTCAATTGCTCGGACGCCGCACGAGCGCTCCCCTTGCTCTGCACAGCCACCATCAACAACGTCGTCGTCACCAAGAACCTCATCGACGGTGGCATTGGGACCAATGTCCTCTCTATCAAGACGTTCAAGATGCTTCAGGTGCCCTATGAATAGCTCATGCCGACCAAGATGTTCTCAAGAGTGATCGATGGATCCACCATACCCCTGGGGCAGGTGTTCCTCCCGGTCACCTTCGGCAAGCATGATAACTACCACACCAAGCTCATCGACTTTGACATCACCCACATCGCCCTCCCATTCAACGCCATCCTCGGTTACCCTGCTCTCGCCAACTTCATGATGGCAACTCACCATGGCTACAACGTCCTCAAGATGCCAGGGTGCAACGACATCATCACGATCGCCTGCGATGAGAAGGATGCAGTCTTCTCCCTCGAACGCGCCTACCAGGCCGCGTGGCCGAAAAATCTTACGATGAGGGCGACATCTTGCCTCCCAAGGACACCCGCACAAAGTTGGAGCAACTCCTCCCCAAGAGCCGCCAGGGGACTGGAACCCCCATGGCTGGTGTCTCAGGCCCCGTGTCCACTACTGGGGCGCCTCTCCCTCCCGCATAGGAAGGCGTGCTAGGCGCCTCCCTTAGGGCGGGCTCGGGGGTTTCCACCTGGAGAGCTCCCGACCTAACCAGTGCGACGAGGGAGGAGCTCGGGCACCACTAGGAGGCGTGCTTCGACGCATTCCCTCACAAGCAAGGAGCAAGGCGCGAGGCACCAGGAGCATAGGAGTTAATCACCAATGCGACCGAGGAGCTTTAGGAGGCGCAGGCCATGCATGGTGAGCGGCGCCCTACGCCATCCAGTGCGGCTGTTGTCCTCGATGACAGGCTGCACGTCTGCGTCAACATCCTGGGCCTCAACATGGACGCATCACAGGGCCTCTTTTGGCCATCACTTGTCGGACGCAGTGGGGGCTACCCCTGCAGCTACGTCTCCATGCCCTTTGTCCTGGTGAACGCGGGCGCTGCGTACCAACATCTCATGTAGACCATACACATGTCTCATGAGGCCCAATGCCGCGTGGTCCTTCAGGAGGTCTCGGACCCTCACGAGGCCCCTAGGCCTCGTGGGCCCCTCGAGCCTCTGGAACCCTTTGGCACGTGAGGATCAAGCTTTGAAACCTACCCCAATGCTTCAGCAACGTCGTTGCCAGGTAACTTTTTGGTTTGTTCAAGTGAGGGCGCCCCTCGGGCTGCATCATCCTCAAGCTGTTAGAGTCCACCCCCGCAGCTGTATCGTTTTGCGCATGTGTCAGACTGATCCTGCATTTGATGAATTTCCTAAGTATTCCAACTGCATGCCCGGTGTTTCCTCACCATGAATGTCGCTATGCCCTAACAACCGCTTTGTGGCCTCACTCACGGTTAACTCCATGGCTGCCACCTTACTTGGGCTACGACCATTTGCGTCTTTTGGCTCACGTATGTGAATATGTCGCTAGCATTCAAACAACAGAGAACCCGGCTCGACATGACTAGTCATAGAACCCAAGTGGAACATCTGCATAGGGACAAGCATACATAAGCCAACAATGCAGGTGTCGGCCGCAAGAGTGTGTAGATGGGTCATAGCAAGCTACAAGGACTCCATTACGTCATGGGACATAAATGTCATCACTGCACGTAGACGAGTCATAGCAGGCTACAAGGACCCCATTACACTGCAAGACATTTCCCTTAAGGGACAGACACATCAGCAAAGAAGGATACATGTCGGTCAATCAATGTGTCCGGAGCAGTAGCAAGCTACCAAGGCTCGGTGGAAGCACAAACATGCAGTTCCCCATAAAGAATACTACTAAAGGCACACGACTAGGTGTAGAATCCCATAAATACCGTTGCGAATCACACGTATGCACGACATGCCCGATATGCATAGATACAAGTATGGCATCACAACATAACCATGCAACAACACAACTTTTATTTACGAGTCTCAGCGGAGACTTGCATAATATGTTCCTACAGATAGGGGTCACATGACCCGACACTCAAGTCATACAAGCAAGTTCATACAAACCAAGCGGAAGCTTAATGCTGTCTGAGTACAGACAGATGAAAGGATAAAAAGGCACATGTCTTGACTATCTACAACCCACCATAGGGCATAGGGTCGTAGCTGGGATACCAGCTATTCGGCGTCGTCGAGATCTAGGTAGAACCCATCTGATGGGTCTTGAGTCTCATCTGCAACATTTATTAAGAAAACATGAGTACAAACGTACTCAGCAAGTCTCTAAAGCAGACCTAGTCTATTCATGCTCATGTATCAACAAGGGGAGTGGTGGAGTTTACGCAGCAATGCCAGCTTTGACTCTTGGCTAACCTATACTACACAAATTAATTCTTTATTCAAGTTTTAGATATCGCACACGAGTCCACTAACACCACATCAATACACCACCATGGATTCACTTCCGTCACCGACGAGAGTGCCATCCACGGTACTCACACTTTTCTTGATATTTTTATGAGTAACCATCAAGTTATCTATGAATAACATAAGTTCTCCAAGTTGTCCATATCCGAGGACATGGCTATTCGAACACATTAATACCCTGCACGGGTGTACTCCTTCACACACACTCCTGGCACTTATCGCTATGTGCACTTAAAAAGGCACCTCGGCAACCTTCAAGTGGAAGCCTAGCGAGGGAGTTGGCCACGACCATCAATCACACAAGACCTCTAGTCCAAGCTATTGGCTATTTGAGACTGAACCCACACGAAAGTCCGGTCGAAGTTTCCGCTACAGCCCCAAATGATGTGCGCATGGTTCCCAAGCCCACCATTCCGGTGACCCTTGGTACACCATGCCACTGCCTACCACGTTGTAGCCCACCCCTAGGGTCAGTGCTACGCATGGCCTCCAGCAAACTATAAACACCAAAAACTACTTGCAACTCCTGGACCAAGGACTAGGCGGTTGATAAGTCGAGAGGGGTCAAGTTACCAGAACCCAATGTGTGGTAGTAACTAGACATGGATCACATACATGGAAATCAGTTCCTAATAACGGTTCTAATGAGACAACCCGCTATGTACTCCTACATAGCCTCTCATTGCTACCTTTACCAAATTGGGTTCATCATTTAGCTCATCACATCAGAACAATACAGTTTCACTCTAGTTCATCACCCATATGAATCAGACCTGACACGACTCTAAGCATAGCAAGCAAGGCATATAAAGCATATCATGGCTCAAGCATCTACCAGGTATGCTAGGTTGCAAGGTTTAGCTATTTACTGTGACAATCACAGTTCATGCAGAGGAATGGGTTCAACTACCACAAATGACAAACAATTGAGTATTTGTCCTAATGCAATAAACAAGAGCAGGAGCGAGAGCATGGGATGTTATCGGAATGATCAATGGGGTTGCTTGCCTTGCTGACTGGCCGGGAGGTACTCTCCTTCTCGGGGATACTCGAGGGTATCTAATGGAGCAGAACCTACCATGACAAATACGGAGTAACAATCAATAGGCAGCAAGTGCAGCAATATGATGCATGATCATGACATGGCAACATGAATGAATGAGCTAATGCAACTATCATTAGAGTTAGATGGAGTGGGCTTGAATATAGGTTCAAAATCGTTCTCCATTTAATGTTCTATACATAGTCCTATTGCAGAATGTCAATTTTCTCCTATTTAGGTTTCTCTAACATGCATGATAATAGCACCACTGGATTCATTGGAATTTTCTGATAAATTTTCATATATAATTTATTTTAATCTGAGTTACAGATTAATTTCTATGATTTCCTAAAGTTTTCATCATTTTCTGGAATTAATTTAGATTAGAAATTCCATTATTGCATCAGCATGACATCAGCATGACGTCAACAGGTCAACTGGACGTTGCCACATCAAACCTGACCAGTGGGGTCCACTGGTCAATGACACAGGCACTAACAACAATTAATTTAGTTTCTAATTACAAATTATTAAGGATGGGCCCACATGTCAGTGGGTAATTAACTTAATTAACTTTTAATTAATATTTTTAATTAATCCTAAACTAACAGGGGCTGGGCCCCACTTGCTAGTAACCCAAGGGGGTCAACCCCATGGTCAAACTAGGTTGACTCGCCAGCGTTGAGCCACCGGCGACGCGAGGGACGGCGGAGGGGCTCAGGAATCACCCTCCGACGACAAAATCGACGGCGAAGCGACTCAAACAAGCGCCCGCACTCGCGCTTCTCCAACGGGACACATCCTAGTGGCGGGATGGCCCGGGGCGCGGCCGGCGACGACCTCGGCGGCTGTCGAAACTTGGCCGAGCACGGGCTCGATGAACCGAAGCACGAGAGGGACGACTCGTGGCTCCTACGGCTCTCTGGGGCCCTCCTGAGCACGCCTACGTGCTCAGGTTCGAGCTTGGTCCACCGCAGCAACGGCAGCGTCCTCGCTGGCAGCAAGGAGCTCTCGGGCTCGAGGCAAACCGGGGCTATGGTGCGCTAACGTGGGAGAGGTGAGGGGGAACGGGACCGGGGGCTCACGACGATCACGACGACGTCGGAGGCAAGCTCTGGGATGATCTGGAGCAGCAGCGACCTTCAAATCCTTGCCGGTGGCCGAAGGTTGAAGATGACGGCGATGGCGGCGATGGGGGCTTCTAGTGACGCTTGGCTCGGCAGGGAGCAGCAGGAGGTCGTGGCGGAGAGGAAGAGCGGCTCGAGAGCGAGGGGGAGCGGCTGGAGCGGCGGAGAAGCGACGGCCATGGCAGAGCAGAGGAAGAGGAGAGAGGAGCTGGGCGAATGCGAGGGGGAAAGAGCAATCCAGATGGCTCTGGGAGCATATCCCCGTCACGCTGGCGAGGGGGGGCAGACAGGCAGATGCCGGCATGGCGGCACGGCCGTGCACGCACGGCGGCCACACGCCCGGCCTCTAGGCCGCCAGGAGGACGACGACCTCCCTAGGCCAGATGGGCCGGCCTGTAGCTGGCCTCAGGTCAGCTCCCTCTTTTTTTTCATTTTTGTTTTCTGACATTTGTTTTATTTTTGTTAGGGCCTCAAATCCTAGCACAACATTGTTGAAATATTTTGGAGAGCATAGTTTGAATATTTCAAACCTCCACAACAAGTTTCAACATTTTTGAATGGATAAAATATTTATAATGCTTGGTTTGGCCTTTTTAGTAACTTTATTATTTATTTTAAAATGACATATACGTTCTAAAAATTAGAATGTCCCCTGATATATTGATGTCAATATTTATCAGACATGGGGGGCATTTTTGATGGGCATTTTGGATTTGTTGATTTTCACAACCTTTAAATTGGTTTAATTCAGGTGAGGTGCTAGGGTTTCTGTTGATCCCCATTTCATATTGATGCAAAATCAAAACAAGATGCACACACACATTCCAACCAGAGCAATGCTAACTAGGGATGTCACAACTCACCCCCACTCAAAAGAATCTCGTCCCGAGATTTGGAAGTCGTCGGGAAGAGCACGGGGTACTCTAGTCGAAGACGATCCCCTCTTTCCCATGTGGCTTCCTTCTCGGAATGGTGTGACCACTGAACCTTGAGAAACATGATGTTTCGACATCGAGTGGTACGCTCAGCTTGGTCAAGAATACAAATAGCGTATTTTCGATCGGTACGCAACTTCTCCTCGTTTCGCAAGAATGCGAAAAGGACCAATGTAATGAGGAGCCAACTTGCCCTTGATACCGAATCATTGGGTACCCTTTAGAGGTGTAACCCAAAGATAAGCCTTCTCATCAACTTCATAGGTCACAACCTTATGATGGAGATCATATTGGCTCTTTTGACAAGATTGGGCTGTTTTCAACTTTTCACAAATAATGTGAACTTGCTCCTTTGCATCCTGGATCATATCCGGACCAAAGAGTTGCCCCTCTCCGGTTTCTGACCAGTTAAGAAGTGTTCGACACCTTTGTCCATAGAGAACTTCAAAAGGGGATTTGCCCAAGCTTCACTGATAACTATTATTATGAGCAAATTTAGCGAATGGAAGACATTTCTCCTAATTCATACCAAAAGATATAACGCAAGCTCTGAGCATGTCTTCCAGAATTTGATTGACTCGCTCAACTTGACCACTTGATTGCGGATGGAAAGCAGTGCTAAAAGATAGATGAGTCGCCATAGCATTTTGAAAGCTTTCCCATAAATGGGAAGTAAAGATACTTCCATGGTCTGAGTTAATCTCCAAAGGAACACCATGAAGAGAAACTATTCGAGAAACATATAACTCCGCTAGCTGGCCAGCAGTTATACTCTCCCGAACAGGAAGAAAATGAGCCACTTTGGAAAGATGGTCAATGACCACAAATATAGCGTTATTCCCTCTCTTGGTCCTAGGAAATCCAGTGATGAAATCCATACCGAGCTTATCCCATTTGCACTTAGGAATAGCTAAGGGTTGAAGGGTGCCAGCAGTCGTTTGATGTTCTGCCTTAACGCGACGACAAACATTGCAGTTAGCAATGAGCTGAGCAATTTCTCTCTTCATCCTAGTCCACCAGAACCTCTGGCGTAGGTCTTGAGACATCTTCGTACTACCAGGATGAATTGTGAGAGGAGAGTCATGAGCCTCCTTAAGGATGAGCTGCCGTAGATGTTGCTTCTTCGGGACCACCAAGAGGTTCTCAAAGAAGACAACACCCCGATCGTTTTCCGAGAAGCATCTAACATTACCCCTTCTAATGTTCTTCTTGATCCAAGATATCCCCGCATCATGCTTCTGGGCTTCTATGATTTGATCTGTAAGAGTAGGTTTCGCCGCCAAGTTCGAAAGGAATCCTTGAGGAACAATGTGAAGGTTTAACTTCCGAAATTTTTCATAGAGAAGTGGTTGACTTTGTTGTAACATCAGTTGTTACAATAAGACTTACGACTTAGTGCATCATCCATGACATTGGCTTTCCCCAGGGTGTAAGTTATCCCTAAGTCGTAATCTGTAATCAACTCGACCCACCTTCTTTTCCTGAGATTCAAATGGCTGGGTGAAGATATATTTCAGACTTTGGTGATGAGTGTAAATTTCGCAACGATTACCCAGAAGGTAAAGTCGCCAGGTTTTCAGTGCATGGACTACAGATACAAGTTCAAGATCATGTGTTGGATAATTATCCTCATGTGGACGCAATTGTCGAGATGCGTATGCAATCACATGACGGTCTTGCATGAGAATGCAACCTAATCCTTGTCGCAAGGCGTCGCAATAGATAACAAAGTCCTTAGAGAAGTTTGGTGGCACCAGTACAGGAGCAAAGGTCTGGCATCTTTTCAGCTCCTGAAAGTAGTGCACGCATTGAGGAGTTCAGTCAGAGGCTTCGTAACCTTGGAGAAGTTCTCGACAAAGCGACAACAATAGCTTGCTAAGCCAAGGAAACTCTGAACTTGCTTAACTGATTAAGGTTGAGTCCAATCAAGGACGGCCTGAACTCTCTCAGGATTGACAGCAATACCTTTACCAGAGATCACGTGGCCTAAGTAGATCACTTATGGTAACCAAAATTCACACTTGGAGAATTTGGCATACAAACGATGCTCTCGAAGTTTCATCAATACTAGCCTTAGATGCTCGGCATATTCCTGTTCGTTCTTCGAGTAGATGAGTATATCGTCAAGGTAGACCACGACGAATTTATCCAAATACTCCAAGAAGATCGATTTCATCAAGTGAGAGAAAGTGGTGGGGGCATTGGTTAAACCGAAGGACATGACGGTGTACTCGTATTGGCCATAACGAGTAACAAAAGCCGTTTTTGGAATGTCCCCGTTACTAATTCTGATTTGATGGTATCCCAACCTAAAATCCATTTTGGAAAAGACTAAGGATCCAACAAGTTGATCATACAATTCGTTGATCCCGGGGAGCAGATACTTGTTCTTTATGGTGACCAGGTTCACTCGCCGATAATCTACAACCATCCGGTCCGATCCATCCTTCTTCTTGATGAAGAGGATGGGACAAGCCCAAGGAGAAGAACTAGGATGGATGAAACCTTTATTCAAAGCCTTATAGAGTTGTTTCTTAAGCTCGGCTAGTTCTAAGGGTGCCATCTTATAGGGTCTTCTGCTATTGGGGCAGTCCCTAGGACAAGTTCTACCACAAACTCTACATCCCTGACAGGTGGAATTCCTGGCAGTTCTTCTAGAAAGACATCTGGAAAGTCACGGACTACTGGAATATCTTCTAGTTCTAGAAGAGGGCTAGCATTGAGGGAATAGAGTTGGCGCTTGGCAGCTCGAGTTGAGACATTGACTATCTCACCCGATGGAGGTGTAAGCTGAATATTCCTAGTATGAGTATCAATCCTAGCATAATGGGCTTTCATCCAGTCCATGTCTAAGATGATATTGATGTACGAAGACTTGAGAGCTATCAAATATGCTAGAAAGTCTAGCCTATCCACAAGGATTTCATTGTCATGGCTCACTCTAGAAGTTTGCCATTTTGAACCAGGAGTCTGAACTACTAAAGGAGTAGGCATATCACAAAAAGACATGTTATGCAACCGTGCATAACTTTCTGAGATGAATGAATGAGATGCTCTAGTGTCAAACAAAACAGATGCTGGATGACTATTGACAAGGAGCATACCTAGGATAGCATCGGGATCCTCAAGAGCTTCTTCAGCAGAGACGTGATTCACATGCCCACGAGCAGGAGCTGGTTTCATATAGAAGGCCTTTCCCGTCTTTCCACGTCATGCCTGCTTGGCATTGTTCTAGGGGCATTCACGGGAATAGTGCCTTAGTTCTCCACATTTGTAGCAGACAACGGTGGCGGAACGGGGAGCAACACTGGCAATGGGACCTCCAAATGTCCTTGTTGGAGGGTTGGGCTGAGCTGGGCGAGGGGCCTAATAGGATGGCCTCGCAGTGTACCTTGGTGGCAGGGCAGTGTTAGGCACCCACACCCGACGTTTGTTGGATCCTGATTCGGATGAGGAGGTAAAGTCACGGGTGTGCTTCTTAGTTGCCTCGTAGTCGGTCTGTCCGGTTTCGGTGTTGATAGCCTTGTTGACGAGGGCCTGGAAGGTAGCACACTCATGGAGACGCAGGTCTCGATAGAGCTCAGGATTAAGTCCCTTATGGAACCTAGCCTATTTCTTGGCGTCAGTCGAGACTTCCTCTGGTGCATAATGAGCAAGGTTGCCGAACTCACAGCTATTTTCATCCACTGTAAAACTACCCTGAGTAAGGGCACAAAACTCCTCTCTTTTGTGATCCATCATCCCTTTTGAGATGTGATGGGTGCGGAATTCCTCACTAAAATCTGCCTAGGTTGCTGCAAGGCCTGCGGGACGCATGGCTTCATAATTTTCCCACCATAGGTTGGCGGGTACTTCCAGTAAGTATGCAGCAAAAGTCACCTTATTGGCCTCGGATACATTAGCAGCTCGGATTTTGCAGGACATGTTGGTCAGCCAATCATCAACGTCGAGTGGGTAGACGGACTGATGAAACTTGGGTGGGCACAACTTGACGAACTTGTCGAGAGACACACCATCATTGCGCTCATCGCTGGGAGGATGCGCTGTATTCTGCACAATGCGTTCCAACAGCCTGTTGGTCTCCCTTTTTTCTGCTCAGCTTCGAGCATCACCTTCGCCAGAGAGGGCGGCTACAACAAGTTCTCTTGTCTAGCCTAGCTTCCCTCGCCCTGCTCGAAGGTAGGCGTGGGGTTATTCCTAGTGGACACGATCCTGGGAAAACAAACCCACAACTTAGATAGGAAGACATCAACTCTAGGATATGAGATACGGAATGTACTTGACAACATGGCATGCATGGGTAAATACCCAGACAACATGGTAATAAGCAGACTGCCATATGAACACCATGATTCATACATACCATGACATAGTTCAGTACAAGCCCAAGCTGAAGTACAACTACTGAAAGATGATACAACTCATCGGAGGCATTACAAGCTTCCTATATATTATCTATCTACACCTCCGGAACTCAACTCACACCGTAGTCATATCCAACAAGACACACAGGATTGTGGCAATGCAAATACTACCAACTAACACTAACATAGACGCACTCAAGCGTCGCCGTAGAACACCTCATATAGGTTACCTCCGTGACCCGGGAGCTGAACCGGAGGATCTAAGAACACCCTGGCCTGCGATCCCTGGAAACCGTAAGGACATGAATGTGGCCTCGGTCCCCTGGTTGGTGGCAACAATGGTCCTTGAAGAGGAGTGACGCCTCCAACATCGGGCCAGTCTACGCGAGCTGGCAGATGAGTCCGTAATGGGTTCAGCATCTCCAAATCTCCATAGCCTGTCTGCACGACAGGTGCTAGCTGCGTCAAGGCTGTCCAAAGACATGCATGTGTAGCATAAAGCTCCATGCGAAGAGCACGTGCATCACGATCCCTATTCTCCAACATCTGAGCGGTCACCTGAAGCCTAGGATCCTCATGAGAATGATCATAATAGGCTGCACTAAGATAACCATCCTCACCTCCTAGTGTCGCTGGAACATAACAGAACTCAGTGTGCTATAGGAGTCCATGATGAGATCTCATGATAGTCAACATGGTGTAGGCGGCCTCCTGAACTGCCATATCTATGGTGAAGCCTCATCCATAAGTCCAATGGAGCGGCTCTGCAACTCCAGAATATGACAAATATATCCTAACAGTACACAGATACTGGCTTTGGTTTAAATCATGAAACTGCTCCTCCACTGTATACTCTGGGTACCAACGGTAACCTGTCTCCATCATAACATTGACTAGCATGGCCGTGTGACCCGATACATCGATGCACCTGGTCAAACGGACCACCTGACGAGAAGGACGAGGGGCATCTGAAATAGGGAATAATGCAAATGCATTAGAGATCCTAGTAGAAATTGGGCAGCATAACGACTGTAATTGCTCAAAAAGGATTTTGAGACAACGTGCAAAAGATTGGATAGCATAACCACTCGACTTTCTATTCACATGTTTCTAATCCAACTGATTGTCACATAGAACAAAACTCGAATACTGGGGTTCACTTCCAAGCAAGCTAGCTACTAGTCCATGGTTAGTAACTCGTCATCCTAAGGAATAGATGAGAAGCCTAGCTCTTAACCCCGTAGAAAAGAAGAGGGCGACTTAGAATAGAATGACTCGGGAAGAGGAGTAAAAAGAGCCTTACATTCCCTTCCACAATCAATTCCATTACATTTCTAAAGTGTTTCTATACTCAACTTCGATCGGTTTGTCTTGGTAATCCTACAGTCAGTCGGGCTCTAATACAACGCTGTCGGGACCTAGATCCTAAGTCATAAGAATCCAGCCTGTAACACATCACATCACTTTGTGGCCTCATGCATGGTTAACTCCATGGCTACCACCTTACCTGGGCCGGGACTGTTTGCATCTTTTGGCTCACGTATGCGAATATGTCGCTAGCATTCAAACAACAGAGAACCCGGGTCGACATGACTAGTCATACAACCCAAGTGGCACATCCGTACATGGACAAACATACATAACCCAGCAATGCAGGTGTCGGCCTCAAGCGTGTGTAGACGAGTCATAGCAAGCTACAAGGACTCCATTATGTTGTGGGATATAAATGTCATCACTGCATGTAGACGAGTCGTAGCAGGCTACAGGGACACCATTACACTACGAGACATTTCCCCGAAGGGATAGACACATCAGCGAAGAAGGATACATGTCGGTCAATCAATGTGTCCGGAGAAGTAGCAAACTACCAAGGCTCGGTGGAAGCACAAAAAGGAAGTTCCCCGTAAAGAGTACTACTAAAGGCACACGACTAGGTGTCGAATCCCATGCATACCTTTGCACGTCACATGTACGCATGACATGCCTGATATGCATAGATACAACTATGGCATCACAACATAACCATGCAACAACACAACTTTTATTTAGGAGGCCCAGAGGAGCCTTCCATAATATGTTCTTATAGATAGGGGTCACATGGCCCGACACTCAAGTCATACAAGCAAGTTCATACAAACCAAGTGGAAGCTTAATGTTGTCTGAGTACAGACATATGAAAGGATGAAAAGGCACATGGCCTGACTATCCATAGCCCACCACAGGGCATAGGTTGTAGCTGGGATACCAGCTATTCGGCAGCGTCGACATCTAGGTAGAACCCACCTGATGGGTCCTGAGTCTCATATGCAACATATATTAAGAAAACATGAGTACAAACGTACTCAACAAGTCTTTAAAGCATACATAGTCTATTCATGATCATGTATCAACAAGGGGAGTGGTGGATTTTATGAAGCAATGCCAGCTTTGACTCTTGGCTAACCTATACTACACAAATTAATTCTTTATTCAAGTTTTAGTTATCGCACACAAGTCCACTAACACCACATCAATACACCACCATGTATTCACTTCCATCACCTATGAGAGTGCCATCCACGGTACTCACACTTGTCTTGATAGTTGTATGAGTAACCATCAATTTATCTATGAACAACATAAGTTCTCGAAGTAGTCCATAACTGAGGACGCGGCTATTTGAATAGATTCATACCCTACAAGGGTGTACTCCTTCACACACACTCCCACCACTTATCGCTATGTGCAATTAAAAAGGCACCTCGGCTACCTTCAAGCGGAAGCCTAGCGAGGGAGTCATCCATGACCGTCAATAACATAAGACCTCTAGTCCAGGCTATCGCCTATTTGAGACTAAACCCGCACGGAAGTTCGGCCGAAGTTTCCGCTACGGCCCCAAACGATGTGCTCAGGGCTCCCAAGCCCACCATTCAGGTGTCCCTTGGTACACCGTGCCACTGCCTACCGCATTGTAGCCCACCCCTAGGGTCAGCGCTACGCATGACCTCCAGCAAACTATAAACACAAGAAACTACTTGCAACTCCTAGACCAAGGACTAGGCGGTTGATAAGTCGAGAGGGGTCGAGTTATCGGAATCCAATGTGTGGTAGTAACTAGACTTGGATCACCAACACGGAACTCGGTTCCTAAGAACGGTTCCAATGAGACAACCCGCTATGTACTCCTACATAGCCTCTCATCGCTACCTTTACCAAATCGAGTTCACCATTTAGCTCATCACATTAGAACATACTGTTTCACTCCTGTTCATCACCTAGATGAATCAGACCTAACACAAGTCTAAGCATAGCAAGCATAGCAAGCAAAGCAGATAAAGCACATCATGGCTGAAACATCTACCAGGTATGCTAGGTTGCAAGGTTTAGTTATTTACTGTGACAATGACAAGTCATGCAGAGGAATGGGTTCAACTACCGCAAATGACAGATAATTGAATTTTTGTCCTAATGCAATAAACAAGAGCAAGAGTGAGAGCATGGGATGTTATCGGAATGATCAATGGGGTTGCTTGCCTTGCTGACTGGCCGAGAGGTACTCTCCTTCCGGGGGATACTCGAGGGTATCTGATGGAGCAGAACTTACCACGACAAATACAGAGTAACAGTCAATACACAACAAGTGCAGCAATATGATGCATGATCATGACATGGCGACATGAATGTATGAGCTAATGCAACTATAATTAGAGTTTGATGGAGTGGGTTGGAATATAGGTTCAAAATCGTTCTCCATTTAATGTTCTTACATAGTCCTATTGCAATGTTCTATACATAGTCAATGTTCTCCTATTTAGGTTGCTCTAACGTGCATGACAATAGCACCATTGGATTCATAGGAATTTTCTAATAAATTGTCATAAATAATTTATTTTAATCTGAGTTACAGAATAATTTCTATGATTTTCTAAAGTTTTCAGCATTTTCTGGAATTAATTTAAATTAGAAATTCCATTATTGCATCAGCATGACATCAGCATGACGTCAGTAGGTCAACTAGACATTGCCAGGACAAACCTCACCAGTGGGTCCATTGGTCAGTGACCCATGCACTAACAATAATTAATTTAGTTTCTAATTACAAATTATTAAGGGTGGGCCCACATGTGAGTGGGTAAATAACTTAATTAACTTTTAATTAATATTTTTAATTAATCCTAAACTAACAGGGGCTGGGCCTCACTTGCTAGTGACCCAAGGGGATCAACCACATGGTTAAACTGGGCTGACTCGCCGGCTTTAAGCTGCTGGCGACGCCAGGGACGGCAGAGGGGCTCGGGAATCACCCTCCGGCGACCAAATCGACGGAGGAGCGGCTCGAACGAGCGCCCGCACTCATGCATGTCCAACAGGACACATCCCAGCGGCAGGGATGCCCCGGAGAGGGGCCGGCAACGAGCTCGGCGCCTGCCGGAGCTTGGCCGAGCACGGGCTTGATGAACCGAAGCACGAGAGGGCCAGTTCGTGGCTCCTACGGCTCTCTGGGGCCCTCCTGAGCATGCCTACGTGCTCATGTTTGAGCTTGGGCCATCGCAGCGATGGCAGCGTCCTCACCGGCGGCGAGGAGCTCTCAGGCTCGAGGCAAACCGGGGCTATGGCGCACTAACGACGGAGATGAGAGGGGGAATGGGACCGGGGGATCACAGCGATCACGATGACATCAGAGGCGACCTCGGCGACGGTCTGGAGCGAGGGCGATCTTCAAATCCTTGCCGATGGCTAGAGGTTGAAGATGATAGCGATGGCGGCGATGTGGGGCTTCCTATGATGCTTGGCTTGGCGGGGAGCAGCAGCAGGTCGTGGCGGAGAGGAAGAGCAGCTCGGGAGCAAGGGGGAGCGGATGGAGCGGCGACTATGGCGACGTAGAATCGGCGGCCATGGCGGAGCAGAGGGAGAGGAGAGAGGAGCGAGGCAAATGCGAGGGGGAGAGAGCGATCCAGACGGCTCTAGGAGCTTATCCCTGTCGCGCTAGCGAGGGGAAGGTAGGCAGGCAGTTGCTGGCGTGGCGGCATGGTCGTGCGCACGCGGCGGCCACACGCCCGACCTCCTGGCCGCTAGTAGGACAACGACCTCCCTGGGCCAGATGGGCCGGCATGGAGCTGGCCTCAGGTCAGCTCCCTCTTTTTTTTTCATTTTTTTTCTTTTTATTTTCTGACGTTTGTTTTACTTTTGTCAGGGCCTCTAATCCTAACACAAAATTGTTGAAAGTTTTTGGAGAGCATAATTTGAATATTGCAAACCTCCACAACAAGTTTCAACATTTTTGAATGGCTAAAATATTTATAATGCTTTGTTTGGCCTTTTCAGTAGCTTTATTATTTATTTTTAAAATGACATATATGTTTTGAAAATTAGAATGTCCCCTGATATATTGATGTCAATATTTATCATACGTGGAGGCATTTTTATGGGCATTTTCGATTTGTTGATTTTTCACAACCTTTAAATTGGTTTAATTCAGGTGAGGTGCTAGGGTTTCTGTTGATCCCCATTTCATATTGATTCAAAATGAAAACATGATGCACACACACATGCTAACTAGAGATATTCTAACTAGGGATATGACAACACCGCCCTCGACCGCCTCATGATTAAGGCTCGCACGGCGTCTGTGCTCGGGTCCGTCCCTGCAGCATTGATAAATCCAAGCGGCCGAGCTCTGTCTCGCGGGCCAGTCTCGTGCACGTCACCTCCCGGGGTCCTTGGTGCTTGTCCTCACGTGAGCTAATCGAGAGTGGGTGAGTCAGGGCACGCGACCCAGTTCGTATAACCGTTGTTCGGTGCCTCGCCATTGTGGGAGCCATGCGCCGGGTGTCTATCCTCGGGTTTGTCGCATGAGAAGACTGTGCATGGCGTTTGAGCTCGGGTCTGTCCCTATAGCATCGATAAACCCAACAGCTGAGCTCTATCTGGCGGCACGGCCCCGTTCACGTCCCCTCCTAGGGTCGTTGGTGTTTGGCCTTCTCATGCGATGGCGTTCGGAGATTCATTCGGTGCAGGTTGCCCCCATCTCACAGGTTTTGCAAGCGCGCCTCGCGCTATACAAATTCAGGCACAACCCGCCTTTGACGTAGGGCCTCTTGAGTCTCACGCTTGCTCGCGGGTGCCCAGATACACCTCCTCCAATTTTGCCGTGCCAGTCACGCGCAGGAACGAATTGGGCTATACATGCCCGGAGACTCTAACACGGAGCTTCCATCCCATGCCCTAGTGGAATCCCCATGCTACGCGCTGGCGGACGACACTGTCGCTTAGCGGCTATGCGCACGCCCAGTGGAAGCCCCATGCTCCGTGCTGGGGGTAAACAACTAAGGGTGCCCCAGCGGTTGCACTAACCTTAGGATGACCTCTCGGCTCTTTGCACGGCCCAGTCACACACCGTTCCCCTAGGATGCACACGCAAGGGGGCTGGCCGGGGGCTATGCTCATGTCAGACCTGGCGTGAGCCACCTCACCAGGTTTTGGTACATGGTCTTCTCACGTCCCTCCCAGGCAAAAGCTTGCGAGGAAAGGTACGGATTCACCTCACGAGCGCCGCTCGCATGTTAAGGGGGACCCATGAGCATCACGACTCAGGGGCCTCACTGATCATGTAGCCCCTTGCCCCTTGGTCTCGTCGTGGCAATCCGGATGCCTCAACGGTGGTCGAGGTATGCGCGGGATAGGGCCCTGCTGACGTAGAGCACTAAGGTGCTCCAAATCAACCTTGTCGTCGCCATGTTTCCTTCATGAGTGCTGCTTTCACGTCAATGGGACCCCTAAGAATCACGACTCAGGGGCCTCACTAGTCATGTAGCCCTTCGCCCCTTGGTCTCGTCCTTGCGATCCGGACGCCCCAACAGCGGTCTAGGTATGCGCGGCATTGAGCCCTGCCAACACATAGCACAAAGGCAAGCAAGAAGGAAACAGAGCACGAAAGGAAATCATGAAATTCAAAAAATTATCACAAGCACTGAATGTTTTGCGAATTCAAAAAAGTCTAACGCCTCCGCGAGGCACAATAAATGTCCCATGTTAAAATCTAGGAAGAGGGGCCGCCATCTCCATGGCCGTCGTCACCGACTGTCCCAGCCACGACAAGCTCCTCGTCAACATCTCTGGCATCGTCATCACCATCGCTTGGCTCCGCCGCTTGGTCCCTGGCGGTAGGGACGCATGTGACCTTCTCCACCAGCGCGTCCACAGAATCCTTCACGTCCGCCGCTGCAACGACACGGGACTCAGGGGCAACCGAGACGATCACCGAATCAAACCAAAGCCAGGCTCGCGGAGGTAGAGCTGGCTAAAGACACGCATCACGTCCGTGGCGAGAAGGTCGCGACACTCATCCTTCAAGAGGCTGTCCACCCTGACACTAACCCCTTCAAGCACCTCAGCAAGCTTGGAGGAGAGCCCTGCATTGCCGCCCTCGGGAGTTGCTAATGGCTCCTTGAATCCTCCCCTGGAGATGGAGCACAACGCCTCGTGAAGCCTGAGTTTGAAGGAGGGAAGGCATCGCGCTCCGTGACCACCTTCTTCTCGAGCGACAAGGGTCTTCTCCCTGGCATCTAGCTGGGTCGTCGTCTCGAAGATGCGCCGAGCATGGGACATCTGTCCTTCTACCACCTCCTCCTTCAGCTTGGCCAGACGATTGCTTTCCCCGGCTTGGTCAGTAGCCACCTGGGACAGCGTAGAGTCGCGACCGGCGAGCTTTGCCTCGCAGGCCTTGAGGTCCTCCTCCTGCTCGCAGAGTCATTGTGCGTGCGTGGCTTGCTTCACCTGAAAGGCCTTCAACTTGGCCTCCACCTCATCGCAGCACTACGCGACAGACGCTACTCCGGCCAGCACCGCGTCTCGGGCCACCCTGGCTTCATTGGCCTCCTTCTTGCTCCCCCCGGTGGCAGCCTCGGCCCAGCCCCAGGACGTTTTGGTGGCCATCTCGGCCTAGAGCCACCAAGAAATGAGTCCTAGGCGCTCCCCTACGAGCCACTTATCGGCATATGTTAGAGGTCACCCTGGAGCTAGCCGAGCACGGTGTAGGGCTCATCCAAGGCCCCAGGCCTGAAGAGAGGACCGCAGCGCGTGAGTGTGAGAGCCTGACCAGGATGCGGTACCGACGCATCGGTGGGTGCCGCGACCAAGGAAGCAGCGGCATGGCTGACTTGGGGAACTGGAGGCTCCAGGTTCTCCTTAGGCACGGTGAGCGTGGACGACTTCATAGCTAGCTGGCCCGCTAGGGCTGGTTGCTCCTGAGGATGCATCACTGCATCCTCGGGAATAGATTCCACCAGAAGGGGGCAGGAAGTCGCCCCCTCCACTGGCATTGGGTTCGCCATGACCATGGCAGGAAGCGCTGCCTTGTGAGCCTCCGCGCCCGCGGCGACCCGTCCCCTAGGTGGCGCACTGTGCTGGCACGGCGTGCTCCCATGCTTGCCACGATCGCGGCCTGAGGCTGACGGCGCTCCCAGGACAGGGGCTCCTTTGGCTCAGCACTCGCCTTCTACCTCTTCGGCATGTCCTCGTCCCTGGCCATTGAGAGGGGTAGGTCTGTGATCACATGCACGATTCATAATCAACTAGAGCTGAGGAAGGTTACTTACTCCTCGCGCGCGACCCACTTCCTCTTCTTCTCCACTTCGGCATTGGTTGGAATGCCCCGCTTCCCTTCAACGTGGCCTTGGCCATGCCCAGGAGGCGAGTGGGGTGCTCCTTGATGAGCCCCGGTGTGGCGCTGCGGCCTGAAGGGGTATTGAGGTTGCCCTGGGAGGCTAAGGTTGGAGAGACCATGTCAGCCCCAATGGAGGCCACCCCACCTTTTGGCCGCGGCTCAGGAAGGGACACGGTCGGTGTCTCAATCACCTTGATGGAGCCAGGGAATCCTCCGGAGTAGGCTCAGCCGCGTGCTTCTTCGGGGTCACCCGACCAGACATCCGAGTGGTTTGGGGGGCGGGGTAGGCCTCAGCCTCCTGAGGACCCTAGCAAAGCGCTGGTAGCCTACGGCCAGGGGCTCGTTGATGTCATCATTGTCCTCAAGGTTTCGGAGGACCACACTCTGCGACATAGGGGAAACCTCCTCCAAGTCATCCACGGTCTCCTCCGAGCCCTCCTCGCCGCTGATGTCGCCAGAGGACACCATCACGGGGGGAATTGGGGTGCTCTGATGGCATGAACCCTAGCTCGTCGAAGGCGGGCATGGTGACAGCCAGCTCCCCACCGTCATCGCAGCGGTACAAGGGGGCATAGGCCTTGAGAAGATCCCGAGGATCATTGAAGAGCAGGGTATTCAGGGCCTTGTCCCACTCCTCGCCTGTCAGGCTGGCACATCGGAGCCCGATGCCGCCCCCTTGCCCTCGTACTCCCACATGGGATTCGAGTGCGCCTGGAGCGGCGTGAGGTGCTGCCTCAGGAACTCCTTCACCATCATCGCTCCGGTCAGCTTCTTGGCCTCCATATCCAAGGAGATCCTCTCCAAGATGGGTCTCGGCTTGGGGTCGGTGAGCTTCGCGGAGCCTGTAGGATCGAAAGTAGGTCTAGAGGGGGAGTGACTAGACTACTTGACCATTTAAAAATCTAATTTTTCCCAATTTTAAGTGTTGGCAGAGTTTAGCATTCAGAGCAAGTCAAGCACACCCTACACATGCAAGTCTACGGGTATAGCAGCAGAAAGTAAAGACAAGCATGAGTAGTAAAGGAAGGGTAGGAAGATCAAACGCAGTTTGGATACACGATGATTTTCCCACAAAGGTAGGGTAGGATGACTCTCGCCACCATTACCCTTCGTGGGTTCCGATAGGTGGTTCTATCGTACATCCACATTTATGGAGTCTTCAACCCACAGATGGTAATGGTCGCGAGAGTCCATGGAGGGCTCTACCCACGGAGGGTTCCATGAAGAAGCAACCTTGACTATAACATGATGGCCTACGTCCATGGAGGACTAGCCTAACTCAGGGTACATCTTCACGAAGTAGGCAATCTCCTTGTCCTTACAAATTTCTTGGTTCACTCCACAACACGAAGTAGGAGGATCCCAAGTGACACATAACCAATCTAGGAGGCACCACCCTCCAAAAGGTAACTGGCTCAATAATATCGATGAACTCCTTGCTCTTGTGCTTCAAGATGATAGACTCCTCAACACACAATCACTCTCTCACAGATTTGGCTATGGTCGAAGAGATTGATTGGGTGGAAAGAAACTTGGGGAGGCTAGAGATCAAGATTCATATGGTTGGAATGGAATGGCATGATCTCAACACATGTGTAGGTGGCTCTCTCTCAGAAAATCAGTTGGTATGTGTGGGGATCTGTTCTGAGTGCTTCTCTTGTGAGTGAGCGGTGGTGGAGGGTTATATATATAGGCATCTCCAAAAATCCAACCGTTACACCTTAAGTGACTAACTCGGTGAAAGCAATGTGTGAATCTCGGTGGTACCAAATTTCTCCAAAGGTAGCAACTTTTGAATCTCGGTGAGACTAATACATAAATCTTGGTTGCGCCGATTAGGTGACCAACGGTCAGACTGCCAAACTCGCTGACACTGATTTAACAAACTCGGTTAGACTGATTTTGTGAAATTGGGTAACAGGAAGTTGGCAACCCAAACTCGGTGGCACCAAAGTGGAATCGGTTGCACCGATGTGCTAGGGTTTGGCTTAGGTCTGTTTGAGTCTGTGAATCGATGGCGCCGAGTGGGAGTTGTTGGTTGCACCGATTTTGAGTATTTGGCTTTGGATGAACTTTTGTGGAAGATCTTGTCAATGCTTTTCGTGACTATCACTTGTGCACGTATGAGCATTTTGTTCAGCAACAGTACCTTACCCCGTTTTAATAGTATTGGCTTTCCTATGGACTCAAAGTTATTTCTCACAAAATAAAAAGTGGAGTCCTCTTGCTTGAAGCTTTGCCAATCTATTTCCTTGCATCTTGGGGTATTCCACAATCCTTTTGCCATCTCTATCATTGAACTTTTCCTGAAATATGCTTAGTGGAAACATTAGTTCATTGACATATATGTTGTTATTAATTACTAAAACCACCAAGGGAGCAAATGTGCTTTCAATCTCCCCCTTTTTGGTAATTGATGACAACATATAGATCAAAGCTTCGACATATGATATAATCAATGAATGTAATCATCGCTTTGAGAAGTATATGATAAGCAAGAGCTCCCCCTAAGTTTGTGCATTATTTTTAAATTTGCATTTGAATGCAAATGCACAATCGATTAGGTACATGGGGCACTTCGTCCATGTCACATACATCTTGGTGGTGTGCTAGAGTAATAAGAGTGTATATCATAGCACAACACAATCAAGAGAAGTGAATGATCATCTCATAAACATCAAAAGGATAGGAAATATTAGCAACACACATTAAAGCGTATGATCAAACACGAACAAAAGTTTAACACAAGCAAACAAAAGACCAAATGTTTTTGAAACAGCAAATAAAAACCAATGCTCTCTCACTCGAAACCTAAAGATCTATATACAACTTCTCCCCCTTTGGAAACAAGTTACCAAAAAGTTCAAAGAGATATAGCTAATCGTTCTTCTAGGGCTGATCTCCTCCGGTGGTTGATGTCGGAGTCGAGAGAACTACGTCAGCGAAGACCTATGCTGATGTCATGGACGGAGTTGGAGTAGCAACTAGAGGAACTGGAGGAGCTGATGGAGCTAAAGTGATAGTAGAAGGTGTTGATGAAGAAGGCCTCAACTCAGGAGCTAGCACTGTGGTTGATCTGGCCTGGGTAGTGAACCGAGTAGCTGGCCTGAGAGGAGAGACATCCTCATCATCCTAAGTATCCTGCTCTGTGGAGTGTGGGATAGGAACGTAATCTACTTCCTTCTTAAGCTCATTCACGGTCTTGGTTAGCCCATCCACCTTGTCATTGAGGGTCTTGACCCTATTCTCGAAGATCATCAGAAGACTGTTCTGGTTTGCCAGTATGTCCTTGATGTCCTTCTGCATGCCTTGAACTGTAGAGCTCAAGAGATCCATCTGCTCATTCTTGGATCTAGGGACTTGAGCACTAGGGGCTCTAGATGCCTCTGCCTCGGCCTCTGCCTGAGCTGCAGCTGATGTGGGATGGTCTGGGTCCATCACCACAATGTTGTCATCAAAATCTGGCTATAGGGGCAAGTGGGGTCTGTCCAAACAAAATATGTACTTTTCCATCTTGGAGTTGATGAGCATCTGAATGTAGGGTGCATAGCAGCAAGAGCGCTTCTGATCAGCAGCAACCCTCTTCATAGTCTCCACAATCAGATCCATCACTCTGAATCTTAGCTGCTAGTCAATATGAAGCATCAAGTTGATGGAGTAGCCTCGGATCATCTTCTCATCTCCTGGTTTGGGCATCAAAGTATGCCTCGGTATGGTATTAGTGGTACGGAGACTTTCCCGGAGGTAATAGATAGGTCATACCTTGTGAGACTGAAGATGTGCAGCAGGAATAGCATTGTACATGTCCTTCATGGCATTGTGGCTGGCCTTGGACTCCGAGTACACACAGACATCTCCATCCTATGCCTTTGGGACTCCTAAGATGGCAGCCCACTCATCAACAGTTGACTCATATCTTGCTCCTTCTGTCATCCACACAATCCTACCCTCTCCATAGAAGTGAGCAGTGGAGTAGAATTGCATGATCATCTGATCGTTCCATGTAGTGAATTCTTTGCCAACGAGCTCATCTAGGCCAACAGTGGAAGTTGTCTTGTACATTGGGGAAATAGTCTTGATTTGCCTTGAGTACTTCCAGTCAACATACCTCATGTCACTCACAGCTGGACTCTTGTGAAGCAGCACGGTCTCATAGAAATCCTGTTGCTCCTTGGTATAGAATTTGTAGTCCACAATTTGTTTTCCTCCTTTGAGAGTAAGGATCAATGGCTCTCCACTCTCTCAAACTTGCATCCTTCTTCTTCTTCATGTCTACAGAAAGCAGATGGATGGCATTGTGCTTTGGAAGGTGTGGTCTGAGCTTCATCAATGCAGACATGGCATCCTCATCCATATCTCTGGAGGTAGATCCCTTGTTCTTCTCAGAAGCTAGAATCTGTCTGGATGACCTCTTGGACTTCTCAGCAGCAGCCTTCTTGGGGGAAAACTTGGTGCTCTTGGATGGACCTTGCTTTGGCATAGCATCTGCCAAAAGCTTCTTCTGCTTCTTCTTGGGAGGGCCCTTGACAACTTGCTCTTCCTCCTCCTACTTAGCAGCAACAATAGCAGCCTTATATGGGTCCTCAAACATGGAGGTAGCCCTCCTAGTAACATAGGCAATCCTTTTCCCGCCTTTCTGCTCTCCTGCCTTCTTAGGCAATGACCTCTTTGGGGGATTAATGGTCATGGTAGCCCTGGCGCTCTCAGGTGCTCTCATAGTCTCTGGAGGGGCATATGTCTTGCTCACTACTCTTTTGGAAGAGGTGGCTTCATTTGCAGACTTCTTGGCAGCTTTGTCTTTCTTTTTGGCAAGAAATTCCTCTGGCACAAAATCATAATTGTCCTCATCTGAATTCAGCTTCTTCCTAGCCATAGTAGGAGCCTTGTGCAACCCATGAGAACTATGGGTGCCTGGATCTAAAAAGGAGCTAGGATCAGGACTAGAGCCTGAACTCATGTCAACATTCTTCTCCTGCAACTTCTGACTGTCCTCTGAACCAGACATAGCTGACCCTGTGAATAGAGTATAGAAGAGTAGAGGAGATGAGTCATCACAAAATGCAGACAATTTTTCAAAGATTGAACAGAAAAATCTTAGATGTAGTTCACAGCAAAAAGGAATTTCTGTGTCATCGAGTCAAAACTTTGTTGGGGAATGTTGCATGGGAAACAAAAAATTTCCTACGCACCCGCAAGATCTATCCATGGTTATGAGCATCTACGAGAGGGAGAGTGGATCTACATACCCTTGTAGATCGCTAAGCGGGAAGCGTCAAGAAACACGGTTGATGTAGTCAAACGTCTTCGTGATCCAAATCGCCGAGCCTCCCGCGATCCCATCATGATCCATCCCGCGATCCGATCACGATTTGTCCCGCGATCCCAAGACGATCCATCAAGAGATCAAATCACAGATCTTCTCACGATCTTGATCATGGTCCGTCCGATCTAGCGCCAAACGGACGACACCTCCGCGTTCAGCACACGTACAAATCGATGACGATCTCCACCTTCTTGATCTAGCAAGAGGGAGTAGAGAGGTAGATGAGTTCTCCGGTAGCACGACGGAGTGGCGGCGATGGTGGTGGAACAATTCCAGCAGGGCTTTGCCTAAGCACCGCTGTAACGATCTAGAGGAGAAACTACGATCTAGAGGAGAGGTATCATATGGCTGCTTTCTGTGTCTCAACCCCCCCAAAACCTCTAGTATATATAGGAGGAGGGAGGGAGAAGGCTTGGAGCCCAAGGGTCCAGCCCTTGTCCTTGGCGCAAGGAGAGGAGGAGTCCTCCTCCAATCCTAATAGGATTAGGACTCCTCCTTCCCACTTGGAAACTCTTTCCACCTTGAATTTTCCCCCTCCCAAACCACTCCATCCACATGGGCCCTTAGGGGAGGCTTCGGCCAGCCCACCAGGGGGTGGTTTAACTCCTCCCACAACCCATGTAGCCTCTTGGGTCGAGACACCACTCCCGATGGTCCCCCGGTACCCTACCGACACTCCCGATACACTACTAATGAGCCCAAAACCTTTTCGGCGACCAAAACATGACTTCCTATATATCAATATTCACCCCCGGACCATTTGGAGCTCCTTGTGAAATCCTGGATCTCATCCGGGACTCTGAACCACCTTTAGTCACCACCATACATAACTCTGTACTACCGAAACGTCACCAAACCTTAAGTGTGCAGACCCTGCGGGTTCGAGAACTATGTAGACATGACCGAGACACCTCCACAGTCATTAACCAATAGCGGGACCTGGATGCCCATATTGGTTCCTACATATTCAACGAAGATCTTTATTAATTGAACCTCTATGTCAAGGATTCAGATAATCCCGTATGTTGTTCCCTTTGTTCTTCGGTATGTTACCTGCCCGAGATTCGATCGTCGGCATCTCCATACCTAGTTCAATCTCGTTACCAGCAAGTCTCGTTACTTGTTCCGTAATACAAGATCATGTGGCTAACTCTTTAGTCACAGTGCTTACAAGGCTTATAGTAATGTTATATTACCGAGTGGGCCCTAAGATACCTCTCCGTCACATGGAGTAACAAATCTCAATCTTGATCCATGCTAACCCAATAGACACCCTCAGAGATACCTATAGAGAACCTTTATAGTCACCCAGTTACGTTGCGATGTTTGATACACACAAGGCACTCCTTCGGTGTCAGTGAGTTGCATGATCTCATGGTCATAGGAACAGATACTTGACATGCAGAAAACTACAACAATAAACTGACATGATCATATGCTATGTTTATAGTTTAGGTCTTGTCCATCACACCATTCTCCTAATGATATGATCCTGTTATCAACTGACATCTCATGTCTATGGCCAGGAAACCATGACCATCTTTCATAAACGAACTAGTTAACTAGAGGCATACTAGGGACACAATGTTGTCTATGTACCCACACATATATTTGAGTTTCCAATCAATAAAATTATAGCATGGATAATAAACGATTATCACAAACAAGGAAATATAATAATAACCAATTTATTATTGCCTCTCGGGCATATTTCCAACACTCTCCCACTTGCACTAGAGTCAATAATCTAGTTCACATCACCATGTGATTTACATTGTTATGAATCTAACACCCAATGAATTCTGGGGTTCGATCATGCTTTGCATGTGAGAGAGGTCTTTAGTCAACGGGTCTGTGACATTCAGATCCGTGTGTACTTTGCAAATCTCTATGTCATACTATAGACACTGCTACCACACTCCACTTGGAGCTATTCCAAATGGCTGCTTCACTATATGTATCTGGATTGCTACTAAGAGTCAGCCGGATTGGTGTTAAAGCTTGCATTGACGTAACTCTTTACGACGAACTCTTTATCACCTCCATAATCAAGAAATTAGTCATCTAGTTACTAAGGATAATTTTGACCGCTGTCTAGTGATCCACTCCTGGATTACTTTTGTACCCCTTGACGGACTCATGGCAAGGCACACACAGGTGCGGTACACAGCATGGCATACTATACAGAGCCTATGGATAAGGCATAAGGGACGACCTTCTTCCTTTCTCTTTCTTCTGCCGTGGTCGAGCTTTGAGTGTCACTCAACTTCACACCTTTCAAATCAGGCAAGAACTCTATCTTTGACTAATCCATTTTGAACTCTTTCAAAATCTTGTCAAGGTATGTACTCATTGAAAGTCTTATGAGACGTCTGGATCTATCTCTATAGATCTCGATACCCAACAATTAAGTAGCTTTATCCAGGTCTTCCTTTGAAAAACCCTTTATGCTTTCCAGAAATTCTACATCATTTTCGATCAACAATATGTCATCCACATATGGTTATCAAAAATTCTATAGTGCTCTCACTCACTTTATTGTAAATACAAGTTTATCATAAACTTTGTATATACTCAAAAACTTTCATCACCTCAAGAAAGCGTATATTCCAACTCCGAGATGCTTCCTCCAACCCATAGAAGGATTGCTAGAGCTCGCACACCTTTTATCATCCTTAGGACTGACAAAACCTTCTGGTTGTATCACATACAACCATTTCTCAAGTAAACCGTTAAGGAAACGATGTTTTGACATCCATCTGCCAGATTTCATAATTGAAAAATGCAGCAACTGCTAACATAATTCCAACAGACTTTAGCATCGCTATGAGTAAGAAAGTCGCATCGCAGTCAACTCCTTGAACTTGTCGAAAACTTCTTTGCGATAAGTCGAGCTTTATAAATGGTGACATTCACCATTAGCGTCTGTCTTCATCTTTAAAGGTCCATTTGTACTCAACGACCTACGGTCCAATGAGGAACTCTACTAAAGTCTATACTTGGTTTTCATACATGGATCCTTTCTTGGATTTCATGGCCTCTAACCATTTGTCGGAATCCGGGCCCATCATCGCTTCTCCATAGTTCGTTGGTTCATCGTTGTCCAACAACATGACCTCTAAGACAGGGTTGTCGTACCACTTAGGAGTAGTACGCATCCTTGTAGACCTATGAGGTTTGTTAGTAACTTGATCGAAAGCTTCATGATCATCATCATTAACTTCCTCTTTAACATATGTAGGCTCCATAGAAACATCTTTCTCTGCTGCGCTACTCGATGGCTGAAACAAAGGTTCAACAACCTCATCAAGTTCTATCTTCCTCCCACTCAATTCTTTCGAGAGAAACTCTTTCCCGAGAAAGGACCCGTTTTAGCAGCAAACATTTTGTGCTCGGATCTAAGATAGAAGGTTCACCCAACCGTTACGTTAGGGTATTCTATGAAGATGCATTTGTCCGCTTTGGGTTTTAGATCATTAGGTGAAAACCCTTTTTCACATAAGCATCGCAGCCCCAAACATTCAGAAATGACAACTTAGATTTCCGCCAAACCAAAATTCATACGGTGTCATCTCGACAGACTTAGTTGGTGCCCCTTTTAAAGTGAATGTAGTTGTATCGAATGCATAATGCCAAAACGATAGTGGCAAATCAATAAGAGACATCATAGTTCGCACCATATCCAATAGAGCACGACTACGAAGTTCAGACACACCATCACACTATGGTGTTCCAGGTGGCGTGAGTTGTGAAACAACTTCTACTTTGTCTTAAGTTGTATACCAAACTCATAACTCAGATATTCATCTCCACGATCATATCGTAGACATTTTATCTTCTTGTCACGATGATTTCAAACTTCACTCTGATTTCACTTGAACTTTTCAAACAATTCAGATTCGTGTTTCATTAAGTAAATATACACTATATCTACTCAAATCATCAGTGAAGGTAAGAAAATAACAATATCCACTGCACGCTACAAAACTCATTGGATTGCATACATCAACATGTATCATTTCCAATAAGTCACTTGCCCGCTCCATCAAACCGGAAAACGGGGTCCTTAGTCATCTTGCCCAAGAGGCATGGTTCACATGTCTCAACCGTTTCGAAATTGAATGAGTACAAAGATCTGTCAACATGGAGTTTCTTCATGCGCTTTAGACCAATATGACATTTAGCAGCGGTGCCACAAGTATGTGGTACTATCATTGTATCTTTTGGCATCTATGTTATGAACATGTGTATTACTATGATCAAGATTCAACAAACCATTCTCATTGGGTGCATGACCATTGAAGGTGTTATTCATGTAAACAGAATAACCATTATTCTCTCACTTAAATAAATAACCGTATTGCAATAAACACAATCAAATCATGTTCATGCTTAACGCAAACACCAAATAACATTTATTTAGGTTCTTCACTAATCCCGAAGGTAGAGAGAGCGTCCGATGTTGATCACATCCACCTTGGAAATATCATCACCTCACCCTTAGCTAGTCTCCGTTTATTTCGTACCTTTGATTTCGAGTTCCTAACATTTAGCAACCGAGCGGGTATCCAATACCCAAGTGCTACTAGGAGTACTAGCAAGGTACACATCAATAACACGTATATCAAATATACTTCTGTCGACGTTGCCAGCCTTCTTATCTACCAAGTATCTAGGGTTGTTCCGCTTCAGCGATCGCTCTCATCATAATAGAAGCACTTTGTCTTGGGTTTGTGTTCGAGTTTAGGTTTCTTCACTGGAGCAGCAACTGACTTGCCATCCATGAAGTTTGCCTCCTCAAAACTAGTGGTTTTACTAACCATCAACACTTGATGCTCCTTCTTGATTTCTACCTTCACAGTGTCAAAACATCGTGAATAAGTTAGGGAACATCATTTCCACCCCTGGCATAATTATAGTTCCTCACGAAGTTCTATTACCTTAGTGACAGTGACTTGGAGAACTATATCAATCACTATCTTATCTGGAAGATCAACTCCCACTCGATTCAAGCGGTTGTAGCTGTTGGAAATATGCCCTAGAGGCAATAATAAATTAGTTATTATCATATTTCCTTGTTGATGATAATCATTTATTATCCATGTTGTAATTGTATTGATCAGAGACTTAGATGCATGTGTGCATACATAGACAAAACCACGTCCCTAGTATGCCTCTAATAGACTAGCTCGTTGATCAAAGATGGTTAAGGTTTCCTAGCCATGGACATGAGATGTCATTTGATAAACGGGATCACATCATTAGGAGAATGGTGTGATGGACAAGACCCAAACTACAAACGTAGCATATGATCGTGTCAGTTTATTGCTACTGTTTTCTGCATGTCAAGTATATGTTCCTATGACCATGAGATCATGCAACTCACGGATACTGGAGGAGTGCCTTGTGTGTACCAAATGTCGCAACGTAACTGGGTGACTATAAAGGTGCTCTACAGGTATGTCCGAGGGTGTCTGTTGAGTTGGCATAGATCAAGACTAGAATTTGTTACTCCATGTGATGGAGAGGTATCTCAGGGCCCACTCAGTAATACAACATCAGAATAAGCCTTGCAAGCAATGTGACTAAGTGTTAGTCCCGGGATCTTGTATTACAGAACGAGTAAAGAGACTTGCCGGTAACGAGGTTGAACTAGGTATGGAGATACCGACTCGAATCTCGGGCAAGTAACATACCGAAGAACAAAGGGAACATCATATGGGATTAACTAAATCTTTGACATAGAGGTTCGACCGATAAGGATCTTCATAGAATATGTACCAATATGGGCATCTAGGTCCCGCTATTGGTTATTGACAATAGAGGTGTCTCGGTCATGTCTACATAGTTCTCAAACCCGCAGGGTCTGCACACTTAAGGTTCAGTGACGTTTCGGTAGTACAGAGTTATGCATGGTGGTGACCGAAGGTTGTTCGGAGTCCCGGATGAGATCCCGGAGGTCACGAGGAGCTCTGGAATGGTCCGTAGGTAAAGACTGATATATAGCTAGTCCTATTTTGGTCGCCAGAAAAGTTTCGGGCTCATCGGTAGTGTACCGAGAGTACCGGTAGTGTACCGAGAGACCATCGGGAGGGGTATTTCGACCCAAGAGGCTACATGGGCTGTGATAGGATGATTACCTTAGACAGCTGGTGGAAGTCCCACACAAGGCCCATGCGGCTGGGAAGAAAATCCCAAAAGGAAAAAGGTGGAAAAAGGCAAAAAGGGCTAAATTAGGAAGGAGTCCTAATCCTACTAGGATTGGAGGAGGAGGACTCCTCCCTCCTGGTTTGGCCGACCCAAGGGATGCCTCCTTGGGAGGCAAGCCTCCTCCTCCTCTCCTCCTATATATACTAGAGGTTTTTAGGGTTTTGGCACAAGATTTTCAGCCACGTGCTACCCGTTCCTCTAGTGCATAGTTTCTCCTCTAGATCGCATTTCTGCAGTGCTTAGGCGAAGCCCTGCCGGAATAGCTCCACCACCATTGCCGGAGCACCATCGCGCTGCCGGAGAACTCTTATACCTCTCCGCTCCCTCTTTCGGGATCAAGAAGGCGGAGATCGTCATCGAGCTGTACGTGTGCTGAATGCGGAGGTGCCGTCCGTTCGGCGCTAGATCGGAAGGATCGTGATCAAGATCGCGAGACGGATTGTGATGAGATCGCGGAACGGATCATGATGAGTTCGTGGGATGGATCGTGATGAGATCGCAGGATGAATCGTGATGAGTTCGCGGGACGGATCGTGATGAGTTCGCGGGACGGATCGTGATTGGATTGCGGGACAGATCGTGATGAGATCGCGGGATGCTCAGCGATTTGGATCGTGAAGATGTTCGACTACACCAACCGCGTTTCTTAACGCTTCCCGCTTATCGATCTACAAGGGTACATAGATCCACTCTCCCTCTCATAGATGCTCATCACCACGGATAGATCTACGTGTGCGTAGGAAATTTTTTGTTTCCCATGTGACGTTCCTCAATAGTGGTATCAAAGCTAGGTCTATGTGTAGATGAGAGCTTGAGTAGAACACAAAAGGTTTGTGGGCGTTGATGCTTAGATTGCTTCCTCCCTTGGTCGGATTTTGGTTCAGCGGTATTGTGAGATGAAGTGGCCCGGACCAACATTACTCGTACGCTTATGAGAGACCGGTTCCCTTGAACGCAACTTGTTGCATAGATGGTTTGTGGGTGCCAGTTTTTCTCACTTTAGTTGGATCGGATTCGACAAAGGCGTTCCTTGAGAAGGTTGAAAATCAACTAGTGTATCACCGTTGTGGTTTTTGCTTAGATGAGATGTAGCGACCCGACTCAAAATGAGTCAAGCCTTTGTGTGTTCTGTGCCATCCCTGGATTAGTATGCTGGCACACACAGTACATCAATGTATATATCAAAGTGCAATCACATCTAATTAATGTAAAGTTGATATATACCTTAAAATCTCAGCGGAAACAGTCAACGAGAGTGGAGTCCCAATAAACACCAATGGCAGGTTGAGTGTAGACCGTAACCCTGAATCGTATTGTTACCCGTCGTAGAGCTTATCTGCAACATAAGACGTTGCAGCCATGCAGATCACCATAGTAGAACAGAAGATAAAAACTATTCTATATGCAGTAAGGCTTTGTGGCTCTGTGTTTGTGTTTTTTTTGCAGAAAAACTGGTTTTATTTTCTTTTCCTACAACAAAGGAATATCCGGAGTTTCACTATAGAGTTACCTATCATGACATGGTTCCGCCAACCGAATAATGCCCACAAGTATCATAAGTTGCCCACAATTAATTATCAGTCCAGTGTTGAGAGTTCAGAGATAGATCCAAGTCTAGAAGCTCAAATTGTCTGTAACCGGGGACACGGCTAATCGATTAGGTTTAACTCTGCAGAGTGTTGTGTACTTTACCCACAAGATTCGTTCCCTCCTGGTAAGTCCTCGCACTGCCTGGTGTTTGAGAACAGGATGAACGAAACATGGTCTTTCAGAGTGTTTCCCTAACTACTGTTAGTGCCCATCCAATCCTAACATCGACTACATCTCGTAGCACTTCCCAGCCAGAGTCACAACAAAGATCAACCAAGCCAGAGCCCATAATGACTTGTGGCTACACAGGTAAGCTTCCGGGCATGAAGTATTCATCCGTCTCTTTGAGTCTGGGTGAAGCTTTCCGCAAGATGTCATGACGCTTCTCCATGCATCCCGGCCATCCACTAGTTACTCCAGGGATGCCCAATCAACCATCCTTCACCCAGTAGTGTGTATTGAAAACTTGTTTCTCGAGTCTCGAAGTCTTGAGGTCTTGAAGATGCAGGACTTGAAGATGCCTTCATGAAGTTGTCATCTTGACGTAGAGTCCTCCTTCTCACACCACTCACGAACACTCATACCAAACCCCATCTACTTTAGCACAGCATAAAAATAACTAACGTTCCCGGGGCTTTAGTAACAAGTGGTGGGTTCCTACCTCATGCATTCTACTCAACTACAATAATTTCAATAACACTACTGGAGAGATTTGTTGAATGATGTCACTACATGCAATAAAACATAGGTATGAAATAGATGGTCAAAGTGAACTTGCCTGTACTGTTGATGAAGAATAATATCGCTCTCAGAAGTAACTTGATAGACTATTCGTCACTCTCCGATAAGCTCTATATAATCAAACATTGCATTCATATAATCAATCATACTAGCAATCAATTCTAACAATCAAAAAGTAACACAAAACCAAGAGCAACAAGGTTATGATGAAGGAAATACTTAAGACAAAACTCAAAACAACAAAGTTTCATCAACACAACTACGGTTGGTTTTCTCTACAAATAAATCCTTTCTTCAAAAGTAAAAACACAAAAACAAAGTAAAATATAACAAAAGTATTTTAGTAAATATTTTACTAGTAAAAGAATTACTTTTGAATAACAAGTAAAAACTATGAAAACAACACACTAAACACTATAAGTTTTCTAACTAATAAACTTAACAACAAGTAGAACAATAAAATATTAAAATAACATAAAACAAGGTATATCACAACTAAGTTAACAGAAAGTAAAACTTTATAAAACAATTTATAAAACATTTTCAAATAAGAAGTCAAACTAGCAATGAAATAAATATGCAAGTTACTATGAAACTAGAATTGATTTCATGTTAAAATATAATAAATAATATAAAAATAAATTTGTTTGAAGTTCTATTTCTAAGTGACAGAAAACAAGTTAAAAGAAATTAACTAATATAAAAGAAAAACAAATTAAAACAAAAGAATTAGAAATAAACCTAAAAAGAACTAAAACATAATCTGTTTTGTTAACAATGCTAATTTAAAATTTTCAAAAAAATTATGAAGTTTTACCTACTGACAACTAAGGTCAGTAGTGACAAGTAGCAAAAAGAATCAACCCAAAATAAAATTTTAAAATCAAGATATTCAAAAAATAAGATTTGAATCAAATCTGTTTTAATTTAATTTTAAATTACTCAAATATGATCAAACTTTATATCTACAGAAACTACATAAATGTTTTGATATAACGCAGAAAGAATCAAATTAAAAAAAACATAAAAGTTATAAGGAAAATAAAAATAGAACTATTCTGTTTTTAAAACAGAAACAGAAAAAAACTGTAACTAATGGACAAAGGCTACGTGGCATTTTTTTTCGTTAGCTACAGGGGGGTCCGTGCTAGATGTAACGGAGCGAACAACCGGTAACTACAAGAAAATGGTTCGGCTAATAAAATTAAATCACGCGATCTAATCGTATCCGTTCGTTTACGATCCGATGGTGGGGAGAGGTTTCGGTGCTCACCGCGGTGGGGTTGGAGTCCGGCGAGAGCTCCGGCGATGTCCGAGGCGGCGGGGTCGTCGAGGACGGTGCTGCGGTGGTCGGGGATGGCGACTCCGTTGGTGGAGTCAGCAGGGCTCGGGGGCGACAATGGCGACGATGGTGAGCTCGGAGGCGGCGGCGGTGCTCGGGTGTCGACAAGGAAAGGGACTCCGGTGGGTGCGGGGCTCGGGCGAGTGGATGGGGAGGTGCAGGAGATCGAGACGAAGAGGTTGGTGGGCTTAGAAGAGCTTGGGGCGGTCGGAGTGGAGCGGCACGAGCTCGAGGGCTTCGGTGGTGCGGAGCTCCGGCGAGCAATGGGGGCAGCGAGAGGGCACGGGGAATGGGCTTAGGGGTGGAACGGGGTGCGGGAGGCCTCGGGTATTTATAGGAGCGGCTCAGGGTCGTAGAAAGGAAAGGGAGGGAGACGAGCGCGGGATTAGTGGGATTGGAGTAATTTCGGGGGGGGAGTTAAGGCAGGTGGGTCGGCCGGTTCTTTAATACGCGTTAATTCCTTTCCTTTTCTAATTTTCCAATGAAAGGAAACTCATTTGGCAATAAAAAACTTCCAAAAAATGAACTTTTATATACCAAAATGATCAGGGAATTCAATTTAATTTAATGAACATTTTTCCACGGCCAAAATAAATACTTTTAATAAAAATTATTTTCAGGAAATGCATTAATTCCTTTCCTTTTTCTAATTTATAGAGAATGGAAACTACTTTATGGCAATAAATACATTTCCCAAAAATCAAGATTTACATATTAAATTGACCAGGGGAATAAATTCAATTTAATGAACATTTTTCAACGGCCAAAATAAATACTTAAAAAAATTATTTTCAGGAAATGCATTAATTCCTCTAATTTACAGAGAATAGAAACTATTTTATGGTAATGAATAATTTTCCGAAAAATGAATATTTATATACTAAATTGACTAGGGGAATAAGTGCATTTTAATGGACATTTTTCCACAGCCAAAATGAATAATTGCAAAAAAACTATTTTCAGAAAAATGCTTAAATTGATTTAATTCTTTTGCAATAAATTTTCAAATAACCCCCTGGGTTTTAGGGTTCAAATACTTCACAAAATAACCCCTGGTGTGGAGTGTCATATTACTCCTCTCAAATTTTGTCAAGGGGTTTGAATTCTTTCAAACTTCAAATTGGAAATTCAAATATGAAAGGAACTCCATATCAGGAAATTTTCAAATAGTTTTCAAATTCACTTTTCAAATCTTTTTATATCGAAGAAGTCATGTCATCTTCTCTCACTGATTTGAATTGTAAGAATTTGAATTCAAAAGCACATGGGAAAGTCATGTCATTCCCTCTCATTCCAAAGTTTTTAAAAGTTTCAAATTTCACTCAATTCAATCACTCAAGCAAACAAACACTCATTCTAATATTTATTATAACATTCCAAAATTTGGGATGTTACATGAGAATTGTTCTTGCTAGATACCCGTAGTAGCCACGTAAAACATGCAACAACAATTGGAGGACGTCTAACTTGTTTTTGCAGGGTATGTTGTGATGTGATATGGCCAATTACATGATGTGATATATGTGATGTATGAGATTATCATGTGTTGTATAGATTATCACGACTTGCATGTCGATTAGTACGGCAACCGGTAGGAGCCATAGGGTTGTCTTTAATTATTGTATGACCTGCGTGTCAATCATTAAGCGCTATGTAATGCTTTATTTTATCGCTAAACGGTAGCAATAGTAGTACAAGCATGATGGGCGCGACAACCCCAATGGCGACACGTTGATGGAGATCAAGATGATAGAGATCATGGTGTCGTGCCGGTGATGATGGAGATCATGCCAGTGCTTTCAAGATGGAGATCAAAAGCACAAGTTCATGGCCATATCATGTCACTTATGATTTGCATGTGATGTTAATCCTTTTATGCACCTTGTTTTGCTTAGGACGATGATAGCATTATAAGGTGATCCCTCACTTAAATTTCAAGATGAATTGTGTTCTCCCCAAGTGTGCACCGTTGCAAAAGTTCGTCATGTTGAGACACCACGTGATGATCGGGTCTGATAGACTCTACGTTCACATACAACGGGTGCAAGCCAATGTTGCACATGCAGAACACTCGGGTTAGACTTGACGAGCCTAGCATGTACAGGCATGGCCTCGGAACACAAGAGACCGAAAGGTCGAACATGAGTCATATAGTAGATATGATTAACATGATGATGTTCACCATTGAAACCACCTCAACTCACGTGATGATCGGACTTGAGTTGGTGAATTGGGATCATGTATCACTCAAATGACTGGAGGGATGTCAATTTGAGTGGGAGTTCTTAAGTAGTATGATTAATTGAACTCATTATCATGAACATAGTCAGTAGTGTCTCTGCAAACTGTGTTGTAGATTACTAGCTCACGCTGTAGCTCCCTTGAATTTTTATATGTTCCTCGAGAAATAGAGTTGATAGATGATGGTAGCAATATTGCAGACTGGCTCCGTGATCTAAGGATTGTCCTCATTGCTGCATAGAAGGCTTATGTCCTTAATGCACCGCTCGATGCGCCAACCCCTCTAGCGTTGTTTGTAGATGTTGTGAACATCTGACAAGCACGTTCTGATAACTACTTGATAGATTAGTGCGTCATGCATTACATCTTAGAATTGAGGCTCTGAAATGTTTTGAACGTCATGGAACATATGAGATGTTCTAAGAGCTGAAATTAGGATCTCAGGCTCGTGCCCGTGTTGCGAGATATGAGATCTCCAACAAGAGTCTTTGCCTGTAAGATGAAGGAGAATAGCTCAATCGTTGAGCATGTGCTCAGATTGTCTGGGTGCTACAATTGCTTGAATCGAGTGGGAGTTGATCTTCCAGATAAGATAGTGATTGATATTGTTCTCCGAGTCACTGTCACTAAGCTACTAGAACTTGGTGATGAACTATAAACGCGAGGGATAGAAATAATGATCCCTGAGCTGTTCGTGATGTTTGACACCGCGAAGGTAGAAATCAAGAAGGAGCATCAAGTGTTGATGGTTAGTAAAACCACTAGTTTCGAGAAGGGCAAGGGCAAGGAGGGAAACTTCATGGATAGCAAGTCAGTTGCTGCTCCGGTGAAGCAACCCAAAGTTAAACCCAAACCCGAGACTAAGTGTTTCGATTATGAGGAGAGCGGTCGCTGAAGCAGAACAACCCTAGATACTTGGTAGATAAGAAGGCTGGCAACATCGACAGAAGTATATTTGATATACGTGTTATTGATGTGTACTTTGCTAGTACTCCTATTAGCACCTGGGTATTGGATACTGGTTCGGTTGCTAAATGTTAGTAACTCGAAATAAAAGCTACGGAATAAACAGAGACCTAGCTAAGGGTGAGGTGACGATGTGTGTTGGAAATGTTTCCAAGGTTGATGTGATCAATATTGCACGCTCTCTCTACCTTCGGGACTAGTGACAAACCTAAATAAATGTTATTTGGTGTTTTGCGTTGAGCATGAACGTGATTGGATTGTGTTTATTGCAACACGGTTATTCATTTAAGTTAGAGAATAATGGTTATTCTGTTTACATGAATAATACCTTCAATAGTCAAATACCCAGTGAGACTGGTTTGTTGAATCTTGATCGTAGTAATACACATGTTCATAACATTGATGCCAAAAGATACAAAGTTAATAATAATAGTACCACATACTTGTGGCACTGCTGCTAAATGTCATATTGGTATAAAATGCATGAAGAAACTCCATGCTGATGGATCTTTGGACTCATTCGATTTCGAATTGGTTGAGACATGCAAACCATGCCTCTTGGTCAACATGATTAAGGACCCCGTTTTCTGGTTTGATGGAGCGGGCAAGTGACTTATTGGAAATGATACATGTTGATGTATGCAATCCAATGAGTCTTATAGTGTGTGGTGGATATCGTTATTTTCTTACCTTCACTGATGATTTGAGTAGATATAGTTTATATTTGCTTAATGAAACACAAGTTTGAATCGTTTGAAAGGTTCAAGCAAATTCAGAGTGAAGTTTAAGATCATTGTGACAAGAAGATAAAAATGTCTACAATATGATCGTCGAGATGAATATCTGAGTTGCGAGTTTGGCATACATCTTTAGACAATGTGAAAATTGTTTCACAACTCACGCCACCTAGAACACCATAGTGTGATGGTGTGTCCAAACGTCATAGTCATGCTCTATTGGATATGGTGCATGCTATGATGTCTCTTATCGTTTTGTTACTATAATTTTGGGGTTATGCATTAGAGACAACTACATTCACTTTAAATAGGGCACCATCTAAATCTGTTGAGATGACACCGTGTGAATATGGTTTGATAGAAACCTAAGCTGTTATTTCTTAATGTTTGGGGCTGCGACACTTGTGTGGAAAATGTTTTCACCTAATGAGCTCGAACCCAAAGCGGACAAATGCATCTTCATAGAATACCCTAAGAACAGTTGGGTGAACCTTCTATCTCATATCCAAGCATAAAATGTTTGTTGCAAAAACTGGGTCCTTTCTCGAGAAAAAGTTTCTCTTCAAAGAATTGAGTGGGAGGAGGATAGAACTTGATGAGGTTATTGAACCTCTGTTTCAACCAGAGAGTAGCGCAACATAGGAAGTTGTTTCTATGAAGCCTACGTTAGTTAAAGAGGAAGTTAATGATGATGATCATGAAGCTTCGGATCAAGTTACTATCAAACCTCGTAGGTCGACAAGGATGTGTACTGCTCCTGAGTGGTGTGGCAACCCTGTCTTAGAGGTCAAGTTGTTGGACAACGATGAACCTGTGAACTATGGAGAAGCGATGATGGGCCTGGAAACAAACAAATGGTTAGAGGACATGAAATCCGAGAAAGGATCCATGTATGAAAACAAAGTATAGACTTTGGTGGACTTGCTCGTTGGACGGCAGGTCGTTAAGTACAAATGGATCTTTGAAATGAAGACAGACGTTGATGGTAAATGTCACCATTTGTAAACCTTGACTTGTTGCAAAGAAGTTTACGACAAGTTCAAGGAGTTGACTGCAATGAGACTTTCTCACTCGTAGCGATGCTAAAGTCTGTTGAAATTATGTTAGCAGTTGCTGCACTTTCAATTATGAAATCTGGCAGATGGATGTCAAAACATCGTTTCCTTAATGGTTTACTTGAGGCAAGGTTGTATGTGATACAACCAAAAGGTTTTGTCAGTCCTAAGGATGCTAAAATATGTGCAAGCTTCAATGATCCTTTTATAGACTGAAGCAAGCATCTCGGAGTTGGAATGTACACTTTGATGAGGTGATCAAAGTTTTTGAGTCTATACAAAGTTTATGAGAAACTTGTATTTGCAATAAAGTGAGTGGGAGCACCATAGAGTTTCTGATAAGTATATGTGGATGACATATTGCTATTCGGAAATAATGTGGATATTCTGGAAAGCATAAACGGTTGTTTGAAAAGTGATTTTCAAAGGAAGACCTGAATAAAACTACCTAATTGTTGAGCATCAAGATCTATAAAGATAGATCAAGATCTTTGATAAGACTTTCAATGAGTACATACGTTGACAAGATTTTGAAAGAGTTCAAAATGGATTAGTCAGAGAGAAGTGTTCTCGCCTGCTTTGTAAGGTGTGAAGTTGAGTGATACTCAAAGCTCGACAACGGCAGAAGAAAGAGCAAGGACGAATGTCTTCCCCTATGCCTTAGCCATAGGCTCTGCATAGTAGGCCATGCTGTGTACCGCACCTTTGTGTGCCTTGCCATGAGTCCGTCAAGGGGTACAAGAGTGATCCGGGAGTGGATCACTGGACATCGGTCAAGATTATCCTTAGTAACTAAAAGACTAAGGAGATGTTTCTCGATTATGGAGGTGATAAAGAGTTCGTCGTAAAATTTACGTTGATGCAAGCTTTAACGCCAATCTGGATGACCCGTAGTAGCAATCTGGATACATATAGTGGAGCAGCCATTTGGAATAGCACAAGGTGGAGTGTGGTAGCAGTGTTTAAGGTTTGACATAGAGATTTGCAAAGTACACACGGATCTGAATGTCGCAGACCCGTTGACTATAAGACCTCTCTCACATGCAAAGCATGATCGAGCCCCAGAACTCATTGGGTGTTAGATTCATAACAATGCGAATCACATGGTGATGTGAATTAGATTAATGACTAGTGCAAGTGGGAGACTGTTGGAAATATGCCCTAGAGGCAATAATAGATTAATTATTATCATATTTCGTTGTTCATGATAATTATTTATTATCCATGCTATAATTGTATTGATCGGAGACTTAGATGCATGTGTGGATACATAGACAAAACCATGTCCCTAGTATGCCTCTAATAGACTAGATCGTTGATCAAAGATGGTTAAGGTTTCCTAGCCATGGACATGAGATGTCATTTGATAAACGGGATCACATCATTAGGAGAATGGTGTGATGGACAAGACCCAAACTACAAATGTAGCATATGATCGTGTCAGTTTACTGCTACTGTTTTCTCCATGTCAAGTATATGTTCCTATGACCATGAGATCATGCAACTCACAGATACCGCAGGAGTGCCTTGTGTGTATCAAACATCGCAACATAACTGGGTGACTATAAAGGTGCTCTACAGGTATCTCCGAGGGTGTCTATTGAGTTGGCATGGATCAAGACTGGAATTTGTTACTCCGTGTGACGGAGAGGTATATCAGGCCCACTCGGTAATACAACATCAGAATAAGCCTTGCAAGCAATGTGACAAAGTGTTAGTCACGGGATCTTGTATTACGGAACGAGTAAAGAGACTTGCCGGTAATGAGGTTGAACTAGGTATTGAGATACCGACGATCGAATCTCGGGCAAGTAACATACCGAAGAACAAAGGGAACATCATACGGGATTAACTGAATCCTTGACATAGAGGTTCGACCGATAAAGATCTTCACAGAATATGTAGGAACCAATATGGGAATCTAGGTCCCACTATTGTTTATTGACCATATAGGTGTCTCGGTCATGTGTACATAGTTCTCGAACCCGCAGGGTCTGCACACTAAATGTTAGGTGACATTTCGGTAGTATAGAGTTATGCATGGTGGTGACCGAAGGTTGTTCGGAGTCCTGGATGAGATCCCAGATGTCACGAGGAGCTCTAGAATGGTCCGAAGGTAAAGATTGATATATAGGAAGTCCTATTTTGGTCGCCGGAAAAGTTTCGGGCTCATCGGTAGTGTACCGGGAGTGCCGATAGTGTACCGGGAGACCATCGGGAGGGGTATTTCGACTCAAGAGGCTACATGGGCTGTGGGAGGATGAATACCAGCCCTTAGTGGGCTGGTGGAAGTGCCATACAAGGCCCATGCGGCTGGGAAGAAAAGCCCAAAAGGAAAAGGTGGAAAAAGGCAAAAAGGGATCAATTAGGAAGGAGTCCTAATCCTACTAGGAGTGGAGGAGGAGGACTCCTCCCTCCTGGTTCGGCCGACCCTAGGGCTGCCTCCTTTGGAGGCAAGACTCCTCCTCCTCTCCTCCTATATATACTAGAGGGTTTTAGGGTTTTGGCACAAGATTTTCAGCCACGTGCTACCCGTTCCTCTAGTGCATAGTTTCTCCTCTAGATCGGATGTCTCCAATGCTTAGGCGAAGCCCTGCCGGAATAGCTCCACCACCATCGCTGGAGCGCCGTCGTGCTGCCAGAGAACTCTTCTACCTCTCCGCTCCCTCTTGCTGGATCAAGAAGGCGGAGATCGTCATCGAGCTGTACGTGTGCTGAACGCGGAGGTGTCGTCCGTTCGGCGCTAGACCGGAAGGATCGTGATCAAGATCGCGAGACGGATCGTGATGAGATCATGGGACGGATCATGATGAGTTCACGGGACGGATCGTGATGAGATCGCGGGATGGATCATGATGAGTTCAAGGGACGGATCATGATGAGTTCGCTGGACGGATCATGATGAGTTCACGGGACGGATTGTGATTTGATCGCGGGACAAATCATGATGAGATCGCGGACGCTCAGCGATTTGGATCCCGTAGATGTTCGACTACACCAACCGCGTTTCTTAGCGCTTCCTGCTTAGCAATCTACAAGGGTACGTAGATCCACTCTCCCTCTCGTAGATGCTCATCACCATGGATAGATCTGCATGTGCGTAGGAAATTTTTTGTTTCCCATGCGACGTTCCCCAACAGTAGCACCCACACAATCTAAGCACATGCTCCATGATTGAGCTATTCTCCTTCATCTTCCAGACAAAGAATCTTGTTGGAGATCTCATATCTCTCAACACGGGCAACAACCTGAGATCCCAATTTCAGCTCTTAGAACATCTCATATGTTCCGTGATGTTCAAAACATTTTGGAGCCTCAATTCCAAGCCGTAATGTATGACGCACTCAACTATCAAGTAGTCATTGGAACGTGCCTGTCAGATGTTCACAACATCTATAGACGACGCTAGAGGGGGTGGCGCACCGAGCGGTGCATTAAGGACATAAGTCTTCTGTGCAGAAATGAGGACAATCCTCAGATCATGGACCCAATACGCATTATTGCTACCATCATCTTTCAACTCTATTTCTATAAAGCACCGACATGATCCCCATCTTGTGCTTTTAATCTCCATCTATAAAGCACCGACATGATCCCCATCGTCACCGTCATGACACCATGATCTCCATCATCTTGATCTCCATCAACGTGTCGCCATTGGTGTTGTCACACCCACCATGCTTCTACTACTATTGCTACCGCTTAGCGATAAAGTAAAGCATTACATAGCGCTTAATGATTGACACGTAGGTCATACAGTAATTAAAGACAACCCTATGGCTCCTGCTGGTTGTCGTACTCATCGACATGCAAGTCATGATATTCTATATAATACATGATAATCTCATACATCACATATATCTCATCATGTAATTGGCCATATCACATCACAACATACCCTGCAAAAACAAGTTAGATGTCCTATAATTGTTGTTGCAAGTTTTACGTGGCTGCTATGGGTATCTATCAAGAACAATACTCACCTACGCATAAACCACAACGGTGATACTCAAATTGCGATTCAACCTTCTCAAGAACCGCCTTTGTCGAATCCGATCCAACTAGAGTAGGAGAAACAAACACCTGCCATCCATCTTTGTGCAACAAAGTTACACGTCAGTTGATGGAACCGGTCTCTCGTATGCATACGAGTAAGGTTGGTAGGGGCCCCTTCATCCCACAATACTGCTGAACCAAAACATGACCAAGGGAGGAAGCAATCTAAGCATCAACGCCCACAAACTCCTTTGTGTTCTACTCGAGATCTTATCTACACATAGACCTAGCTCATGATGCCACTGTTGGGGAACGTTGCATGGGAAACACAAATTTTCCTACACACATGCAAGATCTATCCATGGTGATGAGCATCTACGAGAGGGAGAGTGGATCTACATACCCTTGTAGACCGCTAAGCGGGAAGCGTTAAGAAATGTGGTTGATGTAGTCGAACGTCGCCGGGATCCAAATCGCCGAGTGTCCCGCGATCCCATCATGATCCATCTCGCGATCCGATCACGATCTGTCCCGCAATCCCATCACGATCCATCCCAAGATCAAATCACGAATCGTCTCGCGATGTTGATCACGGTCCTTCCGATCTAGCACCGAACGGACGACACCTCCGCGTTTAGCACACGTATAGCTCGATAATGATCTCCGCCTTCTTAATCCAGCAAGAAGGAGCGGAGAGGTAGATGAGTTCTCTGGCAGCGCGACGGCGTGGCGGCGATGGTGGTGGAACAATTCGAGCAGCCCTTCACCTAAGCACCGCTGAAACGATCTAGAGGAGAAACTACGATCTAGAGGAAAGGTAGCACGTGGCTTTTTTCTGTCTCTCAAAACCCTCAAAACCTCTAGTATATATAGGAGGAGGGAGGGAGAAGGCTTGGTGCCCAAGGGTCCACCCTTATCCTTGGCGCAAGGAGGAGAGGAGGAGTCCTCCTCCAATCCTAGTAGGATTAGGACTCCTCCTTCCCACTTGGAAACTCTTTCCACCTTGAGTTTTTCCCTCACAAACCACTCCAGCCGCATGGGCCCTTAGGGGAGGCTTAGGCCAGCCCACCAGGGGTTGGTTTACCTCCTCCCACAGCCCATGTAGTCTCTTGGGTCGAGACACCCCTCCCGATGGTCCCCCGGTACCCTCCCGGCACTCCCGGTACACTACCGATGAGCCCGAAACCTTTCCAGCGACCAAAACAGGACTTCCTATATATCAATCTTTACCTCCGGACCATTCCGGAGCTCCTCGTGACATCATGGATCTCATTCAGGACACCGAACAACCTTCGGTCACCACTATACACAACTCTATACTACCGAAACGTCACCGAACCTTAAGTGTGCAAACCTTGCGGGTTCGAGAACTATGTAGACATGACCGAGACTCTTCTATGGTCAATAACCAATAGCAGTACCTAGATTCCCATATTGATGCCTACATATTCTACGAAGATCTTTATCGATGGAACCTCTATGTCAAGGATTCATATAATCCCGTATGTTGTTCCCTTTGTACTTTCGTATGTTATTTGCCCGAGATTCGATCATCGACATCTCCATACCTAGTTCAATCTTGCTACCATATAGTATCTTTACTTGTTCTGTAATATAACATCTCGTGGCTAACTCTTTAGTCACATTGCTTGCAAGGCTTATAGTGATGTTGTATTACCGAGTGGGCCCCGAGATATCTCTCCGTCACACGGAGTAACAAATCCCAGTCTTGATCCATGCTAACCCAACAGACACCCTGGGATATACCTGTAGAGCACCTTTATAGTCATGCAGTTACGTTGCAACGTTTGATACACACAAGGCACTCCTCCGGTGTCAGTGAGTTGCATGATCTCATGGTCATAGGAACAGATACTTGACATGCAGAAAACTATAGCAATAAACTGACACAATCATATGTTATATTTATAGTTTGGGTCTTGTCCATCACATTATTCACCTAATGATGTGATCCCGTTATCAATTGACATCTCATGTCTATGGCAAGGAAACCATGACCATCTTTGATCAACGAACTAGTTAACTAGAGGCATATTAGGGACACAATATTGTCTATGTACCCACACATGTATTTGAGTTTCCAATCAATAAAATTATAGCATGGATAATAAACGATTAGCATGAACAAGGAAATATAATAATAACCAATTTATTATTGCCTCTAGGGCATATTGTCAACAAACTTTCGGTGCTGCCGAGACTTACAATACCCTTAACAGAAACTTGGTAGTAGTTTCGGTCGGACCAAAAACTACCACTCGGTTTCACCGTGTATTGTCCTCGGTAGCACCAAAAAAATCAGTGGAGCCGATTTTTCTGACTCGGTATCACATTTTGGTTCGCTAATCTAATGAGATTTCCAGTGGATGGTGAAGTTTGCAAATGGTGGATTATCGATGGAATAAACTTTAATGCGCAAGAATCGGATGAGGAGCGCAAAGTAGGGTCGGATCCATACCCTAGCTTGGCAACGGATCTGCTACGACGGTGACGGGGGTGTTGATTCCGTTGACGACGGCGGTTCCCAACAGCGGAGACGCATGGGGAAGCAAAGGCGACGACCAAGGGTCACGATTTGGCAGCTTAGGGTTTTGGAAGGGCGATGGTTTGAAGAAATTTTCAAAGGCCGGGTCCACCTCATGACATACCTGCGGCATTCGGTGACACCAATTCTAAATTTTCGGTGTCACCGAATTCCTCAACTGTCAATTGACTGGGAAACTCGATGTAACCGAGAATATGAAATCGGTGGTACCGAGACTGAAAACCAGATCAATTCGGTGAGACCGAGAATTTTGAGTTGGTTCCACCGAGATGCACTTGGGAGGTTTTAATGGTCAGTCCTTTGCCGATACGGAACTCCAAGTGCTCCTCACATAGAGAAATCGAAAAGTACTTGTTCAAATTTTGTGATGCAGCATGAATAGAATATCAGGTGAGAAAGCATAGATAGCTAGAGAAGTGGTCCTAAGCATTCTTGTTCATCCAATTAGCAAAAGGAAAATCAAAATGCCAAATAGCAACAATTGGATGTCCTCGAATGTGTAAATAAATGCAGACCAACATGCTCACACAATAAGATGTCAAATGAAATCATGGCAAACATGCACAAACACACTATCATGTAACAAGTACTTTGGCAATGAATGAGTCATCTATATATGAGTATATTGACTTAGGATGCAAGTAAGAATACTTGATCATAGGTCATACACATCGTTGAAGCACAAGTGGGGTTACCATTTTTACATAAAACATTTAATGTTATCACATACTATGAGTTGCTTTGACTCAAGTCTTAGAGTAAAGCTCCCCCTTGATGTGACATCCCCCCATAGGAGGGATAAACTAACATTGGATTTTGTCGAAGAAGACTTCATGTAAGTTAAGTAGTGGTGGATGCTCAATGTTGATGAAGATCACCATGAGTTGGGAGCATCCTTGTTGTTTCTTTACTCTTCTCACCTACATGGGTTAGTCCTAACACACAAGAGACAAATACAAGGATATCTATGGACTTGGAGTGCAAAGAATACATGATGATGTCCATTGATTTGTTGATTACCTTGTCCCATGCTTACCTTTGAGGGAATGTGTGACTCCTTGAACTATTGGATGATGTTGGTGTTGATTGCAATTAGTTCTTGCCAATAATGAATATGAGTGAACTTCATTGGCAGAGTCACCCCTCAAGAACTTCTCTAGTTCTTGTTCTTGGGGACCCACATCAAGTTGATGGGGATCCTTGGTGTTGAAGTAGCACTTGTAGAAGTTGATCTTGTAGTAGACTTTGGAACCCACTTCACCATAGCTCGGGATTCATCTTCATATGAGTCAATGTCCTATTTTGAAGCTTGTTATTTCCCTTGAGCTTGGGGTATTGTGGTGGAAGGTCATCTTGAGCTTTTGTTCCCTTGGGGAGAGTATTTTCATACTTCTCCTTTTGAGGAACAAACTTGGGCTTGAGGTATTGACCTTGTTCCCATTCAGCTCCATTAGTGTTGAAGTAGCCAATGTCGTGGTTCTTTCGGTATCATCCGTGCTTGCATACAATCCTCTCAAATCATTTGCACCTGACAAGACTCTTGTAGATACCTTTCTCTATAATCCCTTTCAAAAGTTCATTTCTTTCTCAAGTGTAACTTGGCTAAGAGAAGAGTTAGTGGGATCAATAGAACTACTACAAGCAATATCATTGGATTAATATTTTTATTTCTACTAGTTGAAGAACCTTTCTTGCCTTTGTTACTAGTTTGCTTAGCCTTAACTTGTGGTATGAACGTAGACAAGATAAGTCGTTTGGCTAGATAAGAGGAAGTCTTCTTTCGAAGATCGTCATTTATAGCTTTAAGGAACTCATGATCTTGCTCTAAGTTGAGCTTCTCGAAGCAAAGCTTCTCATGTGTCTTTTCAAGCTCTCTATGATCTTATAGAGTAGACACCTGAGCTAACTTGAGAGTGTTTAGTTCTTGAGTTAGTCATTCTCTTTCCAACTTATCATCATCACACGACTTATCTAGACCAGAATGATTTCTAGCAAGTTCATCTTGACTAATACTACTAGATTTGTCAAATAGCAAATAATCTTCAATTAAAAAGTCATCCTCATCACTATTGAAATCAAGATACCTAGGGTGTGATACCTTGGGGTCTTTATCCATGAAGCAACATCCACTCCCTTCATTCGGTGAATCAAATATGTCGTAGTAGTCGGTTGTTACTTGTGCAAGTTTGGCAACACCTTCATCTTGACTATAGTCGGAGTTGGAGTGATAGCTTCTCTCGGAGTGGTTGTCGGAATCGGAGCCGAAAACCCATTCACCAACATGATCTTGATGTCTTCTTCTTGAGTTGCTCTTGGTGTACTTGTCCTTCTTCTCCAAGTCCCTACTTCTCCTCGAGGGTGTTCGTTCATAACGATCATCTCTACTCATTCTCTCTCTTCGAGGTGACTCGTCTCTTGAGCTTCGTTTTCTTGGTGACTCTTCTTTCCTTTTGTTAGGAGTCGTGCACTCATTGGAGTAGTGTCCGGGCTTCCCACAATTGTAGTAGTTTCGATCATGACTTGATGAACGCTTCTCTTCATATCTTGAGTTGGAGCTTCGATCTTTGACTCTATTCTTGTAGAACTTGTTGAATTTCTTGACCATGTGGCTTATCTCTTCATTCATGACAAGGTTTTCGCTTGATGTTGTGGGAGCATAATTTGTGGCTTTGTAAGCACCGCTAGACTTGTTGTGAAGCTCTTCCTTGTCTTTGAGTGTCATCTCATGAGAAACAATCCTTCCAATTACTTCCGTAGGCATGAGATCTTTGTAGTTGGGCATCATTTGGATCAATGTGCATACGATGTCATATCAATCATCCAAATCTCGAAGTATCTTCTTGATGATGAATTTATGGGTCATTTCTTCACTTCCTAAGCCGACAATCTGATTGGTCATGAGAGCTAGCCTAGATTACATCTCAGCGACTCCTTCACCATCCTTCATCATGAACTTGTCAAACTGAGTTTGAAGAACATCCAACTTGGATTCTATAGCATATTCGGTACCTTCATGCATATCAATCGAAGTATCCCAAATCTCTTTGCATTCTCAAGACGACTGATTTTGTTGAATTCTTCGAGGCATAAGCAGTTGAAGAGAATGCCACATGCCTGAGCATTGTATTGCGTCATCTTCAATTCATCCACAGTCGCTTCACGATCTAGTTCCCTTCCATCCGCAAGGAATTCGCCTTGCAGTCCAACACGAACAACATCCCAAACGGCAAGGTTATGACCAAGGATATGCATTTTCACTTTGTGCTTCCAACTAGCAAAATTAGTGCCATCAAAGTACGGACCTCTACGGTGCTAATTTCCCCCGCTAGACGCAATACTCTCCTAGGTTGTGAAACCAATGCAATGGAGACCAATGCTCTGATACCACTTGTAGGATCGACAATAGGTCTAGAGGGGGTGTGATTAGACTACTTGACCAATTAAAAATCTACCTTTTCCCAATTTTAAGTGTTGGCAGATTTTAACATTCATAGCAAGTCAAGCACACCCTAAACATGCGTGTCTATGAGTATAGCAGCGAAAAGTAAAGACAAGCATGAGTAGTAAAGTAAGGGTAGGAAGATCAAACGCAATTAGGAGACATGATTATTTTTCCCGTGGTTCCGATAGGTGGTGCTATCGTATGTCCACGTTTATGGAGTCTACAACACAGGGAGGGTAATGGTCGTGAGAGTCCACGGAGGGCTCTACCCATGGAGGGTTCCACGAAGAGGCAATCTTGACTATACCATGATGGCCTACGTCCACGGAGGACTAGCCTAACTCAGGGTAGATCTTCACGAAGTAGGTGATCTCCTTGCCCTTACAAAATTCTTGGTTCACTCCACAACACAAAGTAGGAGGCTCCAAGCGACACCTAACCAATCTACAAGGCACCACCCTCCAAAAGGTAATAGGCTCGATAATGTCGGTGAACTCCTTGCTCTTGTGCTTCAAGATGATAGACTCATCAACACACAATCACTCTCTCAGAGATTTGGCTATGGTGGAAGAGATTGATTGGGTGGAAAGCAACTTGGGGAGGCTAGAGATCAAGATTCATATGGTTGGAATGGAATGGCATGATCTCAACCTATGAGTAGGTGGCTCTCTCTCAGAAAATCAGTTGGTGTGAGTGGGAGTCTATTCTGAGTGCTTGTCTTGCGAGTGAGTGGTGGGGGAGGGGTATATATAGGCATCTCCAAAAATCCAACTGTTACCCCTTACGTGACCAATTCGGTGAAACCGATGTGTGAATCTCTGTGGTACCGAGTTTCTCCAAAGGTAGCAACTTTTGAATCTCGGTGAGACCGATACATAAATCTCAGTTGCAACAATTAGGTGACCAACGGTCAGATGGCAAAACTTAGTGACGCCGATTCAGCAAACTCGGTCGGACGGATTTTGTGAAATTGGGTAACAGGAAGTTTGCAACCCAAACTTGGTGGCATAGACATGGAATCGGTTGCACCAATGTGCTAGGGTTTGGCTTGGGTTTGTCTGAGTCTGGGAATCAGTGGCACTGAGTGGGAGTTGTTGGTTGCCCCGATTTTTAGTATTTTGATTTGGACAGACTTTTGTGGAAGAGCTTGTGGATGTTTTTGGTGACTATCACTTTTGCATGTATGTGCATTTTGTTCACCAATAGTACCTTACCCCCTTTTAATAGTATTGGATTTCCTATGGACTCAAAGTGATTTCTCACAAAGTAAAAAGTAGAGTCCTCTTGCTTGAAGCTTTGCCAATCTATTTCCTTGCATCTTGGGGTATTCCACAATCCTTTTGCCATCTGTATCATTGAACTTCTCCTGAAATATGCTTAGTGGAAACATTAGTTCAATGACATATATGTTGTTATTAATTACCAAAACCACTAAGGGAGCAAATGTACTTTCAGAGCCCCATGCGAGGGTCTTCTTGGGAAGCTCTGTCGGGAGTCCAGGCGCGGGTCAGCTCCCCGAACATCCAAGAAGACCCAACGGTGCCTGAAGCCTTCCACCTTCTTCCCGGCCTTTAGAAGCACATTCCTTCCCTGGACCACGACAAAGGAGACGCACATTGACCGCGGCGTGCCATCATGAAGCCGCAGGCTGAAGTAATGGCGAAAGAGGGCTAGTGAGGGTTTCACGCCTACGAAGGCCTCGTAGTAGAATGCGAAGACCAACAGGAGCAGGATGGAGTTGGGCTGAAGATGGAGAGCCTGGATCGCGTAGTTCTCAAGGATGGCGAAGAAGAACCCCGAGAAGGGCGGGACGAGCCAACAGAAGACATTATGGAGGAAGAAGGGGTAGATCGTCTTTGCCAAGGTGTGCCGCTCCATAGAGACGCACCAGATCAAGGTCTGCCCCCAGTCATTGGAGTCATCCGTCGTCAATGGGAGCACTGGGGCAAGATCCTCATCCTTAGCAATGGTGGATGTCGCGAGCGCCGGAAAGGGAGAATAGGAGGACGAGGCCTGAGCCTCAGGCTTCGACATCCTGGCAGGCGCCATCTGAGGAATCCCCGATGATCGGGGATCAAGAGGTAGGATGGCGCTGCGCCAAGATCTAGAGGAGGTTCTCACGATGGAAAGGGTATCTGAGCAAGGGATCAAAAGCACCAAGAAGAAGAGCAATGATGGCTCTGCGGTGGGCGCTTGGCTTTTGTCGGCCAGGGCGGTTGCCGACGTGATGTGGGAGCGGAGGTGCACATTCCCTATCACTCGCTAGGCATCGAGCCTGGCGCAGAGGCGATTGGGGTCATACGACGCTTGACCCTTCACTCCTTGCCTTCACCTCCAATCCGGGGGTGCCCAGACCTTCCTGCCTACGGCCGCGAGTGTGGGCCACCTTGACGGCCCGGTACGGCCCAGCGGCAAGCCCCCCAAGTCATGGCCTTCGCGAGAGCCCCTACCTTCCAAGACGAACACCAACAAGACCTCTAAAGGTGTGGCCTCCCCTAGGCTGCCTCCCAAGGAGCGGAGATTTCTATGTAGGTACCCGGCCTCGTGAGGCCGAGATGACGTGGGCTCTGATGACTAAAGCCGGGCGAGCGCCAACAAGCGCTGACGAGGACAGTTTCCTCTTTTGTGCTAAGGAGGAAAGGATGTACGTGGTTTCCCAAGGAATCCCTCAAAGGTTTCCCTTTAAGTGCAACATGACCAAGACCACGAGCTCCGTAAGAAGGATGTCATCGCCGAGCCCACCACTGCATCACGGCCAGAAGCTTTGCATTCGAAGACCACCTTTAGACATGGTAAGATGTATCTCTTGTCCCCTTTCAAATTTGGCCGTTGTGGGATCCCTTCCCGCCAGTGCAATAAGGGAAGAGGACCGAGGCCCCTATAAATTAGGACTAGCTTCCACCATAGAGGGGAGGTGAGATGAGAGATTAGTCCATCCCCCCAAGAGCCCTCGCGAGGTCGCTCAAACCATTGTACTAGCTCATCCTCAACCTCCTCGTGAGGCCAATCCACCAAAAGCAGGAGTAGGGTTTCACACCGCAAGGTGGCCCAAACCTGGGTAAATCTCTGTGTCCATCTTCTTCACCGTTCACACTCACTCGACAAGGCTTGGCCGTAGGGTGATAGGCTTGAGACTTAGAGCCGGTAGGATCCTCGCACACGCCCCAGAGTTCGAACCTTGTTGGGTGCGTGGAGCACCGATTCCGACAATTTGTTTAAGGAGTATTTTATCTATTTCATTCCTTTCATTTATTTGCATATCATTCTCATGGTCTAGGAAATATTGTTCTAGAGGATCAGTAGGAGGTAGGACAACAGAAGCAAGACCAATAATGTCATCCTTACTATAGGTAATTCCTTCTCATGCGATTGATTAGTAAACTTGGAGAAATTAAATTCATGAGACACATCACCAAATCTTACTCTAAGTATCAGTAACACAATTGATTTCAACATAACGGTGCTTAAGAAAGGTCTATAGAATATAATAGGACAAAAGATATCTTGTTCTGAACTAAGTACTAAGAAATCAGCGGGGTACTTGACCTTCCAACACAGAACCTCAACATCTCTAACGACCCCAAGTGGCAAAATAGTGTCTCGGTTTGCAAGTTTAATAGTAACGTCAATATCTTCCATATTAGAAGGTTCTATGTCATTCATAATTTCTTGATGTAAGGTGAAAGGTATATCATTGACACTAGCTCTGAGGCCACGTAAACCATGAGAACGGTGTTCTCCAATTTTAACTAAAACAACAAGCATGCCAACCACTGGTTTATTTTTGTCTAACTTATCTTGTTTGTTTGCAGCAGGTTTTGCAATCCTAGCAGCTTCACCACAAAAATAAAGAAACCGACCCTGAACGTTATTATCTAGAAGATCTTTGACCATGGCAACATTAGTTTCAACATTTATTTGTTCAGAAGGTATATGTGTCCTAATATGAATTTTATTAACCACAGTCGTAGTCTTAGCATGTTCCCTAATTCTAACTTGAAAAGGAGGTTTCTCAATGTAAGCAGTGGGAACAATTGGATCAACATGACTAACAATTATTTCTTCCTTCTCAATTTTAATTGGTTCCTCTAATGGTAGTTCTATGGGACGACGATATTTAAACCACTTCTCTTTGGAAGATAAACATGAATAGCAAATGAATCAAAGAAAGTAGCTACTATTTCATGGTTAAGACCATATTTATTGCTAAACTCATGGAAGGCATTGGCTTCCATAAAATATTTAACACAATGAAAATTAAGTTTTATACCCAACTCTTTACCTTCGTCTAGTTCCCAATCTTTAGAGTTGCGTTTAATTCTTTCCAGATGATCCCATCTGAATTCAATAGTTTCATTCATATATGAGCCCGAGGAAGAAGAATCCAATAATAACTGATCATCATGAGAAAGCAGAGCATAACATTTTTGTATAATCATTTTTCTTGGGAGATCATGGTTGGGGTAGGTGTGGATCATAGATTTAAGCCTCCCCCAAGCATGATTGAAGCTTTCTCCTTTATGAGACATATTATATACATAGTTCCGATCACGGTGAACTAGAGGCATTGGGTAAGACTTCAGATGAAATTCCAACTTCAAGTGATTCCAGTTCCATGATTCAATATTATCCAATAGCCTATACCACAATAATGCTTTTCCCTCCAAAGATAAAGGTAACACTTCCTTCTTAACCTTGTCCCTAGACAAACTTGCAAGCCAAAATAATCCACAAACGTCATCAACGAATATCAAATGAAAATAAGGATGAGTCGTACCATCATAAGGATTAAAAAATAGTTTTTCAAGCATACACGAAGGAATCTCATAATAAATATTTTAAGTAGGTTCAGTAGGTTGAGGAAAAGTTTCCTCATTTTCCGTCCAGGGCAAAGATGCCCCTAACAAGCCACTCAAAGGGTGACCGTTCATAGTGACAAGCAACAGTAAATTTCAGCATGTATAGAAAATATTTCCTTACCAATTTCCACTTACCAAAGGTGCTTCACTCCCTGGCAACGACGCCAAAAAGAGTATTGATGACCCACAAGTATAGGGGATCAATCGTAAACCTTTCGATAAGTAACATTGTCAAACCCAACGAGGAGCAGAAGGAAACGATAAGCAATTTTCAGCACGGTATTCTCTCCAAGTGCTGTGAGTAACAGTAGTAGATAGTTTTGTAGCAAGATAATTCGTAACTACTCCCTCCGTCCCATAATATAAGACGTTTTTTAACACTAGTGTAGTGTTAAAAACGTCTTATATTATGGGACGGAGGGAGTAGTAACAAGTGACAATAGTAACAAAGGTGAAGCAAGGTAGCCGAATCCTTTTGGTAGCAAAGGATAGGCCTGAAAGTACTCTTATATTAAGCAAGTGCTCCTGAGGACACATGTGAATTTCTCTCTAGTCATGTTCATCATGTTGAATTGATTCACGTTTGCTACTTTGATAATTTCATGTGTGGGGTGGACCGGTGCTAAGGTGTTGTTCTTACTTGAACTAACAACCTACTTATGATTAACCACTTTTGCAAGCATCTGCAACTACGAAATAAGAATTAAGATAAATCTAACCATAGCATGAAACATATGGATCCAAATCAACCCTTTATGGAGCAATACATAAACTGGGTTGAAGCTTCTGTCACTCTCCCAACCCATCATCTACTTTGCTACTCCACAATGACTTCCCTTAGGACCATATCATGGTGAAGTGTTATGTAGGTGATGTTCACATGACACCACTAAGAGAAGTAACAACATACATATCATCAAAATATCGAATGCATGTAAACTTCAAAAGATTACTTATAACAAGACTTCTCCCATGTCCGAACCATAGTAACTACTCACACATCATAAACATGTTCAAGATCATAGGTGTAATAATGACGATTAAGGATTTGAACATTATATCTTCCACCAAGTAATCCAACAAGCATCAAGTACGAGATGTAATCAACACAACTAGTAACCCATAGGTACCAATCTGAGTTTTTGAGACGAAGATTGAATATAAGAGATGAACTAGGGTTGGAGATGAGATGGTGCTGGTCAAGATGTCAATGAATATTGGTCCTCCCACAAAGGAGGAAGCGTTGGTGATGACGATGGCTTCGATCTCCCCCTCCCTAGGAGGGATATCCCTGGCAGAATCTGACTACCGGAGTGCAAAAGGGCCTCTGCCCAGGTTTCACCTTGAGAAGGTGGCGCTTCATCCCAAAAGGTTGCCTATGATTTTGTCTAGGGTAAAACACACCATATAGGAGAAGAGGGGCATCGGGGAGTCAATAGGGGGCCCACAAGCCATCGGGGCACGCCCCTAGGGGGGGCGCTTTGTTGGCTTGTGCCTTTCTGGCCGCCCCCTCTGGTATGTTCTTGCTGTAGAAATTCTTAAATATTCCAAAAATATTCTCCATGAAATTTCAGTTCATTCCGGGTCTGGTTATTTTTCTGCCTTTTTCATGGTTTTTTGTTCTAGAATTCCAGTTTCCAGATATTTCCCTCTTGATGATGTACCTTGCATATTCAGAGAGAAAACACATAAGAATTGTGTGATAATGTGGAATAATGAACAAGAATAAAGTAAAAAGAGTAAGAATTCATGATGCAAAATGGACGTATCAACATGGTGTCATGACCTTGCCCTGTTGTGTGTTGTGGTAATCTTTTTTGACCAATTTGGGACAAGTTTTGTTACAAGCCTCTTACAAACTGGAGATTCTCACATAAAAGCCATGTGGTTCCGATAGGGAAAGTTCACCTTTTATGTGCGAAACAACATCCGATGTCTCTTCTTGCCTTGAATTTATTTCTAGATTCACGATAGAGCAACATGACTGTCGTGCTAAACAATGGCATTTTCCAGGGTTCGTTTGGCCTATTTAATACATTAATTGCGATTTTCTAGCCATTTAATGTGCATAATTCAAATTTGACTATAATCACAAGGTCGAGTACATGAAAATTGGTTGAAAAATCATATATGAGTCCATGTATGCATGTTTAGGTCTCATGCAATAAATGAGGATGAATTTCAAACATCTTAGTGCCTTGGCTCGGCCGCAAACATTAATAAACTTGGTTTTCCAATTCATGTAAATCCAAAACTTGTCAGAAATTCATGAAACTTGCATGGTGTCATGAAAAGCATGTAAATACAGAACTTGTCAGAAATTCATGAAACTTGGCATGGTGTCATGAAAAGGGCACACATATGCCTTGGTAAAAAACCAACTTGGTCATGTTCTCTCACAAAGCCTCTTACAAACCAGAGCTTCTCACAAGAAGCTTTGTGATTCCGATAGAGAACATTATGCATGTCACATATGCGGGTAAAATGACCCCGATGCATATTCTCTCCTCGATTTTTATAGAAACAACATAGACAATTAGATGCGAAGTGCAACAATATGAATAAATTAAGGGATCATCTTGCTTTTTAATACGTTAATTGAGTTTTCTGTGCACTTAATGTGCATAATTCAAAGTTGATGTACAATCACAAGGTCCAGTGCATCAAAATGGGTTCAAAAATCATATATGTGTCCCTGGATGCATGTGTTAGGTCCCATGCAAGAAATTGGAATTAATTTCAAACATCTCAGTGTCTTGTCTCGACCGTAAACATCGAGAAACTTGATTTTAAATTCCCATGAATCCAAAACTAGAAAAAAATTCATGAAACTTCGCATGGTGTCATGACAAGGCACACATATGTCATGGTAAAAAATACCAACCAGACATGTTTTCACACAAGCCTCTTAAAAGCTAGAGCTTCTCACAATAAGCAACATGGTTCCGATAGGGAACATGCATGCCACATCTAGTGAAACAACTTCCGATGCCTTTTCTCTCCTTGATTTTTTTTCTAGAGACAACATAGACCTATAGGTATGTACTGCAAAAATATGAAATTATTAAGAGTTCGTCTTGCTTTTTATACACTAATTGAGTTTTATGTGCATTTAATGTACATAATTCAAATTTGAACTACAATCACAAGGTCTATGTTGGGAAGGGCCTCGTCATATAGCACAAATATGTTGTGGTATTTTTTGTGTCCACTTTGAGAGAAGGCGCGAACATTATTAATAGCCAACAAAGGCATTTTTGGAACAAAAAGTTGTCATGTTACCATCACAAATGGGCGTATTATTTATAAATCATGGATGTTCTATTGACCATTTATGTGTTGTCGCACGTTGCACTTTGTATTGGCTAGGAGGTAGTATGGGGACATGTGTTTGAGTACACGGGAGGTATGCGAGTAGTCCTCCGCACACTCATCATGGAGGAGTGTCCTTTCACCATCATCGCAAACGTTTCTGTCACAACCTTAGTTTCTTTATGATTGCCAGTGCATTCATGCATCATTGTTATTTTCAAATGAAAATGAAATGAGGGATGATCAAGCCTCACAATTCAAAATTTTGTCAAATAAGCATTATAATTCTTTTTGCTTCAAACAAACCCAAGAAAATGTCCTTGGTATTCTAATAAAATATTGGACTAAGGAAAAATGCATATTTTTTGGATCACAGAAACCTTTTATATTGGGCATTTGAATTAATCAAACAGTAATTGCATTGGATTTATAATTATTATATATAAAATATAAGTTCAATAAACCTGAAACTTTTTGTGTGGCATTAGTTATTTATACCTAGCTCACATAATAATTTTCAGGATTCTACAGAATGGCTAAGTAATTTAATTTTTTTTAGACATAACAAATTGTTAGAAAAGTAGGAAAGAAAAAAACAAATAAAGAAAAGGCCACTTACCTACAGCCCACCTGGCAAGCCCAGCCCACCAGGGGCATCCCTGTCTTCTACCTCTTGCCAGAAGGTAGAGGAGAAGTAGGGGACGACGCCCGCAGCGATGGCGCCACACCACCTGCCTACCTGGCCTCCCGTCGCATTGGCGAGTGGGATGAGCCCCGCCAGAGACATCTGGATCCATGCCCCCTCTCCATTCTTCCCCCTCACCTCTCCCACGCTCCTATCCTCCATGCCTGAAGCTTCCAGGGCCGCTTCGTCACCGTAGCCGTAGTCGCAGCCAGTGCCGTCCCTAGTCTTCCCCTCCGTGTCTGCAAGACTTGATGCGACACGCTCTTCCCCTCCGTCGAAGATCAAGACCCAGGAGGCCCTTTAACATCTCCCTCGACATCGCCTTCGTCTTCGGGTCTAACAACCGCTGGCGTCAAATTTGCAGGCCACTGAGCTTCCCCGACCTCGATATTTCTTCCAGATAAACCCCAATGAGCCCCTGCTTCATTTCCCCTTGATCCCGTGCTCGATTTCAAGCTCTAAGTAGCTGCCTCGTCAGAGCCGAAAGCTCCTTGCCGCCGACCATGTCGTCGTCATTTATCCAGCCATTGTAGCTTGCGCATGAGCATCCCAATGTCATCTAGATGCTTCCATAACCACGGAGAACCCATTATCCGGTCCTTCCGTGCACTATAGCACCGAAACCGCGCATGCCTGAACTCCGCCGCCGCGTATGAGCTTGCCGCCGTCATCTCCGGCGACCCTCGCGCCTTCCATTCGCCCCATCGGATGCGGGTGGTCAAGAGGTCCTCTTTGGTGCCCTCAGCGCACAGATTGGACGCCGAAAGTAAAAGTCCGGCGAGCCACCACCGCATTTTTTTGGTCGTCGGCGTTCAGCCGCCGGCATGATGACGTGGCCGTCATTATACAGGTTAATGAGCCACTAACCCCGCCATCAGCCACTGACATTGTGCCCCACAAGCTAAACTAACCCCGGGTTTAACTAAACCCTTTTGATTAAAGCCACTATCGCTGACGTGTGGTTCCCGGCCGTCAGGTTTGACCCTGACCTGGCCCTTTGATCGACGGACGGATGATGACCCCATTCTGACACAGTAAATATTTTCTATAATAAAAATAATCCAGAAAATAAAAAAATCTTTGAAAATTCATAGAAAATAATGTGCAAGTCAGATTAAAATAATTTATATATGAAAATTTATCAGAAAAATCCCATGAATCTGATGGTACAACTTTCATGCATGTTAGAGCAAGCTATATAGGCAAACTTGGACATTTTGTTCCAAACACAATATGCCATATCACTTATGGAGTTGAATTTGAACCTAGAGTTCAAACCATATTCATTTGACATGTTGATCGGTGCATTAGCTCAAACCAGCAACATATTGCCATGCCATTATCATGCATCATTGTGAAGCATTTGCCATGCTTAGTTTGTACGTTGCTTGATCTTGTCGATAGACTTGCGAGATGTAGTTACCGACGACATCGAAGAACAACTGAGTTCTTCTGATAAACAAGCAAGCAACCCCCCCCCCCTTTGAGCATATTCAATACAATCCCATCTCTTGCTCTTGCTCTCATTTCAATGCATTAGGTGTTGGTGCACTAGAGTTTTTGGGCCATCTAGTGCCCCTTTACTCGTGCACTGGCTGTGGTAGCCACATCGGCGGCAGGGCCCAACAAAGGCTTATAGAGCACCAACACAGAAGATTCAAGACTACCGGGCAGACCTTGCCAGGAGGGATGTAGAGCCTCCAGGCGAAGTAGAGCCCCCAGGCAAGGCAAGATCCTGGCAAGGCGAGGCCCTAGGAAGCACTGCCAACGCACAGGCCAGGTGTCAATTCACCTAGACGCGTGTCATGGCGTCGACGCTGGAGGGAGCTGAGCGGCACCGATGGGATGCCCCCCGTCCCATCCCGCTGATGGACTGAGGCACCTGATGGAGCATTAAATGCTCTTTTCCTACTTCGTCAGAGTTAGGATCTCCTTCAGAGTTAGCACTATAGCACTGTGCATCCCCTGTGCACACTCTACGCCACTGTTGGGATCTCCTTCAGTATAAAAGGAGGACTAGGGTGTTACAGAGAAGAACCTTTTGGCCACTTTTCACACTTTTGCACCTTTCGGACCTTTGTCCTTTTGGCCTTTAGACAAGTAGACGACTAGAGGTCATCAAGCTCCTGTAGCAGCCATTCATGGCACTCCTGTAGCTAGAACCATAGAACACAATCAATATAGCCAAGCAGGAGTAGGGTATTACGCATCGGTGCGGCCCGAACCTGGGTAAAAATTCCCCGTGCACTGCTTACCAGACCAACTCTTTGCACATGTCCGGCCCCTACCGAACCGAAAGGGATCCCCACAATCCCATAGGTGTTTGTTTCCCATGACATCTTTGGCGCGCCAGGTAGGGGGCACGTGAGTGGTGCGAACCCGTTCTGGTAATCTGCGCCCCAGCTTCATCATCGCCATGGCCCCTAGGAAGAAGGGCCAGACAGTAGTTGGCCCATCCACGTCTGCCGTCCTTGTATCTGCGCGGATAGGAAACTGCATGGACGCGGGTGGAGGAGGAGGAGGCGGAGGTTTAGAACTTTCGCGACGCTCCGGTGACCAAGGCCAAGCAAGCGGCGACGCTCGCCACGGGGACGCCCATGGCGACAGTGGGAACCCCCGCGCCCCTAGGTCCCAGGACGGAGCGTACCGCCTGCGGGTGGTACGGCGAACTCCGGGGGTGGAAGAGTATCTTCCAGGGCACCCACGCTGGTGTCTACGCGTGACCTTCTCAGGACACGCGTGGAGAGCCACGCCACGGCGCCCACTATCCTCAATGTCCCCACGGAAAAGCTCCTGAGCATCATTCTCAGGATACATGGGACTAGCATGCTCACCAGCATACAAGCGGAAGTGGCATGCCGGCGCGGGTGCTGGGACCTCAATCCTAAGTCATAAGAATCCAACCTGTAACATATCACATCACTTTGCAGCCTCACGCATGGTTAACTCCACGACTGCCACCTTACCTGGGACGGGACCGTTTGCGTCTTTTGGCTCACGTATGCGAATATGTCGCTAGAATTCAAACAACAAAGAACTCGGGTCGACATGATTAGTCATAGAACCCAAGCGGCACATCCGTACGGAAACATGCATACGTAACCCAGCAATGCCGGTGTCAGCCTCAAGTGTGTGTAGACGAGGCATAGAAAGCTACAAGGACTCCACTACACTGCGAGACATTTCCCCAAAGGGACAAACACAACAACAAAGAAGGATACATGCCGGTCAATCAATGTGTCCTGAGCGATAGCAAGCTACCAAGGCTCGGTGGAAGCACAAAGAAGCAATTTCCCGTAAAGAGTACTACTAAAGGCACATGACTAGGTGTCGAATCCTATACATACCGTTGCACGTCACACGTACGCACGACATGCCCGATATGCATAGACACAACGATGGCATCACAACATAACCATTCAACATCACAACTTTTATTTAGGAGGCTCAGAGGAGCCTTGCATAATATGTTCTTATAGATAGGGGTCACATGACCTGACACTCAAGTCATAAAAACAAGTGCATACAAACCAAGCGGTAGCTTAAAGCTGTCTGAGTACAGACAGATGAAAGGGTAAAAAGGCGCATGGCCTGACTATCTACAGCCTGCCATAGGGGCATAGGGTCGTAGCTGGGATACCAGCTATTCGGCGTCATCGACATCTAGGGAGAACCCACCTGATGGGTCATGAGTCTCATCTGCAACATATATTAAGCAAACATGAGTACAAACGTACTCGTCAAGTCTCTAAAACAAACCTAGTCTATTCATGCTCATGTATCAACAAAGGGAGTGGTGGAGTTTATGTAGCAATGCCAGCTTTGACTCTTGGCTAACCTATACTACACAAATTAATTCTTTATTCAAGTTTTAGATATCGCACACGAGTCCACTAACACCACTTCAATACACCACCATGGATCCACTTATGTCACCTACTAGAGTGCCATCCACGATACTCACACTTGTCTTGATATTTTTATGAGTAACCATCAAGTTATCTATGAACAACATAAGTTCTCCAAGTAGTCCATATCTGAGGACGCGGCTATTCGAACAGATTCATACCCTGTAGGGGTGTACTCCTTCACACATGCTCTCGCCACTTATCGTTGTGTGCTCATAAACCAGGCACCTCGGCAACTTCAAGTAGAATCCCAACGAGGGAGTCGACCACGACCGTCAATCACACAAGACTTCTAGTCCAGGCTATCGCCTATTTAAGACTGAACCCACATGGAAGTCCGGCCGAAGTTTCCGCTACGGCCCCAAACGATGCGCGCAGGGTTCCCAACCCCACCATTCGGGTGACCCTTGGTACACCTTGCCACTGCCTACCGTGTCGTAACCCACCCATAGGGTCAGCACTATGCATGGCCTCCAGCAAACTATAAACACCAGAAACTACTTGCAACTCCTGGACCAGGGACTAGGCGGTTGATAAGTCGAGAGGGGTCGAGTTACCAGAACCCAATGTGTGGTAGTAACTAGTCTTGGATCACAAACACGGAACTTAGTTCCTAAGAATGGTTCCAATGAGACGACCCGCTATGTACTCCTACATAGCCTCTCATCGCTACCTTTACCAAATCGGGTTCATCAATTAGTTCATCACAATAGGACGACCCTATTTCACTCCGGTTCTTCACCCAGATGAATCAGACCTGACACCACTCTAAGTATAGCAGGCATAGCAAGCAAAGAGGGTAAAGCACATCATGGCGCAAGCATCTACTAGGTATGCTAGGTTGCAAGGTTTAGCTATTTACTGTGACAATGACAAGTCATGCAGAGGAATGGGTTCAACTACCGCAATGTCGTACAATTGAACATTTGTCCTAATGCCATAAACAAGAGCATGAGCGAGAGCATGGGATGATATCGGAATCGTCAAAGGGGTTGCTTGCCTTGCTGACTGTCCGGGAGGTACTCTCCTTCTGGGGGATACTGGAGGGTATCTGATGGAGCAGATCCTACCGCAATGCAGATAGGTAACAATCAATACATGACAAGTATAACAATATGATGCATGATCATGACATGGCAACATGATTGAATGAGCTAATGCAACTATCATTAGAGTTAAATGGAGTGGATTTGAATATAGGTTCAAACTTGTTCTCCATACGATATTCTGTATATTGACCTATTGCTAACTGTTAATGTTCATCTACATAGGTTGCTCTAACATGCATGACAACAACACCATTAGATTTATTGGATTTTTCTGATAAATTTTCATATATAATTTATTTCAATCTGAGTTACAAATTAATTTCTATGATTTTCTAAGTTTTTAGCAATTAATGGAATTAAATTAATTTAGAAATTCCATTATTGCATCAGCATGATGTTAGCAGGTCAAATTGTCGTTGACAGGTCAAACCTGACCAGTGGGGTCCACTGGTCAGTGACTCAGGCACTAACAGGGTTTAATTAAATCACTAATTACTAATTATTGGGGATGGGCCCACCTGTCACTAGGTAATTAGGTTAATTAATTTAATTAATTAATTTCTAAACTAATCCTAACTAAATAGGGCCGGGCCCCACTTGTCAGTTGACTAGGGGGTCAACCCCGTGGTCAAACGGATTGACTCACCGGCGTTGAGCCGCCGGTGACGTCAGAAATGGTGGAGGGGGTTGGAAATCCACATCCGGCAACCATTTTGACAACGGTTGGCTCCTATCGAACCATCACGCACGCACGCTTCGATCTGGACACACCCCAGAGGCTGAGGTGGACCGAAGCATCGCCAGTAATGAGCTTGGCGGTTGCCGTATCTCGGGCGAGCATGGGCTCGTCACTCTGGCGTGCAAAACGACTGGGGCTGGGCTCCTATGGCCTCTACGCAACCCCACAAACTAGATGGTGGCCTCGGAGGGACCACCTGATCAGAAGAGTGACGCAGACGTCGAGCTCGTACAGCGGAGCACTTCGGTTGCTGACGGAGTCGGGGGCTGCGGTGGGGGATCGACCAGGAAAAGAGGGGCACATGGACCAGGGGCTCATGGAGGTTGTAGAGCCGTCGAGAGCGAGCTTGGGGAAGGCTTGGAGGTGGCGAATCGACAGCGATGGTGCTCGGGTCCGAGGAGGAAGAAGAGGTCGGGGTCATCGCTCTAGTGGCTTCGGCGATGCGCGACTCGGTGCAGAGGTCGAAGACGTCGAGGCGGAGCTCTTGGTGGGCTCAGGGGGACGCGGGAGCGGCTGTGGCTATGGCACGAGCAAGCAGAGGCGATAGCCATGGTGGATGGAGGGAGAGGAGAGGCAGAGGTAGAAGGGGCGAATGGCGAGGAGGGAGCGATCAGGACGACAACGGCGTCCTTATCCCATTCGCCAGCGCGACGGGGAGGCGGACAGGACGGCGCGGGCGTACAGCGACCATGCGCTCGGCCTCCTGGACGCCAAGAGGACCAAGGCGGTACTGGGCCAGGTGGGCCGGCCTGGCCTGGGCCTGAGGTGAGCTTTCCTCTTTTTTTTTCTTTTTTTCGGTCTTATTTTCTGACATTTATTTTATTTTTGTTAGGGCCTCGACACTTAATTCAAAATATTTTGAAATATTTTGCTAGGTTAGTTTGAATATTTCAAACCCACACAAAAAGTTTCTAAAAATTTTGAATGACTAAAATAATTACAATTCTTTATTTGGCCTTTTCAGTAGATTTACTATTTATTTTAAAATGACATATATGTTTTGAAAATTAAAATGTCCCCTGTATATTAATGTCAGCATTTATCAGACATGGGGGGCATTTTTGATGGGCATTTTGGATTTGTTGTTTTTTCACCACATTTGAATTGGTTTTATTCAGGTGAGGTGCTAGGGTTTCTGTTGATTCCCATTTCATATTGATGCAATATGAAAACATGATGCACACACATGCTAACCAGAGCAATGCTAACTAGGGATGTGACAACTCACCCCCACTCAAAAGAATCTCGTCCCGAGATTTGGAAGTCGTCAGGAAGAGCGTGTGGTACCCTAGTTGAAGGCGATCCTCTCTTTCCCATGTGGCTTCCTTCTCAAAATGGTGTGAGCAATGAACCTTGACAAACTTGATGTTTCAATGTTGAGTGGTATGCTCAACTTGATCAAGAATACGAACAGGGTATTCTCGATATGTAAGATTATCTTGGAGATCAAGCGTTTCGTGGTCTACTTCGCGAATATGGTCCGAGAAGCAACGCCTGAGTTGCAAGATGTGGAACACATCATGAACCTTGGAAAGATGCAGTGGAAGTTCCAATTGGTAAGCAACTACTCCTCGTTTGGCAAGAATGCGAAAAGGACCAATCTAACGAGGATCCCACTTGCCCTTGATACTGAATTGTTGGGTACCCTTCAGAGGTGTAACCCGAAGATAAGCCTTCTCGTCAACTTCATAGGTCATAGCCTTATGATGACGATCATATTGGCTCTTTTGACGAGATTGGGCTGTTTTAAAATTTTCACGAATAATGCGAACTTGCTCCTCTGCGTCCTGGATCATATCCGGACCATAGAGTTGCCTCTCTCCGGTTTCTGACCAGTTAAGGGGTGTTCGATCTTGGCGTTAATAGCCTTGTTGAGGAGGTCCTGGAAGGTAGTGCACTCATGCAGACACAGATCTCGATGAAGCTTAGGATTGAGTCCCTTACGGAACCTAGCTTGTTTCTTGGCATCGGTCGATACTTCCTCTGGTGTATAATGAGCAAGGTTGCCAAACTCACGGCTGTAGGCATCCACTGTTAGCCTACCTTGAGTAAAGGCACACAATTTCTCTCTCTTGCGATCCATCAACCCTTCCGGGATGTGATGGGTATGAAACGCCTCACTGAAATCTTCCTAGGTTGCTGTGGGGCCTGCAGGACGCATGGCTTCATAATTTTTGCACCACAGGTTGGCGGTCCTTCTAGAAAGTATGTAGCAAAAGTCACCTTGTTGGCCTGAGATACATTAGCAGCTCGGATTTTGCGGGACAAGCTAGTCAACCAGTCATCAGCGTCGAGCGGATCGACTGAGTGATGAAACTTGGGTGGGCACAACTTGACGAAGTCATTGAGGGACACACCATCATTGCGCTCATTGCGGGGAGGATGCGCTATATTCTGCTCAATACGTTCCGAGAGCTTGTTGGTCTCCCTTTTATTACGCTCAGCATCACCTCCGCCAGAGAAGGCGGCTGCGGCAGGTTCTCTTGTCTAGCCTGGCTTCCCTGGCCCTGCTCAAAGGCAGGCGCGGGGTTATTCCTAGTGGACACCATCATGGGAAAACAAACCCACACCTTGGACAGGGAAGACATCAACTCTAAGACATGAGATGAGAAAATTACTAGACAACATGGCATGCATGGGTAAACACCCGAAAAACATGGTAATAACAAACTACCATATGAACACCATGATTCATACACACCATGACATAGTTCAGTACAAGCCCAAGCATAAATACAACTACTGAAAGATGATACAACTCATCGGAGGCATTACAAGCTTCATATACATTATCTATCTACACCTCCGTAACTCAACTCACACCTCAGTCATATTCCACGAGACACGCAGGACTGTGGCAATACGACCACTACCATACTAATACTAACATACACGCACTCAAGCGTCATCGGAGAACACGTCATATAGGTTACCCGCGTGACCCGGGAGTTGAACCTGAGGATCTGGGAACACCCTGGCCTGCAATCCCTGGAAACCATATCGACACGGATGTGGCCTAGGTCCCCTGGGTGGTGGAAGCAACGGTCCTCGAAGAGGAGTGAAGCCTCCAACATTGGGCCAGTCTACGCAAGCTAACAGATGCGTCTGTGATGGGTTCGGCATCTCCAAATCTCCATAGCTTGTCTGCACGACATGTGCTAGCTGCATCAGAACTGTCCAAAGACGTGCACGTATAGCGTAAAGCTCCATGCAAAGAGCACGTGCATCACGATCCCTGTTCTCCAACATCTAGGCGATCACCTGAAGTCTAGGGTCCTCATGAGAATGATCATAATAGACTGAAGTAAGATAGCCATCCTCTCCTCCTAGAGTAGCAGGAACATAACAGAGCTCAGTGTTCTGTAGCAGTCCATGGTGAGATCTCATGATAGTCAATATGGTGTAGGTAGCCTCCTGAACTGCCATATCTATGGTGGCGCCTAATCAATAAGTCCAATGGAGTGGCTCTGCAGCTCCAGGATATGATGGATATATCCTAACAGTACATAGGTACTGGCTCTGGTTGAAATCACGAAACTCCTCCTCCACTGTATACTCTGGGTACAAACGGTAACCAGTCTCCGTCATAACTCTAACCAACATGGTCGTGTGACCCGGTACATTGATGCACCTGGTCAAACGGACCACCTGGTGGAAGGACGAGGGGGCATCTCAAATAGAGAATAATGCAAAAGCATTAGAGATCCTAGTAGAAATCGGGCAGCATAACGACTGTAATTGCTCAAAAAGGATTTTGGGAGAACCTGCAAAAGATTGGATAGCGTAACCACTCAACTTTATAGTCTCAAGTTCCTAATCCAACCGATTGTCACACAGAACAAAACTTGAATACCAGATTTCACTTCCAAGCAAGCTAGCTACGAGTCCATGGTTAGTAACTCGTCATCCTAAGAAATAGATGAGAAGCCTAGCTCTTAACCTCGTAGAAAAGAAGAGGGTGACTCAGAATAGAATGACCCGAGAAGTGGAGTAAAATAGACTTACGTTCCCTTCCACAATAAATTCCCTTACATTTTTATAGTGTTTCTAGACTCAAGATCGACCGGTTTGGCTTGGTAATCCTATAGTAACGGCTATCGGGACCCCGATCCTAAGTCATAAGAATCCAGCCTATAACATATCACATCACTTTGCATCCTCACACACGGTTAACTCCATGGCTGCCACCTTACCTGGGCTGGTACCGTTTGCGTCTTTTGGCTCACATACACGAATATGTCGCTAGCATTCAAACAACAAAGAACCCGGGTCGACATGACTAGTCATAGAACCCAAGCGACACATCCGTACGGAAACAGGCATACGTAAACCAGCAATGCAGGTGTCAGCCTCAAGCGCGTGTAGACGAGTCGTAGCAAGCTACAAGGACTCCATTACACTGTGAGACATTTCCCCGAAGGGATAGACACAGCAGCAAAGAAGGATACATTCCATTCACTCAATGTGTCCTGAGAGGTAGTAAGTTACCAAGGCTCGGTGGAAGCACAAAGAGGCAGTTTCCCGTAAACAGTACTACTAAAGGCACACGACTAGGTGTCGAATTCCATACATACCATTAAACATCATAGGTACGCACGACATGCCCGATATGCATAGATACAACTATGGCATCACAACATAACCATTCAACATCAAAACTTTTATTTAGGAGGGTCAGAGGAGCCTTGCATAATATGTTCTTACATATAGGGGTCACATGACCAGACACTCAAGTCATACAAGCAAGTACATACAAACCAAGCGGAAGATTAAACCTGTCTGAGTACAGACAGATGAAAGGGTAAAAAGGCACATGGCCTGACTATCTATAGCCCGCCATAGGGGCATAGGGTCGTAGGTGGGATACCAGTTATTCGGCGTCGTCGACATCTAGGTAGAACCCACATGATGGGTCCTGAGTCTCATCTCCAACATATATTAAGCAAACATGAGTACAAACGTACTCAGCAAGTCTTTAAAACAGACTTAGTCTATTCATGCTCATGTATCAACAAAGGAAGTGGTGGAGTTTATGCAGCAATGCCAACTTTGACTCTTGGCTAACCTATACTACACAAATTAATTCTTTATTCAAGTTTTAGATATCGCACACGAGTCCACTAACACCACTTCAATACACCACCATGGATCCACTTCCGTCACCTACGAGAGTACTATCCACGATACTCACACTTGTCTTGATATTTTTATGAGTAACCATCAAGTTATCTATGAATAGCATAAGTTCTCCAAGTAGTCCTTATCCGAGGACGCGGCTATTCGAACAGATTCATACCCTGCAGGGCATACTCCTTCACACACGCTCTCGCCACTTATCGATGTGTGCTCATAAACTAGGCACCTCGGCAACCTTCAAGCGGAAGCCCAGCGCGGGAGTTGACCACGACCGTCAATCACACAAGACCTCTAGTCCAGGCTATCGCCTATTTGGGATTGAACCAACACGGAAGTCCGGCCAAAGTTTCCGCTACGGCCCCAAACAATGTGCGTAGGGTTCCCAAGCCCACCATTCGGGTGACCCTTGGTACACCGTGCCACTACCTACCACGTCGTAACCCGTCCCTAGGGTCAGTGCTACGCACGGCCTCCAGCAAACTATAAACACCAGAAACTACTTGCAACTCCTGGACCAAGGACTAGGCGGTTGATAAGTCGAGAGGGGTCGAGTTACCGGAACCCAATGTGCGGTAGTAACTAGTCTTGGAACACAAACACGGAACTCAGTTCCTAAGAACGGTTCCAATTAGACGACCCGCTATGTACTCCTACATAGCCTCTCATCGCTACCTTTACCAAATCGGGTTCATCAATTAGTTCATCACAATAGGACAACATTTTTTCACTCCAGTTCATCCCCCACACGAATCAGACCTGACACCACTCTAAACATAGCAGGCATAGCAAGCAAAGCGGGTAAGTCACATCATGGCTCAAGCATCTACCAAGTATGCTAGGTTGCAAGGTTAACCTATTTACTGTGAGAATAACAGGTCATGCAGAGGAATGGGTTCAACTATCGCAATGACAGACAATTGAACTTTGTCCTAATGCAATAAACAAGAGTAGGAGCAAGAGCATGGGGTGATATCGGAATGATCAAAGGGGTTGCTTGCCTTGCTGACTGTCCGGGAGGTACTCTCCTTTCGGGGGATACTCGAGGGTATCTGATGGAGCAGATCCTACCACAATGCAGATAGGTAACAATCAATACACGACAAGTGCAACAATATGATGCATGATCATGACATGGCAACATGATTGAATGAGGTAATGCAACTTTCATTAGAATTAAATGGAGTCGATTTGAATACAGGTTCAAAATCATTCTCCAGACGACATTCTGTATATTGACCTATTGAATGTCAATGTTCATCTACATAGGTTTCTCTAACATGCATGACAATAGCACCACTGAATTCATTGGATTTTTTTGATAAATTTTCATATATAATTTAGTTCAATATGAGTTACAAAATAATTTCTATGATTTTGCTAAGTTTTTAGCAATTTCTGGAATTAAATTAATTTAGAAATTCCATTATTGCATCAACATGACGTCAGCAGGTCAAATTGCCGTTGACAGGTCAAACCTGACCAGTGGGGTCCACTGGTCAGTGACTCAGGCACTAACAAGGTTTAATTCAATCGCTAATTACTAATTATTGGGGATGGGCCCACCTGTTAGTGGGTAATTAGGCTAATTAATTTAATTAATTAATTTCTAAACTAATCCTAACTAAACGGGGCTGGGCCCCACTTGTCAGTTGACCAGGGGGTCAACCCTATGGTCAAACGGGTTGACTCGCCGATGTTGAGCCACCGGCGACGTCAGGAACGGCGGAGGGGTCGAAAATCCACCTCGGGCGACCATTTCGACGGTGGTTTGCTCCTATTGAACCAGCAGGTACGCACGCTTCATTCTGGACACTCCCCAGAGGATGAGGTGGACCGGAGCATCGCCGACAATGAGCTTAGCGGCTATCGAAGCTCGGGCGAGCACGGGCTCATCACTCTGGCGTGCAAAACGACCGGGGCTGGGCTCCAACAGCCTCTACGCAACCCCATGAACTCGATGGTGGCCTCGGAGAGACCACCTGATCACCGGAGCGACGCCGGCGTCGTGCTCCTACGGTAGAGCACTTTGGGTGCTGATTGAGTCGGGGGCTACGGCGGGGCATCGACCAGGAAAAGAGGGGGAAATGGACCGGGGGCTCACGGCGGTTGTCGAGAGCGGGCTCAGGGAAGGCTTGGAGGCCGCGTATCGACGGCAACGGCGCTCGAGTCCAAGGAGGAAGAATAGATCGGGGTCGTCGCTCTAGTGGCTTCGGCAATGCGTGGCTGGGTGCAAAGGTCGAAGTCGTCGAGGCGGAGCTCTTGGTGGGCTCACGGGGACGCGGTAGCGGCTGTGGGTACAGTGGCTGGAGGGAGAGGAGAGGAAGAGGCAGAGGGGGCGAATGGCGAGGAGGGAGCGATCGGGATGGCAGCGGCGTCCTTATCCCATTCGCCAGCGTGACGGGGAGGCAGGCACGCAGGGAGCTAGGCCAGGTGCTCCCTCGGACGGCGCGGGCGCATGGCGACCATGCGCTTGGCCTCCTGGACGCCAGGAGGACGAAGGCGGTACTGGGCCAGGTAGGCCGGCCTAGCCTAGGCCTGAGGTGAGCTTTCCTCTTTTTTTTCTTTTTTCAATCTTCTTTTCTGACATTTATTTTATTTTTGTTAGGGCCTCGACACCTAATTCAAAATAAGTTTAAATATTTTACTAGGTTAGTTTGAATACTTCAAACCCACGCAAAAAGTTTCAAAAAAATTTGAATGACTAAAATAATTATAATTCTTTATTTGGCCTTTTTAGTAGATTTACTATTTATTTTAAAATGACATATATGTTTTGAAAATTAAAATGTCCCCTGATATATTAATGTCAGCATTTGTCAGACATGGGGGGCCTTTTTGATGGGCATTTTGGATTTGTTGATTTTTCACCACATTTGAATTGGTTTTATTCAGGTGAGGTGCTAGGGTTTCTGTTGATCCCCATTTCATATTGATGAAATATGAAAACATGATGCACACACATGCTAACCATAGCAATGCTAACTAGGGATGTGACAGCGGGACTGCGGCGGTGCTCCTTCTAACACGGTTAGAAGTCAGAGCACCTTGCGTTCCTCCCGTCGTTCGCTACCGACCACGTCGGAAGAAGCGATGGCGCGGGCGTAGCTACTCCTAAACTTCCCACCCGCTGCGGAGAAGCTCGTCGAATGGAGAGCCACCATTCAGAGGCTCCTCAGCCTTGCAGATAAGCTTCGACTCACCGGGCCGTCTCGGACCAATGGTGAAGCGCCCGGAGCCGACACGACCTCGGCGCACTCTCCTCCGCGACAGCATCACCGGTTGCCGACCCGACGGGTTGATGCCTAAGATGGTTACTCAACGGCGTCGTCCGACCCACGGACGCACCGCGATCAGCGTCATGTTCTTTGGGAACCGGGCAAGGAAGACGCCTGAACGCGATTGAGCAACGATGGGAAGGGCGCCTCCAGTCGGATAGGCGCGCGGGGCCCACTATAGGCATGCCCGCGCCGGGGTATCATGTCAGCCTACCTTACGAGGTGGGTTGTCCAGCGGTTACCCATGAGCTACGGCAAGTCTAGTGTCCCAACTCTCGCACGTTCAAACCGGAAGTTCCAGAGAAGTATGATGGCAAGACCCATCCGTCAAAGTTCCTGAGTGTCTACACCATTGCGGTGCAGGCTGTTGGGGGCCACGACGACAAGATATTGGCCAACTACTTCCCGTTGGTGCTTAAACCCAACGTCAAGTCATGGTTTATACACTTGCTGAAGGGGTCCATCGCTTCCTAGGCGGACCTGTGTCACGAGTTTGTTGGTGCCTTCACCGGAGGTCATCAAGCTCCTGTCCAGGAGAGCGATCTGCACATCATCCCCCAGAAGGAAGGGAAAACCCTACACAAGAAAATCCAGAGGTTCAGTCGCGTTCACCACAACATCCCGACGTTCATCCCATTGCTGTTATCAGCGCGTTCCATCAGAACGTGTGCAAACACAGGATGCGGGAAGAGCTGGCGATGAACAGAGTCACGGCCGTCGCCGAGCTTTATGCTTTGGTAGACAAATATGCTCGGGCTGAAGAAGGGAGGAGACTCCCCGGGGAAGACGTTGGTGCATGCGTCGACTTTGAAGAAGAAGACGTCGCTGCCTCGACAAGGAAGGGCCGGCGGCAGAACAAGAAGCGCAATGGCAAGACCATACTTGCCGTCAAGGGATCCGGCAACCCCGACACCGCCAAGAAAGACAAGGTTGATGGCCCCGGCGATGATGTCACCGGGTGCGCCTCCTGCCACGCCCTGGCGACTACCGACAAGCCAGAGGGCTCCGGCAAGCAGTATTGCAAGATCCATCGAACCAAGGGCCATGATCTCCAAGACTGTCGGCAAGTTGAGCAGCTTGCCAAGAAATAAAAAAGCTGAGTATGAGAGGCGAGATAAGGAGAAATGCAAGGATGGTGCCGAGGGGTCTGGCAAGAAGCGTGTGGGCCAAGGAGGTCGTCGCGGCAAGCCCAAGCAATAGAAAGACCGACCCACCCGTGGCCGCGACAAGCAAGAGCGAGACGATAATGACGTCGAAGAGGACGACGAGTCCAGCGAACAAGAGTTCCAGAAGGCTACAGAGATGATGTGCATAGAGGGAGGTGCCTCATCGCATTCCTCCAACCATCAACTTAAATAGTGGGCACGTGAGGTTAATGTGGCGGAGCCCTCCATTGGTGCCCAGAGACCTCTGAAGTGGTCCAACAGTCCTATCATCTTTGACGCCAAGGATCACCCTGATCGCGTAACTGCAGTCGCGTGCCTGCCGTTGTTGGTTTCTCCGACAATCCTCAAGGTGACGAAGATGCTAGTCGATAGTGGGGCCAGCCTGAACCTGATCTCGCCAGATGTCATCCAGAGGCTGCAAATTCCTGATGAGGATCTCGAGCCGACATGCGCATTCCAAGGGGTCAATTCGGGAAGAACTCAACCGAAGGGTAAGGTCACGCTGCCGGTGACATTTGGCAGCGATATCAATTTCATAAGGGAGAGAATCGTTCTTAACGTCACCAAGATTTCGTTACCCTACAACGGCATCATTGGTTGCCCGGTGCTGGCCAAGTTCATGGCGGCCACCCACTTCGCTTGCAATGTGCTGAAGGTGCCCAAGCCAATGAGCGTCATCACTATCCACTCCGACAAGAAGAGCGCACTTTCTGCACCGACCAACTCTATTGGGGGGCAGCTGCAGCACCTACCGCCAAGGCACTTGCTCCCTCCAATGAATCTCCCGGGGGGAAGAAGACCGGCAAGGCCTCTGGCGCACATTCCAGCAAGCGCACCTCCTCGGAGTGTTGTGCTCCCGTTGACGATGTGCCAGAGAGCTCCACCAGCAAGAGCAAAAATTCCAAAGCTATTCCACCAGAGATCACGAAGGTGCCCGCCAAGGAGGACGACACGGGTGGAACTTTCACCATAAGTTCCACCCTTGATGACAAATAGGAAAGCACGCTCGTCGCCTTCATGTGGGCGAATGTCGATGTGTTTGCATGGCAACCATCTGATATCCCCAGAGTTCCCAGGGAGGTGATTGAGCACCACCTAGCCATCTGTCCTCATGTGAGACCCATCTAGCAGAAGGTCCGAAAGCAAGCTTTGGAACGGCAACATTTTATTGCCAAAGAGATCAAGAAACTAGAAGCGGCTGGCTTGATCAGAGGAGTACTCCATCCAGCATGGTTGGCCAATCCAGTTGTAGTGCGCAAGGAGAATGGGAAATGGAGGTTGTGCATTGACTTCACAGATGTTAATAAGGCCTGCCCTAAAGATCCCTTTCCCTTGCCGCGCATCGACCAGATTGTGGACTCCACTGCCGGCTGCGACTTATTGTCTTTCCTTGATGCCTATTCCGGCTATCATCAGATTTTCATGGCCAAGGAAGATGAAGAGTAGACCACATTCATCACCCCATGTGGTACGTACTGCTTTTTACGTATTCCATTTGGGTTGAAAAGTGTTGATTCTACATTCACGAGAGCGGTCCAAATTGGTTTTGAGCCCCAGCTACATAGAAATATGGAAGCTTACATGGACGACATAGTGGTTGAAACCAAGGACAAGGCCACACTCATATCAAATCTAGAAGAAACATTTGCAAACCTATGCACGATAAACATGAAGCTCAACCCCGAGAAGTGCGTGTTTGGCGAACCGTCCGGCAAACTTCTTGGTTCTTTGTGTCTCAACGAGGAATTGAAGCAAATCCTGACAAGATAAAGGACTTGAGAAAATTGAAGCACCAAGACGTGTCAAGGATGTACGCCGTCTTGTCGGCTGTGTTGCTGCTCTGAGTAGGTTCATGTCAAAATCTGCTGAGCGCTCCCTGCCCTTTTTCAAAATCTTGAAGAAGGCAAGTCCAATGAAATGGACTCGAGAAGCGGAGGCGGCACTGCAGGATTTGAAGAGGTACCCTTCCTCTCCGCCATTCCTAGTCACGCCGAAACCACAAGTGCCGTTGTTGATCTATCTGGCGACAACAAATAAAGTGGCGAGTGTTGCACTAGTGGTCGAAAGAGAGGTTGACGAAGAAGCGGCAACAGCAGCAGGACCGCCGTGTGTTGAACCAGGATAGTCTCTGGCAGGGTCTGGTGCCGGCAAAGAAGGATCTGTGCAGTCAAAACAGATAGTACAGAGGAAGAAAGTGGTGCAGTGGCCAGTCTATTTCGTTAGCTCCTTGTTGCAGGGGCTAGGTCAAGGTATTCTGGAGTGCAAAAATTGCTCTTCGGCCTTCTTATGGCCTCGAGAAAGTTGTGCCATTCCTTCCAAGCACATGAGGTCACCATTGTCACCCGCTTCCCGCTACAGCGGATATTGCGGAACCCAGAAGCTACTGGAAGGATTGTGGAGTGGGCCCTGGAACTATCAAGCTTTGGTCTTAAGTTTGAAATCACTTCGACCATTCAGAGCAGGGCCTTGGCAGAGTTCATTGCAGAATGGACCCCAACACCCCATGAAGAGATTCCAGAGTCAACCCTCCCCAGCAAGGAGACTGATCAGGAATGGATCATGTATTTTGATGGAGCTTTCTCGCTGCAAGGTGGTTGTGCTAGAGTGTTGCTTGTCACACCCACCAAAGAGCACCTCAGATATGTGATCCAGATGCACTTTCCCTAGGAGAGATCAATGAGCAACACTGTCGAGTACGAAGGGCTGCTTACTGGTCTCAGGATCGCGACAGACCTTGGGATCAAGAAACTCATTGTCACGGGTGATTCTCAACTTGTTGTCAGGTAAGTGAACGAAGATTACCTGAGCCCATTGATGGAAGCCTATGTGGAGGAAGTGAGGAAGTTGGAAGAACGTTTGAACAGACTACAAATGGAGCACGTTGCACATGCAGAAAACAGCGTTGCCGATGGTGTGTCAAAGTGTGCTGCCCTTAAGTAACCTATGGAACCAGGAACTTTCGTGCTCCAACTAACTCAACCCTCCGTGACACCATCAAGTGGACAAGAGAAGAAAGCTAAGTTCCAGCAAGTGTTTCCCGACAGAGCTCCCCAAAGCCGCCGGCGAGAAAGTTGCCAAAGGGAACGACAGGCTTGTCGGTGAATGCTATCCTCTGGCAGGACCCCCAACACTTGTCATAGAAGCATACGGTCCCGCCAGGCTTGCCGGGGCACAGCAGACTCCGGCGGGCCCATAGGCCCTTGCCATCGAGGCAAATGCTCCCCCGGCAGAAGATACGCCTTTAGTCCTCGTTGTCGAGCCCCAGGCTCCAGCGTGGGCACAACACATTGTCCAATTTCTCCAGACAGGAGAACTCCATGAGGAACAAGAGGAAGTAGAGAAAGTAGCCACCGGTCTCATATGTACCAGTTCGTAGACAACGTCATGTACAGAAAGAGACCGAATGGCGTGAAACTCAAGTGCATTTCTCAGGAGGACGGACTGGAGCTGTTGGCAGAGATACACAGAGGCATATGTGGCTCCCACATAGGATCAAGAGCAATTGCCGGAAAGGCGTTCCGGCAAGGTTTCTTTTGGCCCACCGCCCTCCATGATACAACTGCATGCCAGTTCCATTCGAAGAATCTACATCAACCAGCTCAAGCCCTTCAAACAATCCCTCTCTCCTGGCCATTTTCGGTTTGGGGGCTCGACCTCTTGAGCCCCTTCCCCCGCGCTGCCGGGGGCTTTGAGTACTTGTACGTCGCAATCGACAAGTTCACAAAGTGGCCAGAAGTGGAAGCAGTGAGAAAGGTGACAGCACAATCATCCGTCAAGTTCTTCAAAGGATTGGTCTGTCGCTTTGGTGTTCCCTACAAGATCATCACTCATAATGGCACACAGCTCATGAGTCGCACCTTCATGCAATATGCCCAAGACCTTGGCAGAAAAATTTGTGCTGCTTCCGTTGCCCACCCAAGGAGCAACGGCCAAGCAGAAAGGGCTAATTCAGAAGTGCTGTGAGGCCTCAAGACGAGAACTTTCGACAAGGTGCACAAGTGCGGAAGGCACTGGATTGATGAATTGCCGGTGGTTCTTTGGTCAATCAGGACGATACCAAATCGAGCTACCGGCCAGACACCCTTCTCCCTTGTCTATGGGACAGAGAAAGTTCTCCCCATGGAACTCATATACGGGTCTCCTCGAGTGCTCGCTTATGCTGAGCTCGAGCAAGAGCATTTGCGACAAGACGACGCGACACTCCTTGAGGAAGACCGTCTTTAGGCTGCTGCGAGAGCTGCGTGCTACCAGCAAGACTTGCGCCTCTACCATAGCCACAAGGTCAATGCCAGAAGTCTTGAGGAAGGCGACCTTGTTCTTCGGCGAGTTCAGTCCCCCAAAAATCAAAACAAATTGATGCCGAAGTGGGAAGGCCCTTATCGTGTAGTACGAGTCACTAGGCCCGGCGCATTCCGCCTGGAGACCGAAGATGGCATTCCGGTGAGCAACTCCTGGAATATTGAACATCTTCGAAAGTTCTACCCATGAGGCGCGGTTGCCGGGCCAGCCCCGGCAAGCACTTTTTGTCCAAGTCTTGCTGCTGAAGCATGTAATCCTTGGTACAAAGCCAGGCTCAGACCCTGTGCACAGTTAAATAAAGATAAGTGTCCCACAATTTTGTTCGATTCTCATGTTTACTTACGCACATGTTTAACTGGAGCATTGCATTACACTTAACCGACAAGAGCTAACAGACTGCCAATGTTTCGTATCCATATTTTCTCTTCTTTCTTTTTCTCAAAGGATGGAAGGACCCCTCGCGTGCAGCTTTGCTGAGGGGAATAATGGTACGAGTACCTATGAGCGACATCCCAAAGAAAGCTTGCCGGAAGGAGAAAGGCAACAAAAAGATAAGTTGCGAAAACCCATGTGAATCCTTGCTGTAAACTTATTTTCAATGAGCAATTTCAACTTCTGTGAGGAAAACCTGCACGCACGGGAGCCTTGCCGTGATTGGATGCGCCCTCACTGTGATCGGGACTGCTCAACGACTTAAGTGGCTTCACCCATACTCCATGTTTCGTTTTGAGTCCGCTCAATGATCCAAGTGCCAGCACTCGCGTCCTTACCCCATTTTCGAGTAAGTCTGACGCCTTGAACGACCGCACCAAGGATGCCAAGGTATCTTGCCGGCAGTGGCACCACCAGTAGGCTGCTAGGGATCCGTTCCTTAAAGAACTCATGGTAGGGTTACGCACGCCGGCAAGATTCTTCCAGAAAGGGCGTATGGAAAATTCCATGCACAGAAACAGTTCAACAAGGAAGATAACATACAGTTTTTTAGATAGGGTGAAATTTACATAAGGTATCACTTGTCCCTAAGTACATCTTTATTTGACTTTCTCCCCTAGGAGAGATTACAAGAAGAAAAAGATGGAAAGGAGAGGTGGGATACAAGAAGAAAAAGATGGCGAGAGGCCCCCGAGAGAAGCCTGGTCTGACCCCTCTGGACCAGCACTGCTCGGACGAGCAAGGCTGCCAGATGGGTAGGCAAGGACCTGGCCCCTCTTGGACTAGCATTGCATGGAGGAGAGGGCTAGGGTAGGCGGAGAGGAGGAGGTGGACCCCAGAAGCCAAAGTCCACGGGCCTGCTGGAAGATGATGCAGCGCCTGGGACCGAAGCACCCAACAAGGACATCTTGCAGGGAGGGGGAGATGCATGAGGCTGGCGATGATGGCGCAGCCGGAGGTCAGTCTGAGCTCGAATCTTCGTGCTTCGAATTGACCACCCGAAGACCAAGCTCATCACCGCTGTCTGCGTCGCTGTCCTCCTCGTCACTCTCGCTGGAGGACGGGCTTTCGGCACTGCTCGCGTTCTCTTCGCAGCAGCTGAGGCGGATGTCGGAGCTCCCATAAATCTTGATGGAGAGAATATTGGCCTCCGTATTTTTGAAATGAAGGACATGCCCCACCTGGAGGTTGTGGGTGCGGGCGAAGGTTTTCCAGCCACGCCTGAGGAACATGACGCGGCGTGCTGGGTATTCAACGTCCACCAGCGTCACGCCATTGCAACACCCTGCCGCCCGCAGCCACATGAAGGGCGGCTCATCGTCCTCCATCGCCCTTGCAAAGTGGCATGGGAGGCGCAGATAGCTCCGAAGGGGACCGCCCAGCTCAAGGAAAAAGTCCAATGTCGTCCCCTCGGCGTGGGCTTCTCCGATAGAGATGCCTGGCATCGAAGGAGGGGGTGGCGTGGTGCTCCACCTCCCCCGACCTCGACCTCCACGGCGGCCATAGCCCCTCACACCTCCTCCACCACGCAAGCCCGAGCCACCCTCCGCACCCGTGGCTGAAGCGGTGGCATGATCCAGACGAGAGCTCCCCCTTGAAGCGGAAAACGGTGGCCGCCCTCACCCCCTGTGCATGGCGAAGGGCGGACGCTGCCTGAAGATTGGAAAGACGAGGGGGAAGGAGGACTGCGGAGTTTTGCACTCGAAGGGCGGAAGAAGTATGGATGAGCACCGCCCCCGCTGTCCTCAAGTTATAGGAGGAAGCGCGGGGGCTGGCTCTCCCCCACTCCAAAGGATGCTGCACATCTCGTCCAACAGTGGCGCCCTCGATCACGGGGCGAACAAGAACCGCCCCATCACCCCAATCCATGGCGTTGCAGTTATTGCTTTTTCACGGACTTTAAATCACGGGCGCCCGTTGTTAGCTCCCCGCTATGCATGCGGCGCACGTGGCGGAAAAGACCTGACACGGTAATTGAAAACTCGACGGCCGTGCTGTGCTCGTATCCCACTACCCGCATTCAATGGGCATCATGGGGAAGCACAGCGGGTGCAATGGTCGCAACTGCAAGGTCCTTCCATGCGTGCTCGTGCATCGGTTGGGCCTAGCCCAATAATGCCTTGCGACGTGTATGGCCCAGGCCCGGGGGCTACTGTCGGTGCACTAGAGTTTTTGGGCCACCTAGTGCCCCTTTACTCATGCACGGGCTGTGGTAGCCACCTCGGCAGCAGGGCCTAGCAAAGGGTTATTAAGCACCAACACAAAAGATTCAATACTACCGGCAAGACCTTGCCGGGAGGGCTGTAGAGCCTCCATGCAAAGCAAAGCCCCCCTCTCCGGCAAGGCAAGATCCCGGCAAGGCGAGGCCCCAGCAAGCACCACTAGCGCATAGGCCAGGTGTCAATTCACCTAGACGTGTGTCGCGGCGTCGACGCTGGAGGGAGCTGAGCAGCGTCGATGGGATGGGCCCCCATCCCGTCCCATTGACGGACTGAGGCACCGGACGAAGCATTAAATGCTCTTGTCCTACTTCATCAGACTTAGGTGCGATAGCATTGTAGCACTATGCATCCCATGTGCACAATGTACGCCACTGTTGGGATCCCCTTCAGTATAAAGGAGGCCCAATGCATTTCAGAGAAGAACCTTTTGGCCACTTTTCGCACTTTTGCACCTTTCGGACCTTCATCCTTTTCGCCTTTAGACAAGTAGACAACTAGAGGTCATCAAGCTCCTGTAGCAGCCGTTCATGGCGCTCCTGTAGCTAGAACCCTAGAACAAAACCAATATAGCCAAGTAGGAGTAGGGTGTTACGCATCCGTGCAGCCCGAACCTGGCTAAAAACTCCCCGTGCGCTACTTACTAGACCGGCTCTTTGCGCGTGTCCACCCCCAACCAAACCGAAAGGGATCCCCACGATCCCATAGGTGTTCGTTCCCCACGACATTAGGACAACACGTTTCAACTACTATTTGTGTTGCCGTAGATGAACCCACTCCTTTGCATGACCTGTCATTGTCACAATAAATAGCTAAACCGAGCAACCTAGCATACCTAGTAGATGCTTGAGCCATGTTGTGCTATAACCCTATTATGCTTGCTATGCTTAGAGTTGTGTTAGGTCTGATTCATGTGGATGATGAACCGGAGTGAAATGGTTGTGTCCTGATGATGAGTGTTAAGTGTTGAACCCGTTTTAGAAAAGGTAGCAATGAGAGGCCACGTAGGAGTACATGGTGGGTTGTCTCATTGAAGCCGCTCATAGGAGCTGAGTTCCGTGTTTGTGTTCCAAGACTAGCTATGACCACACATTGAGCTCTAATAACTCAAGCTCTCTCGGCCTATTAAGCTACCCTATTCTTAGTCCAGGAGTTGCGGTAGTTCGAAACATTGATAGATGTGGCACGGCCTGCGAAGTGGATGAACGGGCCAATCGGGATCGGCTTGGGGCCCTGCTCGCAAAGTTTGAGGCCATGTTGGAAACCTCGACCGGACTTCCATTATGGATTCCAACTCAGATAGGCGACTGCCTTGGACGTGAGTCGTTTAAGGTTAACGTCTGTGGCCGACTCCCTTGCTGGGCTTCCGCTTGAAGGTTGCCGAGGTGCCTTTTGACATGCACATGGCGATAAGTGGCGGGAGCATGTGTGACGAAGTACACCCCTGCAGGGTAATTTATCTATTTGAATAGTCATGTCCGCGGATATGGACTACTTGGAGACTTGCATTGTTCATAGAAAATTTTAAGTGGATACTCTAAAATGCACCAAACAAGTGTAAGTGCTATGGATGGCTTCTCTTAGGAAGACGAGAGAGGATCCATAGTGGTGTATTGATATGGTGAACATGTGGACTCGTTTGTGCTCTCTCATAGGGAGACGAGAGAGTAGTGATACGTTGGTTACTTTATCGTAGTCTAGGATAGCCAAAGGTCAAAGTTTGCATTCTGTAGTAAACCCCACAATTCCGTTCATTGATACATGATGCATACGTAGATAGTTCTGATGTAAGACTTGCCGAGTACCTTCGTACTCACTGTTGCTTTTTTACATTTTTGTAGAGATATTCATTGTTCAGTTATGTTTCTTCTGATGTTGACATCGACGGATTAGCCTAGTAACCTAGACAGAGGTCTGGCTCTAGTTGTAGGGTCGTTGTAGCTTTTTAGGCTCTTCTAGCCGCTTTTGTAGATGTCTGTACTCAGACATGTAACTTCCTCTTGTGGTTTGTATGCTCTGAATGTTGGGTCATGTGACCCCTTCTGCTGGTAACATTATACTATGTTGGCTCCTCGGAGCCTCCTAAATAAATGTTATGTTTAGAGTTTTGTTGTGATGCCATGTTGTATCTACGCATATCGTGCATAGTGCGTGTATGATTGTAATGCATTGGTATGCGTGGGATTCGACACCTAGTTGTGCACCTTTAGTAGCCTTCTTTATAGGAAAATGCCTCTTTGTGCTTCCACCGAGCCTCGGTAGCTTGCTACTGCTCCGGACACATTGATTGACCGACATGTATCCTTATTTGTTGTTGTGTCTGTCCCTTCGGGGAAATGTCTCGCAGTGTAATGGAGTCCCTGTAGCCTGCTACGAATCGTCTACGTGCAGTGTTGACATTTATGTCCCATGGCGTAATGGAGTCCTTGTAGCTTTCTATGACTCGTCTACACACGCTAGAGATCAACACCTACATTGTTTGGTTACGTATGCTTGTCCCTGTACGGATGTGCCACTAGGGTTCTAGGAATAGTCATGCCGGCTTGGGTTCTTTGACATTTGAATTCTAGCGACACATTCACATACGTGAGCCAAAAGACGCAAATGGTCCTGGCCCAGGTAAGGTGGCAGCCGTTGAGATAATCGTGCGTGAGGCCGCAAAGTGATGTGATGTGTTACATGCTGGATTCTTATGGCTTAGGATCGGGGACTTGACAGTTTCAGATTGAACACACGTATGCAGACCGTGGGCAATGGTTTCTTTGCCACTAGGCCAAGCCAAAATTTGGCACCAATAATTTTTTTTCATTGCGTTATCGCAAATGGTTGTGTATGATGACCCATGTGCTTAGTACATACAATGACTTTAGATTTGCACCTGTCGTATTGGGTAAATTAACATTTGTCAAATTGGAAAAATTGGCATTTGTCAATCTAGTAAAATTGACATTTAACATCATTGTAACACTGGCATTTGTCAAATTTCGCAAGAACAAAATCACTATTACGATGCAATTTTGCAACTGAAATTCAGTACACATAGATTTCATTCATAGATTAAGCAGTGGTGTTTTTACAAAACAGTTCAACTCGGCAGTTGAACTAAACAAACTTCTTCCCAATTGTTGCCAACCACGTACTCAAATAGCTAGTTCAACTATATATACTAGCTAATTTAAAGTACATGGTACGGTTCAACCATATCTATATATAGATGAACTGAACAAAATACCCCCTAAATACCAGTACTGTGGTGGGGCTTTGTACTACTTCCAGCAACCTTTCCTCTACCAAGCGCATTCAGTAAGAATAAGAGGAGGAGGAGGAGCCTACCGATGACCTGGAGGAGTCAAATCAGTCACCTTTCAAAGTGGCAACGAGACTCCGCCGCTCCTGATGCGCCTCCTCGAAGCTGCACGACTCGACATAGATCTCGTCATTCCATGCCACCGCTGTGGTGTCTACTGCAGATACGGAAGCGGAGAGCCTCTTTGCATGCTCGATCTGGCGCTCCTCCTCCTTGTGTAGGTAGTTGATGTATCGTGTAAGGCTGCTGAAACAAAAGCCGAGCAGCTGGGCATTTTCGAGGCCTCCTCCTACCCTCGGGCCATGGTGGTGGAGTAGGTGATGGCCCCAAAATTTGACGGTGGGGTGACAGCCAAGGCGGACGAAGGGGTGGTGGCAGCTTAGGCGGTCGCTGGTGGGGTGGTGACAACGCTGGCCGGCGATGGGGTGGCGACCACGATGGACGCTGTCGGCAACTCCCTTCAAGCAACGGTGGCAGAGCATGTGGTGGGTGGCGTGTGGACACCCAACTAGGACGCCACATGTACTACACGCTTCTGGGACTCCGCCACTGAAGCGATGCAGCCTCCCAGCTGGAGTTATCCTCTAGCGGAGTGGCAGAGCGACAACGACGAACGGATGCCATTGGCGATAGGGAGATAAACAAATTAGAGAAGCTATGTCGAGATAGGGGATGAATGCGGTGTGCAGATGCCAGCCATGAGGGTTTATAAAGCAGGCTGCCAAGCATTGAGGGTTTGTGGGATTTTGACGAGCCATGCGGGAGGCTAAAAGAAACGCCTGCATGCTCTGAAGCATGCACTGAAATCCTCGGGCGGAAACACGGTGACAAGACGGGACATAGGATGGAGTAATCACAAGTACACAAATGATTAATAATAATTAAAAAGTTTGTGTTTTATTACATAGAAAACGACCATTCTGTATGCACTGTCGTGAACTGCTCTACACATGAGGCTGCCACGACGCGCTCTACTCACGTCCATGTGCGCGTGCTCTGCCATCGTCCCTCTATTGGGGAATGTTGCATGGGAAACAAAAAGTTTCCTACGCACACGCAAGATCTATCCTTGGTGATGATCATCTACGAGAGGGAGAGTGCATCTACATACCCTTGTAGATCGCTAACCGGAAATTGGAGGTGGAGGAGTCCTACTCCAATCCTACTAGGAGTAGGATTCCTCCTCTCCACTTGGAAACCCTTTCCACCTTTCCACCTTTGGGTTTTTCCCACCCTTATCTACATGGGCCTCAGTGGGGGGTTCGCCCAGCCCACTAGGGGCTGGTTTAACTCCTCCCATAGCCCATGAGGTCCTTTGGGTCGAGACACCCCTCTCTGTCGGCGTTCTGGGAACGGGGCTACCCAGACCTGCCTGCCTGCGGCCCAGAGAATGGCTCACTTCATCGACCGAGCACGGCTGGGCGTGGCCTCACCCAAGACAAGGCTCTTGTGAGGGCATTGGCCTCGCGAGGAGGAATGGTGTCAGGACCAGCAAGGGATGGGCCTCCTCAGGCCCCCTCCGAAATGGCGGAGATCTCTATGCAGGGCCCGGCCTCGGGAGTCAAGGGTGACGCAATGAAGGACATGTGGGCGCCAGCGTGCTAGGCGTCGTAGTTTCCCTTTTGGTGGAAAGGGAGTAGGGACGTACGCGGATTCCCAAAGCAAACCCAGAGGTTTCCATTCCGGTGCAACAAGACCGCAACCACCCACCCCACAGGGGGGATGTCATCGCTAAGCCCATCCCTACGCCGTCAACAACTACTTTGCACGCGAAGACCGCCTTTGGGCAAGGCAGGCACGTACTCTTGCCCCCTTCAAAATTGGCTATTGTGGGATCCATTCCTGCCATTGTGATAAGGGAAGAGGACCCGAGCCATTGCTATATATAGAGGGTAGGCTGCATCGTAGAGAATGATCCGATCCATTCCACCATCCACGCAACACCAAGCCAGAGAGAGCCTCGAACACATCGAAGGGAGCCCTCATGAGGTCCCAAAACATTGTACTAGTTCATCCACATCACCTCTAGAGAGGCAATCCTCCAAAGAAGGAGTAGGTTATTACGCTTCGCAGCGGCCCGAACCTGGGTAAACTGTCGTGTTTATCTTCTTCCTCATCATCGTGCGAGTTTGTTGCTGTGTTCATCGAATAGCGAGCTAGGTTGGGAGAAGCTGCAGGGGATCTTCGCACACTCTCCTGTGTTCGAATCTTAAGGGTTTTGCGGAGCCCCAAATCTGATATTTGGCGCGCCAGGTAGGGGGCATGTCGAGGTCTTCTCCAACCTTTGTTCTTCCCAAGCTTCGCGACTCCGATTGCCGGCACTCAACAAGCTTCTCCCGGCCGCAGCGGGTCATTTCCCGTAAACCCCACCGCGGCCGTCGAAGGCTGTCCGAGCAGTCAGTATGAAGTCGCCAGCATCGCCTCCACCGTCACCACCAATCTTGTTGCTCAAGCACACGGCAGGCGGCCACACCCCCGGCCCTTGTGGCGCGCCACATCTACATGGGAGACCTCAACGCGCACGATGCGCTATTGCTGGCAAGCGAGATGCTTCACCATCGACCAACACACAGGGGCTTCGACGCATGGGCCGATCACGTCACGAAGCTGGTAACCATCGCACAGAGTGCCATCTCCCCTCACTCTCCCTCAAGGCCACAAGCGCCAGGCACAGGAGGCTGGCATGCCGTGTCGGCACCCCAGCCCGTTGACGGGGGAACCCTTCCAGCGCCGGAAGGGTCCGAGCGAGGCACGCAACACACTGTGCTCCTCCTCCTACGAATCCCGATGACTGGTTTCGGGGCGCAGTCCGACCATGCCCACCAGGCACACGAAGGGAACGACAGGGCACCTGACGCGCTCACCGACATGCATCTCAGCAACCAGCTAGCCCTCAATAGCCCGTGGTGACCAGGAAGGAGCGTGCCATCCGGCGCAATGAGCAGGCGACAAAGGTGTCCAGACAAACGAGCAACAATGGCGAAGGCACATCAGCTCACCAAGGGAGCAGTCCACACCAGGGGACATGCGGCCCACCCAACAGTGGTGGCAGAGGTAAGCAACTCCGCTCTGAGGCCCGACGCAGGTGAAAGCACATTTGCTCCCTTGGTGGTTTTGGTAACTAATAACAACATATAAGTCATTGAACTAATGTTTCCACCAAGTATATTTCAAGAAAAGTTCAATGATAGGGATGGCCAAATGATTGTGGAATTACCCCAAGATTCAAGGAAATAGGTTGGCCAAGCTCCAAGCTTCAAATAGGTTGACCATTTGAAAGAAATCACTTTGAGTCCATAGGAAAGCCAATACTATTAAAAGGGGGTAAAGTTTTGATGATGGACAATATGCTCAAACGTGCACAAAGTGACAAGTCACCAAAACATCCACAAAATCTCCCACCAAAGTCTGCCCAAAGCCATATATGCAAAATTGGTGCAACCAACATTCCTATCCGATTTCTAAACCTAGACAGACTCAGCCAAACCCTAACACTTCGGTGCAGCCGACACTACACTCAGTGCCACCAAGTTGGGTTACCAAGTTTCTGTTACGCAGAGTTCTCATTTTCGGTCCCATCGAAAATGGTGAATCGGCGTCACCGAGTTTGGTAAATCTGACCGTTGGTCACCTTGTTGTTGCAACCGAGATTTCTATATCGGTCTCACCAAGATTCAAAAGTTGCTAACTTTAAGTCACTTCGATACCATTGAGATTTACACATCGGTGTCACCGAGTCTGACTTATTGTGTGTAATAGTTGGATTTTTGGAGATGCCTATATATACCCCTCCTCGACCATCTACTCGAGAGAGAAGCACTCAGAACTATTACATACCTATCCTACTCAGTTTTCTGAGAGAGAACCACCTACCCTTGTGTTGAGATCAAGATATTCCACTCGTACCATATGGATCTTGATTTCTAGCCTCCACCAATCCAATCTCTTCTACCAAGCCAAATCTATGAGAGAGTGATTGTGTGTTGAGGAGTCTATCATCTTGAAGCACAAGAGCAAAGAGTTCATTGTCACTACCAAGCCTATTACCTTTTGGAGGGTGGTGCCTCCTAGATTGGTTAGGTGTCTCTTGGGAGCCTCCTACTTCGTGTTGTGGAGTGAAGCAAGAAGTTTGTACGGGCAAGGAGATCGCCTACTTCGTGAAGATCTACCCATAGTGAGGCTAGTCCTTCGTGGACGGAAGCCACATGGAATAGTCAAGGTTGCTTCTTCGTGGAACCCTCCGGGGGTAGAGCCCTCCGTGGACTCTCATGATCGTTACCCTCTGTGGGTTGAAGACTCCATGAACGTGGACGTATGATAGCACCACCTATCATAACCACGGAAAAAATCGTTGTGTCATTACTTGTGTTTATTTTCCTACCCCTCTATTTACTTACATGTGCAATGTCTTTACTTTTCACTGCTACACTCTTAGACATGCATGTGTAGGGTGTTACTTGACATGCTATGAATGCTAAAACTTGCCAAGAATTAAAATTAAGAAAAAGGAAAAAAATTCATTTGGTCAAGTAGTCTAATCACCCCCCTCTAGACCTACTTTCGATCCTACAAGTGGTATCGGAACCACGGGAAAAATCATCATGTCTCCTAATTGCGTTTGATCTTCCTACCCTTACTTTACTACTCATGCTTGTCTTTACTTTTCGCTGCTATACTCATAGACACACATGTGTAGGGTGTGCTTGACTTGTTATGAATGTTAAAATCTGCCAACACTTAAAATTGGGAAAAGGTAGATTTTTAATTGGTCAAGTAGTCTAATCACACCCCCTCTAGACCTACTTTCGATCCTACAAGTGGTTTCAGAGCTTCGGTCTCCATTGCATTGGTTTCACAACCTAGGAGAAGTATGGCATCTAGTGAGGGAAATTACCACCGTAGAGGTCCGTACTTTGATGGCACAAATTTTTCTAGTTGGAAGCACAAAATGAAAATGCATTTGCTTGGTCATAACCCCGCCGTTTGTGTTGTTGTTTGTGTTGGATTGCAAGGTGAATTCTTTGCGGGAGGAAAGGAACCGGATCGTGAAGCGACCACAGATGAATTGAAGATGTTGCAACTCAATTCTCAAGCATGTGACATTCTCTTCAACTGCCTATGCCCCGAAGAGTTCAACAAAATCAGCCGTCTTGAACACACGAAAGAAATTTGGGATACTTTGGTTGATATGCACGAAGGAACTGAGTCCATGAGAGAATCCAAGTTAGATGTTCTTCAAGGTCAGCTTGACAAGTTCAAGATGAAGGATGGTGAAGGAGTCGCTGAGATGTACTCTAGGGTAGCTCTCATCACCAATGAGATTGCCGGCTTAGGAAGCGAAGAAATGACAGACAAATTCATCATCAAGAAGATACTTCAAGCTTTGAATGATCGATATGACACCGTGTGCACTTTGATCCAAATGATGCCCGACTACAAAGATCTCAACCAACGGAAGTGATTGGTAGAATTGTTTCTCATGAGATGACACTCAAAGACAAGGAAGAACAACATCTCAAGTCGAGCGGTGCTCACAAAGCCACAAGTGATGCTCCCGCTACCTCACGCGACAACCTTGCCACAAATGAAGAGATAACCCTCATGGTCAAGAAATTCAACAAGTTCAAGAATAGAAGCAAAGATCGAAGCTACAACTCAAGATATGAAGAGAAGAATTCATCAAGTCATGACCGAAACTGCTACAATTGTGGGAAGCCCGGACACTACTCCGATGAGTGCTCGACACCCTACAAACGAAGAGAAGAGTTACCAAGAAGACGAAGCTCAAGAGATGAATCACCTCGTAGAGAGAGAAGGAGTGAAATGATCGTTATGAACGAAGATCCTCAAGGAGAAGTAGGGACTCGGAGAAGAAGGACAAGCACACCAATAGCTACTCAAGAAGGAAGCATCAAGCTCATGTTGGTGAATGGGTTTCCAGCTCCGACTCTGACAACCACTCCGAGAGAAGTTATCACTCCAACTCCGACTATAGTCAAGATGATGGTGTTGCCGGAATTGCACTAGTGACAACCAACTCCTATGATCTATTTGATTCACCAAATGAAGGATGTGGAAGTTGCTTCGTTGCTAAAGGCCCCAAGATATCACACCCCGAATATCTTGATTTCGATAGTGATGAAGATGATTTGCTTTACGATGATGACTTGTTATGTGATAAAACTAGTGACATTAGTCATAATGAAGTTTATAATTCTCATGCTAGTCAAGATAATTCAATTTATGATGATAAGATGGAAATAGAAGAACTAACTAAAGAACTTAACACTCTTAAGTTAGCTCATGAATCTACTCTTGAAGATCATAGAGAGCTTGTAAGAACTCATGAGAAGCTACGCTTCGAGAAGCTCAATTTGGAGCAAGAACATGAATTTCTTAAAGCTATAAATGATGATCTTCAAAAGAAGACTTCATCTTATCTTTCCAAACGACTACTCTTGTCTATATCCATGCCACAAGTTAAATCTAAGCAAACTAGTAACAAAGGCAAGAAAGGTTCTTCATCTAGTAGCAACAATAAAATGCTAAATCCAATAATGTTGCTTCTAGTAGTTCTATTGATTCCACTAATGATGATTCTCTTAGCCAAGTTACACTTGATCAAGAAAATGCTTTATTGAAAGGAATTATAGAGAAAGGTATCTACAAGAGTCTTGAAGGGTACAAACAATTTGATGAGATTGTACGCAAGCATGGAGGATACCGGAAGAATCATGGTGTTGGCTACTTCAACGCTAATGGAGTTGAATGGGAAGAAGGTCAATATTCCAGTCCCAAGTTTTTTTTCTCAAAAGGAGAAGTATGAAAATACTCTTCCAAAGGGAACAAAGTTGCAAGATGACCTTCCACCACTAGACACCCAGCTCAAGGGCAAGAACAAGATTCAAGAGGACATTGACTCATATGAAGATGAATCCCAAGCTTTGGTGAAGTGGTTCCCAAAGCTACTACAAGGTCAACTTCTTCAAGTGCTACTTAGACACCAAGGATCCCCATCAACTTGATGTGGGTTCCCAAGAAGAAGAACTAGAGAGTTCTTGAGGGGTGACTCCGCCAATGAAATTCACTCATATTCATTATTGGCAAGGACTATTTGCAATCAACATCAATCTTATGCAATCGTTCAAGGAGTCACACATTCCCTCATAGGTAAGCAAGGGACAAGGTAATCAACAAATCAATGGACATCATAACACATGCTTTGCACTCCATGTCCATAGATATCCTTGTATTTGTCTCTTGTGTGTTGGGACTAACCCATGTAGGTAAGAAGAGTATGGAAACAACAAGGATGCTCCCAACTCTTGGTGATCTTCATCAACTTTGAGCATTCACCACTACCTCACCAACATGAAGTCTTCATCGACGAAACCCAAGGTTAGTTTATCCCTCTTATGGGGGGCTGTCACATCAAGGGGGAGCTTTACTCTAAGACTTGAGTCAAAGCATCTCTTAGTATGTGACAACATTAAATGCTTTATGTAAAAGTGGTAATCCCACTTGTGCTTAAACGATGAGTATGGCCTATGATCAAGTATTCTTACTTGGCTCTTAAGTCAAATAGTCACATATAGATGACTTCGTCATCGCCCAAGTGCTTGTTAGATGCTATTGTTTTTGTGCATGTTTGCCATGATTTCATTTGACATCTTATTGCATGAGCATGTTGGTCTACATTTATTTACTCATTCGAGGATATCCAATTGTTGCTATTTGGCTTTTGATTTATCTTTTGCCAATTGGATATACAAGAATGGCTAGGACCACTTATTTAGCTATCTATGCTTTCTCACCTCAGACTCTATTCATGCTGCATCACAAAGTTTGAACAAGTGCTTTTTGATATCTCTGTGTGTAGAGCACTCGGAGTTCCGTATCGACAAGGACTGACCATTAAAACCTTCCAAGTGCATCTCGGTGCAACCAACCACAAAATCTCGGTCTCACCGAATGCTTAGGGTTGATCTGGTTTTCAATCTCGATACCACCGATTCCATCTTCTCGGTTATACCGAGTTTCCCTGTCAACTGGCAGTTGAGGAACTTAGTGACACCGAAAAGTTAGAATCGGTGCCACCGATAGTGTGGGTATATAACCTATGGACCCTAACGCTTTGAAATTCAATCTCAATCGTCGTGCCTCAGAACCCTAAGCTTCCGCCTACGAGACCACTGGTCGTCGCCCTTGTCTCCCTGCGTTGCTCCGACGCTAGGAATTGCCGTCGCCGACGAAATCCTCTCCCTCATCGCCGCCATAGAGGATCCGCGCCAAGTTATGGTACAGATTCGACCTCTTTTCTGCTCCTTGTTCGATTCTTGCGCATTAGATTCTAGACTATCTATAAGACACCCCTTGCACGTATTCCTATCCACTCGAAATCTCCTTAGTCTAGCGAATAGGGAATTTTCTAGGGTTTTGCCATCCGCCCGATAAATCTCTATGGAACCAAAACAAAGATATTAGTCTCACCGATGTGGTCTTCCGTGTTGCTGAGAATTTACTCGGTGGAACCGAGTACCTCTTTTAGGTTCTACCGAAAAAGGGGCCAAGTTTCGGTTAAGTGAGTCAGTTTGTCTTGGCACCACCGAAAATGTGCTTCGGTTGTACCGATATTTATTTGACAGAATGCAAAAACCTTGAAAATTTATTGTTCAAATTTCAAAAACCAGGCTCATTTTCTGATGACTCATCTACCTCTTCTCTCTTATACTCTATTCACACGGTTAGTATGTCACATGCTAAGGACAATCAAAATTTGCCAGAGCAGGGTGCTGATATGAGTTCAGGGACAAGCCCAGAGTCCAGTTCGTTTTCAGATCCAGGCGCCCCCAGCACCCATGGGTTGCCCAAGGCTGCCACAAGGACCAGTAAGAAGAAAAACTCCGATGAAGCAGATTCAGACTTTATTCCTGAGGAGACTCTTGCCAAGAAGCAAGATAAGGCTGCCAAGAAGTCAGCAACTGAACCTACTTCTTCCAAAAGAGTAGTTAGCTAAGTGTATGCACCTTTTGCAGCTATGAGAGCACCTGAGGGTGCTACAGCTCAAATGACTCTACACCTTGAGTCAGCCCCAAGGAAGTCTATGCCTAAGAAGGCAGGGGAGAAGAGAGCTAGAAAGAGGATCGTCCATGTGACTGTTAGGCGTACATCTATGTATGAAGCTCCAGAGGATACTGCTAGTGCTGCTACTGCTAAGGAGGAGGAAGAACATGTTGAGAAGGCCCCTCCTAATAAGAAGGCCAAGAAGCTTATGGAAGATGCTATGCCAAAGACTGGTACATCCAAAGATACCAAGCCTACATCCAAGAAAGCTGTTGCTGCAAAGCCCAAGAGGACTACCAGAGATATTCCTGCTTCAGAGAAGAGCAAGGGTACAACCTCCAGAGTTGAGGATGATGATGATCTTACTACCTTGATGAAGCTCAGACCACATCTTCCAATGCATGATGCCATGCACTTAGTTGCTGAAGACATGAAGAAGAGGAAAGACTCGGGATTGAGGGCATGGAGAGCTATAGATCCATATGCCCAGAGGAAGAAAACTGCCATTGACTACATGTTCTTCACCAGAGAGCAACATGACTTCTATGAGACTATGCTGCTTGATAAGAGCCCATCTGTTAGCGACATGAGATACGTTGATTGGAAGTTCATAAAGGAGAATGAGGACTACTTTCCAAGTGTCGAAGATAACTTCCACTACATTGGTCTAGATGAGTTCATTTGCAGAGAACTTACTGCATGGAACGACGAGATGATCATGCAATTCTAGTCCACTGCACATTTCTACGTAGATGGTAAAATTGTATGGATGACTGAAGGAGCAAGGTATGAATCGACTGTTGATGAGCGGGCTTCACTGCTAGGAGTTCTAGATGTTCAGGATGGTGATTTGGACGTATACTCTGAATCCAAGGAAAGTCACAATGCCATGAAGTATATGTATACTCCTATCCCTGCAGACAAAGTGCATTCCCACAAGCTAGGATCTATCTACTATCTACAAGCAGGCCTCCATACAATGAACACTATTCTGAGGCACACCTTGATGCCCAAGTCAGGAGATGATAAGATGATCTGAGGCTATTCCATTAACTTGTTGATTCATCTAGATCAACAAAACATGATTAGAGTCATGGATTTGATTGTTGAGATAATCAAGAGGGTTGCTGCTGACCAAAAGCGCTCTTGCTGCTATGCACCCTACATCAAGTTGCTTATCAACTCTTAGTTGGAGAAGCACATTTTTGCTCTAGATCGTCCATACCTGCCCCTACAGCCAGATCACGAGGATAATGTCGTGGTGATGGACCTAGATCATCCCACATCTGCTACATCACAGGCAGCGATAGAAGCTATTTGACCCACTAGTGCTCAAGCCCCCAGATCCAGGAACGAGCAAATGGATCTTCTGATCTCAGCCGTTCAGGGCATGCAGAACGATATCAAAGGGATTCTGGACAACCAAAATAGTCTTTTGAGGATCTTTGAATCAAGGATCAAGATGCTGAATGACAAGGTGGACTAGGCGACGAAGATAGTGATAGAGCTTCAGAAGGAAGTTGACTCCATGGACATCCCTTTGGTTTCTTCTACTGATTCTGATGATGATGATGAGGATGGATCACCTCTCAGGCCGTGCACTCAGTTCACTATTTAGGCTAGATCAGTCACAGTGCCTGCAGCAGATTCGAGGCCCCCTTCATTAGCTCCTGCTCCATCAGCTCCAGTTCCTCCAGCATCCACTCCAGCTCCATCCATGACATCTATAGACATCTTCACCGATGTTGTTCTCTCGACTCCTTCATCAACAACTTAGATATATGCCTTTGAACTTTTTGGTAACTTGTTGCCAAAGGGGGAGAAGTGTATATAGATCTTTAGGCTTCGAGTGAGAGAGCGTTTGGTGTTTTGTTGTTGTTTCAAAAACAAAAGATCATTGATTTTGTTTTGCTTGTGATACTCACTTGATGATGTTTGATCATACGCTTTGATGTGTGATGCTACTATTTCTTATCATCTTAATGCTTTTGTGATGATCATTCATCTTTGCTTGATTGTGTTGTGCTATGATGTTCATTCTAATTATTTCTCGCACGCCACCAAGTGGTATGTGATGTGCGAGAAGTGACCCATGTACCTAATCGATTGTGCATTTGCATTCAAACACAAATTTAAAATAATGCACAAATTTAGCGGGAGCTCTTACTTATCACATACTTCACAAAGCGACGATTATATTCATTGATTATATCTTTGTCGAAGGTTTGATCTATATGTTGTCATCAATTACCAAAAAGGTGGGATTGAAAGCACATTTGCTCCCTTGGTGGTTTTGGTAATTAATAACAACATATAAGTCATTGAACTAATGCTTCCACCAAGTATATTTCAGGAAAAGTTCAATGATAGGGATGGCAAAAGGATTGTGGAACTACCCCAAGATTCAAGGAAATAGGTTGGCCAAGCTTCAAGCAAGTGGACTCTACATTTTACATTTGTGAGAAATCACTTTGAGTCCATAGGAAAGCCAATACTATTAAAAGGGGGTAAAGTTTTGATGATGGACAATATGCTCAAACGTGCACAAAGTGACAAGTCACCAATACATCCACAAACTCTCCCACCAATGTCTATCCAAAGCCATATATGTAAAATTGGTGCAACCAACTTTCCTATCCCGGTGCCACCGATTTCTAAACCCTAGACAGACTCAGCCAAACCCTAACACTTTGGTGCAGCCGACACTGCACTCGGTGCCACCGAGTTGGGTTGCCAAGTTTCTGTTACGCAGAGTTCTCATTTTTGGTCCCACCAAAAATGGTGAATTGGCGTCATCGAGTTTGGTAAATCTGACGGTTGGTCACCTTGTCGGTGCAACAGAGATTTCTATATCGGTCTCACCGAGATTCAAAACTTTGCTTACTTTAAGTCACTTCGGTACCACCGACATTTACACATCGGTGTCACCGAGCCTGACTTACTGTGTGTAACGGTTGGATTTTTGGAGATGCCTATATATACCCCTCCACCACCACCTACTCGAGAGATAAGCACTCAGAACTATGCCATACTTAACCTACTCAGTTTTTTGAGAAAGAACCACCTACCCTTGTGTTGAGATCAAGATATTCCACTCCTACCATATGGATCTCGATTTCTGGCCTCCCCAACTTGCTTTCCGCCAATCCCATCTCTTCTACCAAGTCAAAACTGTGAGAGAGTGATTGTGTGTTGTGGAGTCTACAAGAGCAAGGAGTTCATCATCACTACCGAGCCTATTACCTTTTGGAGGGTTTAGCCTCCTAGATTGGTTAGGTGTTGCTTGGGAGCCTCCTACTTCGTGTTGTGGTGTGAACCAAGAAGTTTGTAAGGGCAAGGAGATCGCCTACTTCGTGAAGATCTACCCATAGTGAGGCTAGTCCTTCATGGACGGAAGCCGCATGGAATAGTCAAGGTTGCTTCTTCGTGGAACCCTCCAGGGGGGTAGAGCCCTCCATGGACTCTCGCGACCGTTACCCTCCATGGGTTGAAGATTCCATGAACGTGGACGTATGATAGCACCACCTATCGTAACCACGGGAAAAAATCATCATGTCATCACTTGTGTTTTTTTTCCTACCCCTCTATTTACTTACATGTGCAATGTCTTTACTTTCCGCTGCTACACTCTTAGACATACATGTGTAGGGTGTTACTTGACATGCTATGAATGCTAAAACTTGCCAGGAATTAAAATTGAGAAAAAGGCAAAACTTTAAGTTGGTCAAGTAGTCTAATCACCCGCCCCTCTAGACTTACTTTCGATCCTACAGCAGGAGGGTCTGCAAGTGACGCGCACGGGGCGGTTTCCAGCCACCGCCAGGAGGGACCACCCCCGACGCACCGATAGTCGACTCAGGAAGGGGACCAAGCACTTACGTGGAACCCTATGTACCATGCTACATTGTACCGCCTCGTGGGAGGTGGATCAGGCGCCCACCATCGGCGCCGGCACCTCCCAAGAGTAAAGGGTGCCCCTGAGCCCGCGGGCCGTGGTGCAAGCCAGCGACCCCGTGGGCAAGCAACACAAGATCAAGCCCCCAGGCCTCAGGAGCAATGGTATGGGGGGAGCAAAAAGACAAAGGAGCACGGGCCACCCGTGACAACTTCAGAGTCGGCACTGCCTCAGGAGGATGGGCCTCCTGAGGCCTCAGGACCTTGCCATGTGGCAAAAGAGCGTCTCATGGGGCATTCTTCATCAACAAAACACCCTTATGGCTGCGTCGATGCATCGTGCTCATGTTTGGGCCTCAGGAGTGCAATCCTGTGGTCACGCGAGGAATAATGCATTCGGGTTAGGGTCTTAAGGGCGCGCAACCGGGCAGAAATGCACGGGATGATCCTCGACGGAGTTGCGAGCCACCAGACCGTGTGCCTAGGGGCTTGTCTAGCTATCTATGGCTGTGACACTCTCACGTAATAAAGAGCGGGATATATACGCCCGGAGGCCCCCGAGGACGCGGAGGGGTTCCTCCCACGCAATGTGGTAGCCACAACCCAGAGCTGGTGGAGAAGACAACACTGCCCATCAATTGCTATGCCCATGCAATGTGGATGCCCTATGCTCAGCGCCGGGGGAAGATGAAGGCTAGCTTAGGAGCTGGACGCGGCATTTGCTTGCTTCTATTTGGTGTTCAAGTTGCCATTTTTTTGGAATGAAGTCTAAGAAATTTCAAAACTTCATATTTAAAAAAGGGGCGGGAACTTTTCTCTGTGCATTTCCTCATTTGAAGTCTCTCTTTCTGAATGGTGTTTCACAATGAGCCACATGCTCTGCGCCGCTCCAAGGCGCCATGGAGCTGGATGGCGAGGACTTGCCGCCTCAGGGGCACTCAATTTTTAGCTGCCGACCCCCGCTCGGGGGCTCCGACTGCAGCACAAAATCACATCATGGAGTCTCGGGAGGCCCCAGGGCCTCCTGAGGCGACACCCGGAGGAATGGAATGGGGGATCACTCAAGCGTCAAAGGGGGCTCCTGAGCAGCATGCCTTACGAAACTTACCGGTCATATGGCCACTCGACCCCCTGATGTCGTCCTTGGTTTTCGGTCGGCACCAGGAGTGTCGGGGCCTCTCCCTGTGACGTGTGTCCTTGGTTTCCGGTCGTACCAAACGGTGGTGGGGAAATGCGCAGGACTAGGATCTGTCAACGTAGAGCGGTTTGAGCATCAAAAAAGGGGCTCCTGAGTAGCATGCCTCAGGAGCCTTACCGGTCACATAGCCATTCGCCCCCCTTGATGTCGTCCTCGGTTATCTGGTCGACATCAAGGGTGTCGGGGCTTGACCCTACGGCTGTGTCCCTTCGTGCGTACGCCATTGCGATCGGGAAAAGAACGAGACAGGGACCTACAGACGCAGAGTGCCAAAAGGCCCCCCAGACCGTTCAGAAGATAGGGACGGCGATCCCGAATGGAGTCACGGCTCGATGGAACGGCCCCGTCATGCCTCGCAAAGCGTAGGATCGCTATTGTCATACAAAGCTAAGTACACTACCGAACCAATCAGGAGCATCTCGGCCTAATAATGACTCTGAGGGCGGAATAAGGATTAAGCACACTAATGTAAGGATGCAGGAACTATGCTCACCACGCGTGACTACCGAGGCTCCTGAGGAATGAAGCAACAAGGAAAGTGACACACAGAGAGGGGCTCGATCACGACGAGATGCAAGGCCTGGGGCCCGACAGAAGTGACGGCTATGAGTCATTTCTCAAGGGGGAGAGCCTCGCGAGGGCCCTACTAGTGGCTGGCACAGGGCTGCATCAATGACAACACCGACCTATGCCACAAGTAGTGAGCGACTAGCGGATCGAGGAAGAAAAACAAGACATCAAAGATAACATGCAAAAGATTAACGCCCAACAGGGCAGAGTTCTTCTTGAAGCATTATAGGTACCGGTAAGGGGGAACAGAGGGCTCCTAGGAGGAGAAGTTGTCATCGCCGCACGCGCCGCCGGCTGGCTCGGCGCCGGAGTCGTCCTCCCCGCTGGTAGCGGGCACCAGGATGAACCGCTCCACCATGGATTCCATGTGTGGGCGTACCTTGTCCCTAAGGGTGCGCTGGAGCCCGTCGGGCACCGGCTCCCTGACGCGCCGAAGGTAGAGCTGCGGGGCAAGACTGTGGAGGTAGGAGAAGATGAGCGTCAGGACGAGGTCGAGAAGGTCGCGCGCGTCAGACACGCTGTCCGCGTCCACGCGGGAGACGCGGGTCTCCAGTGCCTCCACCATCTTCTGGAAGAACTCAAGGTATCCCCTGCCGCCGCACATGTTTGGCAGCGCGGGAGCGTCCCCAACAAACCGGCTCACCGCACGGCCGGCGATGCCCTGGAACTATTTGGCGCACTGGAATTCCAGCAGCCTGGCATGCACCGCCTCGTCCTTGGCAGCCTGCATGGTGTCGGCCGTCTCCTGGACTTGGGTCTGGAGGGACGCCAGCTCTACGCGGCCCTGTCCCTCGCCCCATAGGGCGGCCTCGACGGTGGTTAGCCGGGCCTGCAGCCTCTCCACCTCCTCCTGAAGCTCGCCAACTTGCGCTTCTTGGCCACGGGCGTCCTGGAAGGAAGAGGGGATCATGCTCGGGACGTTGGGCAGAAGAACCAGAGAAGAAGGAGGCGGCAGAATACTTACTCGTCGACCAGGGCCCACCACTGGCGAACCTGCACCGAGCTTGAGGGCCCCCCGCTGCTGCCTCTAGAGGAGGACGAGGGAGTCGGAGGAGCCACGCATTTCCCTATGCCCATATCGCTTCCTCCGGATTCCATGAAGGACAAGAAGATGGGAAGGAAAGAGGGTTTTTGTCGGCAGAGCAAAGGAAACGAGGAGAAGTCTCAAGACTGCAATGCCCTTCCCTTGCCATGGGCGGGGCGAATTTACAGGCATAACCGCGGCCACGCGGCGTCGTGGGAGAGCAGGCATCGCGTGCCTCTCGGGCGATGTGAGGCGGTTCGGTCAATGCAGTACCATCCATGTCGCCTCTCCAGCCCTCTGAGGGGTCGCATCCGCATTGCCCGAAGCAGCAGCAACATTCAAGGGGAAGCAATGATGGCCGACATTGTACCCAGGCATCTGACTGGGAGCGGTTCCGGACGCCCTCGGGGAGCGGAGGCGCCGCCGCCGAGGTGTGTGACACGTGCAGGGCCTAGCCCGTAGGCGTTTGGGTCCTGCGGCACTTCGGGCCATCCTCCAGGATTTTCCCGTAAGCGAGCTTGAGCGCGCCTTGGGACCGGGGGCTACTATATGCGTTCTGGGAATGGGGGTACCCAGACCTCCCTGCCTGCGGCCCAGGGCATGGCTCACTTCATCGACCGAGCACGGCCGAGCGTGTCCTCACCCAAGACAAGGCCCTCGCGTGGGCCCTGGCCTCGCGAGGAGGAATGGCGTCAGGACCAGCAAGGGATAGGCCTCCTTATCCCCCCTCCGGAGCGGCGTAAATATCTATGCAAGGCCCAACCTCGGGAGTCAAGGGTGCGCAATGAAGGACAGGCAGGTGCCAGCACGCCAGGCGGCGCAGTTTCTCCTTTGGTGCAAAGCGATCAGGGATGTACGCGGATTCCCGAAGCACCTCCCAAAGGTTTCCATTCCGGTGTAACAAGACCACAACCACCCGCCCCGCAGGGCGGATGTCATCGCCGAGCCCATCCCTGTGCCGTCAAGAGCTACTTTGTAGGCGAAGACCGCCTTTGGGCAGGGCGAGCACGTACTCTTGTCCCCCTTCAATATTGGCTATTGTGGGATCCTTTCCCGCCATTTTGATAAGGGAAGAGGACCCGAGCCACCGCTATACATAGAGGGTAGGCTGCACCGTAGAAAAGGATCCGATCCATTCCACCATCCACCCAACACCAAGCCACGGAGAGCCTCGAACACATCGAAGGGAGCCCTCATGAGGTCCTAAAACACTGTACTAGTTCATCCACACCACCTCCTCGAGAAGCAATCCACCAAAGTAGGAGTAGGATATTACGCTTCGCAGCGGCCCGAACCTGGGTAAACTGTCATGTTCATCTTGTTCCTTGTCATCGTGCGAGTTTGTTGCTATGTTCATCGAGTAGTGAGCTAGGTTGGGCGAGGCTGCACGGGATCTTCGCACACGCCCCTGTGTTCGAATCTTAAGGGTTTTGCGGAACCCAAAATATGACACACCCGATGGCCCCCGATACCCTCCCAACACTCCCGGTACACTAACGAAGTACGCAAAACTTTTCGGTGACAAAAACAGGACTTCCTATATATCAACCTTTACCTTCGAACCATTTCACAGCCCCTCACGACGTCCAGGATCTCATCCAGGACTTCTAACAATCTTCAGTCATCACCATACATAACTCTACTATACTGAAACGTCATCGAACCTTAAGTGTGCAAACCCTGAGGGTTCGAGAACTATGTAGACATGAACGAGACACATCCACGGACAATAACCAATAGCGGGACCTAGATGTTCATATTTTTTCCTACATATTCTACAAGGATCTTTATTAATTGAACCTCTATGTCAAGTATTCAGTTAATCTCGTACGTTGTTCCCTTTGTTCTTCGGTATGTTACTTTCCCGAGATTCGATCGTCGGTATCTCTATACCTAGTTCAATCTCGTTACTGGCAAGTCTCTTTACTCGTTCCGTAAACAAGCTCCTTTGGCTAACACTTAGTCACATTGCTTGCAAGGCTTATTGTGATGTTGCATTACCAAGTGCACCCTGAGATACCTCTCTGTCACACGGAGTAACAAATCACATTCTTGATCCATGCCCACTCAACAGACACCCTCAGAGATACCTGTAGCGCATCTTTATAGTCACCCAGTTACGTTGTGACGTTTTATACAAACAAGGTTTTCCTCCGGTGTTAGTGAGTTGCATGATCTCATGGTCATAGGAACAGATACTTGACATGCAGAAAACTGTAGCAAGAAACTGACACGATCATATGCTATGTTAATAGTTTGGGCCTTGTCCATCACATCATTCTCCTAATGATGTGATCCCTTTATCAAATGACATCTCATGTCTATGGCCAGAAAATCTTGACCATCTTTGATCAATGAACTAGTTATCTAGAGGCATAATAGGGACACAGTGCTGTCGATGTACCCAGACATGTATTTGAGTTTCGAGTCAAAACAATTATAGCATGGATAATGAATGATTATCATGAACAAGGAAATATAATAATAAGCAATTTATTATTGCCTATAGGGCATATTTCCAACAGTCTCCCACCTGCACTTGAGTCAATAATCTAGTTCACATCAGCATGTGATTTATATTGTTATGAATCTATCACCCAGTGAGTTCTGGGGTTCAATCATGCTTTGCACGTGAGAGAGGTCTTTATTCAATGGTTCTGCGATAGTCATCCGTGTGTACTTTGCAAATCTCTATGTCATACTATAGATACTGCTATGACACTCCACTTGGAGCTATTCCAAATGGCTTCTCCACTATACGTATCCGGATTGCTGTTAAAGCTTCCATCCACGTAACCCTTTACGACAAACTCTTTAGAACCTCCATAATCGAGAAATATTTTCGTATTCCTCTAGTTACTAATCTTGACCGTTGTCCAGTGATCCACTCTTGGATCACTCTTGTACCCCTGGACAGACTCATGGAAAGGCACACACAGGTGTGGTACACAGCCTGGCATACTATATAGAGCCTATGGAAAATGCATAGGGGACGACCTTCGTCCTTTCTCTTTGTTATGCTGTGGTCGAGCTTTGAGTCTCACTCAACTCCACACCTTACAAATCAGGCAAGAACTCTTTCTTTGTCCGATCCATTTTGAACTCTTTCAAAATCTTGTCAAGGTATGTACTCATTGAAAGTTTTATAAGACGTTTTGATCTACCTCTATAGATCAAGATGCCCAATATTTAAGTAGCTTCATTCTAGGTCTTCCTTTGAAAAACTCCTTTTCAAACAACCCTTTACGCTTTCCATAAATTCTACATCAGTTGTGATCAACAATATGTCATCCACATATACTTATCAGAAATTCTATAGTGCTCCCACTCACTTTATTGTAAACACAAGTTTCTCATAAACTTTGTATAGACACAAAAACTGTGATCACCTCATCAAACTGTATATCCCAACTCCGAGATGCTTTCTCCAGTCCATAGAAGGATCGTTGGAGCTTGCATACATTTTAGCATCCTTAGAACTGACAAAACCTTTGGGTTGTATCACATACAACCTTTCCTCACGGAAACTGTTAAGAAAGCGATGTTTTGACATCCATTTGCCAGATTTCATAATCAAAAAATGCAGCTACTACTAACATAATTCCAACAAACTTTAGCATCCCTACAGGTGAGAAAGTCTCATCGTAGTCAACTCCTTGAATTGTGAAAAACCCTTTGTCACAAGTTGAGATTTATAGACGGTGACATTACCGTCCTCTTCCGTCTTCCTTTTAAAGATCCATTTGTTTTGAATGGCCTTTCACCCTTCAGGTAATACTTCCAAAGCCCATACTTTATTTTCTTACATGGACCCCATCTCGGATTGCATGGCTTCTAACCATTTCTCAGAATCCGGGGCCATCATTGCTTCTCCATAGATCGTAGGTTCATCATTGTCCAACAACATGACCTCTAAGACAGGGTTGCCTTACCACTCAGGACCACTACACGTCCTTGTCGACCTACGAGGTTCAATAGTAACTCTATCCGATGCTTCATGATCATCATCATTAACTTCCTCTTCAACTAACATAGGCTCCAGAGAAACAACTTTTTGTGATGCTCTACTCTCTGGTTGAAACAAAGGTTCAACACCCTCATCAAGTTCTATCTTCCTCCCACTCAATTCTTTCGAGAGAACCTCTTTCTCGATAAAGGACTCGTTTTAGCAACAAACACTTTGGGCTTGGATCTAAGAAAGAAGGTTTACCCAGCTGTTATGTTATGGTATTCTATGAAGATGCATTTGTTCGCTTTGGGTTCGAGCTCATTAGGTGAAAACCCTTTTTCACATAAGCGTCGCAGCCCCAAACATTAAGAAATGACAACTTAAGTTTCCGCCAAACCAAAATTCATACGGTGTCATCTCAACGGATTTAGATGATGCCCCTTTTAAAGTGAATGTAGTTGTCTCTAATGCGTAACCCCAAAACGATAGTGGCAAATCGATAAGAGACATCATAGTTTGCAAAATATCCAATAAAGCACGACTACGACGTTCGGACACACCATCATACTAGCTGTGCTAGGTGGCGTGAGCTGTGAAACAAATTCCACATTGCCTTAAGTTGTATACCAATACTCGTAACTCAGGTATTTACCTCCACGATCATATCGTAGATATTTTATCTCCTTGTCACGATGATCTCAAACTTCACTCCGATTTTGTTTGAACTTTTCAAACGTTCCAGACTTGTGTTTCATTAAGTAAATATCCCCATATCTACTCAAATCATCAGTGAAGGTAGGAAAATAACGATATCCACCGCATGCTACAACACTCGTTGCATTGAATACATCAACATGTATCATTTCCAATAAATTACTTGCCCGCTCTACCATACCGGAAAAATGGGGCCTTAGTCATCCTGCCCATGAGGCATGGTCCGCATGTCTCAACCCATTCGCATTCGAATGAGTCCATAGATCCATCAGCATGGAGCTCCTTCATGTGTTCTACACCAATATGACATTTAGCGGCAGTGCCACAAGTATGTGGTACTATCATTATTAACTTTGTATCTTTTGGCATAAATATTATGAACATGTGTATCACTACGATCAAGATTTCAATAAACCATTCTCATTGGGTGCATGACCATTGAAGGTATTATTCATGTAAATGTAATAACCATTACTCTATAACTTAAATGAATAATAGTATTGCAATAAACATGATCTAATCACGTTCATGCTCACCGCAAACAAAAAATAACATTTATTTAGGTTCACCACTAATCCCTAAGGTAGAGAGAGCATGCGATGGTGATCACATCAACCTTGGAAACACTTCCAACACTCATTGTCACCTCACCCTTAGCTAGCCTCTGTTTATTCTGTAGCTTTTATTTCGAGTTACTAACATTTATCAACCAAACCGGTATCCAATACCCAACTGCTACTAGGAGTACTACAAAGGTACACATCAATAACACATATATCACATATACTTTTGTCGACATTGCCAGCCTTCTTATCTACCAAGTACCTAGGGTTGTTCTGCTTCAGTGACCGTTCTCCTCATAATAGAAGCACTTAGTCTCGGGTTTGGGTTTAACCTTGGGTTTCTTCACTTGAGCAGCAACTAACTTGCCATCCATGAAGTTTCCCTCCTAGGCCTTGCCCTTCTCGAAACTAGTGGTTTCACTAAGCACAAACACCGGATACTCCTTCTTGATTTCTACCTTTGCGGTGTCAAACATCACGAATAGCTCGGGGATCATTATTTCCATCCCTGGCATTTTATAGTTCATCACGAAGCTCTAGTAGCTTAGTGTTGGTGACTAGGAGAACTATATCAATCACTATCTTACCTGGAAGATCAACTCCCAGTCGATTCAAGAGATTGTAGTACCCAGAAAATCTGGGAACATGCTCACCGATTGAGCTATTCTCCTTCATCTTGCAGGCAAAGAATCTTGTTGCAGGTCTCATACCTCTCAACATGAGCACGAGCCTAAGATGCCAATTTCAGCTCTTAGAACATATCATATGTTCTGTGACGTTCAAAATGTTTCCAACACGAGCCTCGGTTCTAAGCCATAATGCATGACGCACTGAACTATCAAGTAGTCATCAGAACGTGCCTATCAGATGTTCACAACATCTACAGACGACGCTTGAGGGGGTGGCACACGGAGTGGTGCATTAAGGAAATAAGCCTTCTATGTAGCAATGAGGACAATCCTCAGATCACGGACCCAGTCCACATTATTGCTATCATCATCTTTCAACTCTATTTCTCTAGGAACATATAAAAAATTCAAGGGAGCTACAATGAGAGCTAGTAATCTACAACATAATTTGCAAAGACATTTTGACTATGTTCATGATAATGAGTTTAGTTAATCATATTACTTAAAAACTCCCACTCAAATTGACATCCCTCTGGTCATTCGAGTGTCACTTGATCCAAATCCACCAACTCAAATCCAATCATCATGTGAGTTGAGGTGGTTTTGATGGTGAACATCTTCATGTTGATCATATCTACTATATGACTCATGTTCGACCTTTCGGTCTCTTGTGTTCCGAGGCCATGTCTGTACATGCTAGGCTCATCAAGTTTAACCTGAGTGTTCTGGACGTGCAACACTGTGTCGAGGGGAACAAACACGTATGGGATCATGGGGATCCCTTTCGGTTCGGCAGGGGGCGGACTCGCACAAAGAGCCGGTCTAGTAAGCCGCACACAGGGGGGGTTACCCAGGTTCGGGCTGCACGGATGCGTAAAACCCTACTCCTGCTTGGTTATATTGATCGTGTTCTAGGGTTCCAGCTACAGGAGCGCCATGAACGGCTGCTACATGAGCTTGGTAACCTCCAGTCGTCTAACTGTCCAAAAAGCCAATCCCCTTTTCTATAACTCCCTGGGCCTCCTTTTATACCTAAGGGGATCCCAACAGTGGCGTACAATGTGCACACGGGATGCATAGTGCTACAGTGCTATCGCATCTAACTCTGATGGAGTAGGACAAGAGCATTTAATGCTCCGTCAGGTGCCTCAGTCCGTTAGTGGGATGGGACGGGGGCCCGTCCCATCGGGGCCACTTAGCTCCCTCCAATGTCGATGCCACGACATGCGTCCAGGTGAATCGACACCTGGCCTATGCACCGGCGGTGCTTTCCAGGGCCTTCCCTTGCTAGGACCTTGGCTTGTCATGGGCCTTGCTATGCCTGGAGGCTCTATAGCACTCCCGACAAGGTCTTGCTGGTAGTCTTGAGTCTTCTGTGCTGGTGCTTGACGAGTAAGGTTGGTCCGGGATGCTTCATCCCACAATACCGGTGAATCAAAACACGACCAAGGGAGGAAGCAATCTGAGCATCAATGCCCACAAACTCCTTTGTGTTCTACTCGTGATCTCATCTACACATAGATGTAGCTCATGATGCCACTATTGGGGAATGTTGCATGGGAAACAAAAAAAATCATACGCACACGCAAGATCTATCCATGGTGATGAGCATCTACGAGAGGGAGAGTGGATCTACATACCCTTGTAGATCGCTAAGCAGGCAACGTTAAGAAACGTGGTTGATGTAGTCGACGTCTTCATGATCCAAATCACCAAACGTCCCGCGATCCCATCACGATCCATCTCGCGATCCAATCATGATCTGTCCCGTGATCAAATCACGAATCATCTCGCAATCCTGATCATGGTCCTTCGGATCTAGCGCCGAACGAACGACACCTCCACGCTCAGTACACGTACAGCTCGATGACACTCTCCGCCTTCTTAATCCAGAAAGAGGCGGCGGAGAGGTAGATGAGTTCTCTAGCAGCGTGCCGCGCAGCGGCGGCGGCGGTGGAACTATTCCGGCAGGGCTTCGCCTAAGCATCGCCAAAACTAGACTAAAGGAGAAACCGATCTAGTGGAAGTAGAGGGAGCATGTGGTAATTAGGGTTAGCTCTCCCCACTAAATCCTGTATTATATATAGGAGGGAGAGAGGGGAGGAGGCAGCCTCAAACCCTCAAGGGTTGGCCAAAATTGGAGGTGGAGGGGTCCTACTCCAATCCTACTAGGAGTAGGATTCCTCCTCTCCACTTGGAAACCCTTTCCACCTTTCCATCTTTGGGTTTTTCCCACCCTTATCCGCATGGGCCTTAGTGGGGGGTTCCGCCAGCCCACTAGGGGCTGGTTTGACTCCTCCCACAGCACATGAGGTCCTTTGGGTCGAGACACCCTTCCCGATGGCCCCCAGTACCCTCCCGGCACTCACGATACACTACCGAAGTACCCCGAAACTTTTCCGGTGACCATAATAGGACTTCCTATGTATCAATCTTTACCTCCAGACCATTCCGGAGCTCCTCGTGACATCCAGGATCTCATCCGGGACTTCGGACAACCTTCAGTCACCACCATACATAACACTACTATACCGAAACGTCCCCGAACCTTAAGTGTGCAGACCCTGCAGGTTCAAGAACTATATAGACATGACCGAGACAGCTCCACGGTCAATAACTAATAGCGGGACCTGGATGCCCATATTGGTTCTTGCATATTCTGTGAAGATCTTTATCGGTTGAACCTCTATGTCAAGGATTCAGTTAATCTCGTGCGCTGTTCCCTTTGTTCTTTGGTATGTTACTTGCCCGAGATTCGATCGTTGGTATCTCTATACCTCGTTCAATCTCCTTACCGACAAATCTTTTTACGCGTTCTGTAATACAAGATCCCATGGCTAAAACTTAGTCACATTGCTTGCAAGGCTTATTGTGATGTTGTATTACCGAGTGGGCCCATAGATACCTCTCCATCACACGGAGTACCAAATCCCAATCTTGATCCATGCCCACTCAGCAGACACCCTCGGAGATACCTATAGAGCATCTTTATAGTCACCTAGTTATGTTGTGACATTTGATACACACAAGGTATTCCTCCGGTGTTAGTGAGTTGCATGATCTCATGGTCATAGGAACATATACTTGACATGCAGAAAACTATAGCAATAAACACACACGATCATATGCTTTAATAGTTTGGGTATTGTCCATCACATCATTCTGCTAATGATGTGATCCCGTTATCAAATGACATCTCACATCTATGGCCAGGAAACCTTGACCATACTTAATCAACAAACTTGTAACTAGAGGCATACTAGGGACACAATGTTGTCTATGTACCCACACATGTATTTGAGTTTCCAGTCAATACAGTTATAGCATGGATAATAAACGATTATCACGAACAAGGAAATATAGTAATAACCAATTTATTATGGCGTCTATGGCATATTTCCAACACCCTCTATCTTTGGGGCGCCATATGCAAGCGGTTGCGCCGCACCTAGCACCACCATGTAGTTATACATGTGCCATCATGCAGTTAAGTGCTGCAAAAACTGCCACATGGACATGCCAAATTCCAGGTCGTCCGGCGCCCACTCATTTATTCCTGTGACCATTTACCTTCATCTCTTCCACATTTCTATTGCTCCACACAAAACAACAAGCGCACCCATGATGACAATAATAGAGAGAGGGTGCACATCTCTTCATTGCTTCAACCTTCCCACATGGATCCAATGGCGGCTGCCGGCGCCGAGCGGCAGTTCGCCATTATTGTCAAAGTGGACACCCACATCAGGAAGATGGACCTCTCGTAGGTGTACGCCAATGAACCAGTCATTGTGGAGGACTCCATCAACATGTTGGAGTAGCTACTTGCTGAAGGTCTGGGGCAGCAAGAAGAAGAAGCAGAAGGACTCCCTGGTTGACCTCGCCGTGGCCATCACCGACCCCTACTAGAAGGGTGAGTGCAACAATGACAAGTCTATCTAGTACCAAGACTGGGTGAATGAACTGGATGAAGAACACATCAAGTACGCGGCCCAGGACGCATACACAAGCTACGAGATGCACAGGAGGATCGTTGACATGAGTAAGTGCCTCCTTCTTGCAGACAGCGAGGGATAGCCTTAATCAGAGCAGTGGAGGCAACCATCGCCCGAACAACAATATGATTTGGTGACCGTCTACTTCTTGTAAATTTATGTTTAGGATTGTGCATGTGTTATGCAGTCACTTATGTAATTGGATGTTAAAGTTGGTTATGCAATGATAATGTTGGGGTGTTCTGTAGTCAGAGCATAGATATTGTGCAAATAGAGCAAATCACATCTCATACAATTGTTTAGCAGCAACCGTCTGCCCACAAGACACACACAACTTGTTTGTATGAATCATTTGGGTTATTATTGGTCTTGCCACACAATTTTGATGAATGAACTTTTTGCCTGGTATCACACACAACTTGTTATGGTAACTCATTTGTGTTCTAGCTAAACCAATGCAACTAGTTTGTACGAATGAATTGTATGACGTACTACGCACACATACGTATTTTGTGAACTGTTTCTGTTATCTTGTCTAATCACAAATAGTTCATAAGAACCAACTGTATGCCTTGCATCACACATGCCAGTCTCATCTCAAACGTTCCTGATGGACTAGTCATTGCACACAATTTTCTTTATTGGTGACGTAGCTATAACTATACTGTTTGTGATGGCTCGATCACACACAGTTTGGTCGGAGGGTATCTAATTGATCTGTCATCTTTGGGCCTTCCTACAGTAGTGAGAGAATTGAATTAAATAGCAATAATATTATGATATCCCAAGATATATATGTTATCTCATGGAACAACCTGCACCTTCAACTAGCAACGCTATAAAAAGGGATGAGCAAACCATAACATAACCAAACAATGTTTGTTGGGATGTGGAAGGTTAGAGGCTTATCATGGCATTTTTGGAGGCTTGACAAACAAGTGCTAGGAAGCGAGACATAGCGATAGAAATGAGACAACTAGCATGGCAATGATAGTAGTGGTATCCGGGGAAATGGTCATCTTGCCCGAGATATCGCTTGGAAGAAGAACGAATCCATGAAGTAGTCGAATGGGTCATATTCTAACGAATCCTCACACTCCAAGAGCTTTCAAAACTCTATCGAGGAGAAGCAAATCCGGAAAAAACAAAGGACACGGTAAACAACACAACATATGCATGACATGATGTGCAAACAAATATGATGCATGTCCATATGATTATAAAAGGCATGAAAAAGCACAACAATCAATTTCCACAAATTAAGTAAAGTTTAATATGCAATGTGTTGCATATTAACAAAACTCCACGTTCAAATCATTTAGTTCATTCTCGTTTAGGTACTCATCAATATTAAATGTTGTTTAACATGGGTGGTCATGGCATAAGGTGAAGATGGAATTAAGCAATTTAAATGGAGAAGGAGAACATACCTATAAAAAATTCATAACTCTCCATATTAAGAGAAATGCAGTTAATGTTGTTTTAACTAAACAATCATTTTAAATGTTGTTAATCATGGCAAGAGGTGAAGCATAATGAAAGTACACTATCTAAGCATTTTAAATGAGGTCGGAAACTACTTATAGTATTTCCAAAACGACCCCATATGTTAATTTTGAAATTGATCCAGATCTGAACTAACCATATTTTATAATTATTAAACAGCAGAACAATGTGCACCATGTGATACTACACATTTTTTTCGCCAAGTTACATATATGGAACATTTTCATTGGAGCTACGATTAATTAGCTATGAATTAAATATCTTTAACATGGCAGTTATGCAAATTATTAGAAATAGCACGTTTAAACATCATTAACACATGTGAGACATGGATATCATTAATCTACACAAAATTATGAACATTTTTCGTCTATAAATTATTTTAATCTGACGCACGATTATCGAATTATTAAATGCATGAACATCGAGGGTTTTTCTGCAATTTTGTAAATCCTGGAATAATAGGATATGGGAGCGCACGAAAAAAAATATTGGGCCTAATCTGCACATCGTGGGCTAAAATAGAGGGTGCACAATGATATGTCTCCAATGTATCTATAATTTTTGATTGTTCCATGATATTATATTATCATTCTAGGATACTTTTTGTGTAATAATTTACCAATTTATATTATTTTTGAGCACTAACCTATTGACACAGTGCGGAGTGCTAGGTCCTGTTTTTTGTGTGTTTTTAATTTTCAGGTATAGAGTATCAAACAAAGTTCAATTGCCCCGAAACTTTTTTATGACTTTTCTGGACCAAACAAAGACCTGGAAGCTTCAGGAGAAGGCCGAAGGCTGCACGAGGGAGGCACAAGCCAACAGGGCGTGCCCAGGGGATGGTCGCGCCCTGATGGCTTGTCCCTCCCTAGTAGCCCTCCTACCCCTGTTGTCTATCCTATAAATTCACATATACTTCAAAAACCCTAGGGTCAGTCCCAAAACATGTTTTCCACCGCCGCAAGTCTCTGTTTTGCCATGATCTCATCTAGAGCTACTTTCCGGCACTGGTCCGGAGGAGGGATCGATCATGGAGGGCCTCTTCATCAACATTGCTGGCCTCATGATGATGTGTGAGTAGTTCACAACAAACCTACGGGTTCGTAGTTAGTACCTAGATGGCTATCTCTCTTGTTTGATCTTTAATACAATGATCATCACATCTTCCTTTTGATCCATCCGATGTAATTCTTTTGTGCAGTGCATTTGTTGGGGTCTGATGAAAGGGTTTATGTTCAGATTATTCATGAAAAGTATTTGAGTCTTCTTTGAAATTATTATGATTCTTATTGGCATTATCATTACAGCTTTGTAATTCTCTCAGATCCATCGATTTGCTTTGGCCATGTAGATTGATATTTCTTTAGTGAGAGGGTGCATTGTAGTGGGTTTAATCTGATAGGTTTCTATATCCTAGTGGCATAAGGAGATAAGATACGTCATTGTATTCTTTCCACTAAGGATGCCATGATGTGTTTTATTCATATTGCTTGAGTTTACTTTGTCTAGATCATGTCATCGTTCTCCACGTATTACTATGTTTGTCATGAACTTAATACGTAGAGAGGCAAGCATAAAAGCACTCTTGAAGTGCAGTAACAATAATAGGTGCAGGCAGGAGTCGGCCTATTTGTTTTGGACGTGGTGCCTATATACACATGATGCCATGAATACCACATAACTATGCACTTTTCTATCAATTGCCCAATAGTAATTTTTCATCCACCGTATGCTTATGTTCATGAGAGATGCCGCTAGGGAAAACTATGGCCCCTCACTTATATATTTACAAACCTATCAATAACTTGTTGGTCTTATTTACCTTTTATTTTATTTTGCAATTTATAATTATCTACTATTATGTACACACTTCACTTGATTGCAAATAACGAGATCAAGGGGATTGACAACCCTCTTGCTCGCTTTGGGTGCAAGTTGTTTTCTCTTTTGTGTGAAACCACTGAAGACGGTTGTGGATTGATACTCCTATTGGTTCGGTAAACCTTGGTTTCATAACTGACGGAAATACTTACCCATAGTGTGCTGCAATTACCCGTTCCTCTTCACGGAAAACCCAACGCAGATCACAAGCATAAAGAAGTATTTCTGGCACTGTTGTCGGGGAGTATCATCGCCAACTATCAAGTAACTTCACACAAAATTTCATTCACTTGTTCTTCTTTTTAATTGTTGTTATATTTAGTTTGTCTAATAAAAATATTTACCTATGTCTGTTACTAGTTTACTCATTTACTTACTAGTTTACTTGTCCTACTTGTTACTTTGCTTGCTCGGCCACCATGTCTCAAGGTAGATTCCTCAATATATCTTACTATCAAAGAATATCAGAAGTAGAAGGTTCTATGAAAACTTTAATGACTTCACAATTTGAGAATAATAAATGCTTTGCTTCTCAAATTATGGAACATTCAACTTTGTTAGACGCTATTAGTAAGCAACTTGATGGAGTCAATAAGAAAGTGTCTAATCTTCAATTACAATTTCCTTGAAATGAAGAGTTGTTAGGAAAGATCTCTGATAAGCAAACCACTCTAGTAAATAGGATGGCCGCTAAACCGGTATCTTTTCCTATTAATATTCATGATGAAGATCTTAAAATCATTGGTACTTCTCCTATTGAATCTTTGTTTACCTCTCTAAATATTCATGATAAAGGCACTAGAGATCAGTCAACTTTAGCTAGAGAGCGTCTCATTTGCTTGGAGGGTGATGATTTTAATGCTAAAACTGAAAAGGTGGGTTTGGAGCGGTCAAAACTTTAACTAGTGATGTGCCCACTATCTGGGATTACAAGGACTTTAATTACGGAAATTTCTCCTTAGTATAATGTATTTCCTTGTTGCAAACCATTATTATCTCACCCAATGCTTATGAATAAAACAAGGCTTTCACTAACCAGATAGTGGAAGCTATGATAAAAGCTTACGATGAGAAATTTGAACTTGCAGTTTTTGTTCCTACAAAATTGTATGCTTAGTGGGAACCTACTATCAAAATAAAGATCAATAAATATGAATGGAATGCTTTGTGTTACCTTGGTGCAAGTGTTTCAACTATCCCTAAATCTCCTTGTGATGTGCTTGGTCTCACTAATATTCAAGAGTGTTCACTAAACTTGCATCTTGCGGATTCTGCCATTAAGAAACCTTTAGGTAGAATTAATGATGTTCTTATTATTGCTAATAAGAATTATGTGCCTCTAGATTTCATTGTGCTTGATATTGATTGCAATCCTACTTGTCCAATAATACTTGGAAGACCATTTTTATGAACTATTGGTGCAGCCGTTGATATCAAAGAGGGAAACATAAGGGTCCCATTCCCATTAAAGAAAGGGATGGAACACTTCCCTAGAAATATAATTAAACCACCTTATGAATCAATCATGATAGCCACTTCTGGGTGGAATTTCAATGATGATGATACTTGAAACTATACATTATGCCTAGCTAGGGGCATAAAACGATAGCGCCTGTTGGGAGGTAACCCAATAGTTATATTTATTTTTGTTTTTTTACTTTATGTTTTGGTGATTTTATGTTTTAATTAGTGTTTGTGCTAAGTAAAGCCTTTGGGATGACTTACGTGATGAGTAGAATTGATACGGTGCAAAAACAGAAACTTTAGCGGCCAACGCAGAATTTCTATGATTTTACTACAACGTATTTTTATCTCAAATTTTTACACCGTATTTATATACAAATTCTTCAGGTTTTCCTATTTTTTCAGAATATTAGAGTTACATAAGTATAGGTTCTCTGCAAATCATTACAGACTATTTTGTATTAGAGATTTTGTTTTTTGATTGCATAGTTTGCTTGTTTTGATGATGTTATGCATTGTATCGGGGGGTATAAGTCAAGGAGAAGTTAGAATACAGTACCTGTTATGAAATAATGAAATATGAATCAGACAACAGTACCTAAAGTATTTGATATGTTGTTTATACTAATGGATCTCATTAGGTTTTGCTGAGTTTTGTGTGATTGAAGTTTTTAAGTTTTGGGTGTTATCACAATGGACAAAGGAATAAGGAGTGGCAAGAGCTTAAGCTTGGGGATTCCAAGGCACCCCAAGGTAATATTATAGGAAGACTCAAGCGTCTAAGCTTGGAGATGCCCCGGAAGGCATCCCCTCTTTCATCTCAATCCATCGGTATGTCACTTGGAGTTATATTTTTATTCGTCACATGATATGAGTTTTTCTTGGAGCGTCGTTTTCTTTTGTTTTATTTTATTTATTTAGTTTTCCACAATCTTTGTTTGTTCGACACACCTATTGAGAGAGACACACCTTCATTATAATTTGTTAGAATACTCTATGTGCTTCACCTGTATCTTTTGAGCTTAATAGTAGCTCTAGTGCTTCACTTATACCTTTTTTAGCATGGTGGCGTATAGATTTTATAGAAGTAATTGCACTCTCGTTCTTCACTTATATTTGTTTGAGAGTTAAAAAATAGTGACAGTAATTTGCATGGGTTATAACATTAGTCCAAAAATAACAGTTATTCAATGAATGATAATCAAAACCATCATGTAGAACATAAAAGAGAAATTGTGGGTTATTGATATTGACGTGGTAATATGAAAAAGGTGTGAGTCCATCATTGTTGGTTCATAGAAGTATCGGTATTAAGAGGTGTTAATTTCTTGTTTGTCTAAATATTAAAATGGCATGGTGGGTATGTGTGAGCATTTCTATTCCTCGTTAAAATCACAGTGTTGTTTCGGTCGGAGGCACGCGATGGTTAACTCCTCCCAACCTCCTTCCCCAAGGGATGCGAGTAGTGCTTTGATTTGTGATAAAACTAATAAAATTTGCAATAAGTATATGAGTTCTTTATGATAATGTGAAACCGTCGACATACGCAATGTCACCTCCTCGTATTTTACTAGCCTCTTTGGTACCATGCCTTGCCCATTCTCACATCAAGGATCGATGCAAAGTTTGCCGGTGCATCCAAACCCCATGACATGATACACTGTGTCAAAAATAAGCCTAATTACATCTTCCTCAAAACAGCCACCATACGTACCTATTATGGCATTTCCATAACCATTTTGAGATATATTGCCAAGCAAATTCCATCGTCACATTATATGGCTAGTTCGTTCATCATCATATTGCTTTGCATGATCATATAAGGTTGTGTCACACCCTGTTTTTGTATCACTTTGCTCTGCTTGTATTTAAATTTTTTGGAACCAATTAAAACTTTTTGAGTGCACATGCTTGTTTGAGTTGTTGCTTGTTTGCTTGTTTGCTTGTTTGTGTACGAAACTCCTAGGTTCTACTCCCCTCTATACTCATCTTACTTGACCCAACATCTTGCACAATGATCATACCATGTGTATAGTACCTAAAACTAATTTTATCGCAAAATTATTTTGACCAAAAAGGATTTATTCAAATTAGGTTTTCAAAAACCCCTGAGTCGAGGTTTGCACTGCAAGTCCTCAAATCCGGTGCATACTTTTTCCCCAAAGGCTTTATTTGAAACCTAATATATATATATATATATATATATATATATTACTTCACAAAATGACCAAAAATTAATTTTAAAGAATATTTTCCTATTTTATTTAAAGGCTTTTTCTTAAGGCCAGAAATGGTCTTTTGTGGGGAAAAATTATTTAAATGCTTTGAAAATATTTGAGAAAATTTAGGGAATCTCGGTGGACATATATTTTGTATATATATATATGAGTTTCAACACATGGTCATGTTCAAAATCATGGGCAAAACCCTTCAAAACCCTTTCTGCACAAATCAAGCTTTTGATATATTTCTATAAGAAATATTCTCAAAAAATTCTAGGAAAACTCCAGCAAGTCACACATGTAAAATGGGAAGCTCTTGCAAAGTTTAATCTCAATCCCCCAAAGCCTCTCTGTCCAGATTCAAATTTGAACAACTTTTCATTGTGAAGTTTCTTCCCTTGCCACCAAACTTTGTGGTCATGTTCCATTACCCAAATGAGGATGCCACACCAAGTGGTGCATAAAGGAGAATGGAAATGCATGCCTAGATCTACAGGAATTTGATTCTGTTGATTTCTAGGGTTTTACAAAGTTACATTGTGAACTTTCCTAAAAACTTCTCAAACTTGGTGATCCTCTATATTTCTACCTATATTTTAATCATGTTAAATTTCATGGCAAGAAAACCCCATTTGCTTAGCCAAATCACCATCAAACACTTGTGCATATTTTGTAAAAAAAACTTGTTTGACCCCCTTCTGCTTTTCTCCTTGCCTCCAAAATTTTACCACGGTTCCTTACTGATGTGTTTAACCTCCGGTAAAAAAAACCAAGGCCACTGATCATTGATTGATGGGGTAAAACATTATTTTACACCTGGGACAGCAGGAATCTCCTCCTCCCTCCCCTCCCCTCTTATTCTATCAGCTATCCAGGGCATCCAATGCCCTACAGAAGTTGTTTACCCTCCCCTAGATGCCCTAGACATGAGCGGCCATGCCCTAGGCGCCAGAAGCATGTCGTGGCATGCCAAAGTTGCGCTCTAGAGCGCGCTAAAGTGCGCACCTACACTGTTGCTGTCGCCCAACCACAACACCCGACAGCCTCCGGACCTCCAGCCATGCCCCCCTGGCCCACCTCGACGTCCTCACCATGGCAAGCTGCCGGCGCGTTCCTCCCTCTGTCTCGAGCGGCGTCCCACACGCACGGCACGGCCGCCCGGTTCAGCCAACCGGTGGCTTCACATGCGCAACGCGCCCGGCTCCTCCCCATCTCTCTCTCCTCCCTCCACTTGACCTAGGCAATCCCCACGAAGATCGCATAGAGGCCAGGCCCCCTCCCGTGGCCATCCGAGCCATTCCCACGGGCGACCGTGGGCTTCGTCCATGGTGAACCTCGATGTCACTATTTATGCGAGCCCCGCACCCCTCTCTCCCTTCTAGTCACCCCTCTGGCATCTAATTGCCACCCAATGCCACCCAATCGACCTCCCCCTCTCTCTATGCTCGACACGAGCCGGAGCTCCGCCGCCTCAGGCCGCTGACGTCCGGCCACAGTGAGCCTCCTCCAGCCCCATTCCCTCTCCTCATGGTCCTCTCTCTCCCTTGATCTCTTCCCCCCTTTTCCCGTGTCTATTGTAGCTCAAAGCGGCTATTCCCACCTCGAGCCGAAGCTCCTCCGCTCGGGTTTGATGTCGCCAGCGATTCCGTCACCTCCGGCACCATGCGACTAGCGACGCTCCCCTGAGCACGCCTAGACCATCGGTAGGCCTCGTCGTCGACTGCATCATCACTGGTGAGCTCCTCTGCTCCCCGTCGTGAGGTGAGGGATAATAGGTGGAGCCTAGCTATTATACCCTCACTCCCCCCTCTCGCTGCCAATCAGGGCCCATGGATAGGTTAAAATAAAACCTGCCGCACGTGTCGTTTTTCCTGGGCCTAATTTCCTCTGGGCCGGCTTTGCTCGCCCGCTTCTGGCCTGAGCACATAGTGTTTATTTTACATTTATTTTTGGCATCTTGCAAAAATTCCTCTGAGCTAAATAAAATTTCAATGCCTATAATTTTTCACCATAATTTCTGTAATAACCTATAGTATTTAACAATGCCTTTTGTGAATTTGTTTGAAAACCTTTTATCCATTGTTTTATTTTAGAACCTATTTTAGGCATTTTCAGCCTCTGTTTTAAATAGTTTGAAAAACCTTTTTAACTACAAAACCCTAGACAAATATTCATATAATAGTTTGTAGTTTTTATCAGAGTAGGGTAGCATTTTAGAAATAGAGTTTGTGCTCTATTTTTGTGATGATTGTTATTTCTACCGTTATTTATCGCGACGATAGATTGCCTTGTTGACGAAGGATTTGGACCCGAAGACTTTGAAGACCCCGAAGACTTTGTTGAGCCAGGCAAGCAGCCCTCTGACCAGGACTATGAAACCTTTTATTGCATTGTATATGGCACTTTATATCATTGTATTGATCATGATGATGTGGTGACCACTTTGGTGGGATGCCTATGATACTTTCTTGTTGATACTTGCGTCGTTCATGACCCTACCTCATTATGAGGGTTTTGCCGGTGGGAGTAATTAGGATGCTAACTAGTTGCTACGCAAAATGGGACAGGAATATGCATGGTGATGGAAACAATAATTTCAAAGACTTTTCGAAAAACCCATCGGGTGCCACTAATCCCCGAGGGAGATGATGATGAGCTAGCTATCCACTTGATAAAGTAGTGGTGTACCCGAGCAAGTGAGTGTGTGTGGTTTTCGAAAACGGATTGGTGTAAGTTGCGACCGTTACTCCAACCTTACATGTAAAACAACGATACACCTTATGGGACGTGTATTTGTTGATTACCTTGGTGGGTACTAGCATAGAGCCCGCATTGCTAGTGGAGGGAGTGAAGTGGTCACTCTCGATACGGGGTCGTACTGGAATGGACGATCATGCATTGTCTTCACAGGCACCGGGCAAACTATTGCGTGCCCTCATGGATGATACATGTGATGTATATCATGAGGGATGGCACCAATGAGTGGATTCTTTGTTTAGTATCTCTATGGGAAAGGCAATGTTTGGGTACTTACCTCAGTATGGATAATACCGCGAGTCGTGGCTTGACATGGAAGTTTCCTGAGTCTTGTGGGTAAAGTGTGCAAACTCTGTAGACTATAAAACTATTCGAATAGCCGTGTCCGCGGTCCAGGACAGCTGGATGACTGCTCTTGTGCTACGTCCATTTTTTACTAAGATCGGTGTGTGTGTGATGGTGACAAAGGTGATACTTGAGTTAAGTCTGATGACTTGACTTGGTGACTGAACATAAGATGTTCAACCCGTTGCTTATGATGATAACTGAGAGATATCTACCAACAATTGAGGCATGCTTACTCAAGTTACTTGATCATATCATTGCACTTAAAATTAGCTTTCTGCAAAAGATACCTACATAGTGCTATATCATGCATTCTTATACCTTGTTCCACAACATGGGTTGCTTGCGAGTACATTCAAAGTACACATTGGCTTCACACTGGTTATTTAATTGGCCAGGCATGGAAGAATAGGGATATGGTGAAGAGATTGTTAGTGAGAAAAATGCGAACTAGGACGCTTCCCAGTGAGAATGCCTGTAGGTTTAAGCCAGATGGCATGGGTTCATGCTTCCGATCAAGATTTCCACTCCTTGTTATGTTTAAGTGTTTGGCCCTTGTGGCCCTATCTATGTAAGACTAGACCTTCATGGTATTTATTTATGTAAGACGCTAAATGTGGATGTAAGACTCTTTTTATTTAGCTTATGTGTGTTTAGTGAGCATTGATCTCTAGGATCATTGTACACGTGCATTCCGTGATCACGACTTATGAGTTGGGGTCCCCATAGAGCTGGTATTAGAGCCATCCTGACTGTTGGAAGCCCTTAGTTAGCATGGACGTTAGTTAGGATAAAACCGTTTTCAAGACTACACCTAGCACCCATACTTAGGAATTTCTACACTTTTTACCTTTTCTATTCTCCACATAGCACCCTACTGACTTTCAAACCTTGTAGATGGCCCTCCTACCCGAAGCAGTCCTAGTATCTAGCTTTCCCCTACTCCTTGGGGATAGCCTGGAGAATTGCCAGTTCCGCTAACGACCTGTTTTCCTCTACCACGAGCACTGGGTCGATGCCATCACGAAGGAGTATCATGTTGAAGTGTTCGTGAAGGAAAACGACTCCCTGACCAGTTGGTTCTTCGAAGGTCCAAAGATGGAGACCTTGGCACTCGCAGTCAAGACAGCAGCACGCAAGGCACTTGTCGACCTTCGAGGCATCATTCCAGAGATCGCCGACGAGCCCGCTACCCATTACCTACCCGTTAGAAAGGACAACATCAGCAAAAGTCAGTCACTGGTTCCCTCCAAGGAGGATGGCGTGCCCCTTAGATTCTAGAGCTACTTCAGCCTCTCTGTTGATAGTTTGGTTCACAACCTGATAAAGGAATTCGTGAAGCTTCGCCAGGAACATCACCACATTCAAGAGCTATTGAACCATGTCCGAATAGCAACCTCTAGATTTTCATCATATGTTTCGGGCATGGCAAACATGGGCATCATGCTAGAAGAAGTCCCAGCAAGCAACCAAGTCCTTCTTCCTCTTTTGCAGGAACCAGAGCACTCCACCACCTAAGTCCTAGAACCCATAAGCTAGGATCATTCATGTACCCCTCACGCGAAGTCGAGTCCGTGTAATGGTTCACATGAAACCATTTATGCTTGTTGTTTATCTTTGTTGTTTGTGTTTTGATGCAAGTCGCACTTTTGCGTTAGGCAACATGTAAGCGACTCCATTGTCTATCCTATCTCAATATATGTGTTGGTCTTTCAACCTTTGTTTTACCACGCTTGCACTATACCAACCCCCTTAGGCGTGCTTTCTTGGTTGTTGCTTTTCTCTAGTCCATCCTAGTTGTTTAACTTGGCTGCTCCAAACAGGATGGTGACTGCAACCCGCAACAGCTCCTTCATCAACTCTGAAGCCGGCAACTCCAGCTAGCAACAGGGAACTGGAGGGACTGCTTAGGCTGAGGGACACTAGGAGCAGCCACAAGGCGACATTCCCTCACCACCACCTCCATCGGAGAACATGACCATTGCCCAGTTTCTCCAAGTTCTATGGGAGGAATGTCAAGCCAACACTGCTACTATCTAGCAGATGGCTCAAGTCCTTGTGAACAACAAACAACAAGGTTGGAACGACAATGGCCGCTCCACTCTGTCTGAGTTCATGAGGAATTTGCCCCCAATCTTCACCGAGATTGCTGAACCCATGGATGCTGACAAGTCGATCCGCACCATTGAGGACCTCCTTGCATTGGTAAATTACAATGAGGATCGTGAATAGGTGCTTTATGCCTCTCACTGCCTCGGAGGTATCGCCAGAGCTTGGTGGGATGGATTTAAGGTCATGCAAGGCGATCATGTGATCACCTGGGATAACTTCAAGGAGGATTTCGCACCGCCCACATTCCTTCTGGGATCATGGCTGTCAATAAGAGAGAATTTTGAGCGCTGAAGAAAGGAAGTGGCTCTGTCAAGGAGTACATGCAAAAGTTCAACCTGCTGTCAAGGTATGCACCTGAAGATGTCAACACGAAGGCTGCAAAGATGGAATGCTTCATGGAAGCACTTCAGCAGACCCTACAGTATCAGCTCATCGTCTGCGACTGTCGGACCTTCTTCGACCTGGTGAACAAGGAGCTCATGTTGGAAGACAAGCGTCATGCCATAAACGACACTTGCAAGCGCAAGATGATCAGCAAGGGTAGTTCCAGCAACCAGAAGCCTCGCCCCTAGCAGCCAACCCCAGTCAAGCGAACCTATCAGCCGTAGTAGGCTAGACCTCCTGCACCTCATCAGAGCTACAAGCCTCAGCAGTATGCCAATCCCAGGCCATCCTACAACAACCTCAATAATAACAACGGCGGTAGGAACAACAACAACAACAACAACAACTATGGTCAGGTCACTTGTTTTGGGTGTGGTCAGCCTGGACACATCTCTAAGCAGTGCCCTAAGAATAAGCCAGATGCACCGCACCCCAATGCGCCCAACCAAGGTCAAGGTCGTGGAGCACCACCAAGGAACCCAGCTCCCCGCAACCAGCCCAACAATGGCAAGGGTCGTGTCAATCATGTCACCATTGAGGAAGCCCAGGAAGACCCGGATATCATACTGGGTACGTTCCTTGTTAACTCAACCCCAGCAATAGTACTATTTGATTGTGGATCTTCACATTCTTTTGTCACTCAAAAGTTTGTACTAGAGAGTGGCATGGAGCCTACACCCCTGGGTAGTCGTATGTTGATAAAAACGTCGTGATCAGTTATGAAGTCTAGGATAGGTTGTAAAGGAGTTGACATTAACATCAACAAGGTAGACTTCCTAGTAGACCTTATCATCGTGAAGTCGGGAGGCTTGGATGTGATCCTAGGCATGGACTAGCTAATAAAGGACCGAGTCTACTTGGACTGTGCCAAGAGGACCGTTGTCGGTGCAAAACCGGCGGATCTCAGGTAGGGGGCCCAAACTATGAGACTAGGATCGATGGTAATAGGAGACGAAGGAGATGGTGTTTACCCAGGTTCGGTCCCTCCTATGGAGGTAATAACCTATGTCCTGCTTGATTATATTGATGATATGTCGGTTACAGAGTTGATCGACCTCGAGATCGAATAGCTAAACGCTAGATGAGTTGTTCTCTCTCCTACAACCTAAAACCCTCTGGCTTATATATTCGCCGAGGGTACCAAGGTTTTACACATGGTCGGTTACATGTCGAAAGGATAAACATGTCTATTCACTATTCCAAACATGGAGGATACGCCATGATTCCCGAAGCTTCCTTCCTGGAGACAGGGACTTCGATAAATCCAATGTTTGGTAAGCGAGCCATATTGTCCGGCCCATGAAAGATAGGTCGGCCTCCCAAGGACCCCTTAAACCAGGACTCCCTCAGTAGAAACCAAACTTTCCTCCAACGCCAAGGGTCTTAGCTCCAGCTCCTTTATATGATCAGAGTCTTCGGCATGCGAGGCGAGTTCTTCCTTCCGAGCTTAGTTCAGCCTCCGATGACGTGTAGTTTTCTGATCAGAGGTTTGCCCGAACACCATGAATAGATCAGCCCCAAAGGCCAAACATCAAGGAGTAAGCAGTGTTCCCCGACAATCTTTCTCACAAAAGGTCACGACCCACCACGAACGCCGAACCAGTTGCAAAAACTCGATTCGCGGTTCGAGACTATTTTCAACAGCACGATCCATTAATGCACAGATCATGCTCCGTTTCACACGGGATATGTTTTAATCATGCACATAAAATGACACGCGCGTCTTGGGAAGCGGAGGGATTCTCGGTGTAGTAAACAGAGGCCTACCGGCGATAAGCCTCATAAAAGGGAAGGAAAACCCCAAGGCCTAACTATGGTTCCCATTCTCATCCTCTGCCTCCCCAATCTCCTGAGATTCCAAAGCACATATCTAGGTTTTCTACAACTCCCCCTCCGAGCTTGGTCATGGCTGGCTCCAATGGCAAGTGGGAGGCTTCCACGGTGACCGACCAGGACATCCGGGACCTCAAGGACGCCGACTACCTCCCCGCCAACATCTACCACCGTTCGCCAGAGAAGGGCCAGGTGGTTCCTACTCCCAAGACGACCGAGAGGTTGGTCTTCATCCCTCACTTCATCCGGGACAATGCTTCCCACTCCACCCCTTAGTTAGGGGACTCATGTACTTCTATGGACTCGACTTCCATGACCTCCCACCGAACTCCTTCATGCACATATCGGACTTCATCATCGTATGCGAGGCCTTCTTGCGGGTCGAACCGCACTTTGTACTATGGCTTAGGATATTTAATATCAAGCCAAAGAGTGTCGCGGGCGAACACGCAGACTGTGGCGGGGCAGTCATCAGCAAACTCCCCCGCGTCGGATGGCCATCCGGCACCTTCATCGACACCATCAAGAGTTGGCAAAAAGAATGGTTTTATATCACCGAGCCAAGGGAGCAAGGCCGAGCTGCCCCAGCCGAATTTAGATCCGGTCCTCCCACTAGATTGACCTCATGGCCCCGAAAGGGCCTCGACTAGGGGTCGGGTACAAAGGTGGACAACCTACAGAGGTGCATCACCTCCATGATCAAGGGTAATGTCGAGCTGGCCAACGTAGTCCAAATTATGCTCCAGCGGTGCATCCTCCCCGGCCAGCGCCGGGAATCACCCATGTGGGCTTATCGTCTTGATGATGAGCCTAAAATTCGCCAGCTCTTCTGAACCACTCAGGAGAAGCTGTGGAACACGCTGTTCAAGGCGCAGGAGAATTGGCTCGCCAAGGAGGAGGGTCGCGGTGTATCTGCCGATAACCCTCCTTCCCAGGTATAACATAGTTTTGTGTTGCTCAGCTCTGTTTTTCCAAAAGAAAATTTAAGCACTTCCCGATCACCTCTGTAGAAATGGCTGAGCAAGGCCACGCACATCAACTGTCCGACGCCTCAGCCCGAAGACATTAGGTCCGAGATATTGTCGGAGATGCTCTTCATGGCGCCCTACAAGGCACCAGACAAGAAGGAGAAGAAGAAGAAACCAGCCGAGTAGTCCTTCGTATCAAGGATCAGCTGGAGGCTGTGTTCGAAGAAACCCATGCCTCCTCAAATCAACAGGAGGAGCATGAGGACAAGGGGGAAGGCAATTCCCCCTCGTGCGAAAGAGGGCGGCGTCATCGGATGCCACAGAGGATGTACCTCCTCCTGCCCCGAAGAAAGCATGCCGGACATAGGTGATTCTGGCTGACGACAGTTCGGGATCGGACACCGAGTCCGAAGATTTCGAGAAGGTTCTTCAAAGGAACCTAAGGGTTAAGCCCCCAGATCGAAGGTATGAATCCGAAGAATACCCGAGCTACTAATACCAAGTTTTTGAATGTTATTAATGTGTGAGCGCCTGTTAATCTGCATCCCACCATGAATTCTCCCCAGCGACCAAGTCTCGGATGGGGAGACCCCACCCACCGAAGTGGCAAAGAGTGGGACCGCATCGCACCCCACTCCTGTGGGTACTGCAAAGGACGCCGCGGAGGTGTCATCGAAGCAGGCTCCTCTGGAGCGGAACACCAATGGTGGGGGTGACAACGTCAGGGTTGAGGATAATGCCTCGGCCCCCCAAGACCCGGGGGGAGCCCCTCCCGGATACTGAGGAGACCGGATGGCCGAAAGTCCAGTCCCCTCCAAGGTCGTCTCCGGAGCGCACAACGCCTTTGGAGCGCACAATGCCTCCAGAGGCACCGGTTCAATCCCCGGTTGGAGATCGGGTTAACCGATCACCACCGGCACCACCGACCAATTGGTGGCCGATGATGGGGGAGGCTCTATCAAGTGCCTCCATCTCCGAGGAGCACCGCACGCACATGGGTGCGGTTTATAAAGCATTCAGTCCGTTGATAACGAACTAAAGTAGGCCTTCAAGGGTCTCCTGATGGGCTTCTAGGTGAGCCACGTGATGTTCTGTTGATTTATTACTTTTTCTGCTATCATTATATATAGCAGCCCCCGAGCCCTAGGTGAGTTTAGAAAAAAACTCACCTGGGGGTCAATCATAAAGTAGAGTCGGTTAAAGTAGTAGATGATATTTGTTTGAGATTTTCTATAAGCCCTTAAGAGGATCGAACATATGATCATGTTTATGATAGTTTGGAGGTCTGTATTCATGTAACCTGATAGTGGTCTGTTATTTTTAGGCTTCATCGTTAGAGGCGCTTGTTAATGCCTCCAAGCTAGACGAGCTAAATCAGAAGCTCAAGAGCTCTGAAGATGAGCTGGACGCTCTGAATAAGAGATTCGACGAGGCGCAAGGTAATCCAGATTATAATATCCAAATTTATCATCATCGTACTATTGACACAGTATTTATATTTTGATGCTTACACAGCCTCGCCGAGGGAAATTGATAAGCTCAAGGCCGAGCTTCAGAAGGCGAAACAGGAGGCCATGAACGAGAAAGCAGCGGCCGGACAAGCGACGGCCGTGCTTTCTGATCTAAAAGCGACCAGTGCCAAGCATGAGTCTCGGGTGGAGGAAATATAGTAGGAGCTCAAAGATGCCGGCAAGAAGCGCGAGGACCTTGAGCAGAGAGGCAAGGAGCAGGCCGCCGAACTATCCACTCTGAAGTCCGATCACCAAAAGGAGCAGGTGGATAGGCAGTTCTTTGAGGAGAAAGTCTGCCAAGCGATGGTTATCATGGATGGTAATACGTATTTACTGCAACATGTCTTCGGGGATAGCAAGCTCGCATTGCTTACCCAAGTGTGGCGTTCCTCAGGCGCCTGCTCGGGCCTCCAGAACAACAAAGCAGACGTGAACCAGTTCTATGCTTCGTGGGGGGAGGGAGATGTAGCTCGACTGTTCTAGGCATAATTCGAAGTCCCCGAGCGCTCTCCTCTTCTCGTCGATCAGCTGAAGCAGCTACACCGGATGGTGGAGCCGGCCATGAAGGATCTCAGTATCCGTCTATGGCCTGACGATCCATTGTCGAGCAACTACTATGGCCTGATGCAGAAGCTGAGTGACGCCTCCCCTCGAATCGACACGCTAAGGCATTCCTCTTGTATCGAGGGAGCTCGGATAGCATTTGCAAGGGCCAAGGTGTATTGACCGAGTCTTGATCCGACCAAGATAGCCACCGCTCCTCCACTGCCTGGAAAGGAGCATAGGTGCCCTGAGCGGTACTTCTCCGTAGTAATGGAGGGGGCTCGGGCAATAGAGGCTCAGTGTTCGAAAGAAAAAATTTATGAGTAGATGTAATGTAATATGTCTAAAGACATTTTATCGTTTTATGGTTATGATGCATTGTTTATCATGTTTTTTATGTTTTGCATTCCTTATAACTCTTGTATGGCTGTTGAAACTGAAAGCTGCGAGTCGTTGGCTTTAGCCCCCATGTAGATGCTAGATGGGGTGTCTCTACCTATGCACTATAACCCTTAGCTGAGCTATCGGTACCCGAAGGCGGTGGAGTGCAACGGACCAATCAATCAGACATAATGCTTTATTGCTTTCACTTAGCCGTAGGGGTGCGAAAAAGTAATGCGGGGGGGGGGGGGGCTGATGACTAGGCCCTGGTGATTTGTGTTGTTCGGATGAACCGTGGCTAAAGCTGATATCACATGGTTTTTACGAATGCCAAACCCATCGTATGACATAGAATTACCTCCGACGAGGTCTTTAGTATAATACTTAGGCTCAGATTTACAAACCGGTTCTCGCATACTATGACAGTCAGTTTTCGGCTTTCTCCCCTGAGGTGCTTGACCAGGCTAACTGGAAACACAATCACAGAGTTTCTCCCTTTGCCCTTTTAGCCGAACGAGCAAAACGTAAAGGGGAAAGCACAGGAGCCGGGCAACCCAACTATTGACCCAAGACATAGTTCGGAACCAATGCATATAAAGTGAATTCCAAGAAGCTGAACACATAAACAATTGTGCATAAGGCAATTTTTTTAACCTCGAGCTCCCAACTATTAGCCGGTTGCGTCGTAATGTACCGAAAAGTTTCACAAGAAGAGGGAGAAAATAGAATATGTGCCTAAAAGGATAGGCGAGACAACCATGTATAATGATTTTATATTTTTCTCAACAACTCTTATTGCTCGTCTTTCCAAAGCAATTGTTTACAGGTATTTGAAGTATAAATTTTTTCTAGGAGTGGTTGTACCAGGGATCTTCGATTGGTGATTTGACGTCCTCGATGTGCGCTGTCGCTTGTGTGCTTCTGCACCTCCTAGGGAGGGGTGGACCTCAATGGGTGGTACTGTTCGTCAAACGGATCTTGCAAACAAGGTCTTGAGAAGTCACCGAAGTGTGGATGAGTTGTACGATGTTAGCAGGCCCTTGATGGTACCTGTGGTGTGTCCGAAGACATGTGATGGTAGTAGTTTGGTCCAGCCAAACATTTACCCTCTTTTTCCCCATCACCGTCAATATAATTTTGAGCGCAAAGTTGTGCCTCATTGGCACATACTTCGCTGGTCCTAGGGTTGTGCAATGGGGGGGCGAGTTCCTATTTATGGGGTGAGGAAGGTTCTGAGAGTTCGGGCTGAAACCGAGCTCGCTTCCCAACCTTGCGTGCCTTTACGGCAGGTGTCGGCGTTTGCCGATCGTCATTGTAGTGGAATTAGGATGCTAGGGCCAACGCATGTTCCTTAGTTCGGAGGGAGCGCTCTGTGTTGCCATTGACAGTAATGACCCCCTTGGGGCCGGGCATCTTGAGCTTGAGGTATGCGTAGTGTGGGACGGCGTTAAAGCGAGCGAACGCTGAATGGCCAAGGAGGGCGTGATAGCCGCTGTGGAAATGTACAATGTCAAAGATCAAATCTTCGCTTCAAAAGTTATCGGGTGAGCCGAACACTACTTCTAGGCTTACAAAGCCCATGCATCGGGCCTTGACTCCTGGGATCAATCCTTTAAAGGTAGTGTTGCTAGGTTTGGTCCTTGACGGATCTATACCGATCTTCTTCACCGTGTCTGAGTAGATCAGGTTATGGCTACTCCCTATGTCCATTAGGAGTTTAGTGAGGAGATACCCCTCTATGTTGGGGTCTAGGACGAGTGCACCCGAACCCCCATGACGGATACTGGTTGGGTGGTCTCGTCGATCGAAGGTGATTGGATACGCCGACCATCGGTTATACTTTGAGGATACAAGCTCTACGTCGTAGACCTCTCAAAGGACGCGCTTCCTCTCCTTCTTGGGTATATGGGTGGGGTATATCATATTTATGTTATGGAACGTCGCATGGGAAACAAAAAATTTCCTACGCACACGCAAGATCTATCCATGGTGATGAGCATCTACGAGAGGGAGAGTGGATCTACATACCCTTGTAGATCGCTAAGCAGGAAGCATTAAGAAACGTGGTTGGTGTAGTCGAACGTCTTCGCGATCCAAATCACCGAGCGTCCCACGATCTCATCACGATCCATCCCGTGATCCAATCACGATCCGTCCCGTGAACTCATCACGATCCGTCCTGCGATCCAATCACGATCCATCCCGCGAACTCATCACAATCCGTCCCACGAACTCATCACGATCCGTCTTACGATCTTGATCACTGTCCTTCCGATCTGGCACCGAACGGACGGCACCTCCGTGTTCAGCACACGTACAGCTCGATGATGATCTCCGCCTTCTTGATCCAGCAAGAGGGAGCAGAGAGGTAGACAAGTTCACCGGCAGCGTGACGGTGCCGCGGGGATGGTGGTGGAGCAATTCCAGCAAGGCTTCGCCTAAGCACTGCAGAAATCCGATCTAGAGGAGAAACTATGCACTGGAGGAACGGGCAACACGTGGCTAAAAATTCTGTGCAAAAAACCCTAAAACCTCCAGTATGTATAAGAGGGAGGGAGGAGGGGACTTGGCGCAAGGGCCAAGCCTCCTTGGGTCGGCCGAAGTGGGGAGGAGAGGAGGACTCCTCCTCCAATCCTAGGACTAGGATTCCTCCCTTTTTTGGCCTTTTTCCACCTTTTACCCTTTGGGCTTTTTTCCCCAGCTGCATGGGCCTTGTGTGGGACTTCCACCAGCCCACAAAGGGCTGGTATTTACTCTCCCACATCCCATGTAGCCTCTTGGGTCGAAATACCCCTCCCGATGGTCTCCCGGTACACTACCGGCACTCCCGATACAGTACCGATGAGCCCGAAACTTTTCCGGTGACCAAAATAGGACTTCCTATATATGAATCTTTACCTCCGGACCATTCCGGAGCTCCTCATGACATCTGGGATCTCATCCAGGACTCCGAACATCCTTCTGTCACCACCATACATAACTCTATACTACCGAAACGTGACCAAACCGTAAGTGTGCAGACCCTGCGGGTTCGAGAACTATGTAGACATGACCGAGACACCTCTATGGTCAATAACCAATAGCGGGACCTGGATGCCCACATTGGTTCCTACATATTCTACGAAGATCTTTATCGGTCGAACCTCTATGTCAAGGATTCAGTTAATCCCGTAAGATGTTCCCTTCGTTCTTCGGTATGTTACTTGCCCGAGATTCGATCATCGGTATCTCCATACCTAGTTCAAACTCGTTACCATCAAGTCTATTTACTCATTCCGTAATACAAGATCCTGTTACTAACACTTAGTCACATTGCTTGCAAGGCTTGCTGTGATGTTGTATTACCAAGTGGGCCCTGAGATACCTCTCCGTCACACGGAGTAACAAATCCCAGTCTTGATCCATGCCAACTCAACAGACACCCTCGGAGATACCTATAGAGTACCTTTATAGTCACCCAATTACATTGTGATGTTTGATACACACAAGGCACTCCTCCGGTGTCAGTGAGTTGCATGATCTCATGGTCATAGGAACATATACTTGACATGCAGAAAACAATAGCAATAAACTGACACGATCATATGCGATGTTTGTAGTTTGGGTCTTGTCCATCACACCATTCTCCTAATGATGTGATCCTATTATCAAATGACATCTCATGTCCATGGCTAGGAAACCTTAACCATCTTTAATCAACGAGCTAGTCGATTAGAGGCATACTAGGGACATGGTTTTGTCTATGTATCCACACATGCATCTAAGTGTCCGATCAATACAATTATAGCATGGATAGTAAACGATTATCATGAACAAGGAAATATGATAATAACTAATTTATTATTGCCTCTAGGGCATATTTCCAACAATTTACTATTTTCACCTATGGAGGAAACTTCTTTTGTCTGCCACCGATCGGACCCTGAGGCTCATCCTCGTCCTCGCTGCGTGGGCTCTTGCCTTGATCCTTAAATGCGAGTTTGTCGGCCTGTTTGAATACCCAACATTTGGGGTTGGTGTGGTTGGCGGGCTTCTCTTGAGTGCCATGGATCTGGTAAGGCCTCTCCATGATCTTGTCCAGCGGGGTGGGTCAGTCACGATTGCCTTTAGGAGGCTTCTTCCGCTGCCCGGGTCGGGAATTGAGGAAGCCGGCGTTAATGACTATTGTTGTGTCGGTGCTTATTCTTGTTGCGCTTTGGTTTCCTATTTCCGTCCTGAACTTCGGAGGTTCTGGGGTCTTCGGGGTTGTGGCTCTACTGTGCTAACCAGTTATTCTCACCCGTGCAAAAGTGAGTGATGAGTGATGTAAGGGCGGACATTGTCCTAGGTTTATCCTGGCCGAGCTTGCAAGCCAGCCATTCATCCTGGCTTCTGGGCAGTCCGGGCAGTCAACAATGTAATTTTGCTTGGTTAGGAACCGGTTTCAGAATTGCCAAGTGGACTCTCGTGGCTTCTGGACAACGTTGGTTTGGTTGGAGGAGCCCGACGGCCGGACATAGGTGCCCTGGAAGTTGGATTGGAATGCATCCTCTAGATCTTCCCAGCATCTGATGGAGTTTTTGGGGACGCTGTTTAAGCTAGCCCCTTAAGTTTTAGGGGTAGATATTTGATGGCATGGAGATCATCTCCTCGCGCCATGTGGATGTGGAGGAGGAAATCCTCAATCCATACGGCCGGGTCAGTTGTCCCGTCATACTTCTCTATGTTCATGGGTTTAAACCCCTCTGGGAACTGATGTTGCGTCACCTCGTCCGTGAAGCATAGTAGGTGGGCAGCGCCTCTGACCCGAGTTATACCGCGCCGGTAATGGGCGTCTGTTCTAGCCCGGTTTCGTTCCCGGCCTCAATTGTTGTGGTCGAGCTAGGGCTGGTACCCTTCCCGTCTATCAGGTGAGTACACTCTGGATCCGTAGATGGATCTCATATGACCTGCTCTATAGTCCAGGTCGCGTCAGAGGTCGAACCTGTCATCTGGCTCTATTTGCTCTTTTCCCCATCTTCAGGATATTGTCGGCCTATAACTGGTGTCGTCAGCCGTCCTGTCTCTTCCTTGTGGAGGGCGGTCTGGCTTGCCATATGGGGTATGTTTGGGAGACGGCATATCGGTGAGCTCGTCTTCGAATTGTGGTAGCAGCCTTCTACGTGGATAGCTCTTAGGTTGGTCCGATAGACTGGTAGCGTATCCTTCCTCAGCTGAGAGGACTCTCGTCCATCGATCGTTAAGGTTGTCCTATTCGGCTTTAAGCTGCCGCTCTTTTGCTTTCAGGCTGCGGGGTGTGGCTATAAGTTGTGCTCGAATAGTTCCTGATCTTCAAGATTATTGAGGATGGCAAAATCATCGGCTTCCGGGATGTCCTCTTCCTCGACAGGGGGGAGGTAGTTGTCATCCTCGGAATCGGTTGGATCATCGGGTTTGCGTTGGTCTTCAAGTCTCCCCTGACCCTCTAGCGGGTGTTCAGGGATATCGGGTTCACCAAGGTCCTCCGGGGTATCTCTCTCGCCGGTGCCGATGATAGCTTTCCTTCCCTTTTTGCCTTTTGACCGTATATGCAGCTTCCGGCGCCTTGACGACGCTTGACCCAGTTTGTCACCATCGTTTTTGGGTGTGTGCTCGCCATTGGCGTATGGAGTGTCCACCATGTAGATGTCGTACATGGAGGTGGCGGCCCATCGCCCAGTGTTAACGGGGGTGGGAGCGCGGTCCTCCTCATCCATGTATTTGGCCTCCTCAGAGGCATAGTCCAACATGTCAGCTAAATCTTCGATTGTGGCTACCAAGTGGGTGGTGGGTGGGACAAAAAAATTGTCTTGGCTCGCCTTGAAAGCGATCTGAACATGGATCGGGGTTGGTTTGTCGGTAATCTTCATTGACGAGATCCGATCTAGGGACTCGTTGAGAATCGAGAGCTCGATCGGATCAACCTACTCGGAGCTTTCGAAGTTTTCCTCCATTGTGTCCGTGCTGGGGGAGTGTTCGGCAAGAATAGGTATCTGGTCATCTGATACTATGGCCGGATCTGAACTAAGAGTCAGGTCATCGTCGGGGTAGATTCCATGGGCGGAACTGAAAGAGGAATCCGACGTTAAAGCCTCGGAACATTCGGGCAAGGCTACGGGCCCGGTTAGCAAGATATCGCCCCGAGAGTCTACGGAGAACTCTAGGTTCCCGAATCTGACCCCTAGTCAGGGGTGAAGCTTCCGACCCGGCCTAGATGGACGGTCGGGTCAGCGTGCAACATTATGCTGCCGAAAGTCTCCATGTTTCAGACTTCTTCATTGATGATGACGCGAGCCATCGATTCCGCTGGCGATCACATTGGAACTCTCAATGAAAGCACCAATGTCGGTGTCAAAACCGATGGATCTCGGGTAGGGGGTCCCAAACTGTGAGACTAGGATCGATGGTAACAGGAGACAAAGGAGACGATGTTTACCGTGGTTTGTGCCCTCATATGGAGGTAATACCCTACGTCCTGCTTGATTATATTGATCATATGTGGGTTACAGAGTTGATCTACCTCGAGATCGAATAGCTAAACCCTACATGAGTTGTTCTCTGTACTATAACCTAAAACCCTCCAGTTTATATAAACACCGAGGGTACCTAGGGTTTACACATGGTCATTTACACATCGAAAGGATAAACATGCTTATTCACTATTCCAAACATGGAGGATACGCCACGATTCCTGAAGCTTCCTTCCTGGAGACAGGGCCTTCAATCAATCCAATGCTCAGTAAGCGGCCCATATTGTCTGGCCAATGAAAGACAGATCGGCTTCCCGAGGACCCCTTAAACCAGGACTCCCTCAACCGTCACCATAACCAATAGCCAAGAAGTGGAAGTCAAGTATGTCCCCAGTTGTGCCTCCACTCAAGCCCCTCAGGTTAATTGTCTGTCGGGAATTGAGTTGGATCAACTGCCAATAGTATGTTAATACCCGGATGTATTTCCTGATGACCTGCCCGGAAAGCCGCCTAACTGCGACATTGAGTTCATCATTGAGCTAATGCCTGGAGCAGGACCCATCTGTAAGAAGCCCTACAGAATGGGATCTGAAGAGTTGGCTGAATTGAAGAAGCAACTAGTAGAGCAGCTTAGAAAAGGATCCATTCGCCCTAGTTCCTCCCCTTGGGGATTACCTGTTCTAATTGTGTTAAAGAGGGACGGAACTATCCGACTCTATGTCGATTACCGTTCTCAGAATGAGGTCACAATAAAGAACAACTACCCACTCCCCAAGATTGAAGACAAGTTTGATCAGCTGAATGGAGCTAAGTTGTTTTCCAAGATCGACCTCAGGCCTGGGTACTACCAGCTGAACATCAGACCCAAGACATTCCAAAGACGACATTTGTAACACGCTACGGCCTGTATGAATACACGGTCATGTCATTTGGGTTAACCAATGCCCCTGCCTACTTCATGTATCTCATGAACAAGGTCTTCATAGAGTACTTGGACAAGTTTGTTGTCATCTTCATTGATGACATACTCATCTTTGCCAAGTCTAAAGAGGAGCATGAGCAACACTTGAGATTAGTCCTAGACAAGCTTCGAGAGCACCAGCTTTATGCAAAGTTCAGTAAGTGCGAATTTTGGCTGCATGAAGTTGGATTTTTGGGCCATGTGTTGACTCCAGACAGATTCTCAATGGATCCTGCCAAGATTGAAGCCGTGATAGAATGGCAATCCCCAACCAATGTGAAGGAAGTGAGAAGCTTCCTCGGACTCGCGGGATATTACCGCAAGTTCGTCAAACGATTCTCGAGCATTGTCCGACCCATGACTCGGCTTTTGAAGCGGGACAAGAAGTTCGAATGGATGCCAAAGTGTGAAGAAAGCTTCCAAGAGCTTAAGAAGAGATTGACCACAGCCCCAATTTTGGCCACCCCCGATACTGACAAGGAGTTTCTGATATATTGTGATGCATCGGGAATAGGGCTTGGAGGTGTTCTGATGGAAGAAGGAAGAGTCATAGCATATCTATCCCTTCGGGGAAATGTCTCGCAGTGTAATGGAGTCCCTGTAGCCTGCTACGACTCGTCTACGTGCAGTGTTGACATTTATGTACCACGACATAATGGAGTCCTTTTAGCTTTCTATGACTCGTCTACACACGCTAGAGATCAACACCTGCATTGTTGGGTTATGTATGCTTGTCCCTATATGATTGTGCCACTAGGTTTCTACGACTAGTCATGCCGACCTAGGTTCTTTGACATTTGAATGCTAGTGACACATTCACATACGTGAGCCAAAATACGCAAACGGTCCCGGCCCAGGTAAGGTGGCAGCCGTGGAGATAACCGTGCGTAAGGCCGCAAAGTGATGTGATGTGTTACATGCTGGATTCTTATGGACTAGGATCTGGGTCTCGATAGTTTCAGATTGAATACACGTATGCAGACCGAGGGCAATGGTTTCTTTGCCACTAGGCCAAGCCAAAATTTGGCGCGAATGATTTTTTTTCATTGCGTTATCGCAAATGGTTGTGTATGATGACCCATGTGCTTAGTACATACAATGACTTTAGATTTGCATCTGTCATATTGGGTAAATTAACATTTTTCAAATTGGAAAATTTGGCATTTGTCGATCTAGTAAAATTGACATTTAACATCATTGTAACACTGGCATTTGTCAAATTTTGCAAGAACAAAATCACTATTACGATGCAATTTTGCAACTGAAATCCAGTACACATAGATTTCATTCATAGATTAAGCAGTGGTGTGTTTACGAAACAGTTCAACTCGGTAGTTGAACTAAACAAACTTCTTCCCAATTGTTGCCAACCACGTACTCAAATAGCTAGTTCAACTATATATACTAGCTAATTTAAAGTACGTGGTACAGTTCAACCATATCTATAGTTAGATGAACTGAACAAAATACCCCCTAAATACTAGTACTGTGGTGGGGTTTTGTACTACTTCCAGCAACCTCTCCTCCACCAAGTGCATTCAGTAAGAATAAGAGGAGGAGGAGGAGCCTACTGACGACCTGGAGGAGTCAAATCCGTAACGCGGCGACGAGACTCCGCCGCTCCTGATGCGCCTCCCAGAAGCTACATGACTCGACATAGATCTCGTCATTCCATGCCACCGCTGCAGCATCTACTGCAGATACGACAGCGGAGAGCCTCTTTGCATGCTCGACCTGGCACGCCTCCTCCTTGTGTAGGTAGTTGATGTATCGTGTAAGGCCGCTGAAACAAAAGCCGAGAGGCTGGGCATTCCCGATGGCCTCCTCCTACCCTCGGGCCATGGTGGTGGACTAGGTGATGGCCCCGACGTCTAACGGTGGGGTGACAGCCAAGGCGGACAAAGGTGTGGTGGCATCTTAGGCGGCCGTTGTTGGGGTGGCGACAACGCTGACCGGCGATGGGGTGGCGACCATGATGGACGCTGCCAGCAACTCCCTTCAAGCAACGGTGGCAGAGCATGTGGTGGGTGGCGTGTGGACACCCAACTAGGACGCCACATGTACTACACGCTTCCGGGAGTCCGCCAATGAAGCGATGCAGCCTCCCAGCTGGAGTAGTCCTCTAGTGGAGTGGGAGAGCGACAACGACGAACGGATGCCATTGGCAATAGGGAGAGAAACAAATTAGTTAAGCTATCTTGAGAGAGGGGATGAATGCGGTGTGCAGATGCCAGCCATGAGGGTTTATAAAGCAGGCTGCCAAGCATTGAGGGTTTGTGGGATTTTGATGAGCCATGCGGGAGGCTAAAAGAAACGCCTGCACGCTCCGAGCATGCACTGGAATCCTTGGGCAGAAACAAGGTGACAAGACGGGACAGAGGATGGAGTAATCACAAGTACACAAATGATTAATAATAATTAAAAAGTTTGTGTTTTATTACATAGAAAACGGCCATTCTATATGCACCGTCCCGAACTGCTCTACACATGAGGCTGCCACGATGCGCTCTACTCACGTCCATGCACACGTGCTCTGCCAGCATCCCTTTGTTGGGGAATGATTGCATGGGAAACAAAAAGTTTCCTATGCACATGCAATATCTATCCATGGTGATGATCATCTATGAGTGGGAGAGTGTATCTACATGCCCTTCTAGATCGCTAAGCGGAAATTGGAGGTGGAGGAGTCCTACTCCAATCCTATTAGGAGTAGGCTTCCTCCTCTCCACTTGGAAACCCTTTCCACCTTTCCACCTTTGGTTTTTTTCCCACCCTTAGCCGCATGGGCCTTAGTGGGGGTTCGCCCAGCCCACTAGGGGCTGGTTTGACTCCTCCCATAGCCCATGAGGTCCTTTGGGTCAAGACACCCCTCTCTGTCGGCGTTCTGGGAATGGGGGTACCCAGACCTGCCTCCCTGCGGCCCAGGGCATGGCTCACTTCATCGATCGAGCATGGCAGGGCGTGGCCTCACCCAAGACAAGGTCCGACCGAGCATGGCGTCAGGACCAGCAAGGGATGGGCCTCCTCAGGCCCCCTCCAGAACAGCGGAGATCTCTACGCAACGCTCGGCCTCGGGAGTCAAGGGTGACGCAATGAAGGACATGCGGGCGCCAGCATGCTAGGCGTCGTAGTTTCCCCTTTGGTGGAAAGGGAACAAGGATGTACGCCGATTCCCAAAGCACCCCTAGAGGTTTCCATTCAGGTGCAACAAGACCACAACCACCCGCCCCACAGGGGGAATGTCATCGCTAAGCCCATCCCTACGCCGTCAACAACTACTTTGCCCGCGAAGACCGCCTTTGGGCAAGGCAAGCACGTACTCTTATCACCCTTAAAAATTGGCCGTTGTGGGATCCCTTCCTGCCATTGTGATAAGGGAAGAGGACCCGAGCCACTGCTACATATAGAGGGTAGGCTGCACCGTAGAGAATGATCCGATCCATTCCACCATCCTCCCAACACCAAGCCAGAGAGAGCCTCGAACACATCAAAGGGAGCCCTCATGAGGTCCCAAAACACTGTACTAGTTCATCCACATCACCTCTAGAGAGGAAATCCTCCAAAGCAGGAGTAGGGTATTACACTTCGCAGTGGCCCGAACCTGGGTAAGCTGTCGTGTTTATCTTCTTCCTCATCATCGTGCGAGTTTCCTATTGTGTTCATCGAGTAGCGAGCTAGGTTGCGAGAGTCTGCAGGGGATCTTTGCACATGCCCCTGTGTTCGAATTTTAAGGGCTTTGCGGAGCCCGAAATCTGACATTTCGCGTGCCAAGTAGGGGGCATGTCGAGGTCTTCTCCAAGCTTTGTTCTTCCAAAGCTTCGCCACACCGATTGCCGGCACTCAACAAGCTTCTCCCGGCCGCGGCGGGTCATTTCCCGTAAACCCCACCGCGGCTGTCGAAGGCCGACCGAGCAGTCAGTATGAAGTCACTAGCATCACCTCCACCGTCACCATAAATCTTGTTGCTCAAGCACACGGCGGGCAACCGGCGCCCCCAGCCCCGGTGGCGCGCCACACCTACGTGGGAGATCTCAACATGCATGATGCACTATTGCTGGCAAGCGAGATGTTTCACCACCAACCAACACACGGGGGCTTCGACGCATGGGCCAATCACAACACGAAGCTGGTCACCGTCGCACAGAGGGCCATCTCCCCTCACTCTCCCTCAAGGCCACAAGCGCTAGGCACAGGAGGGTGGCATGCCGTGTCGGCTCCCCAGCCTGCTGACGGGGAACCCTTCCAGTGCCGGATGGGTCCGAGCGAGGCATGCCACATGATGTGCTCCTCCTCCTATGAATCCTGGTGACTGGTTTCGAGGCACAGTCCAACCACGCCCACCAGGCACACGGAGGGAACGATAGGGCACCCAACGCGCTCACCGACACGCATCTCAGCATCCCAGCTAGCCCTCAATAGCCCATGCTGACCAGGCGGGAGCGCGCCATTCAGCGCAATGAGCAGGCGGCGAAGGCGTCCGGACAAACGAGCAACAGCGGCAAAGGCACATCGGGTCACCAAGGGAGCAATCCACACAAGGGGACGTGCAGCCCACCCAACAGCGGTGGCAGAGGTAAGAAACTCTGCTCTGAGGCCCGGCGCAGGTGAAAGCACATTTGCTCCCTCGGTGGTTTTGATAATTAATAACAACATATAAGTCATTGAACTAATGTTTCCACCACGTATATTTCAGGAAAAGTTCAATGATAGGGATGACAAAAGGATTGTGGAATTACCCCAAGATTCAAGGAAATAGGTTGGCCAAGCTTCAAGCAAGTGGACTCTACATTTTACATTTGTGAGAAATCACTTTTTGTCCATAGGAAAGCCAATACTATTACAAGGGGGTAAAGTTTTGATGATGGACAATATGCTCAAATGTGCACAAAGTGACAAGTCACCAAAACATCCACAAAGTCTCCCACCAAAGTCTGTCCAAAGCCATATATGCAAAATCGGTGCAACCAACATTCCTATCCTGGTGCCACCGATTTCTAAACCCTAGAAAGACTCAACCAAACCCTAACACTTCGGTGCAGCCGACACTCCACTCGGTGCCACCGATTTGGGTTGCCAAGTTTGTGTCACGCAGAGTTCTCATTTTTTGTCCCACCCAAAATGGTGAATCGGCATCATTGAGTTTGGTAATCTGACGGTTGGTCACCTTGTCATTGCAACTGAGATTTCTATATCGGTCTCACCGAGATTCAAAAGTTGCTAACTTTAAGTCACTTTGGTACCATTGAGATTTACACATCGGTGTCACCGAGTCCGACTTATTGTGTTGTGAGAGCCTAGCTTAATAGGAATGATAGACTACTCATATCAACAAGGAATTCCTTATTTTCCGGGAGCCCACTCGAAAAGAACTCCAAAGTTAAGCGTGCTTGGCTTGGAGCGATTCTAGGATGGGTGACCGATCGGGAAGTTGGTCCCGGGTGCGAACGACTAAGGACAAAGTGCACAGGAAGGACTAGTGTTGGTCTGTGGGGCCAGTCTAGATCCCGCCAGGCGTAACGGGGTGTTACAATTGGTATTAGAGCCGACCCTTGCGGTTACACGGGCATGCACGGGTCAGGTGCATGGGCATGTGGCACATGGCGTGTGTGGCCCGTCGGGGCACACAACATGGCACATGTGCTGGACTAGACGCGCATACGTGTGCCAAAAGGGAACCTTCCTGATGGGTCGACGAGGACGTCGGTTCCATTGAGTGGGGGTGTATGTGAGAGCCTGGCTTAATAGGAATGATAGACTACTCATATCAACAAGGAATTCCTTCTTTTTCGGTAGCCCACTCGAAAAGAACTCCAAAGTTAAGCATGCTTGGCTTGGAGCAATTCTAGGATGGGTGACCGACCGGGAAGTTGGTCCCGGGTGCGCACGAGTGAGGACAAAGTGCGCAGGAAACACTAGTGTTGGTCTGTGGGGCCAGTCTAGATCTTGCCAGGCGTAATGGGCTGTTACATGTGTGTAACGGTTGGATTTTTGGAGATGCCTAGATATACCCCTCCACCACCACCTACTTGAGAGATAAGCACTCAGAACTATTCCATACCTAACCTACTCAGTTTTCTGAGAGAGAACCACCTAGCCTTGTGTTGAGATCAAGATATTCCACTCCTACCATATGGATCTAGATTTCTAGCCTCCCCAACTTGCTTTCCACCAATCCCATCTCTTCTACCAAGACAAATCTGTGAGAGAGTGATTGTGTGTCGAGGAGTCTACAAGAGCAAGGAGTTCATCATCACTATCGAGCCTATTACCTTTTGGAGGGGGGTGCCTCCTAGTTTGGTTAGGTGTCGCCTGGGAACCTCCTACTTCGTGTTGTGGAGTGAACTAAGAAGTTTGTAAGGGCAAGGAGATCACCTACTTCATGAAGATCTACCCATAGCAAGGCTAGTCCTTTGTGGACGGAAGCCGCATGGAATAGTCAAGGTTACTTCTTCATGGAACCCTCTGTGGGTAGAGCCCTCCATGGACTCTCGCGACCGTTACCCTCCGTGGGTTGAAGACTCCATGAACATGGACGTACGATAGCACCACCTATCGGAACCACGGGAAAAATCATCGTGTCATCACTTGTGTTTGTTTTCCTACCCCTCTATTTATTTACATGTGCAATGTCTTTACTTTCCGCTGCTACACTCTTAGACATGCATGTGTAGGGTGTTACTTGACATGCTATGAATGCTAAAACTTGCTAGGAATTAAAATTGAGAAAATGGCAAAACTTTTAGTTGGTCAAGTAGTCTAATCAACCCCCCTCTAGACCTACTTTCGATCCTATAGCAGGAGGGTCTATGAGTGACACGCACGAGGCGGTTTCCAGCCACCTGCCAGGAGGGACAGCCCCCGACGCACCGACAGTCGACTCAGGAGGGGGATCGAGCACTTACGTGGAACCCTATGTACCATGCTACATCGTACCGCCTGGCGAGGAGGTGGATCAGGCGCCCACCGCTGGCGCCGCCACCTTCCAAGAGTAAAGGGCGCCCCCGAGCCTGCAGGACGCGGTGCAAGCCGGCGACCCCGTGGGCAAGCAACGCAAGATGAAGCCTTCAGGCCTCGGGCGCAATGATCTTGGGGGAGCAGCAAGACAAAGCAGCACGGACCACCTGTGACAAATATAGAGTAGGCACGGCCTCAGGAGGATGGGCCTCCTGAGGCCCTCAGGACCTTGTCCATGTGGTGCAAGAGCGTCTCATGGGGCATTCTTCATCAACAAAACACCCTTATGGCCGCGCCGATGCATCGTGCTCATGTTTGGGCCGTGGGAGCAATTCTGTGGTCACGCAGGGAACGATGCATTCGGCTTAGGGTCTTAAGGGCACGCAACCGGGTAGAAATGCACGGGATGATCCTCAACGGAGTTGGGAGCCACCAGACTGTGCACGTGGGGGCTTGTCCAGCTATCTACGGCCGTGACACTCTCGCGTAATAATGAGTGAGCTATATACGCCCGGAGCCCCCCGAGGACATGGAGGGGTTCCTCCCACGCAATGTGGTAGCCACAGCCCAGAGCTGGCGGAGAAGACAACACTGCCCATCAATGGCTATGCCCATGCAACGTGGATGCCCTACGCTCAGTGCTGGGGGAATATGAAGGCTAGCTTAGGAGCTGGACGCGGCATTTTCTTGCTTCTTTTTGATGTTCAAGTTGCCATTTTTTGGAATGAAGTCTGAGAAATTTCAAAACTTCATATTTAAAAAAGGGGCGCGGACTTTTCTCTATGCATTTCCTCGTTTGAAGTCTCTCTTTCTGAATGGTGTTTCACAATGAGCAAAATGCTCCGCGCCGCCCCGAGGCACCACAAGCTGGATGGCGAGGACTTGCCGCCTCAGGGGCACTCAATTTTTAGCTATCGACCCCTGCTCGGGGGCTCCGACCGCAGCACAACATCACATCATGGAGTCTCGGGAGGCCCCAGGGCTTCCGGAGGCGACACTCGGAGGAACGGAATGGGGGATCACTCAAGCGTCAAAGGGGGATCCTGAGCAGTATGCCTTAGGAGACTTACCGGTCATATGGCCCACTCGACCCCCTGATGTCGTCCTTGGTTTCTGGTTGGCATCAGGACTGTCGGGGCCTCGTCGTATGAAGTGCGTCCTTGGTTTCCGTTTCGTACCAAATGGTGGTGGGGAAATGCGCAGGACTAGGACCTGTCGACGTAGAGCGGTTTGAGCGTCGAAAAGGGGCTCCTGAGCAGCATGCCTCAGGAGCCTTACCGGTAACATAGCCACTTGCCCCCCTTGATGTCGTCCTCGGTTATCTGGTCGGCATCAAAGGTGTTGGGGCTTGACCCTGCGGCTGTGTCCCTTCGGGCGTATGTCGCAGCGATCGGGAAATGAACGAGACAGGGACCTACAGAAGCAGAGTGCCGAAAGGGCCCCCAGACCGTTCAGAAGTCAGGGATGGCGATCCCGAACGGAGTCACGGCTCAATGGAACGGCCCCGTCATGCCTCGCAAAGCGTAGGATCGTTGTTGTCATACAAAGCTAAGTACACTACCGTACCAATCATGAGCATCTCGGCCTAATAACGACTCCGAGGGCGGAATAAGGATTAAGCACACTAATGTAAGGATGCAGGAACTATGCTCACCACGTGCGGCTACCGAGGCCCCTGAGGAATGAAGCAACAAGGAAAGCGACACACGGAGAGGGGCTCGATCACAACGAGACGCAAGGCCCGGGGCCCGACAGAAGCGACGGCTACGAGTCATCCCTCAAGGGGGAGAGCCTTGCGATGGTCGTACTAGTGGCTGACACAGGGCTGCATCAATGACGACACCAACCTATGCCATGAGCAGCGAGCAACTAGCGGATCAAGGAAGAAAATAAGACATCAAAGATAACATGCAAAAGATTAACGCCCAACAAGGCAGAGTTCTTCTTCAAGCATTATAGGTACCGGTAAGGGGGAACAAAGGGCTCCTAAGAGGAGAAGTCATCGTCGCCGCACGTGTCGCCGGCTGGCTTGGTGCCGGAGTCATCCTCCCCACTGGAAGAGGGAACCATATGAATCGCTCCACCATGGCCTCCACGTGCGGGCGGACCTTGTCCCAGAGGGGGCACTGGACACCGTCGAGCACTGGCTCCCCGACGCGCTCGAGGTTGAGCTATGGGGCGAGACTATGGAGGTAGGAGAAGACGAGCGTCAGGACGAGGTCCAGAAGGTCGCGTGCATCAGACACGCTACCCGCGTCCATGCGGGAGACGCGGGTCTCCAGCGCCTCCACCACCTTCTGGAAGAACTCAAGGTATCCCCTGTCACCGCACACGTTCAGCAGTGTGGGAGCGTCCCCAACGAACCGGCTCACCCCGCGGCCGGCGATGCCTCGAAACTATTTGGCCTACTGGAACTCCAACAACATGGTGTGCACTGCCTCGTTCTTGTCAGCCCGCACGGCGTTGGCCGCCTCCTGGACTTGTGTCTGGAGGGACGCCAGCTCTGCCCGGGCCTCTTCCTCGCCCCAGAGGGCGGCTTCGAAGGCGGCCTCGGCGGTGGTCAGCCGGGCCTCCAGCGTCTCCACCTCCTCCTGAAGCTCGCCAAGCTTGCCCTTCTTGGCCGCGGGCGTCCTGGAAGGAAGAGGGGATCATGCTCGGGACGTTGAGCAGAAGAACCAGAGAAGAAGGAGGCGGCAGAATACTTACTCGTCGACCAGGGCCCACCACTGGCGAACGTACACCGACCATGAGGGCCCCCTGCCGCTGCCTCTAGAGGAGGACGAGGGAGCCGGAGGAGCCACGCATTTCCCTGCGCCCATACCGCTTCCTCCGGATGCCATGAAGGACAAGACAATGGGAAGGAAAGAGGGTTTTTGTCGGAAGAGCAAAGGAAACAAGGAGAAATCTCAAGACTGCAATGCCCTTCCCTTGCCATGGGCGGGGCGTATTTATAGGCGTAACCGCGGCCACGAGGCGTCGTGGGAGAGCAGGCATCATGTGCCTCTTGGGCGGTGCGAAGAGGTTCGGTCAATGCAGCACCATCCATGTCGCCTCTCTAGCCCTTTGAGGGATTGCATCCGGTCGGCCCGAAGCAGCAGCAACATTCAAGGGGAAGCAATGATGGCCGACGCTGCACCCGGGCATTGCGTCAATTTGACTGGGAGCGGTTCTGAACGCCCCCGGGGAGCGGAGGCGCCGCCGCCGAGGTGTGCGACGCGTGCAGGGCCTAGCCCGCAGGCGTTTGGGGCCCGCGGCGATTCGGGCCATCCTACAGGCTTTGCCCGTAAGCGAGCTTGATCACGCCTTGGGCCCAGGGGCTATTGTCTGCTTTCTGGGAACGGGGGTACCCAGACCTCCCTTCCTGCGGCCCATGGCATGGCTCACTTCATCAACCGAGCATGGCCGGGCGTGTCCTCACCCAAGACAAGGCCCTCACGAGGGCCCTAGCCTCACGAGGAGGAATGGCATCAGGACCAACAAGGGATGGGCCTCCTTAGCCCCCATACGAAGCAGCGTAAATCTCTATGCAAGGCCTGGCCTCGGGAGTCAAGGGTGACGCAATGAAGTATAGACAGGTGCCTGCGCGCCAGGCGGCGCAGTGTCCCCTTTGGTGCAAAGCGATCAGGGACGTACGCGGATTCCCGAAGCACCTCCCAAAGGTTTCCATTCCGGTGTAACAAGACCGCAACCACCCGCCCTGCAGGGCGGATGTCATCACTGAGCCCACCCCTGTGCCATCGACAGCTACTTTGTAGGTGAAGACCGCCTTTGGGTAGGGCGAGCACGTACTCTTGTCCCCCTTCAATATTGGCCGTTGTGGGATCCTTTCCCTCCATTGTGATAAGGAAGAGGACCCGAGCCACCGCTATATATAGAGGGTAGGCTGCACCGTAGAAAAGGATACGATCCATTCCACCATCCACCCAACACCAAGCCACGGAGAGCCTCGAACACATCGAAGGGATCCCTCATGAGGTCCTAAAACACTGTACTAGTTCATGCACACCACCTCCTCGAGAGGCAATCCACCAAAGCAGGAGTAGGATATTACGCTTCGCAGCGGCCCGAACCTGGGTAAACTGTCATGTTCATCTTCTTCCTCGTCATCGTGCGATTTTGTTGTTGTGTTCATCGAGTAGTGAGATAGGTTGGGCGATGCTGCAGGGGATATTTGCAGATGCCCCTGTGTTCGAATCTTAAGGGCTTTGCGGAACCCAAAATCCGACACTCCCGATGGCCCCCAATACCCTCCCAGCACTCCCGGTAAACTACCGAAGTACGCAAAACTTTTCCGGTGACCAAAGCAGGACTTCCTATATATCAATCTTTACCTCCGGACCATTTCAGAGGCCCTCGATATGTCCAAGATCTCCTCCGGGACTTATAAAAACCTTCAGTCACCACCATACATAACTCTACTATACTGAAATGTCACCGAACCTTAAGCGTGCAGACCCTGATGGTTCGAGAACTATGTAGCATGAACGAGACACCTCCACGGTCAATAACCAATAGTAGGACCTAGATGTTCATATTGGTTCCTACATATTCTACAAGGATCTTTATTGATTGAACTTCTATGTCAAGGATTCAGTTAATCTCGTACGTTGTTCCCTTTGTTCTTCGGTATGTTACTTGCCCTAGATTTGATCGTCGGTATCTATATACCTAGTTCAATCTCGTTGCCGGCAAGTATCTTTACTCGTTCCGTAATACAAGATCCTTTGTCTAACACTTAGTCATGTTGCTTGCAAGGCTTATTGTGATGTTGCATTACCGAGTGCGCCCTGAGATACCTCTTGTCACACGGAGTAACAAATCGCATTCTTGATCCATGCCCACTCAACAGACACCCTCAAAGATACCTATAGAGCATCTTTATAGTCACCCAGTTACGTTGTGACATTTTATACAAACAAGGTTTTCCTCCGATGTTAGTGAGTTGCATGATCTCATGGTCATAGGAACAGATACTTGACATGTAGAAAACTATAGCAAGAAACTGACACGATCATATGCTATGTTAATAGTTTGGGTCTTGTCCATCACATCATTCTCCTAATGTTGTGATCCAGTTATCAAATGACATCTCACGTCTATGGCCAGGAAACCTTGACCATCTTTGATCAATGAACTAGTTATCTAGAGGCATAATAGGGACACAGTGTTGTCGATGTACCCAGACATGTATTTGAGTTTCGAGTCAAAACAATTATAGCATGGATAATGAATGATTATCATTAACAAGGAAATATAATAATAATCAATTTATTATTGCATATAGGGCATATTTCCAACAGTCTCCCACCTGCGCTTGAGTCAATAATCTAGTTCACATCAGCATGTGATTTATATTGTTATGAATCTATCACCCAGTGAGTTCTGGGGTTCAATCATGCTTTGCACGTGAGAGAGGTCTTTATTCAATGGTTCCGCGATAGTCAGATCCGTGTGTACTTTGAAAATCTCTATGTCATACTGTAGATACTGCTACGACACTCCACTTGGAGCTACTCCAAATGGCTTCTCCACTATACGTATTCGGATTGCTGTTAAAGCTTCCATCGACGTAACCCTTTATGATGAACTCTTTAGAACCTCCATAATTGAGAAATATTTCCTTAGTCCTCTAGTTACTAAGGATAATCTTGACCGTTCTCTAGTGATCCACTCTGGGATCACTCTTGTACCCTTGACAGACTCATGGCAAGGCACACATAGGTGCGGTACACGACATGGCATACTATACAGAGCCTATGCAAAAGGCATAGGGTACGACCTTCGTACTTTCTCTTTGTTATGCCGTGGTCGAGCTTTGAGTCTCACTCAACCCCACACCTTACAAATCAGGCAAGAACTCTTTCTTTGACTGATCCATTTTGAACTATTTCAAAATCTTGTCAAGGTATGTACTCATTGAAAGTTTTATGAGACGTCTTGATCTACCTCTATAGATCAAGATGCCCAATATTTAAGTAGCTTCATTCCAGGTTTTCCTTTGAAAAACTTCTTTTCAAACAACCCTTTATGCTTTCCATAAATTCTACATCATTTCTGATCAATAATATGTCATCCACATATAGTTATTAGAAATTCTATAGTGCTCCCACTCACTTTATTGTAAACACAAGTTTCTCATAAACTTTGTATAGACTAAAAAACTTTGATCACCTCATCGAACTGTATATTCCAACTCCGAGATGCTTGTTCTAGTCCATAGAAGGATCGCTGGAGCTTGCATACATTTTAGCATCCTTAGAACTGTCAAAACCTTCGGGTTGTATCACATACAACCTTTCCTCACGAATATTGTTAAGGAAACGATGTTTTGACATCCATCTGCCAGATTTCATAATCAAAAAATGCAGCAACTCCTAACATAATTCCAACAAACTTTAGCATCCCTACGAGTGAGAAAGTCTCATCGTAGTCAACTCCTTGAATTGTGAAAAACCCTTTGACATAAGTTGAGATTTATAGACGGTGACATTACCATTCGCGTCCGTCTTCCTTTTAAAGATCGTCTTGTTTTGAATGGCCTTTCGCCCTTTAGGTAATACTTCCAAAGCCCATACTTTGTTTTATTACATGGACCCCATCTCGGATTGCATGGCTTCTAACCATTTCTCGGAATTCGAGCCCATCATTGCTTCTCCATAGCTCGTAGGTTCATCGTTGTCCAACAACATGACCTCTAAGACAGGGTTGCCATACCACTCAGGAGCACTGCACGTCCTTGTCGACCTACGAGGTTTGATAGTAACTCTATCCAAAACTTCATGATCATCATCATTAACTTCCTCTTCAACTAACATAGGCTCCATAGAAACAACTTTCTGTGATGCTCTACTCTCTGGTTGAAACAAAGGTTCAACACCCTCATCAAGTTCTATCTTCCTCCCACTCAATTCTTTCGAGGAAACCTCTTTCTCGATAAAGGACTCGTTTTAGCAACAAACACTTTGGGCTTGGATCTAAGAAAGAAGGTTTACCCAAGTGTTATGTTATGATATTCTATGAAGATGCATTTGTTTGCTTTGGGTTCAAGCTCATTAGGTGAAAACCATTTTTCACATAAGCATCGCAGCCCCAAACATTAAGAAATGACAACCTAAGTTTCCGCCAAACCAAAATTCATACGGTGTCATCTCAACGGATTTAGATGGTGTCCCTTTTAAAGTGAATGTAGTTGGCTCTAATGCGTAACCCCAAAACGATAGTGGCAAATCGATAAGAGACATCATAGTTTGCAACATATCCAATAAAGCACGACTACGACATTCGGACACACCATCATACTATGGTGTTCCAGCTGGTGTGAGCAGTGAAACAAATTCCACATTGCCTTAAGTTGTATACCAATACTCGTAACTCAGGTATTTACCTCCATGATCATATCGTAGATATTTTATCTCCTTGTCATGATGATCTCAAACTTCACTCTGATTTTGTTTGAACTTTTCTAACATTCCAGACTTGTGTTTCATTAAGTAAATATCCCCATATCTACTCAAATCAGCAGTGAAGGTAGGAAAATAACGATATCCACCGCATGGTACAACACTCATTGCATGGAATACATCAACATGTATCATTTCCATTAAGTTACTTGCCCGCTCTACCATACCGGAAAAACGGGGCCTTAGTCATGCTGCCCATGAGGCATGGTCTGCATGTCTCAACCCATTCGCAATCGAATGAGTTCACAGATCCATCAGCATGGAGTTTCTTCATGTATTCGACACCAATATGACATTTAGAGGCAGTGCCACAAGTATGTGGTACTATCATTATTAACTTTGTTTTTTTGGCATAAATATTATGAACATGTGTATCACTACGATCAAGATTTCAATAAACCATTCTCATTGGGTGCATGACCATTGAAGGTATTATTCATGTAAACGGAATAACCATTACTCTATAACTTAAATGAATAATATTATTGCAATAAACATGATCTAATCACGTTCATGCTCAACGCAAACAAAAAATAACATTTCTTTAGGTTCACCACTAATCCCGAAGGTAGAGAGAGCATGCGATGGTGGTCACATCAACCTTGGAAACACTTCCAACACTCATTGTCACCTCACCCTTAACTAGCCTCTGTTTATTCCATAGCTTTTATTTCGAGTTACTAACTTTTATCAACCGAACCGGTATCCAATACCCAGATGCTACTAGGAGTACTACCAAGGTACACATCAATAACACGTATATCACATATACTTTTCTTGACGTTGCCAGCCTTCTTATCTACCAAGTATCTAGGGTTGTTCCGCTTCAGCGACCGTTCTCCACATAATAGAAGCACTTAGTCTCGGGTTTGGGTTTAACCTTGGGTTTCTTCACTGGAGCAGCAACTAACTTTCCATCCATGAAGTTTCCCTCCTAGGCCTCGCCCTTCTCGAAACTAGTGGTTTCACTAACCACAAACACTTGATGCTCCTTCTTGATTTCTACCTTTGCGGTGCCAAACATCGCGAATAGCTCGGGGATCATTATTTCCATACCTGGCATTTTATAGTTCATCATGAAGCTCTAGTAGCTTAGTGATGGTGACTAGGAGAACTATATCAATCACTCTCTTACCTGGAAGATCAACTCCCAGTCGATTCAACATATTGTAGTATCCAGACAATCTGAGAACATGCTCATCGATTGAGCTATTCTCCTTCATCTTGCAGGCAAAGAATCTTGTTCGAGGTCTCATACCTCTCAACACGAGCACGAGCCTAAGATGCCAATTTCATCTCTTAGAGCCGGTCTGGTAAGCCACACCCGGGGGGGTTACCTAGGTTCAGGCCGCACGGATGCGTAAAACCCTACTCCTGCTTGGTTATATTGATCGTGTTCTAGGGTTCCAGCTACAGGAGCACCATGAATGACTGCTACATGAGCTTGGTAACCTCCGGTCGTCTAAGTATCGAAAAAGCCAATCCCCTTTTTCTATAACTCCATGGGCCTCCTTTTATACCTAAGGGCATCCCAACAGTGGCGTATAGTGTGCACACGGGATGCACAGTGCTACAGTCCTATCGCACCTAACTCTGACGGAGTAGGACAAGAGCATTTAATGCTCCATCAGGTGCCTCGGTCCGTCAGTGGGATGGGACGAGGGATCGTCCCATCGGCGCCGCTTAGCTCCCTCCAACATCGACGCCGCGACACGCGTCCAGGTGAATCGACACCTGGCCTATGCGCTGGCGGTGCTTGCTGGGGCCTTCCCTTGCTAGGACCTTACCTTGTCATGGGCCTCGCTACACCTGGAGGCTCTACAACACTCCCAGCAAGGTCTTGCTGGTAGTCTTGAGTCTTTTGTGCTGGTGCTTGACAAGTCTTTGCTGGGCCTTGCCGCCGGGGCGGCTACTACAACCCATGCACGAGTAAAGGGGCACTAGATGGCCCAAAAACTCTAGTGCACCGACACGCTGGCTTTCACCCGTTGTATGTGAACGTAGAGTCTATCACACCCGATCATCACGGGGTGTCTCGACATGACAAACTTTCACAACGGTGCACACTCAGGGAGAACACAATTTATCTTGAAATTTAAGTGAGGGATCACCTTATAATGCTACCGTTGTCCTAAGAAAAATAAGATGCATAAAAGGATTAACATCACATGCAAATCATAAGTGACATGATATGGCCATGAACTTGTGCTTTTGATCTCCATGTACAAAGCACCGACATGATCTCCATCATCACCGGCATGATACCATGATCTCCATCAACGTGTCACCATCGAGGTTGCCATGCGGGCTATTGCTTCCCCGACTATTGATAACTCATAGCGATAAAGTAAAGAAAAAACAGTGAAAATAATTGAAGACAACCCTATGGCTCCTGGCGGTTGTTGTACTCAGTGACATGCAAGTCGTGATATTCTATACAAAACATGATCATCTCATACATCACATATATCTCATCATGTAATTGGCCATATCACTCACAACATACCCTACAAAAACAAGTTAGACGTCCTCTAATTGTTGTTGCAAGTTTTACGTGGCTTCTATGGGTATCTAGCAAGAACAATTCTCACCTACGCAAAACCACAACGGTGATACACAAATTGCTATTTAACCTTCTCAAGGACCACCTTTATCAAATCAGATCCAACTAGAGTAGGAGAGACAGACACCTGCCAGCTATGTTTATGCAACAAAGTCATATGTCAATTGATGGAACCGGTCTATCATAAGCGTACGAGTAAGGTTGGTTAGGGATGCTTCATCCCACAATACAGGTGAATCAAAACCCGACCAAGGGAGGAAGCAATCTGAGCATCAACGCCCACAAACTCCTTTGTGTTCTACTCGTGATCTCATCTACACATAGACATAGCTCATGATTCCACTGTTGGGGAACTTTGCATGGGAAACAAAAAATTCATATGCACACGCAAGATCTATCCATGTTGATGAGCATCTACGAGAGGGAGAGTGGATCTACATACCCTTGTAGATCGCTAAGCGGGAACCGTTAAGAAACGCGGTTGATGTAGTCGACATCTTCATGATCCAAATCACCGAGTGTCCCGTGATCCTATCATGATCCATCTCACGATCCAATCATGATCTGTCCCACGATCAAATCACGAATCATCTTGCAATCCTGATCATGGTCCTTCCGATCTAGCGCCGAACGGACGACACCTCCACGTTCAGCACACGTACAGCTCGATGATGTTCTCTGCCTTCTTGATCCAGAAAGAGGGGGTAGAGAGGTAGATGAGTTCTCTGGCAGCGCAACGGCTTGGCGGCGGCGGTGGTGGAACTATTCCGGTAGGGCTTCGCCTAAAGGGCAACCCGGTGCATGTAGCTCCCGCTTGCGCAGGGTCCGGGGAAGGGTCCGACCACTTTGGGTCTATAGTACGCAGCCTTTCCCTGCATTTCTGCAAGAGGCTGTTTCCAGGACTTGAACCCGTGACCTCATGGTCACAAGGCAGCAGCTTTACCCACTAAATCCTGTAGTATATATAGGAGGGAGAGAGGGGAGGAGGCAGCCTCAAACCCTCAGGGGTTGGCCGAAATTAGAGGTGGAGGAGTCCTACTCCAATCCTACTAGGAGTAGGATTCCTCCTCTCCACTTGGAAACCCTTTCCACCTTTCCATCTTTGGGTTTTTCCCACCCTTAGCTGCATGGCCCTTAGTGGAGGGTTCCGCAAGCCCACTAGGGTCTGGTTTGACTCCTCCCACAGCCCATGAGGTCCTTTGGGTCGAGACACCCCTCCCGATGGCCCCCGGTACCCTCCCAGCACTCACGATACACTACCGAAGTACCCGAAACTTTTCTGGAGACCATAACATGACTTCCTATATATCAATCTTTACCTCCAGACCATTCCGGAGCTCCTCGTGACATCCAGGATCTCATCTGGGACTTCGAACAACCTTCGGTCACCACCATACATAACACTACTATACTGAAACGTCCCCGAACGTTAAGTGTGCAGAACCTGTAGGTTCGAGAACTATATAGACATGACCGAAACACCTCCACGGTAAATAACTAATAGCGGGACCTGGATGCCCATATTGGTTCCTACATATTCTATGAAGATCTTTATCGGTTGAACCTCTATGTCAAGGATTGAGTTAATCCCGTGCGCTGTTCCCTTTGTTCTTCGGTATGTTACTTGCCCGAGATTCGATCATTGGTATCTCTATACCTCATTCAATCTCCTTACCGGCAAATCTCTTTACGCATTCCGTAATACAAGATCCCGTGGCTAAAACTTAGTCACATTGCTTGCAACGCTTATTGTGATGTTGTATTACAGAGTGGGCCCTGAGATACCTCTCCGTCACACGGAGTAACAAATCCCAGTCTTGATCCATACCCACTGAGCAGACACCCTCGGAGATACCTATAGAGCATCTTTATAGTCACCCAGTTACGTTGTGACATTTGATACACACAAGGTATTCCTCCGGTGTTAGTGAGTTGCATGATCTCATGGTCATAGGAACAGATACTTGACATGCAGAAAACTATAGCAATAAACTGACACGATCATATGCTATGTTAATAGTTTGGGTCTTGTCCATCACATCATTCTCCTAATGATGTGATCCCATTATCAAATGACATCTCATGTCTATGGCTAGGAAACCTTGACCATATTTGATCAACGAACTTGTTAACTAGAGGCATACTAGGGACACATTGTTATCTACATACCCACACATGTATTTGAGTTTCCAGTCAATACAATTATATCATGGATAAAAAACGATTATCACGGACAAGGAAATATAGTAATAACCAATTTATTATGGTGTCTATGGAATATTTCCAACACCCTCTACCTTTGGGGCGCCATATGCAAGCGGTTGCGCCGCACCTGGCACCACCATGCAGTTATACATGTGCCATCATGCAGTTAAGTGCTACAAAAACAGCCACGCTGACGTGCCGAATTCCAGGTCGTCCGGTGCCCACTCATTTATTCCCGTGACCATTTACCTTCATCTCTTCCACCTTTCTATTGCTCCACACAAAACAACAAGCACACCCACGATGACAATAATAGAGAGAGGGTGCACATCTCTTCATCACTTCAACCTTCCCGCGTGGATCCAATGGCGGCTACCATTGCCAAGCGGCAGTTCGCCATTATTGTCAAAGTGGACACCCACATCAGGAAGATGGACCTCTCGGAGGTGTACACCAATGAACCAGTCATGGTGGAGAAATCCATCAACATGTTGGAGTAGCTGCTTGCTAAAGGTCTGGGGCAGCGAGAAGAAGAAGCAAAAGGACTCCCTGGTTGACCTCGCCGTGGCCATCATCGACCCCTACTATGGAGACATGAAGGGTGAGTGAAACAATGACAAGTCTGTCTAGTACCAGGACTGGGTGAACAAACTAGATGAAGAACACATCAAGTACGCGGCCAAGGACGCATACACAAGCTACGAGATGTACAGCAGGATCGTTGACATGAGGAAGTCCCTCCTTCTTGCAGAAAGTGAGGGATAGCCTTAATCAGAGCTGTGGCACAACCATCGCCCGAAGAACAATATGATTTGGTTATCGTCTACTTCTTGTAAATTTATATTTAGGATTGTGCATGTGTTATGCAATCACTTATGTAATTGGATGTTAAAGTTGGTTATGCAATGATAATGTTGGGGTGTTCTGTAGTCAGAGCATAGATATTGTGCAAATAGAGCAAATCACATCTCATACAATTGTTTAGCAGCAACCGTCTGCCCACAACACACACACAACCTGTCTGTATGAATCATTTGGGTTATTATTGGTCTTCCCACACAATTCTGATGAATGAATTGTTTGCGTGGTATCACACACACCTTGTTATGGTAAATCGTTTGTGTTCCAACTGAACCAATGCAAACAGTTTGTACGAATGAATTGTATGACGCACTTCGCACACATACGTATTTTGTGAACCATTTCCGTTATCTTTTCTAATCACAAATAGTTGATAAGAACCAACTGTATGCCTTGCATCACACATGCTAGTCTCATCTCAAACGTTTCTGATGGACCAGTCATTGCACACAATTTTCTTTATTGGTGATGTAGCTATAACTATACCATTTGTGATGGCTTGATCACAAACAGTTTGGTCGGAGGGTATCTAATTGATGTGTCATCTTTGGACCTTCCTACACTAGTGAGTGAATTGAATTAAATAGCAATAATATTGTGATATCCCAAGATATCTATGTTATCACATGGAACAACCTGCACCTCCAACTAGCAATGCTATAAAAAGGGATGAGCAAACCATAACATAGCCAAACAATGGTTTGTTGGGATGTGGAAGGTTAGAGGCTTATCATGGCATTTTTGGAGGCTTGACAAACAAGTGCTAGGAAGCAAGACATAGCGATAGAAATGAGACAACTAGCATGGTATCCGAGGAAATGGTCATCTTGCCCGAGATCTCACTTGGAAGAAGAACGAATCCATGAACTTGTGGAATGGGGCATATTCTAACGAATCCTCACACTCCAAGCGCTTTCAAAACTCTATAGAGGAGAAGCAAATCCGGAAAAAACAAAGGACACGGTAAACAACACAACATATGCATGACATGATGTGCAAACAAATATGATGCATGTCCATATGATTATAAAAGGCATGAAAAAGCACAACAATCAATTTCCACAAATTAAGTGAAGTTCAATATGCAACATGTTGCATATTAACGAAACTCCACATTCAAATCATTTAGTTCATTCTCGTTTAGGTACTCATAAATATTAAATGTTGTTTAACATGGGTGGTCGTGGCATAAGGTGAAGATGGAATTAAGCAATTTAAATGGAGAAGGAGAACATGCCTATAAAAAATTCATAACTCTCCATATTAAGAGAAATGCAGTTAATGTTGTTTTAACTAAACAATCATTTTAAATGTTGTTAATCATGGCAAGAGGTGAAGCATAATGAAAGTACACTATCTATGCATTTTAAATGAGGTCGGAAACTACTTATAGTATTTCCAAAACGACCCCATATGTTAATTTTGAAATTGGTCCAGATCTGAACTAACCATATTTTATAATTATTAAACATCAGAACAATGTGCACCATGTGATACTACATATTTTTTCTAGCCAAGTTACATATATGGAACATTTCATTGGAGCTACAATTAATTAGCTATGAATGAAATATCTTTAACATGGCATTTATGCAAATTATTACAAACAACACGTTTAAACATCTTTAACACATGTGAGACATGGATATCATTAATCTACACAAAATTATGAACATTTTTTGTCTATAAATTATTTTAATCCGACGCATGGTTATCGACTTATTAAATGCATGAACATCGAGGGTTTTTCTGCAATTTTGTAAATCCTGGAATAATAAGAAATGGGAGCGCACGAAAAAAATATTGGGCCTAATTTGCACATCCTGGGCTAAAATAGAGGGTGCACAATGATATGTCTCCAACGTATCTATAATTTTTTATTGTTCCATGATGTTATATTATCATTCCAGGATACTTTTTGAGTAATAATTCACCAATTTATAATATTTTTGAGCACTAACCTATTGACACACTGCCCAGTGCTAGGTCCTGTTTTTTGTGTGTGTTTTACTTTTCAGGTCTAGAGTATCAAACGAGTTCAATTGCCCCGAAACCTTTTTATGACTTTTCTGGACCAAACAAGGACCTGGAAGCTTCAGGAGAAGGCCGGAGGCTGCACGAGGGAGGCACAATCCAACAGGGCGCGCCCAGGGGGTGGCCATTCCCTGATGGATTGTCCCTCCCCGGTGGCCCTCTTACCCCTCTTCTCTAGCCTATAAATTCACATATACTCCAAAAACCCTAGGGGCAGTCCCGAATTTTTCTTCCACCGCCGCAAGTCTCTGTTTTGTTGTGATCTCATCTAGAGCTCCTTTCCGGCACCGGTCCGGAGGTGGGATCAATCATGGAGGGCCTTGTAATGACCCGACCTGAAAGGTCGAATCTCCGGTGTTTTCGTACCATCCCAAGATCATGCTGGTACACACAAGGTACATCAATGTATATATCAAAGGGAAATCACACAGCTTTATAAATCGAAATCTCATATCGAGTCCTTTATTACAATAAGAATGACAATAAAGTGGCTGAAGGCCAACTCATCAGAATAACTAATCTTGCGGAAGCTTCAAAGGTAGTTGAGTCCATCTGACTCCAAGGGCATCCCACCGAGCGTAGAGCGTATCCTCACTCCTGGTCGAAAAAATACTCTACAACATGATACGTTGTAGCCATGTAGGTCAGCATATTGAATATGCCGACAATGTCACAAAAGAGGGGGTGTAAAGTAAAAATCATCTATTCTATATGCATATTTGGCAAGTGGGGTAGTAAGTTTTGCATAAAGCCATTTTTTCCTACAACAAGAGAGGGAAAAAGTTATTACTACAATGTTGGTTGATTAATGAGATGGTTCCACCAACCAATTCTCATACCCAAGTTGTTATTAATACCCACATCAGTATAATTAATTGTGTTGAGAATTCCAGATAGTTTCAGTTCCTTTGGCTCAAACTGTCCATGACCGTGGACACGGCTAATCGATTAGGTTTGGGTACTCTGTAGAGTTTTGCACATGTTCCCCACTAGATTTGATCATCTCCGTTGGATTTCTCGCACTTCAGGGTGTTTGAGAAACGGATGACCAAAACATGGTCTTCTAAAGGGTTTCCCTGAGACTCTGTCGGTGCCCATCCTTTCCTACCGTTCTTCTACATCTCATAGCAGCGCCTCTCCAGGGTCATCACGATATCCAACCAATCCATAGCCCATAATGGCTTGTGGCTATGCAGGTAAGCCTTGGGTCTTGAAGCAGCCATCCATCTCTTTGTGCCTGGGTGGACCTTTCCGCATGAATACTAGCACTTCTCCAGCAACACCTAGGCTAACCACTGGTTTCTCCAGGGCGCCGTTCAACCATCATCCACCAAGAGGTATATTAAATCATGAGGTCTTGAAAATAATTCTTGGAGTCTTGAGGTCTTCATCATCAATTAAGTCTCACAACTCTCATGGTAGACACTCAACCAAGACCCCGTCTACTAAAAGCATAGAAAAATAAAATAACGTCCCAGGCAAAGTAACAAGGGTATTAAGGTGCCTACCACATGATACTACTCAAGTAACCAAGTTTCCAAGTACCTACTTTGCATGCAATGGGCGCAAGGTTGAACTAATGCAAATTGAAAACATAGTTAATAACATGGTCAATGTGAACTTGCCTTGCTGATGATCCTCGTACTCAAGTGACTCTAGATAACAAGCTTTGCACTCCGGATGATCTAACGAATCAAACAAAACACACAATAAGCATACAACTAAAATACAATTCATACAACAACAAGGTAAACAAATAATTCAACAAACAAATAGCACAATCAAAAGGAAGAATCACTCAAAGTATAAGACTCTAAATTTTTTTTTGGTGTCAAATCTCTAGTAAGACATAACAAGACAAAAATTTGTTTTGAACAACTAGCCATTTAGATAACAGAAAAGTAAATACAAAATTTTATTAGAAAACAGAAAGTATTTCATTATAAAAATTTTGTGCAAAAAGAGTTACTACAAAACATTTTTCTAAACAATACTAAAGGTGAAAACAAGATTTACCTATTTAAACTAGAGCATAAATTAAAATAAAATATTTTTATTAACAGAAAATAATTCACCTAATGTTTAAACAACAACACCTAATGAAAACTAAAAGCAAAAGTTAAACTAAATCAGATTCAAACTAAACTAAAATCAAACTAACTAAACTCTATTAAGAACTAAACAAATTCTGTTTTTGTTAAAAACCCTAACCAAATTCATCCTAAAAATTCTCTAACTATGTAGGATGATAGGTCTAGTTATACAAACCAGTGGCAAAAAGATTCATACAAAAATATATTTTTAAACTCTAGTTATAAAGATTTCAGTAATTTAAGCAAATTTAGTTAGACTCAAATTTTAAAGTTCAAATTTGAAATCTAAGACTACAGGATGAAAATACATGAAATTTCTGACCTAATGCAAAAATAATCAATTAAAAACACTAATTAGTTTAAAAGATATAACAAAAATAAATTCAGAACACATTCTGTTTTCTAAAACAGAAACAGAAATAGAAAAAATATTAGCTAACGGACAGAGGCTACGTGGCGGCTTCCTATTGGTCGAAAGAGCGCGCGTGCGGGTGTTTTGCGACGAACAACCGAATGTTAGGGGATATCGGTTCGAGGTTTAAGTGATCTAATCTAACGCATTGGATCTGGATCGAACGGTCCAGGGGGGTGCGGTGGCTTACAGAGGGGTGTCGAGGTTTCCGGCGATGTTGACGGCGGCCGGACGTCGGAGGTGGTCGGAGATGGTCGTGTGGTGGTCAGGGTCGGCATCCAAAGAGCTCATACGACAGTGAAGAAGATCCGACGTAGAATGGTGGCGTCAGACGGGGCTGGGGACGACGCAAGCGACGACCAGGAGCTCTGAGGTGGGGGTCGGATGGAGTTAGAACTTCGGTGAGGTGCGGGGGTGATATTCTGGAGATGGGAGTGGGGGTTTCGGGGTGGAATGGAGCACGGCGAAGGCAGGGGCTTTTATAAGCCAGGTGCGGGGTCGGTAGAGGGAGAGAGGAGAGAGATCCGCGGAGGATGGATCTCCGGCGGCGTCGACGGCGCGAGGAGGGAGATGAGCGCTGGAATCTCGCTAGTGGTCAGGGGTCCCACGCGAAAGTGAGAGAGAGGGCGAGGTTAGTGCGTCGGTGGCCGATCCGAAAAATTCTCGGGAGTAAAGGCTGTGGGTCGTCCGGTTTTCTAATTAAAATGTTTAAATACATTTCCTTTTCTATTTTTCCAGAGCGTTTAAAACCCTTTAATGCATTCAAATCATTTCCAAACATAGGGAATATATATATCAAAATGATCAGGGGAATAAATGCTATTTAATGAACATTTTTCCTCTATCAGAATGAGTTCTTTTATAAAAAATTATTTTTCAGAAAATGCCTAATTGATTTTAAATTCTTTTGAGATAAAATTTCAAATAAACCCCTGGTTTAATTGTTCAAATAATTCACCAAGATGCCCCTCGTGTGGAGTGTCATGTTACTCCTCTTTTTTTTGAATAATTCCAGAGATTTTCAAATAAGTGAAACAAGTAAATGGAAAAGTGAAATGGCCTTTCAGAAATCCAAAAGAAGAACTTCAACAATTCACTTCATTCAAACAATGTGATGATGATGCATAGCTATATTTCATAACATTCCAAAATGAAATTTTCGGATGTTACAAACCTACCCACCTTAAGATGAATCTTGCCCTCGAGATTCGGGTGTGATAGAAAATAGGTGTGGGTGGTCTCTACGAAGATCTTCTTCGCGTTCCCAGGTGGCTTCTTCCTCGGTGTGGTGACTCCACAGAAGTTTACAAAACTTGATGGTCTTGCTACGAGTAACTTTGTTGGTAGTCTCGAGGATTCTGACAGGCTTCTCCTCGTAGGTTAGGTCACTGTCAAGTTGTATGGCCTCTAGGGGCAGTGTGTCTCTCAAGGGAAAATTAGCCATCTCAGCATGGCATTTGTTCAGCTGGGAAACATGGAAAACATCGTGAACTCCGGACAATCCTTCCGGCAATTCCAGCTTGTATGCAACTTCGCCTCTACATTCAAGAATTTTGTAGGGGCCTATGAATCTGGGTGCTAACTTTCCTTTAACACCAAACCTCTTGATTCCTCGAAGTGGGGACACACGAAGGTATGCTCGGTCTCCCACTTCATATGTCACCTCCTTGCGTTTGTTATCAGCATAGCTTTTCTGCCTGGATTGGCCTATCTTGAGTCGGTCTCGAATCATTTTGACCTTTTCTTCAGAATCTCGGATAAGATCGGGACCAAAAAGTTTTCGGTCTCGAACACCATCCCACATCAATGGTGTTCTGCACCTCCTTCCGTATAAAGCTTCAAAAAGGGCCATCTTCAGACTAGTCTGATAACTTTTGTTGTATGAGAACTCTGTGTAAGGTAAGTTGTCATCCCAACTAGACCCATAGTCTAGCGCACAAGCTCTCAACATGTCCTCCAAGATCTAGTTGACTCTCTCGGTTTGTCCATCGGTCTGCGGACGAAAAGTTGTATCAAATTCTATCCTTGTACCCAAAGTTTCATGTAACTGATGCCAAAACATTGAGGTAAATTGTGTTCCTCTATCTGACACGATACTCCTCGTAACTCCATGAAGACATACGATCCTAGTCATATATATCTTGGCTAACTTAGCACTGGTATAGGTGGTCTTCACCGGGATGAAATGAGCCACCTTGGTCAAGCGATCGACCACTACCCAGATGGAATCATAACCTGAACGGGTCCTAGGTAATCCTGTGATGAAGTCCATACCAAGCTTATCCCATTTCCACTCGGGTATCGGCAAAGGTTGGAGTAACCTTGCTGGTTTCTGATGTTCCGCCTTTACTCGCTGACAAACATCACATATCGCGACATGTTCGGCAATATCCTTCTTCATACCTGTCCACCAGTAACTTTCCTTCAAATCTAGGTACATCTTGGTGTTGCCTAGGTGTATCGAGTAGGGTGAATTGTGGGCTTCTTGGAGTATCAACTTCCTGAGCTCTGGGTCATTGGGCACATAGATTCGGTTCACGAACCATAGAGTACCTTGTTCATCTTCACGAAAGTCTTTAGCTTTTCCATCCTTCATTCTCTGCTTTATCTCAGCTATCTCCTTGTCCAATTTCTAGGCTTCACGAATTCTTTCGGTCAAGGTGGACTGGATATCTAGTGTGGCAACATATCCTTTTGGAACTATCTCTAGCTGGAGCTCTCTGAGATCATCGGCTAACTCCTGGGGTAATCCTCCTGCTATGAGTGTGTTCACATAACTCTTCCGACTCAAAGCATCTGCTACAACATTTGCCTTTCCTGGATGGTAATGCAGTCTCATGTCGTAGTCCTTGATTAACTCTAGCCATCTCCTCTGTCTGAGGTTCAACTCCTTCTATGTGAAGATATACTATAGGCTTTTATGATCAGTGTAAACATCACAACTATTTCCGATAAGGAAATGTCTCCAGGTCTTGAGTGTGTGCACTATGGCTGCTAGTTCCAAATCATGGGTGGCATAGTTCAACTCATGGGGTCATAGCTGTTTGGATGCATAAGACAACTTTTCCCTCCTGCATGAGTACTCCTCTGAGTCCTTGACGTGATGCGTCACAATAAACCTGGAAGTCCTTCCGAATATTTGGCAGAATCAACACTGAGGTTGTGACCAAACGCTTCTTCAACTCCTGGAAACTAGCTTCACATTCCTTAGTCCAAATATACTTAGACTCTTTCTTTAAAAGTTCCGTCATGGGTTTGGCAATCTTTGAGAAATTCTCAATGAACCTCCGGTAATATCCGGCAAGTCCGAGAAAACTGCGAATCTCCTTAACTGAGGTGGGTAACTTCCACTCAGTGACTGCTTCAACTTTAGCGGGGTCCACTGCTATTCCATCGCCAAAAATAACATGTCCAAGAAATCCGACTTTCGTCAGCCAGAATTCGCATTTACTGAATTTGGCACATAACTGATGCTCTCTAAGTTTCTCCAGAATTAAACGCAAGTGTTCCTTGTGTTCTTCCTCGCTCTTGGAGAAAATCAAAATGTCATCGATGAACACCACGACAAACTTGTCCAGATATTCCATAAACACTTTGTTCATCATATTCATGAAGTAGGGAGGAGCATTAGTCAAACCAAAAGACATGACTGTATACTCATATAAACCATACCTTGTGGTGAAGGCTGTTGTGGGTATATCCTATTCACGAATTTTCAATTGGTGATACCCTGATTGAAGATCGATCTTGGAGAATACTTTGGCTCCTACTAGCTGATCAAACAAGTCATTAATCATCGGCAGAGGGTACTTGTTCTTGATAGTCACCTTGTTCAATGCATGATAATCGACTACCATCCTCAAGGTTTTATCCTTCTTCTCCACCAAAAGAACTGGGGCTCCCCAAGGTGAAGAACTTGGGTGAATATATCCCTTATCCAATAGCTCCTTAATCTGCTTCTTGATTTCTACTAAATCATTTGCGGGCATCCGATAGGGTCTCTTGGAAATTGGGGCTGTACCTGGTAGTAACTCTATTAGAAATTCAATCTCTCTATCTGGTGGCATGCCTGGTAATTCCTTCGGGAATACATCTGGAAAGTCTTGTACCACCGACACTTCCTCCTAAACAACTCCTGTGAGGGAATTTAACCGAGTACTCATCCGTGTGCGTCGGGATACATACTTAATCCTCTTGTTCTCCGGGGTGGTGAGCAAAATAGACTTGCTAGGGCAATCAAAGTTTCCTTCATACTTGGTCATCCAATCCATGCCTAGGATTACATCCAATCCCTGGGATTCCAAGACGATGAGGTCGGTGGGGAAAACATGATTTCCTATATGGAGTTTCAATGCGTGGCATCCTATCCTTGCCATCATCATCCCTCCTGGGGAATTGACCTTAATGGGCTGACTAAGGGTTCTCGTGGGTAAACCATACTTTTCCACAACTACCCTTGATATGAAAGAATGAGTTGCACCAAAATAAAAAAGTACCATAACTGGACGTGAATGCAATAAAAACTTACCAACCACAGTCTCGCGCTGTTCATAGACTTCTTCCACATCAATGTGGTTCACCTGAGCACGGGGAAACGGGTTTGGCTTCTTAGATGCGGAGTTGCCGTTGTTGTTGCCGTTTCCATTCCCCTGCTTGTTCTGAGGGCATTCAGTGGCATAGTGCCCTGTCTTTTGGCACTTGAAACAAGTGATATGGTTCAGATCCTTCTGAGCTGGAGCGGGACGGTGCTGGTTGCCATTGCCACTTCCATTGCCGTTCTTGAAGTCGCCATTGTTGGGACAATTATTCCCATTTCCTCCATGGTTGTGGCCTAAATGGTTGTGCACGTCATGAGTGTGTCCTCCATACTTACCGGTCCCTGATCCGGTATTCCCTGAGTACGGGGAGTAGCGGGGCTTCTGTTGAGCTCCAGAGTTAGACTTCCCTTGTCCGTACTTCCTCTTGCAGTTTTCGATTTGCTGCTGCTTCCCTTCCAAGATGAGGGCCTTGTCTACCAGCTCTTGGTAGTTGTTGAAAGTAGCCACCATCGGCATGCCCAACTCATCGTTGAGTCCTTCCAGGAACTTCTCCTATTTGGCTGCATCATCGGCCACATCTCTTGGCGCACAACGAGCCAACATGCTGAATTCATCCACATACTGGGCCACGGAGCAGTTCCCCTGGCGTAAGTTGCGAAACTCACGCTTCTTCAGACTCATGGCTCCAGCTGAGACATGAGCAGTGCGGAAAGCTAGCTTGAACTGCTCCCAAGTCACACCAGCAATGGGGTACGTGGTGGTGTAGTTCTCCCACCATGAAGCTGCTGGACCTTCCAGTTGATGGGCGGCAAAGCGCACCTTTTCAGTCTCAGTGCATCCAGCAGTGATGAGTTCTCTCTCCATCTTGCGGAGCCAATCATCTGCCACAATGGGCTCAGTGCTGCTAGAGAAAGTCGGTGGATTCAGCCTCAAAAAATGGGTGAGGTTGTCACCCTGAGGTGGAGGGTGGTTGTTGTGGTTGTTGGTCTGGTTCTGGATCAAGAGCTGCATCAGGGCATTCTGCTGCTAGAGAAGTTGTGTGAGTTCCGACAGCAAGGTGAAGTCGGGCTCACGTCGCGGAGGCATATTGCTGTTTTCAGAGGGGTGAGAATTAGAATAGAACAAGGGCCTAAAAGAAAGTTTCACTACCCATATGCAATGCAACAAACATATCACATCAAACACTCGTTCATTTATTCAACTCAAGGTTCAAACATCGAGATACAAGTCTCAAATCAAACTAAGCATCGACCTACATTTTAACAACGAAAATAAAGGTACATGGGGGCATGACTAAAGTTCTCCTCAAAAGTACATGGTCGTGGGTCCTCCGGTGACGCTCTCCTCATAGTCATCATCGTTGCTGATCAAGGGAGCCATGTCTCCTTCTGGGTTAAGATCTTCCCCCATGTCCAGCTATTCCTCCAGAGTTGCAATGCGAGTGTTCAGCTTCTTGATCCTCTCTAATAAATCCTTCCCTTCATGTTCATGCTCGTACTTGGCTTCCCGTAGGTCAGCCTCGAGGTCAATCTCACGGTTCATCAGCCTCTTGATCGTCTTTGTGTCTGCGCGTACCCGAAGCTCCAAGGTCCTGATGTGCGTTTCCAAAGTCTGGATATAGGAAATGGTGGAGTCTCTAGTGGGAATGTTTATGATATTTCCATTGGCATCCCTGCGACAAACCATGTGAAGGTTTAGCGAGATTGGGCCACCCCTGTATTCCTCTTGAATATGTCCATGGGCACGGTGAATCTCCATGTCCCTCCCAAGAATCCAGCTGGGTGCCACAAACTTGTAGTCGATGGGTTCTTTACGATTTCCAAAGGTCTTTCCGGGGATGTGCACCTCGATCCTGTAACGACCTTCTTGTGGAAAAGACATGATAGGAGTCCCAGTGATGCTTGGCAAAGCGATCCTTACGTCCCAGATGATCTTCACCAGCTCCTTGCCAAAGGGCATCGTCGCGTTAGGCTGACAAAACTCCGTGATCAAAACTGGGGTGAAGGTGGCCATCTAGAAAGGTTGAAATAAATCGGAGGGAAGTCAGAAATGAACAGATGAGAGTATAAGAATTTTAAAGACAAAATAAAAAAATCCTAAGGCTTTTCCAATCCTAGAGGTTACGTCCTACGGTCAGCGTGTGCTCTGATACCATTTCTGTAACAACCCGACGTGAAAGGTTGAATCTCCGGTGTTTCCGTACCATCCCAAGATCATGCTGGTACACACACGGTACATCAATGTATATATCAAAGGGAAATCACACAGCTTTATAAATCGAAATCTCATATCGAGTCCTTTATTACAATAAGAATTACAATAAAGTGGCTGAAGGCCAACTCATGAGAATAACTAATCTTGCGGAAGCTTCAAAGGTAGCTGAGTCCATCTGACTCCAAGGGCATCTCACCGAGCATAGAGCGTATCCTCACTCCTGGTCGGAAAAATACTCTGCAACATGATATGTTGCAGCCGTGTAGGTCAGCATATTGAATATGCCGGCAATGTCACAAAAGAGGGGGTGTAAAGTAAAAATCATCTATTCTATATGCATATTTGGCAAGTGGGGTAGTAAGTTTTGTATAAAGCCAATTTTTTCCTACAACAAGAGAGGGCAAAAGTTATTACTACAATGTTGGTTGATTAATGAGATGGTTCCACCAACCAATTCTCATACCCAAGTTGTCATTAATACTCACATCAATATAATTAATTTTGTTGAGAATTCTAGATAGTTTTAGTTCCTTTGGCTCAAACTGTCCATGACCGTGGACATGGCTAATCGATTAGGTTTGGGTACTCTTCAGAGTTTTGCACACATTCCCCACAAGATTTGATCGCCTCCGTTGGATTTCTCGCACTTCAGGGTGTTTGAGAAACGGATGACCAAAACATGGTCATCTAAAGGGTTTCCCTAAGACTCTGTCAGTGCCCATCCTTTCCTTCCGTTCTTCTACATCTCGTAGCATCGCCTGTCGAAGGTCACCATGATATCTAACCAATCTAGAGCCCATAATGGCTTGTGGCTGTGCAGGTAAGCCTTGGGTCTTGAAGCAGCCATCCATCTCTTTGTGCCTGGGTGGACCTTTCCACATGAATACTGGCACTTCTCCAGCAACACCTAGGCTAACTACTGGTTTCTCCAGGGCGCCGTTTAACCATCATCCACCCAGAGGTATATTAAATCATGAGGTCTTGAAAATAATTCTTGGAGTCTTGAGGTCTTCATCATCAATTAAGTCTCACAACTCTCATGGTAGACACTCAACCAAAACCCCGTCTACTAAAAGCATAGCAAAATAAAATAATGTCCCATCCAAAGTAACAAGGGTATTAAGGTGCCTACCACATGATACTATTCAAGTAACCAAGTTTCCAAGTACCTACTTTGCACGCAATGGGTGGAAGGTTGAACTAATGCAAATTGAAAACATAGGTAATAACATGGTCAATGTGAACTTGCCTTGCTGACGATCCTCGTACTCAAGTGACTCTAGATAACAAGCTTCGCATCCGGATGATCTAACAAATCAAACAAAACACACAATAAGCATACAACTAAAATACAATTCATACAACAGCAAGGTAAACAAATACTTCAACAAGCAAATAGCACAATCAAAAGGAAGATTCACTCAAAGTATAAGACTCTAAATTTTTTTTTGGTGTCAAATCTCTACTAAGACATAACAAGACAAAAATTTGATTTGAACAACCAGCCATTTATATAACAGAAAAGTAAATACAAATTTTTATTAGAAAACAGGAAGTATTTCATTATAAAAAAATTGTGCAAAAAGAGTTACTACAAAACATTTTTCTAAACAATACTAAAGGTGAAAACAAGATTTACTTATTTAAACTAGAGCATAAAAAATATATTTTTATTAACAGAAAATAATTCACCTAATGTTGAAACAACAACACCTAATGAAAACTAAAAACAAAACTTAAACTAAATCGGTTTCAAACTAAACTAAAATCAAACTAACTAAACTCTATTAAGAACTAAACAGATTCCGTTTTTGTTAAAAACCCTAACCAAATTCATCCTAAAAATTCTCAAACTATGTAGGATCATAGGTCTAACTAATACAAACCAGTGGCAAAAAGATTCATACAAAAAATATTTTTAAACTCTAGTTATACAGATTTTAGTAATTTAAGAAATTTAGTTAGATTCAAATTTTAAAGTTCAAATTTGAAATCTAAGACTACAGGATGAAACTACATGAAATTTGTGACCTAATGCAAAAAGAATAAATTAAAAACACTAATTAATTTAAAAGATATAAATAAAATAAAATCAGAACACATTCTGTTTTCTAAAACAGAAACAGAAAAAGAAAAAATATTAGCTAACGGACAAAGGCTACGTGGCAGCTTCCTATTGGTCGAAAGAGCGCACGTGCGGGTGTTTTGCGGCGAACAACCGAATGTTAGGGGATACCGGTTCGGGGTTTATGTGATCTAATCTAACGCGTTGGATCTGGATCGAACGGTCCAGGGGGGTGCGGTGTCTTACAGAGGGGTGTCGAGGTTTTCGGCGAGGTCGACAGCGGCCGGACGTCGAAGGTGGTTGGAGATGGTCATGGGGTGGTCGGGGGCGGCGTCTGAAGAGCTCAGATGACGGCGACGAAGATCCGACGTCGAATGGTGGTGTCAGACGTGGCTAGGGACGACGGATGCGACGGCCAGGAGCTCTGGGGGGGTTCGGATGGAGTCAGAACTCCGGCGAGGTGCGGGGGCGATATTCTGGCGCGGGGAGTGGGGAGTTTTGGGGTGGAATGGAGCACGACGAAGGCAGGGGCTTTTATAGGCCAGGTGCGGGGTCGGGAGAGGGAGAGAGGAGAGAGATCCGCGGAGGATGAATCTCTGGCGGCGTCGACGACGTGAGAAGGGAGATGAGCGCTGGAATCTCGCTAGCGGTCGGGGGTCCCACGCGACAGTGAGAGAGAGGGCGAGGTTAGCGCGTCGGTGGCCGATCCGAGAAGGTCTCAGGAGTAAAGGCTGTGGGCCGGCCGGTTTTCTAATTAAAATGTTTAAATACGTTTCCTTTTCTATTTTTCCAAAGCGTTTAAAACCCTTTAATGCATTCAAATCATTTCCAAACATAGGGAATATATATATCAAAATGATCAGGGGAATAAATGCTATTTAGTGAACATTTTTCCTCTGTCAAAATGAAATCTTTTATAAAAAATTATTTTTTAGAAAATGCCTAATTGATTTTAAATTCTTTAGAGTTAAACTTTCAAATAAACCCCTGGTTTTATTGTACAAATAATTCACCAAGATGCCCCTGGTGTGGAGTGTCATGTTACTCCTCTCTTTTTTTGAATAATTCCAGGGATTTTCAAATAAGTGAAACAAGTAAATGGAAAAGTGAAAGTGGCCTTTCAGAAATCCAAAAGAAGAACTTCAACAATTCACTTCATTCAAGCAATGTGATGATGATGCATAGCTATATTTCATAACATTCCAAAATGAAATTTTGGCATGTTACAGGCCTCTTCATCAACACTGCTGGCCTCATGATGATGTGTGAGTAGTTCACAACAAACCTACGGGTTCGTAGTTAGTACCTAGATGGCTATCTCTCTCGTTTGATCGTTAATACAATGATCATCACATCTTCCTTTTGATCCATCCGATGTAATTCTTTCATGCAGTGCATTTGTTGGGGTCTGATGAATTATGGGTTTATGTTTAGATTATTCATGAAAAATATTTGAGTCTTGTTTGAAATTATTATGATTCTTATTGGCATGATCATTATATCTTTGTAATTCTCTCAGATCTATCGATTTGCTTTGTCCATGTAGATTGATATTTCTTCAGTGAGAGGGTGCATTGTAGTGGGTTTAATCTGACAGGTTTCTATATCCTAGTGACATAAGGAGACAAGATACGTCATTGTGTTATTGCCACTAAGGATGCCACGATGTGTTTTATTCATATTGCTTGAGTTTACTTTGTCTAGATCATGTCATCGTTCTCCATGCATTACTATGTTTGTCATGAACTTAATACGTAGAGAGGCAAGCATAAAAGCACTCTTGAAGTGCAGTAACAATAATAGGTGTAGGCAGGAGTCGGCCTATTTGTTTTGGACGTGGTGCCTATATACACATGATGCCATGAATACCACATAACTATGCACTTTTCTATCAATTGCCCAATAGTAATTTTTCATCCACCGTATTCTTATGTTCATGAAAGATGCCGCTAGGGAAAACTATGGCCCCTCACTTATATATTTACAAACCTATCAATAACATGTTGGTCTTATTTACCTTTTATTTTATTTTGCAATTTATAATTATCTACTATTATCTACACACTTCACTTGATTGCAAATAACGAGATCAAGGGGATTGACAACCCTCTTGCCTGCTTTGGGTGCAAGTTGTTGTGTGAAACCACTGATGACGGTTGTGGATTGATACTCCTATTGGTTCGATAAACCTTCGTTTCGTAACAGAGGGAAATACTTACCCGTAGTGTGCTGCAATTACCCGTTCCTCTTCATGAAAAACCCAACGCAGATCACAAGCATAAAGAAGGATTTATGACACTCTTGTCAGGGAATATCATCACCAACTATCAAGAAACTTCACACAAATTTTCATTCACTTGTTCTTCTTTTTAATTGCTGTTATATTTAGTTTGTCTAATAAAAATGAAAAATAAAAAAATATTTACCTTTGCTTGTTACTAGTTTACTCATTTACTTACTAGTTTACTTGTCCTACTTGTTACTTTGCTTGCTCGGCCACCATGTCTCAAGGTAGATTCCTCAATATATCTTACTATCAAAGAATGTTAGAAGTAGAAGGTTCTGTGAAAACTTTCATGACTTCACAATTTGAGCATAATAAATTCTTTGCTTCTCAAATTAAGGAACATTCAACTTTGTTAGACGCTATTAGTAAGAAACTTGATGAAGTCAATAAGAAAGTGTCTAATCTTCAATTACAATTTCCTCGAAATGAAGAGTTGTTAGGAAAGATCTCTGATAAGCAAACCACTCTAGTAAATAGGATGGCCGCTAAACCGGTATCTTTTCCTATTAATATTAATGATGAAGATCTTAAAATGATTGGTACTTCTCCTGTTGAATCTTTGTTTATCTCTCTAAATATTCATGATAAAGGGACTAGAGATTAGTCAACTTTAGCTAGAGAGCGTCTCGTTTGCTTGGAGGGTGATGATTTTAATGCTAAAACTGAAAATATGGGTTTGGAGTGGTCAAAACTTTAACTAGTGATGTGCCCACTATCTTGGATTACAAGGACTTTAATTACGGAAATTTCTCCTTAGTATAATGTATTTCCTTGTTGCAAACCATTATTATCTCATCCAATGCTTATGAATAAAACAAGGCTTTCACTAACCATATAGTGGAAGCTATGATAAAAGCTTACGATGCGAAATTTGAACTTGCAGTTTCCGTTTCTAGAAAATTGTATGCTGAGTGGGAACCTACTATCAAAATAAATATCAATAAATATGAATGGAATGCTTTGTATTACCTTGGTGCAAGTGTTTCTTCAAGAGTGTTCACTAAACTTGCATCTTGCAGATTCTGCCATTAAGAAACCTTTACGTAGAATTAATTATGTTCTTATTATTCCCAATAAGAATTATGTTACTCTATATTTCATTGTGCTTGATATTGATTGCAATCCTACTTGTCCAATAATACTTGGAAGACCATTTTTATGAACTATAGGTGCAGTCGTTGATATGAAAGAGGGAAACATAAGGGTCCAATTCCCATTAAAGAAAGGGACGGAACACTTCCCTAGAAAGAGAATTAAACCACCTTATGAATCAATCATGATAGCCACTTCTGGGTGGAGTTTCAATGATGACGATACTTGAAACTATACATTATGCCTAGCTAGGGGCATAAAACAATAGCGCCTGTTGGGAGAAAACCCAATAATTATGTTTATTTTTTACTTTTTAGAGTAACATAAGTATAGGTTCTCTGCAAATCATTACAGACTGTTCTGTATTAGAGATTCTGCTTTTTGATTGCATAGTTTGCTTGTTTTGATGATGTTATGCATTGTATCGGGGGGTATAAGTCACGGAGAAGTTAGAATACAGTACCTATTATGAAATAATGAAATATGCATCAGACAACAGTACCTAAAGTATTTGATATGTTGTTTATACTAATGGATCTCATGAGGTTTTGCTGAGTTTTGTGTGATTGAAGTTTTTAAGTTTTGGGTGTTATCACGATGGACAAAGGAATAAGGAGTGGCAAGAGATTAAGCTTGGGGATTCCCAAGGCACCCCAAGGTAATATTCTAGGAAGACTTAAGCGTCTAAGCTTGGAGATGCCTGTGACAGCCTGGGACCGACGTTCCAGAAGATTCCAGAAGATTCCCCTTTTATTTCTCTTCTCGTCATGTGTTCGTCTGGTTGTCGCATTCATCATCCCATCATTCGCATCATCTGCATAGCATTGTCACCCGTTTTTGAAAACTTGCATCCGTTCGTAGACGTCGGTTCTCTTCGTTCTTGTCGTTGCCCGTTTCGAGACCAGCCACACACGCACGCGCCCATGGCATCGTTTAATAAAACCGTTTTTAAGTGCGCTCAAAAAATATTCTCGGATTGAGTTGAAACTTGGCGTGTGGTCTTGTTATAGCTTAGGTAGACTGCATGTCGAATTTCGTCGCGATCCGAGTTCGTTAGATACCCTGTCGGTCATCCGTAGCAGTGTGGTCATCGGTAATGTCAGACGTGTCGGTGTTTTGAAACCTCTGTGCCACGGGTCGCAGTTCTCCCTCTCTTCCCCTCCTAGCCCCTCTGCACAGCCGCCATAAACCCCCTCTCTGCTTCCGGTCCGTCGAGTCGACACCCGTCAGTCCAAAAACGGACATCGACCGTAGACCCTAGCCCGAAACCTATATATAGCCCCTAGTCCCCTCGTTCCCAGTGCATAGCCTTCCCCCTCCTCTAGCCGCCAGCCCGCCCGAGCCCAGATCTGAGCCCGGGAAGCCCATCTGGGCCCGTTCCCGAGCTCCTGCCCGAAGTCCCATGGCAGCCCCGATCCAGAGCTCCTCCTGAGCCGCAGCACCTCTAGCCGGTCGCCGGAGCCGCCCCTCGCCACCACCGGTCGCCGGAGCATCGCCGCCGGAGTGCACGAGGGCCTTGCCGCCGCCCTCTCTCTTCCTCTCCCTTTCCTCCTTCTCCCTCTTCTCCTCTAACCTCCATGGGTCTCCCTGTCCTGCAGCTCCCTTCGCCATGGATGGAGCCGAGGAGCTCGCCGCCGGCCGCCTCCACGCCGGATCCGGCAAGCCCAGTCCCGGATCCGCCGAGGCCGTGCCCCTTGTGCCCTCGCCGTGGTGCGCCGCCGCCATGGCCTCATCCCTGTGCTCGGGGGGAGACGAGCGCTCGAGGCTCCCAGCGCCCGCGCGTTGACCCGCGCTAGCAGCCCCGCGTGGGCCACCTCCCCAGCCGGCCCAATGGCCCAATGTGAGCACTCCCCTATGTTTTTTCCTTTCTTTCGTTTATTTTTTGTATGTGTAGGCCCATTGCTATCAAAACGTCTATATATATTTAACCATGCAGCGGATTTAAATAATTTGAACATGAGAAATTCTTAGATTAATACGTAGATTAATAATATGTCATTTGCATCCATGTCTAAAGTATTTAACTTGTCATTTTGCATAATTGCATTTAATTGCATCATCATCATTATTTAACCGTGCATCGAAACTAATAAAATCACATATTAAAAATGTTCATCTCATTTGCACCGCATTTTCATACATGATAAAATTGTTGGCATGATGTTTGCACATTATTTGCATATATGATTTGCTATAACGTGATTAGGCCTAACCCTCGCATATTTAATTGTGATTAATTCTCTACATGAACCTAAGCATATTATATATGTTTTCGGGGTAGAGTGATCCATAGTATTTATCTGTGCATTTAGTTTTGTCATTTGAGCATTTTTGTTGCATGTCATTATGCCGTGATGCCCTTTTGTCATTTTCGTGTGATTTAATCCATGCATGTTTTGAATTAATTTTCAACATGAGAAATGCCCTTTGATATGTGTCCTAGCCCCTGGACATTTTGCTTGTCATAGAAATGCATGTATAGGTGTTATTTTGTTGTTCTCAACTTGCTATAAAATTCTGCTGTTTTGATATGCTAAAATATTTCTAAGTCTGGAATCTGTTATATTTTTTTTGCTGTCTTGCCATGTGATTTGCTAGTGATCTAGAACTCTTTTGTGGTAGGAGTAATGGAGTTATTTGTAGTTGATATTGTCCTTTAGTATGCTGTTGAGTTTCATGCTATAATATGATTTGTAGCATATACTTCCACTGCTGTCAATATGCCTTCGTGATAAAAACTGCATTGTCAAAAACTGCTATTTTCACTTAGTCTGAAACTGTTTTCAAGTAGCTACCTTGTGAGCTTCCTACCATGTGATCCATGCATGTTTTGAATATGATATGTGAAGATGAAATGAAGTGTGTGTTATATACTACTGCCCCATGCTTAGTTTGTGCATTTTAGAATCTTGTAGCTTGTTGTTTTCATGTGTGCAAAATGCTAAGTTGCTGTTTTGGGCAGATTTCAACTAAAACTTGTTTTGTTGATTGTGGTTGAACCGTAGCTCCGTTTTGAACATGTTGTATATGAAACTTGCTTAGAATCTCATGTAGATTCATAATAACTTGCTGCATTCATGATTTGAAATGCTTGTGGTGGTTTTCGTATGCATTTGCATTCATGGCATGTGCATCTTGTGTTGCTCATATCTTTTAGACGGTAGCTCCGTTTGAGCTGTTCTATATATGTAAATCGACTAGAATGACGTGTAGAATACCATGGTATACTTTATTCTGATGTTTAATAAATATAAAATATGATTAGTTCAGATCTGGACCAATTTCGAAATTAACATATGGGGTCGTTTCGGAAATGCTATAAGTTGTTTCCGGCCTCATTTAAGATGCCTAGTTAGTTAGTTTACTTATGCTTCACCTCTTGCCATGTTTAACAATATTTAATATTGTCGTGTACCTAACCAGAGTGAACTAAATAATTCGTGTGTGGAGTTTCGCCAATATGCAACTCGTTGCATATTGAGCTTCACTTAATGTGTAGTATTTGGTTGTTGTAATTAGACATGCCTTGCATATTTAAACCGGACATGCATCATATTTGTTTGTGCATCGTGTTTTGCATATGTGGTGGTGTATCTTGTGTTGATTGTTTGTTTTAGATTGCTTCTTCTTGATAGAGTTCCGAAAGCGTTCGGAGTGTGAGGATTCGTTCGACTACGATGGTTCGTCTTCTTCTTGGACTCGATCTTCTTCCGAGCGGGATCTTAGGAAAGATGACTCATTTCCCTAGATACCATTACTATCATTGCCATGCTAGATGTCTCATTTTCTATCATTATGTCGCGCTACCTACCACTTGTTTGATAAGCCTCCCAACATTGCCATGAAAGCCTCTAACCCCTCCACCGTCCCAGCAAACCGTTGTTTGGCTATGTTACCGCTTGTTCAACCCTTCTTATAGTGTTTCTAGCTGCAGGTGCAATTGCTTCCATGTGTCAACATGGACTTTCTTTTGTTATATCACAATATTGTTGCTATTTAATTTAATGCACATATATACTTGGTAAAGGGTGGAAGGCTTGGCCTTTTGCTCGGTGTTTTGTTCCACTCTTGCCGCTCCTAGTTACTTGTGAACCAGTGTTATGTTCCATAAATGAGCGCCCCTAACATGCTCGGGGTTGTTATGGGGACCCCCTTGATTTTCGGGTGAGAATAAAACTTGTCTGGCAAGGCCCAACATTGGTACTACATTTGACTAATAATTAATGAACTTGCATATGGGATTTTCCGGACCCCGTGGATAATTAATCAACCCCCGGGCCAGTGCTCCTCATGAGTATTGGTCCAAACTAGAGCACCATGCGGGCTACCTGGCGCAACTCGGGACGTCAGTTACCGTACGCTTCGCTTATCTGGTCGTGTCCTGAGAACGAGATACGCGGCTCCTATCAGGTTCGTCAACACGCCGGGCGGCCTTGCTGGATTTGTTTTACCTTTCTCGAACGTCTTGACTGAGAAATTCCGATTATTCTTCCGGCTATCTCGAGGTGTTGGATTTCCTTTGGAATTGCCTAGGATGATCACGAGATCCGTGGTTGAGGTTATTCCCACTGCGTGTGGTTAATTTATGATGGATGAGTTGGAGCACACCTGTAGGGTTAAATCTTTTCGAGAAGCCGTGCCCGCGGTTATGTGGCAAACTTGGATACTTTGTTTAACACCCGGTCATAGCAAACTTGATGTAAACCGTAATAAAATACACCAACTGTGTGCGTAACCGTGATTGTCTCTTTCGTGAGTTCTTATCCTAAAGAGAACACGGTGGGGTTATGTTCGACGTAAGTAGGTGTTCAGGATCAGTTAGTGATCATTACTAGTTCACTTCCTTTATGCATAGACCACCTTACTTTAATTTCCGTATTCGTAAGTTAGCCACTCATATAAATGCTTAGTCGCTTGCTGCAGCCTCACCACTTATCCATGCCTCACCCATTAAGCTTTAATAGTCTTGATACCCTTGGAAATGAGATTGCTGAGTCCCTGTGGCTCACAGATTACTACAACAACAGTTGTAGGTACAGGTAATGCGATGATTTGACGTGAGCGCGTTTCTTGATTTGATTTGGAGTTCTTCTTCTTCTTCTTCCTCTTCGTCAATCTTGGATGGGTTCCATGCGGCAGCCTGGGATAGCAAGGGTGGATGTCATTTTATCATTTGATTTCGTCCGTAGTCGGACCCTGCTCTTCTGTATGATGTTTGAGTATGTATTGTATTGATGTGACTCTGATGTAGCTTGTGGCGAGTGTAAGCCAATTCCATATACTCATCTCTTCTGTACATGCACTTGTAATGATATCCATTCTTGCGAACGCATCAAGATGCGCTTCTATCCCCGTCGAGGCCCTCGTGCCAAAATAAGGATAGGACCGCATCTTGGGCGTGACAATTCCCCGGAAGGCATCCCCTCTTTCGTCTCAATCCATCGGTATGTCACTTGGAGTTATATTTTTATTCGTCACATGATATGAGTTTTTCTTGGAGCGTCGTTTTCTTTAGTTTGCTTTTATTTTTTTAGTTTTCCACAATCGTCATTTGTTGGACATACCTATTTGAGAGAGACACACCTTCATTATAATTTGTTAGAATACTCTATGTGCTTCACCTATATCTTTTGAGCTTAATAGTAGCTCTAGTGCTTCACTTATATCTTTTTAGCATGGTGGCGTATAGATTTTATAGAAGTAATTGCACTCTCGTTCTTCACTTATAATTTTTTTGAGAGTTAAAAAATAGTGACAGTAATTTGCATGGGTTATAATATTAGTCCAAAAATAACAGTTATTCAATGAACGATAATCAAAACCATCATGTAGAACATAAAAGAGAAATTGTGGGTTATTGATATTGACGTGGTAATATGAAAAAGGTGTGAGTGCATCATTGTTGGTTCATAGAAGTATCGGTATTAAGAGGTGTTAATTTCTTGTTTGTCTAAGTATTAAAATGGCATGGTGGGTATGTGTGAGCATTTATATTCCTCATTAAAATCATAGTGTTGTTTCGGGTCGGAGGCGCGTGATGGTTAACTCCTCCCAACCTCCTTCCCCGGGGCATGCGAGTAGTGCTTTGATTTGTGATAAAACAAATAAAATTTAGAATAAGTATATGAGTTCTTCATGATAATGTGAAACCGTGGACATACGCAATCTCACCTCCTCATATTTACTAGCCTCTTCGGTACCGTGCCTTGCCCATTCTCACCTCGAGGATCGATGCAAACTTCATCGGTGCATCCGAACCCCGTGACATGATACACTATGTCAAAAATAAGCCTAATTACATCTTCCTCAAAACAGCCACCATACGTACCTATTATGGCATTTCCATAGCCATTTTGAGATATATTGCCAAGCAAATTCCATCGTCACATTATATGGCTAGTTCGTTCTTCATCATATTGCTTTGCATGATCATATAAAGTTGTGTCACAAACTATTTTGTATCACTTTGCTCTGCTTGCATTTAAAAAATTTGGAGCCAATTAAAACTTTTTGAGTGCACATGCTTGTTTGAGTTGTTGCTTGTTTGCTTGTTTGGTTGTTTGTGTACGGAACTCCTAGGTTCTACTCCCCTCTATACTCACCTTACTTGACCCAACATATTGCACAATGATCATACCATGTGTATACTACCTAAAACTAATATTATCACAAAATTATTTTGACCAAAAAGGATTTATTCAAATTAGGTTTTCAAAAACCCTTGAGTCGAGGTTTGCACTGCAAGTCCTCAAATTGAGTGGATCCCTTTTCCCCAAAGGCTTTATTTGAAACCTAATATATATATATATATATATTACTTCCGAAAATGACCAAAAACTAATTTTAAAGAATATTTTCCTATTTTATTTAAAGGCTTTTTCTTAAGGCCAGAAATGGTCTTTTGTGGGGGAAAATTATTTAAATGCTTTCAAAATATTTGAGAAAAATTAGGGAAACTCGGTGGACATATTATATATATATATATATATATATATATGAGTTTCAATACATGGTCATGTTCAAAATCATGGGAAAACCCCTCAAAACCCTTTCTGCACAAATCAAGCTTTTGAAATATTTCTATAAGAAATATTCTCAATAAATTCCAGGAAAATTCCAGCAAGTCACACATGTCAAATGGGAAGCTCTTGCAAAGTTTAATCTCAATCCCCTTGATTTTCTACACCAAAATATTTCCAAAGCCCCTTTGTCCAGATTCAAATTTGAACAACTTTTAATTGTGAAGTTTCTTCCCTTGCCACCAAACTTTGTGGGCATGTTCCATTACCCAAATGAGGATGCCACACCAAGTGGTGCATCAAGGAGAATGGAAATGCATGCCTAGATCTACAGTAATCTGATTCTGTTGATTTCTAGGGTTTTACAAAGTTACATTGTGAACTTTCCTGAAAACTTCTCAAACTTGGTGGTCCTCTCCATTTCTACCTATATTTTAATCATGTTAAATTTCATGGCAAGAAAACCCCATTTGCTTAGCCAAATCACCATCAAACACTTGTGCATATTTTGTAAAAAACCTTGTTTGACCCCCTTCTGCTATTCTCCTTGCCTCCAAAATTTTACCACAGTTCCTTACTGACGTGTTTAACCTCCGGTAAAAAACCCAAGCCCACTCATCATTGATTGATGGGGTAAAACATCATTTTACCCCCAGGACAGTAGGAATCTCCTCCTCTCTCCCCTCCCCTCTTATTCTGTCAGCTATCCAGGGCATCCAATGCCCTACCGAAGTTGTTTACCCACCCCCAGATGTCCTAGACATGAGCGGCCCTGTCCTAGGCGCCAAAAGCATGTCGTGTCATGCCAAAAGTCGCGCTCCAAAGCGCGCTACAGTGTCCCTGACAGCCCCCGTCAGCCTCGGGACCTCCAGCCGTGTCCCCCTGGCCCACCTCGACGTCCTCACCATGACAAGCTGTCGGCCCCTTCCTCCCTCTCCCTCGAGAGGCATCCCACACGCACGGCACGGCCACCCGGTTTGGCCAACCGGTGGCTTCACATGCGCGACGCGCCCGGCTCGTCCCCAGCTCTCTCTCCTCCCTCCACTTGACCTAGGCAATCCCCACGAACACCGCACAGAGGCCATGCCCCCTCCCATCCGAGTCGTTCCCACGGGCGACCATGGGCTTCGTCCACGGTGAACCTCGAGATCAATATTTAAGCGAGCCCCGCACCCCTCTCTCCCTTCTAGTTCCCCTCCAGCATCTAATTGCCACCTAGTGCCACCCAATCGACCTCCGCCTCTCTCCGTACTCCACACGAGCCGGAGCTCCGCCACCTTAGGCCGCTTATGTCCGGCCACGGTGAGCCTCCTCCGGCCCCATTCCCTCTCCCCGTGGTCCTCTCTCTCCCCTAATCTCTTTCCCCCTTTTCCTGTGTCTATTGCAGCTCGAAGCGGCTGTTCCCACCTCGAGCCGAAGCTCCACCGCTCGGGTTTAATGTCGCCGGCGATTCCGTCACCTCCGACAACACGCGACCAGTGACGCTCCCCTGAGCACGCCTGGACCATCGGTAGGCCTCGTCGTTGACCGCATCATCGTCGGTGAGCTCCTCCGCTCCCTGTCGTGAGGTGAGGGATAACAGGTGGAGCCGAGCTATCATACCCACACTCCCCCCTCTCGCTGCCACGCAGGGCCCACGGACAGGTTAAAATAAAACCTGCCGCAAGTGCCGTTTTTTCCTTGGCCTAATTTCCTCTGGACCAGCTCTGCTCACCCGCTTCTGGCCTAAGCACATAGTGTTTATTTTACTTTTATTTTTGGCATCTTGCAAAAATTCCTCTGAGCTAAATAAAATTTCAATGCCAATAATTTTTCCACCATAATTTCTATAATAACCTATAGTATTTAACAATGCCTTTTGTGATTTTTTTGAAAACCTTTTATCCATTGTTTTATTTTAAAACCTGTTTTAGGCATTTTCGGCCTCTATTTTAAATAGTTTGAAAAACCTTTTTAACTACAAAACCCAAGACAAATATTCTTAGAATAGTTTATAGTTTTTATCAGAGTAGGGTAGCATTTTAGAAATAGAGTTTGTGCTCTATTTTTGTGACGATTCTTATTTCTACCTTTATTTATCGCGACGATAGATTGCATTGTTGACGAAGGATTTGGACCCAAAGACTTTAAAGACCCCAAAGACTTTGTTGAGCCTGGCAAGCATCCCTCTGACCAGGATTATGAAACCTTTTATTGCATGGCATATGGCACTTTATTTCATTGTATTGATCATGATGATGTGGTGACCACTTTGGTGGGATGCCTCCGATACTTTCTTGTTGATACTTGCATCATTCATGACCCTACCTCATTATGAGGGTTTTGCGGGTGGGAGTAGTTATGATGCTAAGTAGTTGCTACGCAAAATGGGATGGGAATATGCATGGTGATGGAAACAAAATAATTTCAAAGACTTTTCGAAAACCCCGTCGGGTGCCACTAATCCCGAAGGGAGATGATGATGAGCTAGCTATCCACTTGATAAAGAAGTGGTGTATCGGATCAAGTGAGTGTGTGCGGTTTTTGAAAACAGATTGGTGTAAGTTGCGATCGTTACTCCAACCTTACATGTACAACCACGATACACCTTATGGGACGTGTCTTCACTACTACAAAATAGGCTGTTAGTGGCGCACTATTTTTGCCATTAATGGCGCACTATAGGTGCGCCACGCCATTAGTATTGCAGGTAACAGTGGCACACCTTGTAGTGCGCCATTACTATTGCTACAGGTGCGCCACTAGTAACTTTTTTTTGAATTGTTTTGAATTTTTTTTGAATTTTGAAGGCAGGAAAATAGTAGTGGCGCACTGTCTAACCCCCACCGTGTGCCATTATTATTTTTGAATTTTTTATTTGGATCTGGATCTGGCTCATTTTTTTGGCTTGTATTTTTGCTCATTTTTTTGCTTGAATTGTTTTCAAATTTCGTTCTCGACCTAGATCTGGTACGTTCTTTGTGCCGGGGGAGCTCCACATGTGGCCGGAAGTAGAGGAGGAGGGAGGAGAGACCGTGAGGAGGAGGGAGGAGAGACTGTGAAGAGGAGAGGAGGGAGGAGGAGGTCACCGGAGAGGAGGAGGACCGTGAGCAGGAAAGGAAGGAGGAGCACCGTGAGGAGGAGAGGAGGGAGGAGGAGGTCGTCGGAGGAGGAGCACCGTGAGGAGGAGAGGAGGGAGGAGGAGGTCGCCGAAGGAGGAGCACCGTGAGGAGGAGGTCATCAGAGGAGGAGCACCGTGAGGAGGAGGAGGTCGCCGGAGAGTTGGAGATGGAGTGGAGGAGAGGAGGAGAGGAGGATATGGAGTGGAGGAGAGGAGGAGAAGAATGAAGGGGTAAGTGGCTGGCCGGCCCTTTTAAACTTCTATCCCAACTTAGTAGTGGCGCACCATGCACTGGTGCGCCATTGCTATTTTTTTGAATTGTGAAGGCGGGAAAATAGTAGTGGCGCACTATTCACTGATGCGTCATTCCTATTTTTTCGATTTTTTTTGAATTGTGAAGGCGAGAAAATAGTAGTGGCGCATTATTCATAAGGTGCGCCATTGCTAACTTGTTTTTTATTTTTGTATTTTTTTGAATTTTGAAGGCGGGAAAATAGCAGTGGCACACCATGCACTAGTGCGCCATTGCTAATTTATTTATTTATTTGCATTTTTTTCGAATTTTTTTGCCTCGAGATCATGAAAGCATTGTAACTTTTTTCTGTTAAGTTTTTGAGGATTCTAGAAAATCGATAACGGGCATAGCCAGTTGAATTCGGATGTAACTTTTTGAGTAGATGATTTTTCATATAAAAAACTTTTTCATCGGAGCTCGTATGCAAAAGTTACGGCCATTTTACCAAAACACGGTGGCCTTTTGCAAAAAAAAATCAAAATTCATGTTTGTTAATTTTTCCTAACAACTAGAACACATAACACATGGGCATCTATTTTTTTTGAATCTTTTATCATTTTATTTTATTTTTTAAAAAACCTAAAAGACGATCCATCGGGGGGGTGTTTGTGTGTGTGAGACGTTAGTAATGGCGCACCGTCCTTGGTGCACTATTACTAACCCTAGCAATGGCGCACCAGGGAGGGTGCGCCTTTACTAACCTCTCACACACACGCGCAGGCACCCCCCCACCAGACATAGCAATGGCGCACCACACCTAGGTGTGCCACTACTATGTAGCATAGCAGTGGCGCACCTAGGTGTGGTGCGCCATTGCTATGTCTGGTGGGGGGTGGACCAAAAAAATAGCAATGGCGCACTGCTCATGTGGTGCGCCATTAGTAAAAAAATAGCAATGGCGCATCTGATTCTGGTGCGCCACTACTATAGCCGTGGCGCACCACCATCATGGTGCGCCACTAGTAGAGATATTGGGGATAAGCTTTTTTCTAGTAGTGCTTTGTTGATTACCTTGGTGGGTACTAGCATAGAGCCCGCATTGCCAGTGGAGGGAATGAAGTGGTCACTCTCGATACGGGGTCGTACTGGAATGGACGATCATGCATTGTCTTCACAGGCACCGGGCACATTGTTGTGTGCCCTCATGGATGATACGTGTGATGTATATCATGAGGGATGGCACCAATGAGTGGATTCTTTGTTTAGTATCGCTACGGGAAAGGCAATGTTTGGGTACTTACCTCGGTATGGATAATACCGTGAGTCTTGGCTTGACACGGAAGTTTCCTGAGTCTTGTGGGTAAAGTGTGCAACCTCTACAGAGTGTAAAACTATTCGAATAGCCGTGTCCACGGTCAAGGACAGTTGGATGACCGCTCTTGTGCTATGTCCAATGTTTACTAAGATCGGTCTGTGTGTGATGGTGACAAAGGTGATACTTGAGTTAAGTCTGATGACTTGACTTGGTGACTGAACATAAGATGTTCAACCCGTTGCTTATAATGATAACTGAGACTTGCTCATATGGATATCTACCAACAGTTGACGCATGCTTACTCAAGTTACTTGATCATATCATTGCACTTAAAATTAGATTTTTGCAAAAGATACCTACATAGTGCTATATCATGCATTCTTATACCTTGTTCCACAACATGGGTTGCTTGCGAATACATTCAAAGTACACATTAGCTTGACACTGGTTATTTAATTGGCCAGGCATGGAAGAACAGGGATACAGTGAAGAGTTCGTTGGTGAGAAACATGCGAACTAGGATGCTTCCCAATGAGAACGTCTGTAGGTTTAAGGCAGATGGCATGGGTTCATGCTTCCGATCAAGATTTCCGCTCCTTGTTATGCTTAAGTGTTTGTCCCTTGTGGCCCTATCTATGTAAGACTAGACCTTCATGGTCTTTATTTGTGTAAGACGCTAAATGTCGATGTAAGACTCTTTTTATTCAGCTTCTATGTGGTCGGTGAGCATTGATCTCTGGGATCACTGTACACGTGCATTCCGTGATCACGACTTAGGAAGCCCTTAGTTAGCATGGACATTAGTTAGGATAAAACCATTTTCAAAACTACACCTAGCACCCATACTTTGGAATTTCTACACTTTTTACCGCTTCTATTCTCCACATAGCACCCTACTGACTTTCAAACCTTGTAGATGTGCCCTCGTACCCGAAGCAGTCCTAGTATTCGACTTTCCCCTACTCCATGGGGATAGCCTGGAGAAGTTCTAGTTCCGCCAACCACCTGTTTTCCTCTACCACGAGCACTGGGTCGATGCCATCACGAAGGAGTATCACGTTGAAGTGTTCGTGAAGGAAAACGAGTCCCCGACCAATTGATTCTTCAAAGGTCAACAAATGGAGAGACTAGCACTTGCAGTCAAGACAGCAGCACGCAAGGCACTTATAGACCTTCAAGGCATCATTCCAGAGATGGCTGACGAGCCCGCTACTCGTTACCTACCCGTTAAAAGGACAACATCAGCGAAAGTCAGACACTGGTTCCCTCCAAGGAGGATGGTGTGCCCCTTAGATTCCAGAGCTACTTCAGCCTCTCCGCCGATAGTCTGGTTCACAACCTGATAAAGGAATTCGTGAAGCTTCGCCAGGAACATCACCACATTCGAGAGCTATTCCGCCAAACCACTCACATATTGAACCATGGCCGAATAGCAACCTCTAGATTTTCGTCACATGTTTCGGGCATGGCAAACATGGGCATCATGCCAGAAGAAGTCCCAGCAAGCAACCAAGTCCTTCTTCCTCTTTTGCAGGAACCATAGCACTCCACCACCTGAGTCCGAGAACCCATAGGGTAGGATCAGTCATGTACCCCTCACGCGAAGTCGAGTCCGTGTAATGGTTCACATGAAACCATTTATGCTTGTTGTTTGTCTTTGTTGTTTGTGTTTTGATGCAAGTTGTGCTTTTGCCTTAGGTAACATGTAAGCGACTCCATTGTCTATCCTATCTCAATATATGTGTTGGTCTTTCAACCTTTGTTTTACCACACTTGCACTATACCAACCCCCTTAGGCGTGCTTTCTTGGTTGTTGCTTTTCTCTAGTCGATCCTAGTTGTTTAACTTGGCTGCTCCAAACAGGATGGTGACTGCAACCCGCAACATCTCCTTCATCAACTCTGAAGCCGGCAACTCCAGCTAGCAACAGGGAACTGGAGGGACTGCTTAGGCTGAGGGACACCAGGAGCAGCCACAAGGCGACATTCCCTCACCACCACCTCCATCGGAGAACATGACCATTGCCCAGTTTCTCCAAGTTCTATGGGAGGAATGTCAAGCCAACACTATTGCTATCTAGCAGATGGCTCAAGTCCTTGCAAACAACAAACAACAAGGTAGGAACGGCAATGGCCACTCCACTCTGTCTAAGTTCATGAGGAATTTGCCCCCAATATTCACCGAGACTGTTGAACCCATGGATGCTAACAAGTGGATCCGCACCATTGAGGACCTCCTTGCATTGGTCAATTACAATGAGGATCGTGAATAGGTGCTTTATGCCTCTCGCTGCCTCGGAGGTACCGCCACAACTTGGTGGGATGGATTTAAGGTCATGCAAGGCGATCATGTGATCACCTGGCATAACTTCAAGGAGGATTTTGCACCGCCCACATTCCTTCTAGGATCATGGTTGTCAATAAGACAGAATTTTGAGCGCTGAAGAAAGGAAGTGACTCTGTCAAGGAGTACATGCAAAAGTTCAACCTACTGTCAAGGTATGCACCAAAAGATGTCAACACGGAGGCTGCAAAGATGGAATGCTTCATGGAAGCACTTCAGCAGACCCTACAGTATCAGCTCATCATCTGCGACTGTCGGACCTTCTTTGACCTGGTGAACAAGGACCTCATGTTGGAAGACAAGCGTCATGCCATAGATGACACTTGCAAGTGCAAGATGATCAGCAAGGGTAGTTCCAGCAACCAGAAGCCGCGCCCCTGGCAGCCAGCCCCAGTCAAGCAAACCTATCAACCGCATTAGGCTAGACCTCCTGCACCTCATCCGAGCTACCATCCTCAGCAGTATGCCAATCCCAGGCCATCTTACAACAACCTCAATAACAACAACAGCGGTAGGAACAACAACAACAACAACAACAACAATTATGGTCAGGTCACTTGCTTTGGGTGTGGTCAGCCTGAACACATCTCCAAGCAGTGCCCTAAGAATAAGCCAGATGCACCGCACCCCAATGCACCCAACCAAGGTCAAGGTCGTGGAGCACCACCAAGGAAACCAGCTCCCCACAACCAGCGTGACAATGGCAAGGGTCGTGTGAATCATGTCATCGCTGAGGAAGCCTAGGAAGACCCGGATGTCATACTGGGTACGTTCCTCGTTAACTCAACCCCAGCAACAGCACTATTTGATTGTGGAGATTCACATTCTTTTGTCACTCAAAAGTTTGTACTGGAGAGTGGCATGGAGCCTACACCCCTGGGTAGTCGTATGTTGATAAAAACGTCGTGATCAGTTATGAAGTCTGGGATAGGTTATAAAGGAGTTGAGATTAACATCAACAAGGTAGACTTCCTAGCAGACCTTATAATCGTGAAGTTGGAAGGCTTGGATGTGATCCTAGGCATGGACTAGCTAATAAAGTACCGAGGCTACTTGGACAGTGCCAAGAGGAGCGTTGTTGGTGCAAAACCGATGGATCTTAGGTAGGGGGGGCAAATTGTGAGACTAGGATCGATGGTAACAGGAGACGAAGGAGACGGTGTTTACCCAGGTTCGGGCCCTCCTATGAGGTAATACCCTACGTCTTGCTTGATTATATTGATGATATGTGGGTTACAGAGTTGATCGACCTCGAGATCGAATACCTAAACCCTAGATGAGTTGTTCTCTCTCCTACAACCTAAAACCCTCTGGCTTATATATTCGCCGAGGGTACCAAGGTTTTACACATGGTCGGTTACATGTCGAAAGGATAAACATGTCTATTCACTATTCCAAACATGGAGGATACACCATAATTCCCGAAGCTTCCTTCCTGGAAGGGCCTTCAATAAATCCAATGTTCGGTAAGCGGGCCATATTGTCCGGCCCATGAAAGATGGGTCGGCCTCCCAAGGACCCCATAAACCAGGACTCCCTGAGTAGACCCCGAACTTGCCTCCAACGCCAAGCGTCTTAGCTCCACCTCCTTCATATGATCAGAGTCTTCGGCTTGCGAGGCGAGTTCCTCCTTCCGAGCTTAGTTCAGCCTCCGATGACGTGTAGTTTTCCGATCAGAGGTTTGCCTGAACACCATGAATAGATCAGCCCCAAAGGCCAAACATCAAGGAGTCAGTAGTGTTCCCCGACAACCTTTCTCACGAAAGGTCATGACCCACCATGACCACCGAACCAGTTGCAAAAACTCGATTCGCGGTTCGAGACTGTTTTCATCAGCACGATCCATTAATGCACAGATCATGCTCCCTTTCACACAGGATATGTTTTAATCATGCATGTAAAATGACACACGCATCTTCGGAAGCGAAGAGATTCTCGGTGCAGTAAAGAGAGGCCAACCAGCGATAAGCCTCATAAAAGGGAAAGAAAACCCCAAGGCCTAACCGTGCTTCCCATTCTCATCCTCTGCCTCCCCAATCTCCTGAGATTCCAAAGCACATATCTAGGTTTTCTACAATCCCCCTCCGAGCTTGGTCATGGCTGGCTCCAATGGCAAGTGGGAGGCTTCCACGGTGATCGACCAGGACATTCGGGACCTCAAGGACGCCGGCTACCTCCCCGCCAACATCTACCACCGTTCGCTGAAGAAGGGCCAGGTGGTTCCTACTCCCAAGCCGATCGAGAGGGTGGTCTGCATCCCTCACTTCATCTGGGACTAAGCTTCCCACTCCACCCCTTAGTCAGGGGACTCATGTACTTCTACGGACTCGACTTCCATGACCTCCCACCGAACTCCTTCATGCACATGTCAGACTTTATCATCGTATGTGAGGCCTTCTTGCGGGTCGAACCGCACTTTGTACTATGGCTTAGGATATTTAATATCATGCCGAAGTGTGTCATGGACGAACACGCAGACTGCAGCAGGGAAGTCATCAGCAAACTCCCCCGCGTTGGATGGCCATCCAGCACCTTCATTGACACCATCAAGACTTGGCAAAAAGAATGGTTTTATATCACTGAGCCAAGGGAGGAAGGCCGAGCTGTCCTAGCCAAATTCAGATCCGGTCCTCCCACTAGATTGACCTCATGGCTCCGAAAGGGCCTCAACTAGGGGTCGGATACATAGGTGGACAACCTGCAGAGGTGCATCACCTCCATGATCAAGGGTAATATCGAGCTGGCCAACGTAGTCCAAATTATGCTCCGGCGGCGCATCCTCCCCAGCCAGCGTCGGGAATCACCCATGTGGGCTTATCGTCTTGACCATGAGCCTAAAATTCGTCAGCTCTTCCGAACCACTCAGGAGAAGTTGTGGAAGGCGTTGTTCAAGGCGCAGGAGAATTGGCCGGCCAAGGAGGAGGGCCAGGGTGTATTTGCTGATAACCCTCCTTACCAGGTATAACATAGTGTTGTTTGATCAGCTCTGTTTTTCTGAAAGAAAATCTAAGCACTTCTCGATCACCTCTGTAGAAATGGCTGAGCAAGGCCACGCGCATCAACTCTCCGATGCCTCAGCCCGAAGACATCAGGTCCGAGCTATTGTCGGAGATGCTCGTCATGGTGCCCTACAAGACGCCAGACAAGAAGGAGAAGAAGAAGAAACCAGACCGAGTAGGCCTTCGTATCAAGGATCAGCCGGAGGCTGTGTCCGAAGAAACCCATGCCTCCTCAAATCAAGAGGGGGAGCATGAGGACAAGGGGGAAGGCAATTCCCCCTCGTGAGAAACAGGGCGGCATCATCGGACGCCACAGAGGATGTACCTCCTCCTGCCCCGAAGAAAGCGTGTCGAACACAGGTGATTCTGCCTAACGACAGTTCGGGCTCGGACACCGAGTCCGAAGATTTCGAGAAGGTTTGTCAAAGGAACCTAAGGGTTAAGCCGCCAGCTCAAAGGTACGAATCTGAAGACTACCCGAGCTATTAATACCAAGTTTTTGAATGTTATTAATGTGTGAGCGCCTGTTAATCTGCATCCCACCACAAATTCTCCCCACCGACCAAGTCTCGGATGGGGAGACCCCAACCGCCGAAGTGGCGGAGAGTGGGACCGCATCACACCCCACTCCTCTGGGTACTGCAAAGGACGCCACGGAGGTGTCATCGCAGCAGGCTCCTCTGGAGCGGAACACCAATGGTGGGGGTGACAACGTCATGGTGGAGGATAATGCCTCGGCCCCCCAAGACCCGCGGGGAGCCCCTCCCAGATACTGAGGAGACCGGATGGCTGAAAGTCTAGTCCCCTCCAAGTTCGTCTCCGGAGCGCACAACGCCTTTGGAGCGCACAATGCCTCCAGAGGCACCGGTTCAATCCCCGGTTGGAGATCGGGTTAACCGATCACCACCGGCGCCACCGACCAATTGGTAGCCGGTGATGGGGGAGGATCTATCAAGTGCCTCCATCTCCGAGGAGCACCGCACGCACATGGGTGCGGTTTATAAAGCATTCATTCCATTGATAACGGACTAAAGTAGGCCTTCAAGGGTCTCCTGACGGGCTTCCAGGTGAGCCACGTGATGTTCTGTTGATTTATTACTTTTTCTGCTATCATTATATATAGAAGCCCCCGAGCCCTAGGTGAGTTTAGAAAAAACTCACTTGGGGGTCAATCATAAAGTAGAGTTCGGTCAAAGTAGTAGATGATATTTGTTCGAGATTTTCTATAAGCCCTTAAGAGGATCGAACATATGATCATGTTTATGATAGTTTGGAGGTTTGTATTCATGTAACCTGATAGTGGTCTATTATTTGTAGGCTTCGTCGTTGGTAGCGGCTGTTAATGCCGCCAAGCTAGATGAGCTAAATCGGAAGCTCAAGAGCTCCGAAGATGAGCTGGATAAGAGATTCGACGAGGTGCAAGGTAATCTGGATTATAATATCCAAACTTATCATCATCGTACTATTGACACAGTATTTATATGTTTGATGCTTACACAACCTTGGCGAGGGAAATTGAGAAGCTCAAGGTCAACCTTTAGAAGGCGAAACAGGAGGCCGTGGACGAGAAGGCGGCGGCCGGACAAGCAACGGCCGCGCTTTCTGCTCTGAAAGCGACCAGTGCCAAGCATGAGGCTCGGGTGGAGGAAATATAGTAGGATCTCAAAGATGCCATCCAGAAGCGTGAGGACCTTGAGCAAAGAGGCAAGGAGCAGGCCGCCGAACAATCCACTCTGAAGTCCGATCTCCAAAAGGAGCAGGTGGATAGGCGGTTCTTTGAGGAGGAAGTCTGCCAAGCGATGCTTATCATGGATGGTAATATGCATTTACTGCAACATGTCTTCGGGGATAGCAAGTTTGTGTTGCTTACCCAAGTGTGGCGTTCCTCAGGCGCCTGCTCGGGCCTCCAGAACAGAAGAGCGGACGCGAACCAATTCTATGCTTCGCGGGGGGAGGGAGATGTAGCTCAATTGTTCTAGGCGTAATTCGAAGTCCCCGAGCGCTCTTCTCTTCTCATCGATCAGCTGAAGCAGCTACATCGGATGGCGGAGCCAGCCATGAAGGATCTCTGTATCCGGCTATTGTCCGACGATCCAGTGCCGAGCAACTACTTCGGCCTGATGCAGAAGTTGAGTGACGCCTCGCCTTGGATCTACGCGCTAAGGCGTTCCTCTTGTATCGAGGGAGCTCGGATGGCATTTGCAAGGGCCAAGGTGTACTGGTCGGGTCTTGGTGCGACAAAGATAGCCACCGCTCCTCCACCGCCTGGAAAGGAGCATAGGTGCCCTGAGCGGTACTTCTCCGTAGTAATGGAGGGTGCTCGGACAATAGAGGCTCAGTGTTCGAAAGAAAACATTTATGAGTAGATGTAATGTAATATGTCTGAAGACATTTTATCGTTTTATGGTTATGATGCATGGTTTATCATGTTTTTAATGTTTTGCGTTCCTTATAACTCTTGTATGGCCGTTGAAACTGAAAGCTGCGAGTCGTCGGCTTCAGCCCCCATGTAGATGCTACATGGGGTGTCTCTACCTATAAACTATAACCCTTAGCTGAGCTATCTGTACCCGAAGGCGGTGGAGTGCAGCGGACCAGGAAATCAGACCATAATGCTTTATTGCTTTCACTTAGCCGTAGGGGTGCGAAAAAGTAATGCGGGGGGGCTGATGACTAGCCCCCGGTGATTTGTGTTGTTCGAATGAACCGCGACTAAAGCCGATATCACATGGTTTGTATGAATACCAAACCCATCATATGACATAGAATTACCTCCGACGAGGTCTTTAGTATAATACTTAGGCTCAGATTTACAAACCGGTTCTAGCATACTATGACAGTCAATTTTCGGCTTTCTCCCCTGAGGTGCTTGACCAGGCTAACTAGAAACACAATCACAGAGGTTCTCCCTTTGCCCTTTTAGCCGAACGAGCAGAACGTAAAGGGGAAAGCATAGGAGCCGGGCAACCCAACTATTGACCGAAGACATAGTTCGGAACCAATGCGTATAAAGCGAATTCCAAGAAGCTGAACACATAAAAAATTGTGCATAAGGCAATTTTTTAAACTCGAGCCCCCGGTCTATTAGCCGGTTGCGTCATAATGTACCAAAAAGTTTCCCAAGAAGAGGCAAAAAATAGAATATGTGCCAAAAAGGATAGGAAAGACAACCATGTATAATGATTTTATATTTTTCGCAACAACTCTTATTGCTCGTCTTGCCAAAGCAATTGTTTACATGTCTTTGAAGTATAATTTTTTTCAGGAGTGGTTGTACTAGGGATGTTTGATTGGTGATGTGACGTCCTCGATGTGCCCTGTCGCTTGTGTGCTTCTACGCCTCCTAGGGAGTGGTGAAGCTCAATGGGTGGTACTGTTCGGCGAACGGATCTTGCAAACAAGGTCTTGAGAAGTCATCAAAGTGTGGATGAGTTGTACGATGTTAGCAGGCCCTTGATGGTACCTATGGTGTGTCCGAAGACATGTGATGGTAGTAGTTTGGTCCAGCCGAACATTTACCCTCTTTTTCCCCATCGTCGTCAATAGATTTTTGAGCACAAAGTTGTGCCTCATTGGCACATACTTCGCTGGTCCTAGGGTTGTGCAATGGGGGGGTGAGTCCCTATTTATGGGGTGAGGAAGGTTCCGAGAGTTCGGGCTGAAACCGAGCTTGCTTCCCAACCTTACGTGCCTTTACGGCAGGTGTCGGCATTTGCCGATCGTCATTGTAATGGAATTCGAATGCTAGGGCCAACGCATGTTCCTTAGTTAGGAGGGAGCGCTCTGTGTTGCCGTTGACAGTAATGACCCCCTTGGGGCCAGGAATCTTGAGCTTGAGGTATGCGTAGTGTGGGACGGCGTTAAAGCGAGCGAACGCTGAACGGTCGAGCAGGGCGTGATAGCTGTTGCGGAAATGTACAATGTCAAAGATCAAATCTTTGCTTCAAAAGTTATCGGGTGAGCCCAACACTACTTCTAGGCTTACAGAGCCCGTGCATCGGGTCTTGATGCCTGGGATCACTCCTTTAAAGGTAGTGTTGCTAGACTTGATCCTTGACGGATCTATACCTATCTTCTTCACCGTGTCTGAGTAGATCAGGTTATTGCTACTCCCTATGTCCATTAGGACTTTAGTGAGGAGATACCCCTCTATGTTGGGGTCTAGGACCAGTGTGCCCGAACCCCCATGATGGATACTGGTCGGGTGGTCTTGTCGATCGAAGGTGATTGGATACATTGACCATGGGTTATACTTCGAGGCTACAGGCTCTACGGCGTAGACCTCTCAAAGGACGCGCTTCCTCTCCTTCTTGGGTATATGGGTGGTGTATATCATATTTACTATTTTCACCTATGGAGGAAACTTCTTTTGTCCACCACCGATCGGACCCCGAGGCTCATCCTCGTGCTCGCTGCGTGGGCTCTTGCCTTGACCCTTAAATACGAGTTTGCTGGCCTGTTTGAATACCCAACAGTTGCGGTTGGTGTGGTTGGCGGGCTTCTCTTGAGTGCCATGGATCTGGCAAGGCCTCTCCATGATCTTGTCCAACGGGGTGGGTCCGTCACGATTGCCTTTAGGAGGCTTCTTCCGCTGCCTGGGTCGGGAATCGCGAAAGCCGGCGTTAATGACCGTATCATCGGCGTCACTATTGTTGTGTCGGTGCTTATTCTTGTTGCGCTTTGGTTTCCTGTTTCTGTCGTGAACTTTGGAGGTTCCGGGGTCTTCGGGGTTGTGGCTCCACTGTGCTAACCAGTTATTCTTGCCCGTGCAAAAGCGAGTGATGAGTGATGTATGGGCGGACATTGTCCTAGGTTTATCCTGGCCGAGCTAGCAAGCCATCCATTCATCCTAGCTTCTGGGAAGTTCGGGCAGTCAACAATCTATTTTTTCTTGGTTAGGAACTGATTTTAGAAGTGTCGAGTGGACTCTCCTGGCTTCTGGACAACGTTTCTTAAGTCAGAGTAGCCCGGCGACCGAACGTAGGTGCCCTGGAAGTTGGATCGGAATGCATCCTCTAGATCTTCCCAACATCCGATGGAGTTTTCGGGGACGCTATTTAAGCTAGCCCCTTAATTTTTAGGGGTAGATATTTGATGGCATGGAGATCATCTCCTAGCGCCATGTGGATGTGAAGGAGGAAATCCTCAATCCATATGGACGAGTCAGTTGTCCCATCGTACTTCTCTATGTTCACGGGTTTAAACCCCTCTGGGAACTGATGTTGCATCACCTCGTCCGTGAAGCATAGTGGGTGGGCAGCGCCTTTGACCCGAGTTATATCGCGTCGGTAATGGGCGTCTGTTCTAGCCTGGTTTCGTTCCCGGTTTCTATTGTTGTGGTCGAGCCAGGGTTGGTACCCTTCCCGTCTATCAGGTGAGTACCCTCTGGATCCGTAGATGGATCTCGTATGACCTGCTCTATAGTCCAGGTCACGTAGGAGGTCGAACCTGTCATCTGGCTTTATTTGCTCTTTTCCCCATCTTCGGTATATCGTCGGCCTATAACTGGTGTCATCAGCCGTCTTGTCTCTTCCTTGTGGAGGGCGGTCTATCTTGCCGTATGGGGTATGTTTGGGAGACGACATATCGGTGAGCTCGTCTTCGAATTGTGGCAGCAGCCTTCTACGTGGATAGCTCTTAGGTTGGTCCGATAGACCGGTACCGTATCCTTCCTCAGCTAAGAGGACTCTCGTCCATCGATCGTTAAGGTTGTCCTATTCGGCTTTAAGCTATCACTCTTCTGCTTTCAGGCTGCGGGCCATGGCTATAAGTTGTTGCCTGAATAGTTCCTGATCTTCAAGATTATCGAGGATGGCAAAATCATCGGCTTCTGGGATGTCCTCTTCCTCGACAGGGGGAGGTAGTTGTCATCCTCGGAATCAGTTGAGTCATCGGATTTGCGTTGGTCTTCAAGTCTCTCCTAACCCTCTAGCGGGTGTTCAAGGATATCAGGATCGCCAAGGTCCTCCAGGGTATCTCTGTCCCCAGTGTCGATGATAGCTTTCCTTCCCTTATTGCCTTTTGACCGTTTATGTAGCTTCCGACGCCTTGACAACGCTTGACCCAATTTGTCGCCATCGGTTTTGGGTGTGTGCTCGCCATTGGCGGCTGGAGTGTCCACCATGTAGACGTCGTACATGGAGGTGGCGACCCATCGCCTAGTGTTAATGGGGGTGGGAGCGCATTCCTCCTCATCCATGTATTTGGCCTCCTCGGAGGCATATTCCAACATGTTAGTTAAATCTTTGATTGTGGCTACCAAGTGGGTGGTGGGTGGGATGAAAACATCATCCTGGCCCGCCTTAAAACCGATTTGAACATGGATCGTGGTTGGTTCATTGGTAATATTCATTGACGAGATCCGATCTAGGGACTCGTTGGGAATCGAGAGCTCGATCGGATCAACCTGCTCGGAGCTTTCGGAGTTTCCCTCCATTGTGTCCATCTGGGAGAGTCTTCAGCAAGAATAGTTATCTGGTCATCCGATACTATGGCCGGATCCGAACTGAGAGTCAGGTCATCGTCGGGGTAGATCCCATGGGCAGAACTGAAAGAGGAATCTAAGGTTAAAGCCTCGGTATAGTCGGGCGCGGCGGGCGAGGCTGCAGGCCAGGTTAGCAAGATATCGCCCCAAGAGTCTACGGAGAACTCTAGGTTCTAGAATGTGACCTCTTGGTCAAGGGTGAAGCTTCCGACTCATCCTAGATGGCCGGTCGGGTCAGCGTGCAGCACTATGCTGCCAAAAGTCTCCATGTTGCGGACTTCTTCATTGATGATGACGCAAGCCATCGATTCCTCTGGCGATCACATTGGAACTCTCAATGAAAGCACCAATGTCGGTGTCAAAACCGGTGGATCTCGGGTAGGGGGTCCCAAACTGTGAGACTAGGATCGATGGTAACAGGAGACGAAGGAGACGATGTTTACCCTGGTTTGGGCCCTCCTATGGAGGTAATACCCTACGTCCTGCTTGATTATATTGATGATATGTGGGTTACAGAGTTGATCTAGCTCGAGATCGAATAGCTAAACCCTAGATGAGTTGTTCTCTGTACTATAACCTAAAACCCTCCGGCTTATATAGATGTCGAGGGTACATGGGTTTACACATGGTCAGTTACACATCGAAAGGATAAACATGCCTATTCACTATTCCAAACATGGAGGATACGCCACGATTCCCGAAGCTTCCTTCCTGGACATAGGGCCTTCAGTCAATCCAATGCTCGGTAAGTGGCCCATATTGCCTGGCCAATGAAAGACAGATCGGCCTCTCGAGGACCCCTTAAACCAGGACTCCCTCAACTATCACCATAACCAATAGCCAAGGAGTGGAAGTCAAGTATGTCCCCAGTTGTGCCTCCACTTAAGCCCCTCAGGTTAATTGTTTGTCGGGAATTGAGTTGGATCAAGTGCCAATAGTATGTGAATACCCAGATGTATTTCCTGATGACCTGCCCAGAATGTCGCCTGACCGCGACATTGAGTTCATCATTGAGCTAATGCCCGGAGCAGGATCCATCTATAAGAAGCCCTATAGAATGGGATCTGAAGAGTTGGTTGAATTGAAGAAGCAAGTAGCAGAGCAGCTCAGAAAAGGATTCATTCGCCCTAGTTCCTCCCCTCGGGAATCACCTGTTCTATTTGTGTCAAAGAGGGATAGAACTATCCGATCCTATGTCGATTACCGTTCTCACGATGAGGTCACAATAAAGAACAAGTACCCACTCCCCAAGATTGAAGACATGTTTGCTCAGCTGAATGGAGCTAAGGTGCTTACCAAGATCGACCTCAGACCTGGGTACTACCAGCTGAACATCATACCCAAGACATTCCGAAGACGGCATTTGTAACCCGCTACGGCCTATATGAATACACGGTCATGTCATTTGGGTTAACCAATGCCCCTTCCTAGTTCATGTATCTCATGAACAAGGTCTTCATGGTGTACTTGGACAAGTTTGTTGTCATCTTCATTGATGACATACTCATCTTTGCCAAGTCTGAAGAGGAGCATGAGCAACACTTGAGATTAGTCCTAGACAAGATTCGAGAGCACCAACTTTATGCAAAATTCAGTAAGTGTGAATTTTGGCTGCATGAAGTTGGATTCTTGGGTCATGTGTTGACTGCAAAAGGATTGTCAGTGGATCCCGCCAAGATTGAAGCCGTGACAGAATGGCAATCCCCAACCAATGTGAAGGAAGTGAGAAGCTTCCTTAGACTCACAGGATATTACCGCAAGTTCGTCAAACGATTCTCGAGCATTGCCCGACCCATGACTCAGCTTTTGAAGAAGGACAATAAGTTCGAATGGATGCCAAAGTGTGAAGAAAGCTTCCAAGAGCTTAATAAGAGATTGACCACAGCCCCAATTTTGGCCACCCCCGATATTCACAAGGAGTTTGTGATATATTGTGATGCATCGGGAATAGGGCTTGGAGGTGTTCTGATGCAAGAAGGAAGAGTCATAGCATATCTATCCAGATAGCTACGTCCTCATGAAGAGAACTATGCTACTCATGACCTTGAGTTGGCAGTCGTGGTTCATGCCTTAAAGACATGGCGACATTACCTTCTGGGGAAGCGATGTGAGATATACACAGACCACAAGAGTTTGAAGTATATTTTCACCCAAAGGGAATTGAACATGAGGCAGCGAAGATGGTTGGAGTTGATCAAGGACTATGACCTCTATGTTCAATACCACCCCGGAAAGGCTAATGTGGTAGCAGAAGCATTAGGTAGAAAGGCTTGCTCCTTTAATGCTATGATTAAGGAAAGGTTACCCGCCCTGTATGAAGAGCTTGAAAGCTTAGGCTTGGAACTAGTTGCACCTAGATTCCTCGCCAACCTCGAAGTAAAGCCTACCTTGATGGATGATACTAAGGAAGCTCAGAAGAGAAACGAGAGCATTGAAGGCATCAAGAGGAAGGTCAAGGCACGAAAGGCCCTAGGATTCTCAATGGATGAGCAAGGAGTTGTATGGTTTGGGAATCGCATCTGCATACCCAACAAAGAGGAGCTCAAAAATTTGATCTTGCAAGAAGCTCATGACACTCCGTATTCCATCCACCTTTGAGGAACCAAGATGTACCGAAACATCAAAACAAGCTTCTGGTGGCATGGCGTGAAGAGAGAACTAGGCACGTTTGTTGCTAAGTGTGACATATGCCAGAGAGTCAAAGATGGGCATCAGCGGCCCATTGGCCTATTGGAACCTCTCAAAGTTCCTGAATGGAAGTGGGACAAAGTCAGGATGGACTTCATCACCGGATTGCCAAGGTCAAGCAAGGGACATGATTCCATTTGGGTCATTGTCGACCAGCTGACCAAGGTAGCCCACTTCATCCCTATTAAGACCACCTATGATGGAAGCCAGCTGGCAAACCTCTACCTCAACCGCATCATGAGTCTTCACGGAGTTCCAAAGGAGATTGTGTCGGATCGAGGAACCCAGTATACCTCGAGGTTTTGGGAGAAGTTTCAAGAAGCAATGGGCACCAAGTTGTCTTTCAGTACAACTTGTCACCCTTAGACCGGTGGGCAGACAGAGCAAGTGAATCAAATACTCGAAGATATGCTCGGTGCTTGTTGAGGGAGTCCTGCATTAAGGGGTCCTCGGGAGGCCGACCTATTTCTATGGGCCGGACTATGTGGGTCATTTACCAAACACAGGATTCATGGAAGACCCTACCTCCAGGATGGAAGCTTTGGGAAACACGGCTTATACTCCACGTTTGACATAGCGAATAGGCATGCTTATCTCTTCGGCGTGTAACCGACCATGTGTAAACCCTAGATACCCCCGGCGTCTATATAAGCCGGAGGGTTTTAGGTTGTAGAGATAGAACTTATCATCTAGGGTTAGCTACTCGATCTCGAGGTAGATCAAATCTGTAACCCCCCATACCATCAATACAACCAAGCAAGACGTAGGGTATTACTTCCATAGGAAGGCCCAAACCTAGGTAAATTTGTCTCCCCTTCGTCTCCGGTTACCATCAGTTCTAGTCTCATAGTTCGGGAACCCTAACCGACATCCGTCGGTTTTGACACGGACACTTGTGTTTTGGCATCTGGAGCCAAGTGGGAAGGTTACCTGCCGTTTTCCGTGTTCTCCTACAACAACAGCTACCAGTCAAGCCTTTAGATGGCACCATTTGTGGTGTTGTGTGACGGCAAGTGTCGTACTCCCCTCAACTTGTTGGAAACAGAGGAAGGACTACTCTTTAGACCAGACATTCTTCATGAAGTAGAAGAGCAAGTTCAACTCGTCCAAGAGCATCTCAAGACCGCCAAGACCCGACAGAAGACCTACGCCGACTCCTGCCATCGGGACATGAGTTTTCGTCTTGGAGACCATGTTTACCTCTGTGTCACGCCTCTCGAAGGGACCAAGCATTTCCACGTCAAGGGAAAACTTGCACCAAGATATATCGGCCCCTTCAAGATCACTAATAGACGAGAAGAAGTTGCTTACCAGCTAGAACTAACTTCCGAGCTATCAGGCGTGCACAATGTATTCCATGTGTCCGAAATCTGAAAGTGTCTTCAAGTACCCAACCACCCCGACCCCTACAAGGATATCGACGATTAAGCCATCGACCTTCAGCCAGACCTCACTTATCGTGAGAGGCTAGTCCATATTTTGGAGGAAGAAGAGTGTTGCACCTGTAGCCGCACCATTAAGTACTTCAAGGTCCCATGGAGCAAACGCACTGAACTAGAAGGAACCTAGGAGGATGAAGACCATCTTAGATCCGAGTACCCTTATCTTTTTAGCACTTAGCCTAGAAATCTCGGGGACAAGATTCTTGTAAGGGGGGTAGGTCTGTCACACCCTGTGTTTATATCACTTTGCTATGCTTGGATTTAAATTTTTTGGAACCAATTAAAACTTTTTGAGTGCACATGCTTGTTTGAGTTGGTGCTTGTTTGCTTGTTTGGTTGTTTGTGTATGGCACTCCTAGGTTCTACTCCCCTCTATACTCATCTTCCTTGACCCAACATCTTGCCCAATGATCATACCATGTGTATAGTACCTAAAACTAATTTTATCAAAAAATTATTTTGACCAATTTTTTTATTCAAATTAGGTTTTCAAAAAACCCTAAGTTGAGGTTTGCACTACAAGTCCTCAAATTGGGTGGATCCTTTTTCCCCAAAGGCTTATTTGAAAACTAATATATATTACTTCCCAAAACCACCAAAAATTAATGTTAAAGTTTATTTTCATTTTTTATTTAAAGCCTTTTTTAGGCCAGAAATGGTCTTTTATGGGGGGAAATTATTTAATGCTTTGAATTTTTTTGATAAAACTTAGGGAAACTCAGTGCACATGTATTGTCCATATATATGAGTTTCAACACATGGTTGTGTTCAAAATCATGGGCAAAACCCCTCAAAATCCTTTCTTCCCAAATCAAGCTTTTGAAATATTTCTATAAGAAGTATTCTCAATAAATTCTAGGAAAATTCCAGCAAGCCACACATGTCAAATGTGATGCTCTTGCAAAGTTTCATCTGAATCCCCCTTGATTTTCATCACCAAAATAATCCAAAAGCCTCTCTGTCCAGATTCAAATTTGAACAACTTTTCATTGTGAAGTTTCTTCCATTGCCCCAAAACTTTTTGGGCATGTTCCATTACCCAAATGAGGATGCCACACCAAGTGGTGCATCAAGGAGAATGGAAATGCATGCGTAGATCTATAGGAATCTGATTCTGTTGATTTCTAGGATTTTACAAAGTTACATTGTGAACTTTCTTCAAAACACCTCAAACTTGGTGATCCTCTCTATTTCTACCTATATTTTCATAATGTTAAATCTCATGGCAAGAAAACCCCATTTGCTTAGCTAAATGACCATCAAACACTTCTGCATATTTTGTAAAAAACCTTGTTTGACCCCCTTCTGCTATTGTCCTTGCCTCCAAAATTTTACCACAGTTCCTTACTGATCTGTTTCACCTCCAGTAAAAAAACGGAGGCCACTGATCATTGATTGATGGGGTAAAACATCATTTTACCCCCTGGACAGGAGGAATCTCCTCCTCTCTCCCCTCCCCTCTTATTCTATCACCTATCCATGGAATCCATTGCCCTACCAAAGTTTTTTACCCTCCCCTAGATGCCCTAGACATGAGCGGCCACGCCCTAGGCGCAAAAAGCATGTCGTTATATGCCAAAGTCACGCTCCAGAGCGTGCTACAGTGCGCACCCGCACTGTAGCTGCCGCCCAACCATAGGCCCCGATAGCCTCGGGACCTCCAGCCGTGTCCCCTTGGCCCACCTCGATATCCTCACCATGGCAAGCTATCAACCCCTTCCTCCATCTCTCTCCAGCAGCTTCCCACACTCGAGGCGTGGGCGCCCGGTGGCTTCACACGCGTGACTCGCCCCGCTCCTCCCCGGCTCTCTCTCCTCCCTCCACTGGACCTAGGCAAGCCCCACGAAAACCGCATAGAGGCCAGGGCCCCCTCCCGTGGCCATCTGAGCCATTCCCACGGGCGACCGTGGGCTTCATCCACGGTGAACCTCGGGATCGCTATTTAAGCGAGCCTTGCACCCCTCTCTCCCCTCTGGTCGCCCCCTCCAGCATTGAATTGCCCTCCTGTGCCACCCAATTGACCTCCCATCTCTATGCTCGACGCAAGCCGGAGCTCCACCACCTCAGGCCGCTGACGCCCGGCCATGGTGAGACTCCTTCGGCCCCGTTCCCTCTCCCTATGGTCCTCTCTCTCCCCTAATCTCTTCCCCCTTTTCGAGTGTCTATTGCAGCTCAGAGTGGCTGTTCCCACCCCGAGCCGAAGCTCCTCCGCTCGGGTTCGACGTCGCCGGCGATTTTGTCACCTCCGCCGACCAACTCTAGCCACACACGACTGGCACCGCTCCCCTAAGCACGCCTGGACCATCGGCAAGCCTCGTCGTCCACCACACTGTCGTCGGTGAGCTCTTCTGCTCCCTGTAGTGAGGTGGGGGATGAGAGGTGGAGCCCACCTGTCATACCTCACTCCCCCCACTCGCTGCTAGGCAGGGCCCACGGGCTGGTTTAAATAAAACCTGCCGCACGCGCTGTTTTGTCCTGGGCCGAATTTCCTCTGGACCGGCTCTGCTCGCCCGCTTCTGGCCCCAGCGCATAGTGCTCTTTTTTTGGCATCTTGCAAAAATTCCTCCGAGCTAAATAATATTCCAATGCCAATCATTTTTCCACCATAGTTTCTGTAATAACCTATACTATTTTACAGTGCCTTTTGTGAATTTTTTTGAAAACCTTTTATCTACTATTTTGTTTTAAAATATCTTTTAGGCATTTAGCCTCTGTTTTAAATAGTTTGAAAAACCTTTTGAACTACAAAACCCTAGACAAATATTCTTGGAATAGTTTGTAGTATTTATCAGAGTAGGGTAGCATTTTAGAAGTAGAGTTTGTGCTATGTTTTTTGATGATTCTTATTTTTACCGTTATTTATCGTGACGATAGATTGCATTGTTGACGAAGGAGTTGGAACCAAAGACTTTGTTGAGCCACGCAAGCAGCCCTTTGACCATGACTATGAAACCTTTTATTGCATGGCATATAGCACTTTATTTTGTTGCATTGATCATGATGATGTGGTGACCACTTTGGTGGGATGCCCCCGATACTTTCTTGTTGATACTTGCATCGTGCATGACACTACCTCCTTATGAGGGTTATGTGGGTGGGAGTAGTTAGGATACTAAGTAGTTGCTACACAAAGTGGGATGGGAATATGCATGGTGATGGAAACAAAAAGATTTCAAAGACTTTTTGAAAACCCCATAAGGTGCCACTAATGCCCAAGGGAGATGATGATGAGCTAGGTAGCCACTTGATAAAGAAGTGATGTACCGAAGCAAGTGAGTGTGTGTGGTTTTCAAAAACGGATTGGTGTAAGTTGCGACCGTTACTCCAACCTTACATGTACAACCACAATACCCCTTATGGGACTGGGCTTTGTTGATTACCTTGGTGGGTACTAGCATAGATCCCACATTATTAGTGGCGCGAGTGAAGTGGTCACTCTCGATACGGGGTCATACCAGAAATGACGATCATGCGATGTCTTAACAGGCACCGGGCGCACCGTTGTGTGCCCTTATGGATGATACGTGTGATGTATATCATAAGGGACGGCACCAACGAGTGTAATCTTTGTTTAGTATCGCTAGGGGAAAGACAATGTTTGGGTACTTACCTCAGGTATGGACAATACCACGAGTCGTGGCTTGACACGGAAGTTTCCCGAGTCTTGTAGTTGGTAAAGTGTGTAACCTCTACAGAGTGTAAGACTATTCGAATATCCATGTACACGGTCAAGGACAGTTGGATGACCACTCTTGTGCTACGTCCAATGTTTACTAATATTGGTGTGTGTGTGTGTGATGGTGACAAAGGTGATACTTGAGTTAAGTCTAATGACTTGACTTGCTGACTGAACATAAGATGTTCAACCTGTTGCTTATGATGATAACTGAGACTTGTTTATATGGATATCTACCAACATTTGATGCATGCTTACTCAAGTTACTTGATCATATCATTGCACTTAAAATTATCTTTCTGCAAAACGTACCTACATAGTGCTATATCATGCATTGTTATACCTTGTTCCACAACTTGGGTTGCTTGCGAGTACGTTCAAAGTACTCATTGGCTTGACACTAGTTATTTAATTGGCCAGGCATGGAAGAATAGGGATACTGTGAAGAGTTCATTGGTGACGAACATGTGAACTAGGATGCTTCCTAGTCAGAATGCGTGTAGGTTTAAGGTAGATGGCATGGGTACACGCTTCCGATCAAGATTTGCGCTGCTTGTTATTTTTAACTGTTTGGCACTTGTGGCCCTATCTATGTAAGACTAGACCTTCATGGTCTTTATTTGTGTAAGACGCTAAATGCGGATGTAAGACTCTTGTTATTCGGTTTTTGTGTGTTCAATGAGCATTGATCTCTGGGATCATTGTGCACGTGCATTCCGTGATCACGACTTATGAGTAGGGGTCCCCACAAGCTGACATAGTATTTGTGGCAAAGCCAGCATTCATCATATTCTTACATGTCATGCTAGATCATTACACATCCTGGTACACTGCCAAAGGCAATCATATTGAGTCATATTGCTTCATATGTTCTTCATATCGATTTTTCATATTGAGTTGTAAGTAAATAAAAGTGTGATGATCATCATTATTAGAGCATTGTCCTAGTGAGAAAATAAAAATGGGGGATGCCAAATGATCCCACCATAAAAAATGAGAGTAAAGAGAGAAGGGACTTTGCTTCTACCCTTTACCACACTTGTGCCTCAAAGTGGCACCTTGTTCTTCATATAGAGAGTCTCATGTTATGTCATTTTCATATGCTAGTGGGAATCACTTTTCATTATTATAAACTTGGCTTGTATATTATGATGACGGGCGTCCTCAAATGCCTTGGGTATTCATGAGCAAGCAAGTTGGATGCACACCCCACTTAGCTTCAGTTGAGCTTTCAAACACTTATGGCTCTAGTGCATCATTTGCATGGCAATCCCTACTCCTAGCATTGACATCTATCGATGGGCATATACAATAGCCCATTGATGCACATAGTTGATGTGAGATTATCTTATCCACTTTTACCCCTTTGATACCTACCACCATATTCTATTCCATCCTTATGCTATGTCCACGGTTCACACGCATGTATGAGTGAAGAATAAAAGGTTGATGCACTTTGAAAAATTACAATCCAATTGCCTGACTTGGACACCGTGGTTCTTGGCATTTGTATTAATGTGGTGAACACGGAACCAGGCCTTGCTAATAATATAAGATGAATGGGGGATTAACATTCTTTTAGGATCGTATACTTTGAAAGATTGATGATTTTGTTGCTTGTGCTAATAAGTATTACTATGTTGATGGTTGTTAATTCATCTTTTCTCAATGAGCATACATCCAAAAGATTACATATCGGGTAGCATGTCACATCAAAAATTCTGTTTTTATCATTTACCTACTCGAGGACGAGCAGGAATTAAACTTGGGGATGCTTGATATGTCTCCAACGTATCTATAATTTTTTATTCTTACATGCTATTATATTATCATTCTATGATACTTTTTGAGTAATAATTTACCAATTTATATTATTTTTAAGCACTAACCTATTGACACAATGCCCACTGCCAGTTCGTGTTTTCTGCGTGTTTTTACTTTTCAAGTTTACTGTACCAAAGAAATTCCACTTGCCCCAATTTTTTTTGATTTTTGTGGAACAAAAGAACACTTGGAAGCTTTGGGAGAAAACCGGATGTCGCACGAGGGAGGGGGGGTAGCGGCACCCTGATGGCTTATCCCTCCCTGGTGGACCTCCTTCCCCCATTCTCTGGCATATAAATTCACATATATTCCAAAAAAATAGTGGAAGTCCCAAAACACTTTTTTCGCCACTGCAAGTCTATGTTCGGCCACGATCTCATATGGAGCTATGTTCCGACACCCTGTCGGAGGGGGATCGACTACAGAGGGCCTCTTCATCAACCTTGCTAAACTCATGATGATGTGTGCTTGGTTCATCACAGACCTACGGGTCCGTAGTTAGTACCTAGATGGCTCTCTCTCTCTTTTGATCTTCAATACAATGATCATCGCATCTTCGCTTTGATCCATCTGGTGTAATTCTTTTGTGCGGTGCGTTTGTTGGGATCCGATGAATTGTGAGTTTATGGTCAGATTATTCATGAAAAGTATTTGAGTGTTCTCTAAAATTATTATGATTCTTATCCGCATGATCATTAGAGATTCATAATTCTCTCTGATCTATCAATTTTCTTTGGCCAAGTAGATTCATCTTTCTTCAATTAGAGGGGTGTGTTGTAGTGGGTTCAATCTGACGAGTTTCTATATCCCAGTGACAAAAGTGAAGAACATGTGTCTTTGTGTTGTTGCCACTAAGGATAAAACGATGGGGTTTATTCATATTTCTTGAGTTTACTTTTTCTACATCATGTCATCGTTCTCCATGCGTTACTGTGTTTTTCATGAACTTAATATGTAGAGAGGCAACCATAGAAGTGCTCTTGAAGTGGAGTAAGAGTAATAGGTGCAGGCAAGAGTCGGCCTATTTGTTTTGGACATGATGCCTATATACACATGATCTTTGCCATGAATATCACATAACTATGCACTTTTCAATCAATTGCCCAATAGTAGTTGGTTCACCCATCGTATGCTTATTTTCATGACAGATGCCGCTAGGGAAAACTATGCCCTAGGTCTATTCACTTATATATTTAAAAACCTATCAATACCTTTCTGTTCTTATTTACCTTTTATTTTATTTTTTAATTTCTAATTATTTACTATTATCTACACACTTCACTTGCTTGCAAATAACGAGATCAAGGGGATTGACAACCCTTTTGCCTGCGTTGGGTGCTAGTTGTTTGCTCTTTTGTGTGCAACCGTTGAAGACGGTTGTGGGTTGATATTCCTATTGGTTTGATAAAATGTGGTTTCATAACTGAGGGAAATACTGCCATATTGTGCTGCAATTACCCGTTCCTCTTCACGGAAAACCCAACACAGATCACAAGTATCACACATCAGTTATATGACGTGCGGGCGAGGGATGGTTGCATGGGGATGCTCACCATATAGGGTTGTTCCCATTCGGTGGAGGAGGCCAGGAGGTGTAGTGATGGAGCTGGGCCATCGAGCGCTGCAGTGGCCCAACCTAGCGCTGGCAAGGTAGAGGAGTGAGGCGGGTCGACTATGGCTGCGTGTGGTGAAAGCACAAGCAACAGCTCGTCCATCTATAGAGGAGGCATCCATGCGTCCTGATGCAAGGTGTGTGGGTCTCCGATGGTCTTGTTCATGGGGCAACGAAGTGGAGTGAATCTAGGTGTGGGCACACTCATGAAGGAGGAGAGGGAGCACATGAACGAGATTGGCCCTAGTGCATCCATGGAGGTTGAGGGAGAAACATGGGATGCTGGCGGTGCTGCTCAGAGGGATGACGATGGAGGGGCTTATACGGCATGGCCACGGGTGCGGAGGCTGGGAATGGATGTGCCAGGCCTTGGGAGGTCGGATCCACGGGCGGGGATCCTGTTCTCGACGACAACAGGGCCTGGCGGCGCCGTTGGAGGAGCTAGCACCTGTGGCGGCGACCATTTTTCCATGTTGTTCCTGAAAAAACAGAAAGAGATCGAGGTTTGAGGGATAGAGAAGAATCAAGGGAGGAAGGAAGAGAGAGGAGTGGGCGGTGCTCGGCGGTGGTGTGGGTCGTCGGCATCGGCGCGGGACGAGCCCAGACCTTGACGACACCGTCCGAAGGCTCTCCCGGTCCAGGGATCGAGCCCACGAGCAAGAGGCGCCTGCGGGAAGCGAACGAGCGGCTAGGAGGCCTCCTGGGCCATCAGATCTGAGATCCGGCGGTCGAGAATGAGTGGAAGTGGCTGGCTAGGGTTGGATTGGATCTGAGGAACAGGAGGCTGTTGGTTGGCTCGGTTTGTATCCCGAGGGCGGCTGTGGGTGGCGGCACTAGATTAGGACTGGAGGGGTAGATGCTAGGGTTTCATCTGAAAATGGTTAGGGTCGTCTATAAATAGGTAAAGCGGACTAAGTTTGGACCCTCCGATTAGATCAGCCAGTTGAGAATAAATAGGTTAGGGAGTCCAATTGGATAAATGGGTGATGGTTTGGGGTTTTACGGGGTTGATCCGGATCCAATGATCACAGTCGTCGGGTTGAGTCCGGGGAGAGTTTTTGGACTAGGTTGCGAGCGGGTCGGTGCACTATGCAGAGAGGCTAGGCGTAGATGAGGGGGAATACGGGCAGACCAGCAACAGGGTTTTAAACTGCGAAAGCATCCGATAATTTCACCGGCTATAGTGTCGCTATAGGTTTAACGGTTAGGGCACCGAATGACCTCCGAATGCAACAAAACTTGGCAGGTGGCCTACTTGCACTGTATTAAGATCGCACGCCAAATTTCAACCCATTCCAAGAAAGTTTTATACACACTTTTAAAACAATATTTTATGATGTCGTGGGCGTGTGCGTGTGTGGTTTGCCATGAAACGGTCAACAACAAGAACGGAGAGAACCGGCAACTACGAACGGATGCACTTTTGAAAAACAATGATGGCGACAAAGTGCCGATGCAATGCAGATGATGCGAATGATGCGATGATAAACGCTACCACCAAATAAATCACACGACAAAACTCGAAATAGCTGGAAGTCATTTGTTGCATCAGTCTTGGGCTATTACACCAAGTTCAAATCTATGACCTACAAAACCAAAACTGTGAGTATGAATCAAGGTTGAAAAGGATGAGCATAACTATAGATTTCAGGATTCTAGAGACACCCTCTTACTTCTTTAATGGGGAGCCCATGCCTTAAAACATGGAGTACAAGCCCACCACTTTATCACCATCATCACCGAAGAAAGAAACTTGAGTACATGGATATGGGCACAACCCTTAGCTTGTTCCAAGTTTGGGAAGGTGCCCAGTATCGTATCACCCTCACTTCTACCATCATTATCTTTGTAAGTTTGATCCTTAGTTATCCTTTGATTCAGATGACTAAAGTTTTAGTATAATTTAGTTTCGAGTATGTGCATTGTCATCTATCTAACTATGTAATTGAGTGTGAGAGTTATATAATAAAGAGTAGTTTGAGTCTGTTTGATTTCCTTTCTAGCATCAATATTAGCAATGAAAAGAATAATAAAATCATATGCTAATCCCATAGGGAGTGATGAATTCACATAAGAAGAGTATTATTGATAAATTTTGTTGGAAGTGAACAAACATAACATTAGTCATTGATGCAATTCATGAAAAACTAATAATGAAAGAGAGGTCTTACATAAAATACACTATCTTGGACATATTTTATGATTGTCATCCCCCATTAAATATTCCATGCATGATCAACTAGTTGATGTTGGACAAGGAATACAACACAATGAGTTATGTTCGCTTATGTTCACATAGAAGTTATATTGTCATGGATCCTATAACATGTGGTGCTTGCTCATAATATTTTGCTAGCCAAAACTTTGCACCAGGTAGAGATACTATTTGTGCATCCAAAAACACTTAAATCCATTTTCTTGCCATAAGAGTCCACCATATCCACCTAGGTATTAAATAAGATCCTTCAAGTAAGTTGTCGTTGGTGCAAAAGAAATAAAAATTGCTCCTAAATATGTATGATCTTTTATTGGAAAGGAAAATAAGTTCTGTGCGAACTTGTGATGAAAAACAAGTAAAAGAGACAGAGTGCATAATGTTATCATAAGGGGCAATATAAAGTGACGTTCTTTTCCATTAAGAGCTTACACATGCAAATAAAAAGTGCATGACAACCTATGCTTCCCTCTACGAATGTCCTATATTTTACTTTTCTGTATTTACTTTTATACAAGAGTCAATGGTGTTAACCCCTATTCCATTCTTATTATTCTATACTTGGCAAGCATCATGTGGTGGGAAAAGATAGAGGCACATATATCTAGCTGGATGTAGGTTATCATGAGTTATTATTGTTGACATTATCACTGAGATAAATTGTTGGGTGGTTACAAACGATAAACCCCTATCTTCCTATGTGTCCGATTAAAACTTTTTGCTTTACACATATGTCGTGAGTGTCAGCAATCATAGAAGACTAAATTATAGTAGAGTATGTGAACTTGCTAAACAAAGCTCTGACATAGACTCTTTCTGAAAATATAAGGATTGCAATTGTTTCAATGGCTAAGAACATGGCTTGTTAGCCTTTAATAAAGTTTATGATTCATACTTGAAGGTGTGGATAGACTGTCACTTGTTCATGAGAAGTTACATTATATTATGTTGCCATTATGATAATGATCATAATGCTCTCATGTCCGTGTTTTATTTTATCAGCATCTCTCTCTAAGCATGTCGCCATGATTATTTAGTTCGGCTTTCGCTTGGGGGCAAGCAAGGTCTAACTTGGGGCAGTGGATATATCCAGTTTGCATCATGTTTTTTTCCATCGATATTTATTATGTTTTGAATCATTATTACACTTTATGATGCAATTCTATTGCCTCTTCTCTCTATTTTGCAAATTTCAAACAAAGCGGGAGATTACCGACAGTTGGAATTCTGGTTCGGAAAAGACCACCAAAGAGCTGGATATTCTATGAAACTCCAAATGAGCTGAAAATTGGTAGAGAATTATTTTAAAATATATAAAAAATATTGGCGAAATAATCAACCAGAGGAGAGTCACGAGATGGACACGAGCCAGGGGGCGTGCTCTACCCCCAAGGCGTGCCACCTTAGCTCGTGGGCCACCTGGAAGGCCTCAGATTCCCATATTCTCCTATATGATGTCATTTTCCCTAGAAAAAATCAGAAGAAGACTTTCGAGATGAACCACCGCCATGTCAAGGGGGGGCCTGGGCAGGAGCACTTTTGCTCTTCGGCGGAGCGATTCCGTCGGCGAAACTTCCCTCGGGGAGGGTGAAATGGAAGCCATCATCATCACCAATGCTTCCTCCATCATGGGAGGACCCATCTTCCTCAACATCTTCACCAACACTATCTCATCTCAAATCCTAGTTCATCTCTTTTATTCCATCTTTGTGTCCAAACCTCAGACTGGTACATGTGGGTTGCTAGTAGTGCTGATTACATCTTGTAGTTAATGCTGGTTGGTTTAATTTTTTGAAGATTATATGTTCTGATCTTTAAGCATATTGATTACACCTCTGATTAGGCTTTGTGAGTATCTACTTTCGTATTGGAGGACATGGGAGAAGTCTTGTCGCAAATAATCATGTGATGTTTGGTATTCGTTTGATAATTTGATTATTTGTATGTTGCTCTTCCTTTAGTGCTGTCGTGTGAATGTCGATTGCATGACACTTCACCATATTTGGGCCTAAAGGAAAACATTGGGGAATGATAAGTAGATGATGGGTTGCGAGAGTGACAGAAGCTTAAACCCTAGTTTATGAGTTGTTCTGTGAGGGGTTGTTTTGGATCCACATGTTTAATGTATTGGTTAGATATATATTAATTATTGTTTCGTAGTTGCGTATGCTTACGAGAGGGGGTAGTCGTAAGTGGGTTTTTGTTCCAGTAAGAACAACACCCTAACACTGGTCCACTTACATATCAATTTGTCAAAGTAGCAAACACGAATCAACTAAACATGATGAACCATGACTAGACAAAATTCCCATGTGTCCTCGAGAGTGTTTTGCTTCATATAAGAGTACATTCCGTCTTGTCATTTTCTACAGAAGGATTGGCCCACCTTGCTGCATAATTGTTACCGTTGTTACTTGATACAAATTTTCTTTCTATAAAACTATCTATCACCACTACTTTCAATTGAAAGGATCGACATGGTTGAGTAGGGGGTGGATAGGCAACTACCAACTTTTAGCTTTTCTTATCAAATTTGGTTTAGCAACAAATAGGTTGTCTAGATATGAAACTAGGTGAACAACCCATATGATGCTAACAATAACAACAATACAAACACAAACGGAGATCATACAAGTAATAATAGCACAAAGTAACGGTAAGAAGTAACCAAAAGTGGACCCGATGAAAACGAGAATGTGTTACCGAAATTGGTGCACATACCGTAGGCCAATTAACCTTGTAGCTGCCACCCGTTATCTCTTCGTCTTGTTTCCAGAGGAATCACCTTCCGTACTTGCATATCTCCTTAAGTATTTTCTTTGGCACCCACAAAACTGAGAGCGCAAAGCCAGTTGTCTTTTGGACGGTATGAAGCATTGCACTGAGCACGCTCCTGACCAGCACTCTTTTGCTGTCTGTTGGAAGTAGCCTACCTGTTGGGGATATAACCCCATGGTAAGACCCGCCTAGGAGGGGCCGGGTCATACCTGGAGGCTCATTAGCGTATGGGCTGGAAGAGGAAGATTGGGCTGCACGGCGGTTCGTCGGATGGGTTGAGACGGAGGCCCAGAGCCAGGAAGAAGACACAAGACCCGAGCGGGAGAGCCGCCCGGAGACAACTTGCCAAGGAAGGCAAGACGGCTTAGAGACGGAGTCAGATACGTTCTAAGAGTCAGCATGAGACTTGTGTAACCTTGGGTCTAGGCCTCCTATATAAGGGCGAGACTCGGGGACGGCTTAGACAAAAACCAATCGATCGAGAGCTAGGTCAAGCAAATATGCTCCCTTGTAATCGACACTGCAATCAATACACACAATGCAGGACGTAGGCTTTTACCTCATCTCGAGCAGCCAAACCCAGGTAAACCTGTGTCTTTTGTCCCGATCAACCTCTTTGAGTCCATCGCCTTAGCGATGGCCTTGAACCTAAGTCTTCGGACATCTGCCGTGACAAAACCACGACAGTTGGCGCCCACCGTGGGGCCAGCGCATAGTGGTGTTGAGTTCTCAAAGGGCTCTCTCCCAGGGATTGAAGGATACGTCGTTGGCTTGATGACGAAGAGCCGCCGCGGCAAGCTCTACATCGGTGATGCGGGATGGGGACCGGAGGCCGACTCAATCGAGTACGGGTACCGGGTTCCCATTGGTAAGGTGCACGTGTTCATCAGCAATCTTGACGGATCTATGCCTGGGCCGGATGTCTGCACCGACCTCGTCGAGCCGGCCGGCGCACGACACCCGCACATGCTCAACCCGGGCGGAAGAGTGTTTTCGTCGGCTTTACGTAGGACAGGGGGACTCCATATCGGGAGAGACCTTGGCTTTCTCAGAGGAAGGGTCTTCTAGCGAGGATGGGGAATCAATCTACCGACTTCATGAGGGCGGGCTAGGGGGCTATGCTGATGGTGACAGTATTCCGGAGTCCTATAACCCGCCGAATCGATCCTCCGTCTTCATGGAAGTCCCGACGCCGGTTTCCAATGGAGTTTATTCTGGAGCGGCGGCTGGAGCGGCCCCGCCCGATGTGGAGCCTCCTAAGATGTTGGCTCAAGTTCTACTGGAGGTCATGGAGGAGCTAGCGACTCTGTTGGCCACAGAGGTAACAACTGAGAATCTAGCGGTGCACAACGCCGAGGTTAACCGGATCAAGGAACAGAGGTGGTTCAATGTAGAAGGACTCAGGTCAGACTACCTATTCTGCCTCAGAATGTTTTCAACACTCATGGGGCCAGGGCAAATACGCCACCAATGGTGACCAGGGTGACAGAGGTGCCTCGGCAGTTAGACCCGCCATGGTTGAACATACCATTGTCGCGTCACGTTGTGACACCGCCCGACCATTATTCTGATCCGGTGGAAAATATGATCGCGGCGGCTGCCAGGCTTGATGCCCTCAACTTGGCCGAGGGAACGCCATTTGCTGAAGAGGCGAGGAATGTGATTGACCTGTTGTAGACAGCGGTGGCTCAGCAAAAGAGATAAACTCACAGCCGGAGCTGGGTGCACTCCACGTCGGCTCCTAGTCGTAGCTACCGCTGGCGCATTGAGTCGCTAGCAGTCTCCAGCAGCGGGCAGAGGCGAACCCGCCCCATAACGACCCGCTGGAGATGGATATTCAAGGGCCTGTGAATAGGGGTGAGAGAGGACCAACGCCGGCAATAGATTACCCGGAGGAACCTGAGCCGGCACCAGCAACACCCGCCAGCGTTTACCCCAAGTGATTTGCTGTGCAGTGTCTCACAGCGGACCTAAGGAGTGCATGCTTGCGCAAGGACTTTAAGGGGCCACGGAAGGTGCCCAATTACACAGCGGATCTACCCCCAGAGGCTTGGATCGAAAGCTATGAACTCGCTATAGAGATGCTGGACGTTGATGAGGTAGTTTGTGCGAAATACTTCATCATGATATTGGAAGGACCAGCCCGCACTTGGTTAAAGGGGTTGCCACCCAATACCATCACATCTTGGGACGAGTTAAGAGCATGCTTCATCAAAATTTCAAAGGAACCTTCAAGCAGCCAATGACGATTGTGGATCTGGATCTTTGTGTGCAGCGGGAAGGAGAGTCGGCCCATCATTGGGTACGGCGGGTCTCGACGGTGATCCACTTGTCTGAGAATATCTGAGTGTCCCTGGCGGTTCTCATTTTAGAAAGGAATTGTCACTTCGTTCCACTGAAGCAGAAGCTCGGGCGGTTGAAGCGTTCTTGTCATGGTGAGCTCATGATGGCTCTCAGCAAACATGCGGATTCACACACTACCAAAGACCCTGACTCCAATGATGAGAAGCCGGCTCAGAGTAAGAAGGGTGGCAATGACAAGAACCAGCAGGGAGGTGCTGGGAACTGCAGCCAAGGAAAGCGGAAGAACCCAGACGGCGGGTCAGAATTTGTGGCAAACACCAACACGGGGAACGGTCGTCCTAGGGGCAATGGGAATTTTAGGCAACCGTTCAACAGAAATAGGGCACCTATGCCTTACAACTTGGATGAGGCGTTGAACAGACCTTGCCCGGCACACAACCAACCGGATAATGTGGCCACCCACACTTGGAAGGAGTGTAGCGTTATGCGCCAGTTTCGGGAGCAAAGCCTTTGTCAAAATCATAACAAAGATAACGGCCTGTCAAGAGGCTCAGGTCTGGGCGGCTCGGGAGCTGGTGTCGGCGCCGACTGGTCAGGTTTAGGTTATCAGAATCAAAACAACCAGAACCGAGGAAACCAAGGGAGTCATCAGCAGCAGGGCAATGGTGGTCAGCACCAGAATGGCCACTCAGGATATCAGCGTAACCTGAAACAGCTTAGTGGGGGACAGTATTAGGTCTTCACTATGAGCCTAGATAAGCAGGATCAGAAGTTGCGTAGGAGGGCGGTCAACGCAGCCACGCCAGCTCTACTACGGTACTTAAAATGGTTGGAATACCCGATTACATCTTGCCAAGAGGATCACCCGCCACGGGTCGACAATCCGGGTCATCTAGCTCTGGTGGTCGCTCCTCAGGTTGGAGGGTACAAGTTCACAAAAGTACACATGGACGATGGTAGCAGTATCAATATCTTATACTACAACATCTTCCAACGAATGGAGTTAATGGACAAGGACCTTAAGCCGTCATCGACTTTCTTTCATGGAGTAGTGCCAGGGAAGTCAGCTTATTCAGTGGGGAAAATCATCTTGGAAGTAGCGTTTGGAGATGAGTACAACTACAGGGTGCAGACTTTGTGGTTTGAGGTTGTTAAAATTAAGAGCCCGTATCATGCTTTGTTTGGCTGGCCGGCTTTCGCAAAGTTTATGGCCAGGCCTTGTTATGTCTATCTGCAGCTCAAGATGCCGGATCTCAACGGAACAATCACAGTTCATGGCCATCGGAAGGTAGCCATTGAATGTGAAGAAGGAGAAGCGGATTATGCGGAATAGAGTTGTGTAGAGGCGGAGCTCAAGTTTTACAAAGATAACGTTGACTGGGCAGATATGACTCCATTGAAGAAACCCAGCACAGAATCTGAGCCGCCTGTGATGTTTGCGGCAGATGACACAAAGCTAGTGGATTTCGCTCCAGGCGACTCATCCAAGCAGTTCACTATCGGGGCTAACATGGACCCCGCATAGGAAAGCGCGCTCATCGAATTCATCCGTGAGAATTAGGACATCTTTGCATGGAAGCCGTCTGACATGCAGGGTGTGCCAAGATAATTCGTTGAGCACCACCTTAATGTGGATCCTAAGTTTAAACCAATTAACAGTTCCTCTGCCGTTTCAGTGAGGAGCGGTGTAAAGCGATTGGAGAAGAGGTAGCCCGGCTCTTGACAGCGGAGTTCATCGTGGAAGTATTTCACCCGAAGTGGTTAGCCAATCCTGTGCTGGTGCTTAAGAAGAATAGCACATGGCGTATGTGTATATATTACATGGATCTTAACAATGCTTGTCCAGTTGACCCGTTCGCTCTCCCTCGTATCGACCAGATTATTGATTCGACGGTGGGTTGTGAGAGTTTATGTTTCCTGGATGCCTATTCAGGCTATCATCAGATCAAGATGGCGGTTAAAGATCAGGAGAAGACCTCGTTTATAACACCTTTTGGAGCTTTCTGTTATGTGTCTATTCCGTTAGGGCTCAAAAGTGCGCATGCCACTTACCAACACTGTGTGTAGAATTGCCGTCACGGTCAGATTGGGTGCAATGTTAATGCTTGTGTGGACGATATCGTGGTTAAGTCAAGGAAGGAGACATTGCTAGATGACCTAAAGGAAACATTTGACAACTTACGGGTCTATAAAATGATGCTTAACCCGGCTAAGTGTGTTTTTGGAGTTCCTGCAGGTAAACTTTTGGGTTTTTGGTTTCAGAATGAGGCATCGAAGCCAACCCGGACAAGATAAAGGCCATCACGTCTTTAGCTAAGCCGACGAGCGTCAATGATGTGCAGTGCTTGGCGAGTCATATTGTTGCTTTAAGCCGCTTCATCAGCCGCCTCGGGGAGAAGGCCATTCCTCTGTACCAGATGATGAAGAAGACGGATGATTTTTTTGTGGAGTAAGGCTGTAGATGAAGCTCTTGAAGCGCTTAAGAAGCAGTTGGTTGAACCGCCGATCTTAGCTGCTCCGGCTGAGAAGGAACCCTTGCTCCTATATGTGGCGGCTAACAATAAGGCGGTCAGTGCTGCGATTGTAGTAGAGCACAAGGAGGCAGGGAAAGAGTATACGGTCCAGAGGCCGGTTTATTATGTCAGTGAGGTGCTTATAGAGTCAAAGCAACGATACCCACACTAGCAGAACCTGATATACGGGGTGTTCATGGAAAATCACAAGTTGTAGCATTATTTCCTTGGGCACAATATCACGATGGTTAGCTGTGCTCTGTTGGGAGATATAATTCAGAATCGGGAAGCCACTGGTAGAATTGCCAAGTGAGCGCTAGAGCTTGGGCCTCTCAATTTTAAGTGTGTACCCCACACGGCGGTGAAGTCTCAAGCGTTGATTGATTTCATAAATGATTGGACGGAGTGTCAGTCGCCGAAGGAAAAGCCGGACAACACCTATTGGACGATTAACTTTCATGGATCCAGATAGTTGGAGGGATCGGGGCTGGAGTTGTCTTAACTTCCCCAAAGGTGATAAATTTTGCTATGTGTTAGGTTGATGTTTCCTTGCACGAACAATGCATCTGAGTACGAAGCTTTACTTCATGGACTTCGTGTGGCTAAGGAGATGAACCTAAGCCGGGTTAGGTGCCTTGGCGACTCAGATCTAGTGGCACAACAGGTGTCAGGCACATGGGACTCCAGGGACCCACGGAAGGCGGCTTATTGGCAAGAGGTAAATGTCGTTGCTGGATATTTCAAGGGTTATCAGGTGGATCATATTGACTGTCACAAGAACAAAGCGGCGGATGCATTTTCAAGACTTGGATCTCAGCGTAAGCCGGTGCCGCCCAACATCTTTTTGGATGTACTTTATCACCCGTCTATTAAGCTACCTTCAGAGGAGGATCTGGCTATACCTGACCCGGAAGGGCGGCTAGTGGCGGCTTTACATGCTATTCCCTGCTCGACATTGCCGTACCCAGCATATCTGACTCGGGGCGAGTTGCTTGAAGATGAGACTCTGGCGTGGCGAATCGTGAGGCATTATAAATCCATGACCTTCATTAATGGAGAGTTGCACAAGTGCAACGTCACCGGCGTCTTCCAGCATTGTGTCTCTCTGGAGGAAGGCAAGGAAATCTTATATGAAATACTGCTGGTGATTGTGGACATCACGTTGGGTCAAAATATTTGGTGGCTAAGGCTTTCTGACATGGATTCTTCTTGTTAACTCATAAGGACGCGGAGGATCTTGTTGATAAGGGTGCGGGTGTCAGAAATTCGGAAGACGTGCTCATGTGCCGACGCAGGAGTTACGGATGATACCAGTCACTCGTCCATTTGCGGTGTGGGGGCTTGACATGGTTGGACCTTTCAAACGGTCTAAAGATAAAAATACCCACCTCTTGGTAGCAACGGATAAATTCACCAAGTGGATGGAGGTTGAGCCGGTCAGTAAGTGCGACACGGCCATAGCGGTTCAATTTGTCAGAAAGTTGATCTACCAGTTTGGGTACCCTCATAGCATTATCATAGATAACGGCACACATTTATCCAAGGGAGCTATGGAGGCGTTTTGTGAAAGCGAGCACATCCGGCTTGATGTTTCGGCTGTTGCTCATCCGCAATCCAACGGGCAGGCAGAGCGGGCTAATAAGGAGGTATTAAGAGGTATCAAGCCCCGGCTTATGGTTCCTTTACAAAAACGCTGGGTTGTTGGGTTGAAGAGCTACCGTCTGTCCTCTCGAGCATCAACACTACGCCTAACAGGTCGACGGGTTTTACACCCTTCTTCATGGTTTACGGTGCGGAGGTCGTGTTACCAAGCGACGTACGTCATGACTTGCCGCGGTTGGTGGCTTATGTGGAAGCGGAGAATGAGACGGCATGACATGATGCATTGGATGCTCTCGATGAAGCACACGATCTTGCGGTGGCTCGATCGGCAATTTACCAGTAGGACCTGCGTCGCTACCATAGCCATAGGGTCAAGACCCGGATGTTCCAAGAAGGCGACTTGGTGTTACGTTTGATTCAAGATGAGACAGATGCGCACAAGTTATCACCCCCATGGGAAGGACTTTTCGTGGTTAGCAGGAATTTGAACAATGGGTCTTATTATCTCATCGACGTGCGAGACGAGTCGCGTACCTCCGGACAAGAAACTCACCGGCCATGGAACATCGCTCACCTACGGCCTTACTATACTTGAGTCATTAGCTCCTATCTTTGTACATATATACGTCATTGTATTTATACATCTCATATAATAAAGTTGGCATCCCTGAAAGACGGAGCCTCTGCCGCTTTTCTTTATTTGCATTACAGATTTTTGCAAAGATGAACACCTTCTGCTTGGTCACTTCGGGGCTTCCAACCCGCCAGGTTTAGCTTGCTCACCCTTTTGGTCGGCTCTTCGGCCACAAATAGCGCCATCGCTTGATGATTTTCAAGATGGGGCCTTCCGGATAGCGGCTTACAGATCAGCGGCCCGCAAGACGGTGGCATGCAGGATGGCAAGATTTAAGGTCGCTCAAGAGGACAAACCACCATGTTGCGAGCCGTTCAAACATGGGCGCACCGTTTTACTGAAGAAAGATTGAGGGTCACTCAAGAGGATGAGCCGCCATGTTGCGAGCCATTCAAACATGGGTGCACTGCCTTATTGATGCAAGATTTAAATTCACTCAAGAGGATTAGCCGCCACATTGCGAGCCATTCAAACATGAGTGCCCTATCTTACGGGTAAAGATCTCAAGTCACTCAAGAGGCGAGCCACCATGATGCGAGCCGTTCAAACATGGGTGCCGTGGACGCCAAAGAGGATGAGCCGCCATGATGTGAGCCGTTCAAACATAGGTGCCATGATGCAAGACGGGTTGCGGACCCAGGGCAAGTTCAAGAGTGGGTGAAGGTATCCCCCCACTCTTGGTTGGCCTTTCAGCCATGGCAAGACCGGGTTATACCTGCCTGTATGTAGCTGCCGCTCGTCCAAGGGTGTAGCGAGCTATCAACTCACCCACTCCGAGGGCCTCATAGAGCGGCGAGGGAAACTCTCTCATCTGTTATGCACTCTCCACTAAGGTTCAAACGACGGATTTAGGTCATGTGAGAAGTAGATTATGAGCCCGAGGCACTCACTCCGTTGCAAATTCTGGTTTGTTGCGCCCTTAACAATTAATCTGGCCAAGAGACCCTAAGCCATGCAAGATTGGCGGTCACTCTCGTCAGAGACCCTGCACTATAAGGCAGTTCAATGCAACAGCTTCCCTGAAAAGGGTCGAAATATGAGTTTTCGAAAAACAAAAACAAGGGGAAAGAAAGACCATCATGCATTACATCACATATTTCATCATACATTGCATTCATGTTGTAAGTTGGGCCAAAGCAAGATTATGAATGATGAGGCAAGGCTATATTGAGTATCAGGGTCATCTTTTCCAAAAAGCCGCCTAGGCAAACATTGCAGAATATTTCTTCTGATTATTTGCAGGCCTTAACGATGAGTCACTGGTAAAACATAAGAAGATTTCAAGGTATATTACAAGGCTCTCCAAGAGCTCAAAAGACGAAAGACTTAAAAGTTTTGTACTTGTTCATCTCGTCGGCTCAGCTAGCGGGTTACATTGAGTGGGGGCAAAGAGTTTAACTCGCCGGTGGATCACTCTGCGTCGGGTCTTCGGGCTCCTTGATTTGAAGATGATCCACATCCCAGTTGTAGTTAAGTAAGGCTTCGAATTGTGCATCGTCGAAAAGCGGAGACGGATCAACATCAGAGGCGAAGAGCGGCTTACAACGTGTCGGGACTAAGTCTGTGGCTTCAAAGGTTGGGCAGCGCAGCCGTTGGTTGTTTTCATCGTAAGCCGCTTGGTAAGGAATCAAATCCTTCTCATTAACCAATATGGAGGCAAGCCGCCTAGAGGCTTTGACGCATCTGGCATAATCAGCTTCTGTAAAATCTAAGACGTCATCCTTCTTGGAAGAGAAGTCGTTCATCATCTCCTTTGTGGTTAACTCCGGAGCAAAGGCCAGGGACCGGCTCAGTGCAGCTATAGCCCCACTGCTGGCGGCTGATCGCCTTATTTCATCCACTTGCTTAGGCAAGGTGGATAAGGTTTCTAGGACGCCCTTGATAAGCTTGGGGAGATACTTGGCTGTCATCATGGCCTTGATGGTGCAGAGGACTCCGTTGTAGAGTTGCTCAGTCAGAGTGTAGATTGCTTTCAATTTGATCACACTATCAGAGGACAGCTGGCGGCTTCTTTCTCCTGCAAGGAATAGGTCAAGGTTATAAGCCGGCTGGCTGGTATTTTTGTCACAAGGAAATTTTTAAGACGTATTTGCTTACCAAAGATAGCGGCAGTTATCCTGGATATGTGACACTTGAGAGTCTTCAGTTCTGCTGATGCAAGTTTTGCCTGCTCTTCAGCATCGGCAACCCGTTTGGACAAGACAGTTTGCTAAAATTCAGCGGCTTTCTTATATGCAGCAAATTCAACTTGAAGTTTCTCAAACTGTTCAACAGCCGCCCGTAGCTTCTCTTCTGCGGTGGCTCGGGTGCCTTGTTGCGCAGTCAAGTTTTCCCTCAAGCCGGCACATTCAGACTCGGATGTGGCTAGCGACTCCTATATTACATAAGTGAAAGGTTATAAAGTTTAAGCCGCCAGAGTGGAGTTACAGTTGTATACAAGTCCCAAGCAGATTGCAAGCAATATACTTGTCACTTGGGGGCTAATGTCTGTATTTTCATTCTATGCCTAAAAATGAAAGATCCGGCTCATAATTATCACAATGCTCCGGAGTTGGGGGCTACACCCGGCGAGATTTTCAATAATGGAAGATCCAACTCATCATTATATTCTGGACTTAGGGGCTACAATTGGATCTATAACAGTATAAAGTGCCGGCTTACATGCGATCTAGCCCAATACTTGGGGTCACAAGGTAAGTTTCTATGCAGTATGATTAAAGATTTGGAAGACCCGAGCTGTTATTTGCAATATTAGCTCGGCTCTTGGGGGCTACATACAGGTATAAGAGAGACAAGAGGAGGAAAGATACCTCATACTTCTTCTTCATCAAACCAACAAGTTTGATCTCCATATTGCGACTGGCAGACAGGCGGTTCAGGTAGTTGGCGTGTAAGTCATCCACAGTCATCGTCTCCAAGACAGGGAACTCGAAGGCAAGCTTCTCGGCGGAGCGTTCAACTTTACTGGTATGCCTTGCCAGAGTATGATGTGTGGGAGATTGATAACCCGCCCCAATGATAATAACGTTGGGGGGCGACGGTGTCACAACCCTAGAGTTGTTTGGTATTTGTTTGCATCAACATCAGAATGTGCATCTTGTCATCATGTCTAGATTCAAATGAAACCTGAAATGGGGATTGTCAAACCCTAGCACCTCATTAAATAAACCAAATTCCAACAATTGAATTTTCAATGATCTCAAAATGCTTTTCAAAAATGTTCCCCCTCTCTGATAAATGATGGCAACAACATATTAGAGGACATATTAATTTCCAAACAAATATAGCAATTTAAAATACTCATTAATGCTACTGAAATCAATTAATAAAACATTATAAATATGATAGTTGTCTAAAATTGCCCAAATCTTTTTGTGGAGATTTGAAATAATCAGGCTATATTTCATAAAATATTGGGCATTTTGTGCTAGGTATTTTGGTCTCACAAAAAAATTAAAAGAAGAATGTTAGAATAAAAGAAAACAGGAAATAAAGATAGAGAAGGAAAGTATTACCTAGCGCTTACCTGGCCCAGACCGGCCCAGCCCACCAGGGGCCACGAGGTCATCTTCAACCTCTGCCAGTAGGCAGAGGCAAAGTGACGCACGCGCGCGCACGGAGGCCTCCACCTCCTGCTTCTCCGTGGCACTCCCCGGCCTCCGATGCCCAGAGACCTCCTCTCGACCATTCTCCCCTCTCCCTCGCACTCTTTCCTCCTCCCCTGCTCCCTCTCCCGCATCGGACCCGAGAGGATCGCCACCGTCGCCCCATGGCCATCGGCCTCCCCTCGCCTCTCCAGCTAGTCCAGAAGCTCCGCCCCGTCCTGCTGCTCCTCCCCGCCGAAGGAATCAAGGACAAAGGCCCCGTGGCATCGTCCCCGTCGCCGTTTCCGACTCCGGGCGCCGAAGATCGCCGGCGACCCTGCGCTCGTGCCGTCGCCTCTCCGAGCCGCCTACGACGCCAGCGAGCATCTCTGTGAGCTCCCGTCCTTCTCCCCCTCTCCCCGTGGTCCTCCCCGTCCTCTAGCTGCCATCCCCGCCATCGCCGACGCTCCGGCCGCTGCCAAAGTCGTTGTGGCCGTCGACTCCGGCGACCCCATGCCCTCCCGTTGCCTTAGATGGATGCGGCAATTCCCTAGCTGTCCGTAGGTGGTCTCCGCCGCTCAAATGGTCGCTAGAGGGCCATTTCCGGTGACCCCTGCCATCTCGGCTTGCCGTCGGCAGCCTCCCTCCGGCGAGTGCCAGCGTGGCAAGGTTAACTAGCCACTAATCCCCCCTTAGCCACTCACCAGAGGGCCCCACAGGGGGTTAAAGCCCAGTCAGCCTCTGTTTTGACCGGAGATTAGACCCGGGTCAATGATAGGTGGGGCCCAGCCCTGTTTAACCCCGGATTATATTAAAATAAATAATTTGTTTAAACAACTTAATTAGACACTGACTGGTGGGCCTTGATGTGTTAATTAATATCAAGTAATAAAATTAAAACCTATTAGTGACCGTGTCACTGACCAGTGGGTCCCACTTGTCAGGTTTGACCTGGACCTGGTCCAGTTGACCTGCTGACGTAGGCATGACCTCAGCATGACGCAATAACTATTTTCCGTATTAAAAATAATTCCAGAAAATGCTCTAAACTTCTAAAAATCATAGAAAATAATCTATAGCTCAGATGAAAATAATTTATATATGAAAAATGATCAGAAAAATCCAATGAATTTTTTTATGCCATGATCATGCATGTTTGAACAAGTTAACATCACCAAGTAGGACATTTTATGATTAGGCCAATATATGAAATATCATTTGGGGTTGAAATTCCAACTTGTTTGAATTCCACTTCAACTAACTTGGATAATTATTCCTCTAGATCAATTCAGTACCTTAATATGCCATGTCATACATCATGATTGTTGCATTGCATTGAATGTGTTCTTTCTTCCTGTTTGCCGGTGGTTATTCCCTCTCGGTAGACGATGGTTCCGACGATGTGAACGTTGACACTGATGAAGAGAAGTATATCTTCAGGATTGTCAGGCAAGCAAAACCCCCTTGAGCATACTGATATCAACCCACTCTCTCGCTCCTGCTCTCTTTTACTGCATTAGGACAAGAACGATTCAACTGTTAGGTGTCATCGGTAGTTGAACCCATTCCTTTGCATGACCTGTCTTTGCCACAGTAAATAGTTGAAACCACTTAGCATGAGTAGCAACTATTTGAGCCTTGTTGTGCTTACTCATACATGTATGCCTACTTACTGTGCCTACTATGCTTAGAGTCGTGTCGTGTTGGGTCTGATACATCTGGGTGATGGATCGGAATGGCAGTGTTCATGTCCTACGGTGTGAGAGCTAAGTGTGTGAACACGATTTGGTAAAGGTAACGATGAGAGGTCATGTAGGAGTACATGGCGGGTTGTCTCATCGGGACCGTCCTTAAGAACTGAGTTCTGTGTATGTTATCCAAGACAAGATACTACCACACATTGGGTTCCGGTAACTCGACCCCGCTCGACTTATTAATCGCCTAGACCTCTGTCCAGGAGTTGCAACTAGTTTATGGCATTGGTAGGGAAAGTGTTGGCGGCCGTGTATAGTGCTGCCCGACGGGGTGGACTATGATGTGGTACAGACACAGTGGCACGGTGTACCAAGTGGCACCCGAACGGTGGGCTTGGGAACCCTGCGCACATCGTTTGAGGCCGTAGCGGAAACTTCGGCTGAACTTCCGTGCGGGTTCAACCTCGGATAGGCGATAAACCTGGACTAGGGTCTTGTGTGGTTGACGGTCATGGCCGACGCCCATGCCAGTGCTTCCGCTTGAAGGTTGCCGAGATGCATGACGTGCAGATGGTGCTAAGTGGCGAGAGCATGTGTGAAGAAGTATACCCCTGCAGGGTGAAATAATCTGTTCGAATAGTCGCGTCCTCGGATACGGACTACTTGGAGAACTTATGTGGTTCATAGATAACTGAAAGTGGATACCCTAAAATATGCAAGATAAGCGTGAGTGTTATGGATGGCCTTCTCGTAGGGAGACGGAAGTGGATCCATAGTGGTGTATTGATTGGTGAATATGTGGACTCGTGTGCGCTATCCAACCTCAAAGAAAGCACTTGTAGTCGTAGTATAGGTTAGCCAAGAGTCAAAGCTGGCTTGCTGCAATGAACTCCACAAAGCCCTTCATTGATACTTGTGCATATGTAGTTAGTTCTGATGTAAGTCTTGCTGAGTACTCTTGTACTCGCATTTGCTTAATTTATGTTTTGCAGAGGAGACGTTGGTCTCATTAGTGATCATTTCAATGTGAAGTTCGATGTAGATCGGGTTAGCTTGGGAATCCCAGACAGAGGTCTGGTTCCTTTGGTAGGGTCGTTGTAGCTTTTCAGGCTCCTCTAGCCACTTTTGTAGATGTCTATACCCAGACATGTTTAACTTCCGCTTGCTTGTTTGAATGCTTTGTATGTTGGGTCTTGTGACCCATGCTTGCAACATCCTATTGTAATGGCTCTTCTGAGCCTTCTAAATAAATGTTGTAATGTTGTATGGTTATGTTGTGATGCCATAGTTGTATCTATGCATATCGGGCATGTCATGCGTACGTGTGACGTGCAACGGTATGTATGGGATCCGACACCTAGTTGTGTGCCTTTAGTAGTGCTCTTTACGGGCAACTGCCTCTTTGTGCTTCCACCGAGCCTTGATAGCTTGCTACTGCTCCGGACACATTGATTGACCGGCATGTATCCTTCTTTGCTGCTGTGTCTGTCCCTCCGGGGAAATGTCTCGCAGTGTAATGGAGTCCCTATAGCCTGCTACGACTCGTCTACGTGCAGTGATGACATTTATGTCCCACGGCGTAATGGAGTCCTTGTAGCTTGCTATGACTTGTCTACACACGCTAGAGATCGACACCTACATTGCTGGGTTACGTATGCCTGTCCCTGTATGGATGTGCCACTTGGGTTCTACGACTAGTCATGTCGGCCCGGGTTCTTTGACATTTGAATGCTAGCGACATTTTCACATACGTGACTCAAAAGACGCAAACGGTCCCGGCCCAGGTAAGGTGGAAGCCGTGGAGATAACCGTGCGTGAGACCGCAAAGTGATGTGATGTGTTACAAGCTGGATTCTTATGGCTTAGGATCGGGGTCCCGACAGACGGGTCTTCGGCGATAGGACTGGGCAGCTTAGGGTCGATCACTGGACTGCCGTAAGCCGCCATATTATGACCCGCCAACTCTGAGGGCAGGAGAGATTACTCAGGCATTTCCTTATTAGCCTCAAAAGCTTTAGCACGAGAAAAGGTTGGCTCAGCTGGAGCCGGTTGTTGGATGACGGGAGCAATGGTAGACCCGCCCATTTTCCTGCGTTTGGCTTGCGCCCTGAAAGGACAAGAGAATCAATATACAGTATAAATTTAATACAAGCAATATATGCACAGCAGAAGAAAAAGACATACTCTGGGTTGACCTTCATAGGAGGAAGTTAGGATGTTATTGAGTCGCCGGAAGAAGGAGGTGATTCCTACAAGGTTAAAATTAACAAGACACGGTGGTAAGACAGTATTGCGAAAGTATAAGACAGACATTGGGTTCCTGGTAAGTACCTGTGCAAGACATTTTTGCGGCGCTGGAGAGTTAGGTAAGCCAGCCATAAGATCCCCAGAGCTGGTGCTCTGGGTCTGGCACCGAGTTTCGTGTTGTTGTTTTTTCAAGGAAAAGTCGAGATCTAAGTAAGCGAGGGGATGCGAAAAAGGAACTTTTCGAATGACCCATCGTATCTTCACTTGTAGGAAGATTTCTGAGTCGTAAGAAAGTTAAGTTAACTCAGGGGCGTTGGTGTGACTCATCTTTGTTTCCTCCTGTGTACATTCATTGTCAATAAGTTGCATAAAAATACGGCCAAGGGAGTCAAGTTATACCTTTTAGTCGTCAAGCTCAAGCAAATTTTGAGATGAGGTTTTCGGCTTGCGGATGCGGATGTTACCCACCTAAGAATTCTTCTTCACAGGGAGAGTATATTTCTTCTTCCAAAAGCTGGAACTGGCCTGTAGGGGAGGCCGCCAAAAGGGGGGTAAGGGTGCTATATATACAAAAGTCAAAACAAAGAGAGTGAATTTGACAGCCGCCCTTACATCTGGAGCCGAGTTCGCAACGCAGAAAGGTTTTAAACCAACAGTGCGGCAAGCCTCCTAGGATTCGCGTGTATGTCCTTTGACAACAGAGGTGACGTTTTCTTCTGTCAAGGATGTGTGGTTGAAGCAGAGAGGATCGTCGGCCTGGCCTGTATATTCGCACATAAGCCGGTCATGCCGGCTCAGAGGCAAGACCTTCCAGGAGATCCAACAGCGGGTCAAGTCGATTCCCATCAACCCATTCGCCAGAAGAGCCTTAATTTTGGCAAACGCGAGAGCATACTTCACTCGGGCTGTGGCTGACATCCGGTCTGGAAGTTCAATAGAAGTGCAGAGTCGGGTAGGATGGTAACCCGACAGGGGGTTTTCACCCTCTGGAGATGTGTCTCTGCAATAGAACCAAGTCTTGTTCCAGTCTTTGGGGTGGCTTTGGATCTTGACAGCCGGATAAACCAGATCTCTTCTTCTTTGGATGGAGACCCCGCCAAGCTCCATGCTTGGGCCGCCCGCCACTTCCGTTTGGCGATTGACGTAGAAAAAGTCGCGGAAGGGGTCAACCGACGACTCTTCTTGCAGGTAAACTTCACAGAGGACTTGAAAGTTGCAAAAATTGGAGATAGAGTTTGGGGCAATGTCTTGAGGATGCAGGTTGAAGAAGTTGAGGACATCTCAGAAGAACTTCGATCCAGGTGAACAGAAACCATGTGTGATGTGATCGGCGAAGATAACAATTTCCCTCTATTGCGGGATGGTTCTTTTTTTAGCCCCAGGACCCGCCAATAAATAACGTTTTGAGCCGGCAATGTGCTATGACGTTAAATGCTATGACGTTAAGCCACCAACGCAATCTATCGAAAGAGCCGGAGATCTAGTGGCGGGTTAGGTGAACAATACAATGGTGCAAATATTACTAAGGACTTGGAAATAGGTTTTGTGTATTAAACTAAAGGTCACAAGATCTACCAGTGAGGAAAAATCAGATTTAACTCAACCCTAAAAAGGGGCCGAGGAATAACGAACAGTTTGGCGAAAGGAAAGGAGCAGAATGTAGACCTAGGTTGGACTATGGTTGGTTTTACACGAGTGGCCGTGGTGGATAAAGCAACGGCATAAGATCTAAGAGGGCCCATCCTTCAGCTGGCATTACAAAGAGGAACATGTGCGCTAATGGAGTCCGATGAACTCAACAGACTCGGGTAGGAAGCTATAGATCTAAAGGAGGATGAGAAGAATACCTTGAAGAAGCAGCGAACGCGGGTGAGAATCTGGAAGCATTCAGGGTGATGTAGCGGCCAAGGTTGTTGACGACGATGGAGCTTCACCGGCGCGACGAAGCTCAGGAGCGCAGGCGTCGGGAGGAGGAAGAAGAGTGGTGGCGGCGGATAAAGCGAAAGGACCCCTCGTGGCTCTATTTAAGGGATGGGGGGTCAAACGAGGCACGCAAGAATCAAGGCATGAAATGATAACAGACTGAGACGGACGCCTCGATTCTCGGGCCGACCATTTAATGAGAGGATCTACAGCATACATCACGATTTTTTTTGATGTGTATGAAAGTGATGTCATGGCGAGTTATGTGTTTTCCCTTTCAGGTGGCAAGAGTGTGAGACCCGCCGCTGAGTAGAAGTGAAGATTGACATAAGCAAGCTCAAATCAATCTGGGGTCTAATGTTGGGGATATAACCCCGTGGTAAGACCCGCCCAGGAGGGGCCGGGTCATACCTGATGGCTCGTTAGCGTATGGGCTGGAAGAGGAAGATTGGGCTGCACAGCGGTTCGTCGGATGGGCTGAGACGGAGGCCCAGAGCCAGGAAGAAGGCACAAGACCCTGGCGGGAGAGCCACCCAGAGTCAACTTGCCAAGGAAGGCAAGACGGCTTAGAGACGGAGTCAGATATGTTGTAAGAGTCGGCCTGAGACTTGTGTAACCTCGGGTCTAGGCCTCCTATATAAGGGTGAGACCCGGGGATGGCTTAGACAGAAACCAATTGATCGAGACCTAGGTCAAGCGAATATGCTCCCTTGAAATCGATACTCCAATCAATACACACAAAGCAGGACGTAGGCTTTTACCTCATCTCGAGGGACCGAACCTGGGTAAACCCGTGTCTTTCGTCCCGATCAACCCCTTTGAGTCCACTGCCTTAGCGATGGCCTTGAACCTAAGTCCTCAGACATCTGTCGTGACAATACCATGACACTACCCTTCCATCCCGCGAGTCTAGCCCTGATCCTATCAACTAAAAACTATAGATGCACTACCCTAAGCCGTGATGTCGTGACTGGTAGCCTAAATACTTGATTGGAAATTGGGCGATTGATCCACCGAAACTTCATAGGGCATCTGAGAGATCAATGTTCTCACATCTAATCGGTGTCGCTGTTGACTTTGCCGGTTTGATGTGTAGGCCAGTGGTGTTTACGAACTCATTGAGGATTTTCATGATGGTGTCTATTTCATGACGCACGGGGTTTGCGAAGATGACAGTGTCGTCCACGTAGAGGCTAACTCTATGTTTTATCTCATGGCCCGGCAGAGGCGCGATCAGATCATGTTCCACCATCGCCTTGAGCACTCCATGAAGTGGTTCGATGACCATGATTTATAAGAACGGCGAGAGAGGGTACCCCCGCCGTTGTGGTGGTGAATATTGCAATGGAGTGGATTAGACTAATTGGTCTGTAGTTTGTGATTGCATCTGCGCCATCTTTCTTAGGAAGTAGGACTATGGCAGCCGTGTTGAGCATCTCAAAACTGCCCCCTGGGTGATGGTAACTAATGAAAGGCTGCCACGATGTTGTCTTTAAGCATTTGCTAGCATGACTAAAAGAAGACGTCGGAGAAGCCATCCGGTCCTGGTGATATTTCCGCTGGCGACTGCTTGATTGCTTGCCACACCTATTCCTCAGTCAAAGGGTTGTCGAGGCCCCCTCCCTGCACCCTGGGCATGCCAATGGAGTGCCAATCTAGTGTGGTGGATCGGTCTTGTCGCGAACCTAAAGATCGGTGGAAGTGTTCTTGGATAATCTCCTCTTTTTCATCATGCGCTATTGCAACTCCAGGCGGCCCCTGGAGCGAGTGAATGAAGTTTTTTCTTCGTCTAGAGTTGATCTTGGCCTGGAAGAAGGTTGTGTGAGCTTCGCCCGCATGCAGCCAAGTTATTCTAGACACCTGGCGCTTCCATGATCTTTATACCGCTGCTAGACCTAGGATGCGAAGTTTCAGAAGCTTCCGTAAGTGGAATTCTCTCTCTAAGAGGGTCCGATGCGCTTGTGCTATATCCAGGCGGAGAACAATCTGCATGCCAAGTTGTAGTTGTAGCTTTGCATCACCGAGCAGTGATCTGCTCTAGATTTTCAAGTCCCTAGCTACCTGTCGCAGCTTGATGTTCAGATGAGTGAAAGCACACGGTGTCGGGGCGGGTTGTTGCCAGGCTCTATCTACAGTCTCGTGAAAATGTGGAAACCTTGGCCGTAAACGTGTCGTTTAGCGATTAATTATCCAAGGGCTAGCTAAGCCCTATGCATTTTTATTAAGTTGTTAAGCAAATGGAGTACAATGTTGGGTCTTTCCGGACAAGTTTTATCACTAAACGAATAGTCAAGGGGTCCCCATAACAACCCCAAGCATATTAGGAGCGCTCAATATGGAACATAACACCGATACACAAGTAACTAAGGTGGCAAAAGTGGAACAAAACACCGAGTAGAAGGCCAAGCCTTCCACCTTTTACCAACTATATATGTGCATTATAATTAAATAGCAATAATATTGTGATATCTCCAGATATCCATGTTGTCACATGGAAAGAACTTGCACCCGCAACTAGCAACGCTATAATATAAAGGTTGAGCAAGCGGTATCTTAGCCAATCAATGGTTTGCTAGGTAGCGGAGGGGTTAGAGGCATTCATGGAAAATTGGGAGGCTTGACATTTAAGTGGTAGGTAATGAGACATAATGGTATATGAGAGACATCTACCATAGCAAAAATAGTATCGGGATCCGGGTAACGGTCATCTTGCGTTTAGGGTCTTCAGGGGGATAAAGAGCTGGATCCTTGTAGGTGTTCTCTCTAGGATCCTCGAACTTAGTCTCGACACTCGGGTCTACCCAAAGAGAAAACAACACGAAATAAACATACATGCAAGGTTCAATGCGCAACCAAGGATGATGCATGACCAATTGGATGTATTTAACATTGTAACCCTATGCTAGTCATGTTTCTCATGTAATTATTTAGTTACTTAATATTCTAGACAGAACCTCAAGATTAGTTATTTGGACATGCATGAACATGGCAAAATGAATACTTCTCGTGAAAACAATGCAAATGCATATGGAGAATGTTGCAAACGGAGTGATGGAACTCTTGGAGCACCCACGACAAGGTTCTAGCAGTAACGAAGACAAAACAGAGGACTAGCAAGGCCATGGACAATTCCTTGGTATCCCAAGTGTTCTACTAGATTGGAAATGGAATTCTAGTAGTAATAGACCCAAAGATCATGGCAAACAAGTGGATAGAACTCGCACAAAGCACAAAACAACTATGCAAGCAATATGACCAAAATCAGCAACATGGCATATTATAACCCACACAACAACAAGCTAAAGTGCACTAAAATGCACAGAAAGGGCATGGGGATGTGGGCAACATGATGCGCAACAATTCATGTCATGGCAGGAACTATAAGAAAAAGCATACATCAACAACAAATGAGCTCACAAGATGGCATGTTGAAACAACTTTTGAGGACTTGGTGGAAAATACCAGTTTTCACAATCTGAGCTAAGAGTATGGCATATTGACAACAATAAATCTACATGCTATAGAGACTTTCATAGCATGAAATTTAATAGCATGATAGTGGAAAACATGCACTTCAAATAACTCCATTACAGCAACAACAAAATATGTACAAATTAGAAAAATAATGAACTAAACGGTTCTACAGACTTAGAAAAATATCAAGTGGCAAAGCGGGGCAGTTTTATCAGGTCGACATATTTGACAGCAACACTAACTAGGATGCAACACCTCTACTTGCAAACTATTGGCACATTCTAATAGAGGATAACATGGTCTGCAAATCACACCATAGGATCAACCACTATGGAACCACAGATTCAAGGCAATCATCATGGGAACATAGCAACAAAATAACCAGATTCTAGACTTGGAAATTATTTGACCCCTCTAAACAACATCATCACCAAAGCAAGTTAACAGCAATAATTACACACACAAACATGGTTTTTCATGGCATGTAATATTACCAGGTGCTATATTTGATATTCTTTTCAAATGCAAAGCACACACACTAGGATTAAAACTCCCCTAAATTTTATAAATAGACTGAATCCCATGGGAAGTTCTTCGAAATCCAGGTCTCCTCATCAGTAAGCTTGTTCTTAGAGCCCTTCGGGATATCCATGCCAATGTGCCTCCCCATAGCCTTCTGACAGCTCCTAGTCACCTTCTCTGCCACATGCGCTTTGTATTGGCTATGGGCGTGCATGCATAACAACTTATTCATCTTGTCCTTGAGGTTCTAAGCCCAAGATGGCTCAGCACCAAAGGGCGCATAACCCGGATTAGCACCACCCTCAGCCACGTAGTCATCATCATCCTCAAGCAGATCCATCTCCGGAGCAGCATGAGTGGACCACTTGTCCTTGTGCCTTAATTGCACCACCTCATGAGGAACCAACTCACCACACTCAAATGTAACCCCCGGAAGGGTCTTTTCCCAGGTGCTCTCAATCAAATGCATCAAGCATGGAGCATAAATATGACACTTGCGTTCAGAAATTGCTAAGAGGAGCTCCGACCACATGACATGTGAAACATCCAAGACTTCTACCTCATATGTGGTCCTCATATTCTGACGATAGAGAAGCATGTCCACCAGATACAAGTGAACCATATCCAAGTTCCCAACACGGGGAAGAAGAGTGTCCCTGAAGATGTGATGCATGATGTCAAGAAAGGGCTCAAGCACAAAGGTTGACTTGCTAGTGGTGGAGGAGATCTTCTCGGTGAAATAGGGCCAAAACTTGCTCTTGTGCATAGATGTGGTCTCCCTATGGGGACGGAGTCCAATTGCGCTTTGGATCCCCGCATCCTCATATCCTAGTAGATCCATGAACTCCTTCTAGGTAGCACACAAACGACGTCCATTAGCCATCCAGGTCAGAGTCATGTCCTCATCAAGGCCTAGATGGATAATGGCAAAGAACACAACTACAGTCTTGGCATCAAAGTCTTTGTTGAACTTCATGACCTTGATAATACCGAGCTTCTCACATGAGTCAAGGGCTTCTCCAAAATACCTAGCATTCTTTCACAGATGATCCATATCAATGGACTTGACATAAGGGACATACATATTCTTCTTCTGCTTGAGCACATCATGATATATGGAACCTTGATGCTTGGTCCAGAAGAGACGGTTGCGAAGAGTTGATTCTTGTGGATAGATGACCATAGGGGTTGCGATGACGGATGGTCCAGAACTCCTTGTTGGGCAACTGAGCCATTGACTCACTCTTCTTGGTCTTGGCTGCAGTCTTTTGCAGTGCGGGAGCACTTGGGGTCACCATCACGACTTGGGTTCATTTGTCGCTCTGTTGAACAGAGCTGCTACCACCTAGAACCGACGACAAAGAGAAAGGGAAAAGCAGGTGTAAACCAAATGCATAAGCCAAAAAGAAAAAGATAGAGATTAGTCCTGAAGATGCATCAATAAATACATGCATTGGGCATCATAAGCGGTAGTATCGCCTACCACAAGTGCTAGTACCTCCTGCAAGCGGTAGTACCACTCCAGGGGAAGCGGTAGTACTACTCGAGGCAGAGCTTGCCTAGGCAACCACTATTGTGGTTTAGATCAGGTAGTTCTGGTGATGTCAAATGCATAGATTTGCCAATAGAACTTCAAATCTACTCCCTAGCAGTCTTCCACATCCATATCATGCCTCGATTTGACTAAAAATCAAGGAATACATCTCATATTGCCCTAAAGCCTAGATTCAATAAATAGAACCGTAGCAGAGAGGAACGAGAGCAATACTGGCATCCATGTAAACATGATCGGAGAGGGTGGGGATCGATTCCATTGGTAGGAATTGTGGAAGAACAACCAGAAATATACGTTCGGCAGCGGCCTCCAGACCTCTTGAGTCACCTAGAGAGAGAGCTCCACAGGGAGGAAAGGGGTGAATGGGTATAGGGGAGTGGAAACTCCCCCTGCCCGCCCCATAACCCCCACCGTGGGTGCACAAGCGGTAGTATTGCCAAGGAGAGCAGTAGTACCAGCCCGGTACTATAGCGCGATAGGAGGTCGTGCAGTACTGCTCCAGAGATAGTACCACGAGCGGCGATGGCGGTACTGCTCCAGTGATAGTACTGCAGGCGGCGGCGGCAATACCTCTTATAAGCGGTAGTACCACCCTTTCCCTGGGTAGTACCGCCTAGGGCGACCACAAAGCAAGTAGTCTAAGAAACAATGGCTTTTGCAAATTTTATGAGGCTGTAGATGATAGAGGGCTACTCAAAAACCAGTGGATGGGAGGGGACACTCCAAGTTTAAATTGTCAAATATAATAAGATCAAACTTGGAGTGACACAAAAACACGAACAAGCTCTAAAAAGCAAATACCCCAATAAGAGGGGGGCGGTGGCCGAAGGCACCTATGTTTGAGTCAATTGGTATGGCACCACGAAGATTTTAACATTCAGCCCATGAACAAAACTCGTCTTTGAAGCACAAGTACCATAAAAATGGCTAATATGAAAGAGTTGATCTATTAATGCATAATGGGGGAGGGAGAGTTCATTGAGAGAACAACACTCCCCCTATATCCATGCCTACATCTAGGCAAGACAATATGATGAATGTGGCAAGGTGTGCAATACTTCAATCTACATTGCTTAAACCAATGATATTTAGCTCATGCCTTAACTCAATAATTCTTTCTGCACCCAATGGCTTTGTGAATATATCTGCGAATTGATCATGAGTGTTGAGATGAATAAGTTCAATCTCCCCACGCTTGATATGCTCTAGGATGAAGTGATGACGAATCTCAATATGCTCCGTCTTGCAATGTTGAACTGGGTTGTTGGAGATCTTGATTGCACTCTCGTTTCTATAGTAAAGAGGCACTTTGTCACATGTGACATCGTAATCCTTTAAAGTTTGTCTCATCCAAGGAAACTATGCACAACAACTTGCGGCAGCTACATACTCGGCCTCAATGGACGAGAGAGAAACACAATTATGTTTCTTTGAAGACCAACTTACCCAAGAGCGACCAATGAATTTTCAACCTCTAGAAGGACTTACTATCCACACGTTCTCCCACCCAATCCTAGTCCGAATATCCTATGAGATCAAATGAAGCACCTTTGGGGTACCATAAGCCAAAGTTTGGGGTACGAGCCAAACATCGAAAGATTTGTTTCACCACCACATAGTGACTTTCCTTAGGCGCATCTTGAAATCATGCACAAATTCCCACACTCAACATAATATCTGGTCTAGATGCACAAAGATAAAGCAAGGATCCAATCATGGAGCGATATACCTTTTGATCTGTGGCTTTACCATTGGGATCAATGTCAAGTTGGCATTTGAGAGGCATGGGAGTGTTGGCCTTGGTCGGCTTGACATCAAACAATTTGAACCTCTTGGGTATGTCTCAAGTGTATTTTGCTTGGTTGATGAAGGTTCCTTGACTTCAATGCTTGACTAGGAATCCAAGGAAGAACTTCAACTCTCTCATCATAGACATCTCAAACTCTTTGGTCATTGGTGTGGCAAACTCATCATTGAAAGCTTTGTTAGGAGAACCGAAGATAATATCATGGACATATAGTTTGCATATGAACAAGTCCCCTTTGACCTTCTTCATGAAAAGAGTGGGATCACTTCTCCCAATTTCAAACCCACGGTCTTGCAACAACTCAGTAAGGTGCTCATACCACACAAGTGGGGATTCTTGAAGGCCATAGAGTGCCTTATCAAGCTTCTAAACATGATTGGGGAACTTGGGATCCTCGAATCCCGGGGGTTGCTTGACATATACCAACTCCTTAATAGGAGCATCAAGAAATACACTCTTCACATCCATCTATTGCAATTTTAAATCAAGATGAGATCCATATGCATGCAACATGCGAATAGATTCAAGGCGATCAACGGGAGAAAAGGTTTCATCGTAATTGATACCACCAACTTGAGAGTATCCTTGTGCCACAAATCTTGCCTTGTTATAAATGACAACACCGCTCACATCTTGGTTGTTCTTGAAGATCCACTTGGTCCCAATGGCGTTGTGATTCTCCTTTGGTCTTGGCACCAATTGCCACACCTTGTTGCACTCGAAGTTGCTGAGTACATCGTGCATGGATTCAAGCCAATCTGTGTCCCTAGCCACCTCTTATACCTTTAGGGGTTCAATACAAGAAACAAATGCATGATGTGCACAAAAGTTTGTTAATTGTCTATGAGTGGTTACCCCTTTGCTCAAGCTTCCGTAATCGTTCTCCAAAACATGTTGTTTATGTTTAGGCTTGGAAGCTATCTTTGTTGGAAATATGCCCTAGAGGCAATAATAAATTAGTTATTATCATATTTCCTTGTTCATGATAATCGTTTATTATCCATGCTAGAATTGTATTAATCAGAAACTTAGATACATGTGTGGATACATAGACAACACTATGTTAGTATGCCTCTAATAGACTAGCTCGTTGATCAAAGATGGTTACAATTTCCTAGCCATGGACACGACGTGTCATTTGATAACGGGATCACATCATTAGGAGAATGATGTGATGGACAAGACACAAACTATAAACGTAGCATATGACCGTGTCAGATTATTGCTACAATTTTCTACATGTCAAGTATCTGTTCCTATGACTGTGAGATCATACAACTCACTGACACCGGAGGAGTACCTTGTGTGTATCAAACGTCGCAATATAACTGGGTGACTATAAAGGTGCTCTACAGGTATCTCCAAGGGTGTCTGTTGAGTTGGCATGGATCAAGACTAGGATTTGTTACTCCGTGTGACGGAGAGGTATCTCAGGGCCCACTCGGTAATACAACATCACAATAAGCTTTGTGAGCAATGTGACTAAGTGTTAGCCACGGGATCTTGTATTACGGAATGAGTAAAGAGACTTGTTGGTACCGAGATTGAACTAGGTATGGAGATGGCGACGATCGAATCTCGGGCAAGTAACATACCAAGAACAAAGGGAATAGCATACGAGATTAACTGAATCCTTGACATAGAGGTTCAACCTATAAAGATCTTCATAGAATATGTAGGAACCAATATGGGCATCCAGGTCCCGCTATTGGTTATTAACCGTAGAGGTGTCTCGGTCATGTCTACATAGTTCTCGAACCCGCAAGGTCTTCGCACTTAAGGTTCAGTGACGTTTAGGTAGTATAGAGTTATGTATGGTGGTGACAGAAGGTTGTTCGGAGTCTCGGATGAGATCCCGGACGTTACGAGGAGCTCCGGATGGTCCGGAGGTAAATATGGATATATAGGAAGTCTTGTTTTGGTCACCGGAAAAGTTTCGGGCTCATCAGTAGTGTACCGGGAGGGGTACCAGGGACCATCGGGAGGGGTGTCTCGACCCAAAGGGCCTCATGGGCTGTGGGAGGAGTTAAGCCAGCCCTTAGTTGGCTGGCCGAGCCCCCCACTAAGGCCCATGCGGCTAGGGGTTGGAAAAGCCCACAGGTGGAGAGGTGGAAAGAGTTTCCAAGTGGAAAGGAGGAATCCTACTCCGAATAGGATTGGAGTAGGACTCCTCCACCTCCAATTTCGACCAAACCTTGAGGGTTTGAGGATGCCTCCTCCCCTTCCTCCCTCCTATATATACTAGAGGATTTATAGGGAAGAGATAACCCTAATTGCCACGTGCTCCCTCTACTTCATCTAGATCGGTCTTCTCCTCTAGTCTAGTTCGGCGGTGCTTAGGCGAAGCCCTGCCGGAATAGTTCCACCACCATCGCCGCCACACCGTCGCGCTTCCGGAGAACTCATCCACCTCTCCACTCCCTCTTGCTGGATCAAGAAGGCGGAGATATTCATCGAGCTGTACATGTGCTGAACGCGGAGGTGCCATCTGTTCGGTGCTAGATCAGAAGGACTATGATCAAGATCGCGAGACGATTCATGATTGGATCGCGGGACGGATTGTGATGGGATCGCGGGACGGATCGTGATTGGATCGCGAGATGGATCATGATGGGATCGCACGACGCTTAGTGATTTGGATTGTGAAGATGTTCGACTACATCAACTGTGTTTCTTAACGCTTCCCGCTTAGCGATCTACAAGGGTATGTAGATCCACTCACCCTCTCGTAGATGCTCATCACCATGGATAGATCTTGCATGTGCGTAGAAATTTTTTGTTTCCCATGCAATGTTCCCCAACAGTGGCATCATGAGCCAGGTCTATGTGTAGATGAGATCTCGAGTAGAACACAAAGGAGTTTGTGGGTGTTGATGCTTAGATTTCTTCCTCCCTTGGTCGTGTTTTGGTTCAGCGGTATTGTGGGATGAAGTGGCCAGGACCAACCTTACTCGTACACTTATGAGAGATCGGTTCCATCGACTGACGTGTAACTTCGTTGCACAAAAATGGCTGGCAGGTGTCTGTTTCTCCTACTTTAGTTGGATCGGATTCGACAAAGGAAGTCCTTGAGAAGGTTGAAAAGAAACTTATGTATCACCGTTGTGGTTTTTGCATAGGTGAGAATTGTTCTTGCTAGATACCCGTAGCAGCCACATAAAAATTGCAACAACAATTAGAGGACGTCTAACTTGTTTTTGCAGGGTATGTTGTGATGTGATATGGCCAATTACATGATGAGATATATGTGATGTATGATATGATCATGTATTGTATAGAATATCATGACTAGCATGTCGATGAGTACGGCAACTGGCAGGAGCCATAGGGTTGCCTTTAATTACTGTATGACATGTGTGTCAATCATTTAGCGCAATGTAATGCTTTACTTTATCGCTAAGCGGTACTTTATCGCTAAGTGGTAGCAATAGCATTAGAAGCATGGTGGGCGTGACAACCCCGATGGCGACACGTTGATCAAGATCAAGATGATGGAGTTCATGGTGTCATGCCGGTGACGATGGAGATCATGCCAGTGCTTTCAAGATGGAGATCAAAAGCACAAGTTCATGGCCATATCATGTGACTTATGATTTGCATGTGATGTTAATCCTTTTATGCACCTTGTTTTGCTTAGGACGACGGTAGCATTATAAGGTGATCCCTCACTTAAATTTCAAGATAAATTGTGTTCTCCCCGAGTATGCACCATTGCGAAAGTTCGTCGTGTTGAGACACCACGTGATGATCGGGTGTGATAGACTCTACATTCACATACAAATGGTGCAAGCTAGCGTTGCACATGTAGAACACTCGGGTTAAACTTGATGAACCTAGCATGTACAAACATGGCCTCGAAACACAAGAGACTGAAAGGTCGAACATGAGTCATATAGTAGATATGATCAACATGATGTTGTTCACCATTGAAACCACCTCAACTCACGTGATGATCGGACTTGAGTTGGTGAATTTGGATCATGTATCACTTGAATGACCGGAGGGATGTCAATTTGAGTGGGAGTTCTTAAGTAACATGATTAATTGAACTCATTATCATGAACATAGTCAGTAGTGTCTTTGCAAATTATGTTGTAGATTACTAGCTAACGTTGTAGCTCCCTTGAATTTTTATATGTTCCTAAAGAAATAGAGTTTAAAGATGTTGGTAGCAATATTGCGGACTGGGTCCGTTATCTGAGGATTGTCCTCATTGCTGCACAGAAGGCTTATGACCTTAATGCACCGCTCGGTGTGCCACCCCCTCTATCATCGTTTGTAGATGTTGTGAACATCTGACAGGCACGTTCCGATGACTTCTTGATAGTTTAGTGCGTCATGCATTACGGCTTAGAATTGAGGCTCCAAAACGTTTTGAACGTCACGGAATATATGAGATGTTCTAAGAGCTTAAATTGGGATCTCAGGGTCGTGCCCGTATTGTGATATATGATATCTCCAACAAGATTCTTTGCTTGCAGGACGAAGGAGAATAGCTCAATCGTTGAGCATGTGCTCAGATTGTCTGGGTGCTACAATCGCTTGAATCGAGTGGGAGTTGATCTTCCAGATAAGAAAGTGATTGATATAGTTTTCCAAGTCACCGTCACTAAGCTACTAGAGCTTCGTGATCCCTGAGCTGTTCGCGATGTTTGACACCGCGAAGGTAGAAATCAAGAAGGAGCATCAAGTGTTGAGGGTTAGTAAAACCACTAGTTTCGAGAAGGGCAAGGTCAAGGAGGGAAACTTCATGGATGGCAAGTCAGTTGCTGCTCCAGTGAAGCAACCCAAGTTGAACCCAAACCCGAGACTAAGTGCTTCTATTATGAGGAGAGCGGTCGCTGAAGCGGAACAACCCTAGATACTTGGTAGATAATAAGGTTGGCAATGTCGACGGAAGTATATCTGATATACGTGCTATTGATGTGTACCTTGCTAGTACTCCTAGTAGCACCTGGGTATTGGATACCGCTTCAGTTGCTAAATGTTAGTAACTCAAAATAAAAGCTATGGAATAAACGGAGACTAGCTAAGGGTGAGGTGACGATGTGTGTTGGAAATGTTTCCATGGTTGATGTGATCAACATCGCATGCTCTCTCTACCTTCGGGGTTAGTGATGAACCTAAATAAATGTTATTTGGTGTTTGCGTTAAGCATGAACATGATTAGATCGTGTTTATTGCAATATGGTTATTCATTTAAGTTAGAGAATAATGGCTATTTTGTTTACATGTATAATACCTTCAATGGTCATGCACCCAATGAAAATGGTTTGTTGAATCTTGATCATAGTAATACACATGTTCATAACATTGATGCCAAAAGATACAAAGTTAATAATGATAGTACCACATACTTGTGGCACTGCCGCTAAATGTCATATTGGTCTAAAGCGCATGAAGAAACTCCATGTTGATGGATCTTTGGACTCATTAGATTTCAAATCGGTTGGGACATGCAGAGACATGCGAACCATGCCTAAGGACTAAGGACTAAGGACCCCGTTTTCCGGTTTGATGGAGCAGGCAAGCGACTTATTGGAAATGATACATGTTGATGTATGCAATCCAATGAGTGTTGTAGCGTGTCGTGGATATCGTTATTTTCTTACCTTCACTGATGATTTGAGTAGATATAGTGTATATTTACTTAATGAAACACAAGTCTGAATCATTTGAAAAGTTCAAGAAAAATCAGAGTGAAGTTTGAGATCATCGTGACAAGAAGGTAAAATTTCTACGATGTGATCGTGGAGGTGAATATCTGACTTACGAGTTTGGTGTACATCTTAGGACAAAGTGGAAGCTGTTTCACAACTCACGCCACCTAGAACACCATAGTGTGATGGTGTGTCTGAACGTCGTAGCCGTGCTCTATTGGATATAGTGCGTACTATGATGTCTCTTATCGTTTTGCCACTATCATTTTGGGGTTACGCATTAGAGACAACTACATTCACTGTAAAAGGGGCACCATCTAAAATCCGTTGAGATGACACCATATGGTTTGGCAGAAACCTAAGTTGTCATTTTTGAGAGTTTGGGAATGCGACACTTATGTGTGATAATCTCGAACCCAAAGTGGAAAAATGCATCTTCATAGAATACCCTAAGAATAGTTGGGTATGCCTTCTATCTCAGATCCGAGTACAAATTGTTTGTTCCTAAATGTTGTTCTTTCTCAAGAAAGAGTTTCTCTCGAAACAATTGAGTGGGAGGAAGATAGAACTTGATGAGGTTGTTGAACCTTTGTTTTAGCCATAGACTAGCACAGCATAGAAAGATGTTTTTGTGGAGCCTACGTCAGTTGAAGAGGAAGTTAATGATGATGATCATGAAGCTTCGGATCAAGTTACTATCGAACCTCGTACGTCGACAAGGATGCATACTACTCCTGAGTGGTACGACAACCCTGTCTTAGAGGTCATTTTGTTGGACAACGATGAACCTACGAACTATGGAGAAGCGATGATGGGCCCGAATTCCAACAAATGGTTAGAGGCCATGAAATCCGAGAAAGGATCCATGTATGAGAACCAAGTATAGACTTTGGTAGACTTGCTCATTGGACGGCAGGTCGTTGAGTACAAATGGACCTTTAAGATGAAGATAGACACTGATGGTGAATGTCATCATTTATAAAGCTCGACTTGTCGAAAAGAAGTTTCCGCCAAGTTCAAGGAGTTGACTACAATGAGACTTTCTCACTCGTAGCGATGCTAAAGCCTATTGGAATTATGTTAGTAGTTGTCGCATTTTTCAATTATGAAATCTGGCAGATGGATGTCAAAACATCGTTTCCTTCTTCGAGGAAAGGTTGTATGAGATACAACCAGAAGGTTTTGTCAGTCCTAAGGATGCTAAATGTGTGGAAGCTTTAGTGATCCTTCTATGGACTGAAGCAAGCATCTCGGAGTTGGAATATACACTTTGATGAGGTGATCAAAGTTTTTGAGTCTATGCAACATTTAATGAAACTTGTATTTACAATAAAGTGAGTTGGGGCACTATAGAGTTTCTGATAAGCATATGTGGATGACATATTGTTAATCAGAAATGATGTAGAATTTCTGGAAAGCATATAAGGGTTGTTTGAAAAGAGTTTTTCAAAGGAAGACCTGGATAAAGCTACCTAATTGTTGGGCATCAAGATCTATAGAGATAGATAAAGATGCTTGATGAGACTTTCAATGAGTACATACCTAGACAAGATTTTGAAAGAGTTCAAAATGGATCAGTCAAAGAAAGAGTTCTTACCTGATTTGTAAGGGGTGAAGTTGAGTGAGACTCAAAGCTCGACCACGGCAAAAGAAAGATAAAGGACGAAGGTCGTCCACTATGCTTTATCCATAGGCTATGTATAGTATGCCATGTTGTGTACCGCACCTGTGTGTGCCTTGCCATGAGTCCCTCAAGGGGTACAAACGTGATCCAGGAGTGGACCACTGGACAGCGGTCAAGATTATCCTTAGTAACTAAAGGACTAAGGAAATGTTTCTCGATTATGGAGGTGATAAAGAGTTTGTCGTAAAGAGTTACGTTGATGCAAGCTTTAACACCAATCCGGATGACTCTTAGTAGCAATCCGGATACGTATAATGGAGCAGCCATTTGGAATAGCTCCAACTTGAGTGTGGTAGCAGTGTCTACAGTAAGACATAGAGATTTGCAAAGTACACATGGATCTGAATGTCGTAGACCCATTGACTATTAGGCATCTCTCACATGCAAAGCATGATCGAGCCCCAGAACTCATTGGGTGTTAGATTCATAACAATGTGAATCACATGGTGATGAGAACTAGATTATTGACTCTAGTGCAAGTGGGAGACTGTTGGAAATATGCCCTAGAGGCAATAATAAATCAGTTATTATCATATTTCCTTGTTCATGATAATCGTTTATTATCTATGCTAGAATTGTATTGATCGGAAACTCAGATACATGTGTGGATACATAGACAACACCATGTCGCTAGTATGCCTCTAATAGACTAGCTCGTTTATCAAAGATGGTTAAGATTTCCAAGCCATGGACATGATATGTCATTTGATGACGGTATCACATCATTAGGAGAATGATGTGATGGACAAGGCCCAAACTATAAACGTAGCATATGATCGTGTCAGTTTATTGCTACAGTTTTCCGCATGTCAAGTATCTGTTCCTATGACCGTGAGATCATAAACTCATTGACACCGGAGGAATACCTTGTGTGTATCAAATGTCGCAACGTAACTGGGTGACTATAAAGGTGCTCTACAGGTATCTCCGAGGGTGTTTGTTGGGTTGGCATGGATCAAGACTGGGATTTGTTACTCCTTGTGACGGAGAGGTATCTCAGGGCGCACTCGGTAATACAACATCACAATAAGCCTTGCAAGCAATGTGACTAAGTGTTAGCCACGGGATCTTGTATTACGGAATGAGTAAAGAGACTTGCCGATAACGATATTGAACTTGGTATGGAGATGCCGACGATCAAATCTCGGGCAAGTAACATACCGAAGAACAAAGGGAATAGCATACGGGATTAACTGAATCCTTGACATAGAGGTTCAACTGATAAAGATATTCATAGAATATGTAGGAACCAATATGGGCATCCAGGTCCCGCTATTGGTTACGTACCGTAGAGGTGTCTCGGTCATGTCTACATAGTTCTCAAACCCGCAGGGTCTGCACACATAAGGTTCGGTGACATTTCGGTAGTATAGAGTTATGTATGGTGGTGACCAAAGGTTGTTTGGAGTCCTGTATGAGTACCCGGACGTTACGAGGAGCTCCGCAATGGTCTGGAGGTAAATATTGGTATGGAGGAAGTCCTATTTTGGTCACCAGAAAAATTTCGGGCTCATCGGTAGTGTACCGGGTGTGCTAGTATCGGGGACCATCGGGAGGGGTGTCTTGACCCAAACAGCCTCATGGGCTGTGGGAGGAGTCAAGCCAGACCTTAGTGGGCTGGGCGATCCCCCACTAAGGCTTATGCGGCTAGGGGTGGGAAAAACCCAAAGGTGGAGAGGTGGAAAGAGTTTCCAAGTGGAAAGGAGGAATCCTACTCCTAATAGGATTGGAGTAGGACTCCCCCACCTCCAATTTCGACCAAACTTTGAGGGTTTGAGGCTGCCTCCTCCCCTCCCTCCCTCCTATATATAGTAGAGGATTTAGAGGGAAGATCTAACCCTATATCTAGATCGGTTTTCTCCTCTAGCCTAGTTCGGCGGTGCTTAGGCGAAGCCCTGCCAGAATAGTTCCACCACCATTGCCACCGCGTCGTCGTGCTGCCGGAGAACTCATCTACCTCTCCGCTCCCTCTTGCTGGATCAAGAAGGCGGAGATCATCATTGAGCTGTACTTGTGCTGAACGCGGAGGTGTTGTCCGTTCGGTGCTAGATCGGAAGGATCGTGATCAAGATCGCGAGACGATTCGTGATTGGATCGCGGGACGGATCGTGAAGGGATCGCACGACGGATCATGATTGGATCCTGAGATGGATTGTGATGGGATCGCGGGATGCTTAGTGATTTGGATCGCGAAGACGTTTGACTACATCAACCGCGTTTCATAATGCTTCCCACTTATTGATCTACAAGGGTATGTAGATCCACTCTCCCTCTCGTAGATGCTCATCACCATGGATAGATCTTGCGTGTGCGTAGGAAATTTTTTATTTCCCATGGAATGTTCCCCAACAATCTTGGCGGCTCGTCTTTCTAAATTCTCCTCCATGGAAGGTTGACGAGCATCATCTTGACGACCTTGAGCGTCGTCATGAGAATGCTCTTGATCCTGAGCATGATCTTGATCTTGAGATTGCTCGGGGGTGTCAACTTGATCTTGGGAATCTCTTGGTGAATAACCATCATGATGAGGTTGATCTTGCCCTTGATCTTTTTCTGTTGGTTGAGGGCCTTCAATTTTTTTCTTCGGAAGCGTGTCTTTCTTACATCGATGATGGTTCCATTTGAGTGGAACATAGTACTTATCCTTCAGTCACAAGGGTTTGTCAACGGGTAGGAAGTGTGCCACACCCATTCTTCTGATGGCTCGGGGAGGAATTTCAACATCTATATCACAAAGACAACTTTGCTCCACTTGGGTGTCGTTATTTTCATAAAACTCCATGTTACACGTCTCCTCACTGAGTCCATTGGACTTGTTAAGAACACGGTAAGCGCGAGAGTTTGTATCATAACCAAAAAATATGCCCTCTTGAGCTCTAGGTTCAAATTTAGACAAATGAACACATTTCTTGAGAATGAAACACCTACAACCAAACACCCAGAAGTACTTGAGGTTGGGCCGATTAGATGGAGTCTTGTTTAATCCTTTGTGGAGGTAGAGACGATTAGATGCCTGGCATGCGGTGTTGATAGCTTTGGCCCAAAAGTTTTACGGAGAATTGAATTCTTCCATCATGGTCCTTGCCAGATCCATCAATGTCTGGTTCTTCTTTTCCACAACACCATTTTGTTGAGGGGTATATGGTGCGTAGTATTGGTGCTTGATCCCCTCATCAATAAGAAACTCATCCAAGGTGTAGTTCTTGAGATCGATGACGTTGGCACTTCTAATCGTCAATATCTTTGCCTCTTGTTGAAGTTGAGATTCAATTGCAAATTTGATGACGGTTTGTTGCGTCTCACTCTTCCTCTTGAAGAAGTATACCCAATTATATCTTGAGTAATCATACAGAATCACCAAGCAATACTTTTCCCCCCAAGACTATCGAAAGATGGAGGACCAAAAATATTGATGTGAAGGAGCTCCAAGGGCCTCTTCGAGTAGATGGTAGTCGTTGGACGGTGGGCCTTCTTATGTAGCTTTCCTTCAATACAGGCACTGCAAGAACGATCTTTGGCAAAACTCACATTTGTTAGTCCAAGAACATGATACCCTTTGAGGAGACTTTGCAAAGGTCTCATATTGACATGGACTAGACGGAGATGCCAAAGCCATCCCACATCAACTTTAGCCATTACGCAACTTGCAGTCTTAGTGGGTCGTTTCGAAAAGTTGCCCACATAGAGACCGTTTTTGACATGCCCAACAAAGGCTACTTTAAGAGTCTTGCTACACAAAAGGGCGACGGTGTCGGCACCAAAGAAGGTACAAAAACACATGAGTACAAGTTGACGAACGGAAAGTAAATTGTATGCAAGGGTCTCAACAAGCATGACTTTCTCAATAGTTAACTCCAGAGATATCACTATCTTCCCAAGACCCAATTCCTTTGAAATTGTATCATCACCAAAGGAGACTTGTCCATAGAGATCACTACCTGCCAATACCCAATACCTTTGAAATTGTATCATCACCAAAGGATACTTAAGTGGCTGAGCATGTGTTAGTTTGAACGTCCACCACCAAGACCTTTCTTTCGGTCATATGATTTGTTGATCCACTATCAAGCAACCTTGAACCTCCTTCGGAAGCAAACTCCTACAAGAGATCAGTGCTTGGATTTAGGTACCCATTCTTTAATAGGTCCTTTCATGTTAGTAACAAGGCTCTTAGGAATCCAAATAGACCTTTCAATGTACTCATAAGAAGAACCAATAAATTTGGTATAAACATACCCATCACTAGAACGGCATAAAACATAAGAGGGGTTAAAGTCGACGACTTTGTTGGATGGTGTAACCTTGGCCTTCTTGGCAGTACCACCCACAACCTTGTCCTTCTTATTCTCATGAGTATCATCCCCCGCATTGACAAAGGTTTCCTTGAGCAGGATAGGTTGCCTGGTCTTGACTTTCTTCTTCTTCTTAGGCTTGGGTGCAAACCCAATCCCTTCCTTTGCAACAACTTCCTTTTGATTTATCAAAAGGTCATTTAGGTTCTTCTCACCTTGGATACAGGTCACAAGGCCTTTTGCAAATCATTCTTTTAACTTGGCATTCTCCTCCACAAGGTGCACATGCTTACAACAAGGGTTAGTAGAGCATTATCAATTAAAACAAAAGGAGGACATGTAGCTATGTCCTCAGTAAGTTTTACTTGAAGTTGATCATGTGACTCCTTTAGGGAAGCATGAGCACTCTTTGTCGGTGCAATAGGACAGGGGTACCTAGTGCCCCTAAACTTATGCATAGGCGGTAGCAGCAAAACCCATCAAACATCAAGCCAACTAGACAAGTGATCAAGACACACTCCAACAAGCCCAACGCGGCAGCCCAATCCAGGGCTGTCGCACACCAAGTGTACCCCCGACGCTTGTTGGGAACCAGGACATGCGCCCCCTCTTGAAGACCCGACAAGTCATCCCCAGCAGGCGTAGCCAATTTGTCACCGTTCCACCTCATCGCAAGGCCAGTCACTTGTCGATGCGGTGTCGAGCACCTAGGTGGCTAAGTGGCTCTCTCTAAGCATGTGGCGACATGCCAGAAGACAAATTACGCTTGCTTGACATCTGTCCATAGACGTGTCGAGCTGAGGTACAATAGTTAGCTAGAGCGGTGGTATAAACTTGCCGGGGACACACCTCTGCTCGCCACCTAGGCTAGCAATGATGGTACTTTGTCTCTAATGTCAAAGTTAGGTATGATAAGCTTTGCTAGCTATCTAGTCATCACATAATGTCTGTTTTGCCACTTTGGTTGCCCCTTGTGCTATAAAAGGAGGCCCAAGGCAACCTAGCTTACGATTCAGACTTCTGAACACTTGTACACGCGTGGTAACTCCCCCGCAACCCTTTCCGGGATGGAGTGTTGCACGTTCTTCGTGTTTTTCCTCTGATCAATCTACCCACAAAGTAGGAGTAGGGTTTTATGCTTCACAGTGGCCCGAACCTGGGTAAAGATCCATGTCATCTCACTGTCTCTGCTCTTTGTGCTTACGTCCGCGCCCCCGCCGAACCACAAAGGGGCTGATGGCCCCATAGGTGATCGTGTGCATCTAGCCCCGACATCTTTGGCACGCCAGGTAGGGGGCACTGCGTTGGTGCGAACCCGAGATTGTGATCGACGCGTCGGTCTTCATCATCATCTTCTACAACAATGGCTCCCAAGAAGAAATCCTATGCGGTCATGCATCCCTCTACTTTGGAGGATCCCTCACACGCGGTTGTGGGCACCATTGACACCGCAGCGGTTGCAAGTGAGGTCGGCATCGTAGACGGCGCGGCCAGCGCAGGTGACACCCCCTTCTAGTCCCCACGGCTGGAGGTGGATGTCACACCCTATGTGTGTATCACTTTGCTATGATGTGGATTTACAAAATTTAGAACCAATTAAAACTCTTGAGTGCATTCTTGTTTGAATTGTTGCTTGTTTGCTTGATTGGTTGGTTGTGTTTCGCACTCCTAGGTTCTACTCCTCTCTATACTCATCTTTATTGATCCAAACATATTGCCCAATGATCATACCATGTGTGTAGCACCTAAAACTAATTTTATAAAAATATATTTCTACCAAAAAGGATTTATTCAAATTAGGTTTTCAAAAATCCCCTAGTTGAGTTTTGCACTGCAAGTCCTCAAATTGGGTGGATCCTTTTTCCTCAAAGGCTTTATTTGAAACCTAATATGTATATGACTTCCCAAAACCACAAAATAATAATTTTAAAGGTTATTTTACTATTTTATGTAAAGGCTTTTTCTTAAGGCTAAAAATGGTCTTTTATAGGGAAAAATTATTTAAATGCTCCATAAATATTTGAGAAAATTTAGGAAAACTCACTGGACATATATTTTCCATATATATGAGTTTCAACACATGGTCATGTTCAAAATATTGGACAAAACCCTCCAAAACCCTTTCCGCCCAAATCAAGCATTTTAAGTATTTCTATAATAAATATTCTCATTAAATTCAAGAAAATTCCAGCAAGACACACATAATATATATGATGATCTTGCAAAGTTTCATCTCAATCCTAATTGATTTGCTTCACCAAAATATTCCAAAACCATTCTTGTCCAGAGTCAAATTTGAACAACTTTACATTGTGAAGTTTCTTCCCTTAACCCCAAACTTTGTGGGCATGTGTTGAACCTCAAATAAGGACACCACACCAAGTGGTGGATTTGGGGGAAGTGAATTTCATGGTTGGATCTACAGAAATCTGATTTTTCCAAATCTATGGTTTACCAAGTTTGCATTGTGAACTTTCTTCAAACCACCTCAAACTTGGTGGCCCCCACTAATTTTACATACATTTTCACCCTGTTAAAACTCATGGAAAAAAACTCCATTTGCTTGCCCAAACACTAATCAAACACATTCTGGCAGAATCGAAGGATCAATAATTGAGCCCCTTCCCCTGTTCTCCTTGAGCCACAATTTTTACCACAACACCATGTCATCCCTCCCCACCTCTAGTAAAGTTCATGATGCCAGAGAGCATGAGTGCATGGGATAAAAGCCCCATTTGTCTCTCTCACTCATAGATGCTCCAGAGCATCCAAGGCTCTTTCCCACTTGTTTACTCCCCTTGCAGCTGCTCGACGCAAGTGGAAACTCAAGAGCGCGTCAAAACATCTAGCATGTCGGCCAAAGTCGTGCACTGGAGCATGCAACCGCACTCCAGAGGGTTGACCTTCCTCTCTTTCCCATACCCGACCACCTCGAGCTCCCTCCTCATGCCAGTCGATGCACCTCGACGTCTGCAATAGGCCACGCCCCTGTCCCCCTCCTCTCTCTCCCTGCAACGGCTTCCCTGATGCATGTGCGACGCCGCCAATTCGGTCAATGCATGGGCTCATAGGTGTGCACTTCCCTTCTCTCTCTCTCTTCCCTCTCACACGCCTAGACCAACCCCAGCAACTCCCTGGACAAGCCCACGTGAGCTCCCTCTCACTCTGGCCTCGGCCTTGACCTCACCAACGCACGGGTCTGTGTTGACTCGAGCCCCGGCTATTTAAAGCCACCCCGGCCTCCCTCTTCCTCCCTTCGACCCCCTGCTGCTTCCAATCGATAGCCTGATCCACCCAAACAACCTTTGGAGCCTCTGAGCTCAAGATCGAACATGAGCCAAGCCGCGTCGGCTCGCTAAAGATCTCTGGGTATAGCCCTCCTCCGGCTCTCCTTCCTCCTCCTCCTACGAGCCTCCCTTGCTCTCCTGACGCCTTTCCTCCTCTCCCTCGTGCAGACTGCAGTCGGGAACGACTAGACCAAGCTCGTCCCAAAGCTCTCCACCACGGCTTCTTCGTCGCCGGCGACCAGTGCTACCTCGACGACTGCCTCCATCTCCCCCGAGATGGCGACAACGCCCTGAGTCCGTTCCCACCTTCATCCACTGTCGCCGTGCCCTCTGCTAACGTCGGTGAGCCTCGCCGCCCTCCTAGCAAGAGGTTCACGTCGACCTGCCAATTGGGGCCCATCTACTAGCCTCCCATCCCCTCTCGCCCTCCTCTATGTTGCTGGTGGTTGGGCTCCGCCTGTCGGGTTTGAACCCCGCGGGCGTGCACGCCTAGCTCGCCTAGGCTGGCTAGCCTCTGGGCTAGCCATGCTGTGGCCCGATCTGGTCCAGGGCACTGGAGCCCTTTTCTTTTTCTTTTTCTGGCAATATTTGTAAAAATCCCACACAAATGAATATTATTCCAATTCCAAATATTTTTCCACCACAAAACTTGTAATATTCAATAAAACCATAGGCAAATATTTTTAATATCTATTATAGTATTTTACAAAGTAGGGTAACTTTTCATAAGTGGAGTTTGTGCTCTGCTTTTATTGTGATTCTTATTTGAAGACCTTGAAGACTTTGTTAAGCCTGGCAAGAAGCCCTTTGACCATGTTAAGAAACTTTTCATGCATGTCATATAGCACTTGTTGTTCCGATGAATTGATCATGTTGATGTGGTATTCCCCTTCGGTGTAATGCCTTCGATTACCATTGATACTTGCATCGTGCATGACCCTACCTTCCTATGAGGGTTGTGTGGGTGGGAATAGGTAGGGTGGTAAGTAGTTGCAACGCAAAGCGGAATGGGAATAAGCATGGTGATGGAAACAAAAATGATTTCAAAGAATTTTTGGAAACCCCGTTGGGTGCCACTAATGCCCGAGGGAGATGATGCTGAGTTAGGAAACCGCTTGAGAAAGAAGTGGTGTACCGGGGCACGTGAGGGTGTGTGTTCTCAAAAACGGATTAGATTTAAGATTTGTCGACCGTCCAAACCTTAAATGCACAAACATGATACCCCATATGGGATGGGGCTTTGTTGATTACTTTGATGGGTACTAGCATAGAGACCGCATCACTAATGGCGGGAGTGATGTGGTCACTCTCGATACGGGGTCGTGCCGGTAAGGACTATAATGCGTTGTCTTCACAGGCACCGGGCACACCGTTGGTCCCTGCATGGGTGTTACTTGTGATGTACATAATGTGGGCTGGGTACCAATCGAGTGGACTCTTTGTCTAGTATCGTCAGGGGAAAGGCATTGTTCGGGTGCTTACCTCGGGTATGTAATATACCGTGAGTCGTGGATGACACAGAAGTTCCTCGAGTCTGGTGGGTAAAGTATGATACCTCTGTGGAGTGTAAAACTTTGAATAGCCGTGTCCACGGTCAAGGCAGTTGGGTGGTGCTGCTTAAACTAAGTCCAGATGTTTTCACAAACTATTGTGTGTGTGTGTGTGTGTGTATGATGGTGAACATGAGATGTGATGGTGACAAAGGTGATACTTGAGCTAAGTCTGAGGACTTGACATGATGGTGAACATGAGATGTTCAACCCATGCTTATGATGATAACTTTGACTTTTTCACATGAATACCTGTCAGCATTTGATGCATGCCCACTTAACTTACTTGATCATGACATTGCACTCAAAATTAGCTTTCTGCAAATTTACCTACTTAGTGCTATATCATGCTTTGTTATACCTCGTTCCAATCTTGTGTTGCTTGCGAGTACATTCAAAGTACTCATTGGCTTTCCACTGGTTATTTAATTGGCCAGGCATGGACGAGCAGGAGTATGGTGAAGAGTTCGTTGGTGACGAACATGCGAACTAGGACGCTTCCCAATCAAAATGTTTGTACGCTTAAGGTAGATGGCATGGGTTCACGCTTCCAATCGAGATTTCCGCTCCTTGTTATGTTTAAGTGTTTCGACCTTGCGGCCCTATCTATGTAAGACTTGGCCTAGCTGGCCTTTGTTTGTGTAAGACGGTATGTAAGGATGTAAGACTCTTTTAATCCAGTTTCTATGTGTTCAGTGAGCATTGATATCCAGGATCACTGTGCACGTGCATTCGGTGATCACGACTTATGAGTCGGGGTCCCCACAAAGCTAGTATCAGAGCCATCTTGACTGTAGGAAGCCTTAGTTAGAATGGACGTTAGTTAGGATGAAACCGTTTTCAAAATTGCACCTAGCACCTATACTTAGGAGTTTCTGCACTTTTTACCTCTTCTAGTCTTCCCAAAGCACTCTAGTGACTATCCTCCCTACAAACCTTTGTAGATGGACATCGTACCATCAGCCCTCCTAGCATCCGGCTTTCCCCTACTCCTTCAGGATAGCCTGGAGAAGTGCGAGTACCACCGACCACCCATTTTCCTTTACCACGAGAATTGGGTCGATGTCGTCACGAAGGAGTACCACGTTGACATGATCGTGAAGGCAAACAACTCCCCGACTAGTTCGTTCTTTGAAGGACCACAGATGGAGACCTTGGCACTCGCAGGTCTAGAGGGGGGGTGATTTGACTACTTGACCAAATAAAAAACTACTTTTTCCCAATTTTAAGTGTTGGCATATTTTAGCATTCATAGAAAGTCAAGCACACCCTACACATGCATGTCTACAAGTATAGCAGTAGAAAGTACAGACAAGCATGAGTAGTAAAGGAAGGGTAGGAAGATCAAACACAATTTTGAGACACGATGATTTTTCCCGTGGTTCTAATAGGCGGCGCTATCGTACGCCCACATTTATGGAGACTTCAACCCATAGAGGGTAACGGTCGCGAGACTCCACGGAGGGCTCTACCCATGGAGGGTTCCACAAAGAAGCAACCTTGACTATACCATGATGGCCTACATCCACGGAGGAGTAGCCTAACTCAGGGTAGATCTTCACGAAGTAGGTGATCTCCTTGCCCTTACAAACTTCTTGGTTCACTCCAAAACACGAAGTATGAGGCTCCCAAGCGATACCTAACCAATCTAGGAGGCACCACCCTCCAAAAAGTAACAGGCACGATAATTTTGATGAACTCCTTGATCTTGTGCTTCAAGATGATATACTCCTCAACACACAATCACTCTCTCACAGATTTGGCTTTGGTGGAAGACATACATTGGGTGGAAAGCAACTTGGGGAGGCTAGAGATCAAGATTCATATGGATGGAATCGAATGGCATGATCTCAACACATGAGTAGGTGGTTCTCTCTCAGAGAATCAGTTGGTATGAGTGGGGATCTGTTCTGAGTGCTTCTCTTGTGGGTGAGTGGTGGTGGAGGGGTATATTTAGGCATCTCCAAAAATCCAACCGTTACACCTTAAGTGACTAAATCGGTGACACCAATGTGTGAATCTTGGTGGTACCGAGTTGCTCCAAAGGTAGCAACTTTTGAATCTCGGTGAGGCCGATACATAAATCTCGGTTGCACCAATTTGGTGACCAACGGACAGATTGTGCAACTCAGTGACACCGATCCAACAAACTCGACGGGACCGATTCTGTGAATTTGGGTAACAGGAAGTTGGCAACCCGAACTCGATGGCACCAAAATGGAATCGGTTGCATGGATGTGCTAGGGTTTGGCTTGAGTCTGTTTGAGTCTGGGAATCGGTGGCACCGAGTGGGAGTTTTTGGTTGCACCAATTTTGAATATTTGGCTTTGGACAGACTTTTGTGGAAGAGCTTTGTGGGTGTATTTGGTGACTATCACTTGTGCATGTATGAGTATTTTTTTCAACATTAGTACCTTACGCCTTTTTAATAGTATTGGCTTTCCTATGGACTCAAAGTGATTTCTCACAAAGTAAAATTTAGAGTCCTCTTGCTTGAAGCTTTGCCAATCCATTTCCTTGCATCTTGGGGTATTCCACAATCCTTTTGCCATCCCTATCATTGATCTTTTCTTAAAATATGCTTAGTGGAAACATTAGTTCAATGACATATATGTTGTTATTAATTACCAAAACCACCAAGGGAGAAAATGTGCTTTAAATCTCCCCCATTTTGATAATTGATGACAACATATAAATCAAAGCTTCGACATATGATATAGTCAATGAAGGTTGCTTTCACAAGTATGTGATAAGCAAGAGCTCCCTCTAAATTTGTGCATTATTCTAAATTTGCGTTTGAATGCAAATGCACAATCGATTAGGTGCATGGGGCACTTCTTCCATGTCACATACATCTTGGTGGTGTGCGAGAGTAATAAGAGTGAATATCACAGCACAACACAATCAAGCAAAGTAAATGATCATCTCATAAACATCAAAAGGATAGGAAATGGTAGCAACACACATTAAGCATATGATCAACCACCAAACAAAGTTTAACACAAGAAACCAAAAGACCAAATATTTTTGAAACAACAATAAAAACCAACACTCCCTCACTCAAATCCTAAAGATCTATATACAACTTCTCCCCTTTGGCAATGATGTATACTATGCAACTTTATTCTTGTAGACTTTTTTGGGCCCCCAAGCGCAGAGTTTTGTAGGACAGTCGCAATTTTCCCTCAAGTGGATCACCTAAGGTATATCAATCCATGGGAGGTGTAGGATGAAGATGGTCTCTCTAAAACAACCACGCAATCAAATACAAGAAATCTCTTGTGTCCCCAACACACCCAATACAATGGTAAATTGTATAGGTGCACTAGCTCGGCGAAGAGATGCTGATACAAGTGTAATATGGATGGTAGATATATCTTTTTGTAATCTGAAAATATAAAAATAGCAAGGTAGCAAGTAACAAAAGTGAGAAAAAACGGTATTGCAATGCTTGAAAACAAGGCCTAGGGTCCATACTTTCACTAGTGCAAGTTCTCTCAACAATATTGATATAGTTGAATCATATGTAAATCCCTCACGTGCGACAAAGAGTTCACTCCAAAGTCACAAATAGCATAGAACAAATGAAGAAATTATTGTAGCGTACGAAACCACCTCAAAGTTATCTTTTCTGATCAATCTTATGAGCTATCCCTATAACTACCACGAACAGCCCTAGAGTTCATACTAAAATAACACCTTAAGACACACATCAACCAAAACCCTAATGTCACCTAGATACTCCATTGTCACCACGAGTACCCATGGGCTTGATTATACGATATGCATCACACAATTTCAGATTCATCATGTTCAATCCAACACAAAGAACTTCAAAGAGTGCCCCAGAGTATCTATCGGAGAGTCAAGACGAAAACATGTGTCAACTCCTATGCACAGATTCCCAAGGTCACGGAACCCGCAAGTTGATCACCAAAACATACATAAAGTGGATCAATAGAACATCCCATTATCACCATGGATATCCCATTGAAAGACATATATCAAGTGTTCTCAAATCCTTAAAGACTCAATCCGGTAAGAAAACTTCAAAGGGAAAACTCAATTCATCACAAGAATATGGAGAGGGGAAAACTCCATATGATTCATCTATATCAATAAAGCTCGTGGTACATCAAGATCGTGACATCTCAAGATGACGATAGAGAGAGGTCAAACACGTAGCTACTAGTACATACCCTTAGCCCCGAGTGTGAACTACTCCCTCCTCGTCATGGAGGCCGCCGGGATGATGAAGATGGCCTCCGGTGATGGTTTCCCCCTCCGTCAGGGTGCCGGAACAGGCTCCTAGTTGGTTTTTCGTGGCTATAGAGGCTTGCGGTGGTGGAACTCATGTTCTAGGTTTCTTTCTAGGGATTTTTGGATTTATAGGAGTACTTGGCATTGGGATCACAACGAGGGGACTCTCGAGGGGCCCACAAGCCAGGGGCGCGCCCTAGGGGGGCGCCCTGGTGGCTTGTCGATGCCTTGGGACTCCTCTCTGGTATCTTATTGCTCCAATATTTTTTATATTTTCCAAAAATATTCTCCATAAATTTTCATCCATTCCGAGAACTTTTATTTCTGCACGACAAATGACACCATGGTAGTTCTGCTGAAAACAACGTCAGTCCGGGTTAATTCAAATAAAATCATACAAAAATCATATAGAATTATTGTAAACATGGCATGAATACTTCATAAATTATAGATACATTGGAGACGTATCAGAATCCCCAAGCTTAATTCTAGCTCATCCTCGAGTAGGTAAATGATAAAAGAAATAATTTATGAAGTGTGAATGCTAGCATAGCGCATAAATTTGATTAATGATAGTTCCAAACACTTTTTCTTGCATCATTATATATTATAAACAGTAGCTCATCTCATAAAACATATCATGAGGAAATAGCAAGCTATTCACACATTAAAGTATAGATCATAAAGTTTCTTGAAAACTAACAAACTATGCTTTCAGTCACCAAACAATTGCAATTCATCTTATTTTCAAGCAGGGTCTATGTAAGAGCTTTTAGTTAGCAAATTCCACATACTCAACCATCTTATAGTTTTCCATGATTGCTAACACTCAAAGCATATTTTTAGAGCAAATGGCATCCGTCTAACACATAGAAAGATAGGGGCTTAATGTCTGGCCTCCCAACATACTTATCATATAGATAATTGTCAACAATAATAATTCATGGTCAAATATATTTTAATGGCCATATATGCTTGGATCTTTCCCCACCACATGATGCTTGCCAACTAAAGAATAATTGAGGTTGAACTAAGAAGGAATACTATTGACTCTTGCATAAAAGTAAATACATGAAATTAAAAGATTGGCCCTTCGCAGAGAGAAGCAGAGATTTGCATATGTGCCAGAGCTCGAGCTTTCAAAACAGAGATTGATAATGATTTTGAGTGGTATTCTCTCATTTTCAACATAGGAACTGAGAGATCTCGGTATCTTTCATTCTAGATACATTATATGTGGTTCCCAAACAGAATTGTAAAGTTTTTGCTCCCCCTCCACCAATCAATCACACTCCACTGCGAGCCGAATCCACGGGTACCGTCCATACAAACAACAATCATGGGAGAGTTTTGTTTCATTATATTTTGATTTGATTTTTGAGCATGGGACTTGGCATCCCGAATACCAGCCACTTTCTCGTGGATAGTGAATCAACACAAATCGTGAGAATAACCCACCTAGCATGGAAGATACTGACAGCCCCATAGTCACTATATGAGTGATTCGGGCATACAAAACAGAATATTATTTGAAGGTTTAGAGTTTGGCACATGCAAATTTACTTGGAATGGCAAGTAAATACCGCATATAGTTAGGTATGGTGGACTCATATGGCAAGAAACCGGGTTTAAGGGTTTTTGGATGCACAACTAGTATCTCTACTTAGTATGAATTTTTGGCTAGCAAAAGGTTCTAAGCAAGCACCACATGTTGGAGGATCCATAACAATATAACTTTTATACAAATATACCAAAACATAACACAGTACGTTGTCTTCCTTGTCCAACTTCAACTAATTTTCTCAAGTTTGAAAGTAATTAATGGGTCTCACAATCATAGAAGATGTCCAAGATAGTATATTTATATGTGAAATCTCTCTTCCTTCAATATTCTTTAATGAATTGTTCAAGTGACCAATGCAGTGTTTGCTAACTTTCAATAAATTTTACCACCTATAATTATTATATGTGAAGTCATTACTACCCATGGCATAAGCATATGAAACATCTATCATTTTAGATTTATGATATTCAATTCATTCAACCATTTACTCATAGGTTATAAGTGAAGCACGAGAGCCAAAAATAAAGTACTCCAAAACGATATAAGTGAAGATCAATGAGTAGACAACAATTAAATAACTATGTTAAGACTCTCTCATCTAAGAATTTCAGATCTTAAGTATTTTATTCAACATGAAGCAAAAGAAATATATCACTCCAAGAATAGGACGCATCATGTGAACAAATAAAAAATGTGGCTCAACATAGGCTAACCGATAATTGTTCATGAAGAGAGGTGGGATGTGTAGCATCCCCAAGCTTAGATGCTTGAGATTTCTAGAAATATTTACTTGGTGTTCCTTGGGCATACCCAAGCTTGAGATTTTGTATCTTTTTCAATCCTCTCATATCCCGGTTTCACCTATTCTCAAAAACTTCATCCACACAAAACTCGAAAAGAACTCGTGAGATAGGTTAGTACACAAAATAATAAATCTACTCTTTATGTACTGCAAAGAAAAGTTGCACAATAATTTTCAAACATTAGGTACTTTATACTATCATTTCCATAATTAATATCTACCAATATAGCCTATGGAAACTATAGGATAAGTAGATAGCTAAACTATGACAACAATCTGTCCAAACAAACTAGTCTATACAAATTTATGAAAATAGTGTACTTATGTAACTCAAAAAATTATGAAAACTTAGGGCCTGCTATAATATTTAAATGATTTTTTTTAAATCAGAAACTTACCACGGTCTGGTAAAATATGAAAGTACAAGCACTACAGCAGAACTTTTTGTCTTTACCCAGCACATATCAAAACATGCAATGCAAGCATCTAAGGCAATTCTTGGAACTTTTATTGAAAAACAAGATTATAAATAACACCTAACAGAGAACAACAAAATAAAATGAAGCTCCAAGAAAAACTCATATTATGTGACGAATAAAAATATAGCTCCAAGTGAGATATATCGATAGTGTTGAAGACGAAAGAGGGGATACCTTCTGGGGCATCCCCAAGCATAGGCGCTTGAATACTCCCTGGATATTACCTTGGGGTGTATGGGAATCCCCAATCTTAGGTTCTTGTCACTAATTATTCTCCTCACATCGGTGTCTCACCCAAAACTTGAAAACTTCAATCACACAAAACTTAACGGAACTTTGTGAGAAGGGTTAAAGTAATAAAGATAGATCATTCACTTAGGTACTGTCAAGACAAGATTCATAATTATTCCCACATTATACCTAATCTATTCCATCATTCTCACAATTTATATTACTCAATATAAGCTATAGGAACACTTGAAACAAGAAAACTATGCATGCAAAACAGAATCTGTCAAAAATAGAACAGTCTGTAAAGATCTGAATGATCACCAAACTTCCCTGACTATGAAAAATCTTAAAAATTAGGAGATATCAAATAATTTTCATATAAATGTTTTTTAAAAATTTAAGAATTGTTTGACTCCCTAGTAAAATCATATAATTCATATACTAGATGCAAAACTTTCTATTTTTGCACAGAATCAAACAAGCAAGTATCCACACTATCCCAAAGGCTTTACTTGGCACTTTATTGAAATAGAAGACACAAAACATGATTACTACAGTATATTAATCATGTGAAAACATCAAAACAGAAAGTAAAAGTGTTGGGTTATCTTCCAACAAGTGTTTTTCTTTAATGCCTTTTAACTATGCATGATGATTTCAATTATGCTTGTATAGGAATAATAACTGAAACATGCAAATGAGCATCATGAATCTCATGACAAGAAAATTTAAGTCTAACCCACTTCCGGTGCATAGGGATTTTGTGAGAAAACAATTTATGGGAAAAAGAATCATCTAGCACAAGGAGGCAAAACAAGCATAACTTAAAAACTTTCAACACATAGAGAGGAAAATTGATATTATTGCAATAACTACAAGCATATATTACTCCCTCATAATAATTTTCAGTAGCATCATGAAGGAATTTCACAACATAACTATCACATAAAGCATTATCTTCATGATCCACAAGCATAGAAAATGTGTCACTCTCCACGTAAGCAATTTTCTTCTCATTCATAATAGTGGGAGCAAACTCAGCAAAAAAACTATCATGAGATACTTGATTGACATGACCACATTCAATAATAAAATAATGATGACAAGTTTCATGGTTACTATCACTCTTTGTAGCATACATGTCATCATCATGATCATCATAGATAGGAGGCATGCCATCATCATAATAGTTTTGCTCATCAAATCTTGGGGGACTAAAAATATCATATTCATCAAACATAGCATCCCCAAGGTTGTGGATTTGCATATCACTAGCATCATGGATATTCAGAGAATTCATACTAGAAACATTACAATCATGCTCATCACTCAAGTAATTCTCATTAAGTATTTTCAAAATTTCTTCCCCTACCAATTGAGCACAATTTTCTGAATCCTTATTTTCACGAAAGACATTATAAACATGTTACAAATGATGCAACCTAAACTCCATTTTTTGTAGTTTTCTTTTATAAAACCAAACTAGTGAGAAAAACAAGAAACTAAAAGATTTAATTGCAATATATAAACATATACCTCCAAGCACTCACCCCCCAGAAACGGCACCGGAAAAGAGTTTGATGTCTACTATGCAACTTTATTCTTGTAGACTTTGTTGGGACTCCAAGCGCAGAGTTTTGTAGGGCAATCGCAATTTTCCCTCAAGTAGATGACCTAAGATTTATCAATTTGTGGGAGGTGTAGGATGAAGATGGTCTCTCTCAAATAACCCTGCAATCAAATACAAGAAATCTCTTGTGTCCCCAACACACCTAATACAATGGTAAATTGTATAGGTGCACTAGCTCGGCGAAGAGGTGGTGATACCAGTGTAATATGGATGGCAGATATTGGTTTTTGTAATATGAAAATATAAAAACAGCAAGGTAGCAAGTAACAAAAGTTAGCAAAAACGGTATTGCAATGCTTGAAAACAAGTCCTAGGGTCCATACTTTCACTTGTGCAAGTTCTCTCAACAATACTGACATAGTTGAATCATATGTAAATCGCTCACGTGCAACAAAGAGTTCACTCCAAAGTCACAGATAGCAGAGAACAAACGAAGAAATTATTGTAGGGTACGAAACCACCTCAAAATTATCTTTTTCGATCAATCTTATGAGCTATCCCTATAAGTGCCACGAACAGCCCTAGAGTTCGTACTCAAATATCACCTTAAGACACACGTCAACCAAAACCCTAATGTCACCTAGATACTCCAATGTCACCACAAGTACCCATGGGCTTGATTGTATGATATGAATCACACAATTTCATGTTCATCATGTTCAATCCAACACAAAGAACTTCAAAGAGTGCCCCAAAGTTTCTACCGGACAGTCAGACAAAAACATGTGCCAACCCCTATGCATAGATTCCTAAGGTCACGGAACCCGCAAGTTGATCACCAAAACATACATCAAGTGCATCAATAGAACATCCCATTGTCACCACGGATATCCCATCACAAGACATACATCAAGTGTTCTCAAATCCTTAAAGACTCGATCCGATAAGAAAACTTGAAAGGGAAAACCCAATTCATCACAAGAAGATAGAGAGGGGAAAACTCCATATGATTCATCTATATCAATAAAGCTCGTGGTACATCAAGATCGTGACATCTCAAGAACATGAGAGAGACAGTTCAAACACATAGATACTAGTACATACCCTCATCCCCGAGGGTGAACTACTCCCTCCTCGTCATACAGGCTGCCGGAATGATGAAGATGGCCTCCGGTGGTAGTTTCCCCCTCCGGCAGGGTGTCGGAACAGGCTCCCGATTGGTTTTTCATGTCTATAGAGGCTTGCAGCGGTGGAACTCCTGATCTAGGTTTCTTTATGGGGGTTTCTAGATTTATAGGAGTAATTGGCATTGGAATCACATCAAGGGGACTCCCGAGGGGCCCACAAGCTAGGGGCGCGCCCTAGGGGGCGCCCTGGTGGCTTGTGGCTGCCTCGGGACTCCTCACTAGTATATTTTTGCTCTAGTATTTTTTATATTTTCCAAAAATATTCTTCATAAATTTTCATCCCATTTCGAGAACTTTTATTTCTGTACAAAATATGACACCATGGTAGTTCTGCTGGAAACACCGTCAGTCCGGTTTAGTTCTAATAAAATCATACCAAAATCATATAGAATTATTGTAAACATTGCATGAATACTTCGTAAAATATAGATACGTTGGAGATGGACCAAAAAGTTCAAAGAGATATAGCTAATCGTTCTTCTGGGGCTGATCTCCTCTGGTGGTCGATGTCGGAGTCGAGAGAACTGCGTCGGCGAAGACCTCTTCTAATGTCATGTATTGAGTTGGAGTATCAACTGGAGGTACTGGAGGAGCTGATGGAATGGAAGTGACTGTAGCCGATGCTGATGAAGAAGGCCTCAACTCAGGAGCTAGCAATGTGGCTGGTCTGGCATGGGTAATGAAGTGGGTAGCTGGCCTTAGAGGAGAGACATCCTCATCATCTGAAGTGTCCTCATCTGTGGAGTGTGGGATAGGCAAAACATCTACTTCCTTCTTGAGCTCGTGCATGGTCTTGGTCAGCCCATCCACCTTGTCATTGAGGGTCTTGACCCTATTCTCAAAGATCCTCACAAGACTGTTCTGATTCTCCAGTATGTCCTTGATGTCCTTCTGCATTCCTTGAATGGTAGAGATCAAGAGATCCATTTGCTCGTTCCTGGTTCTAGGGACTTGAGCACTACTGGCTCTAGCTGCCTCTGCCTCTGCCTGAGCTGCAGCTACTATGGGATGATCTGGGTCCATCACCATAACGTTGTCCTCAAAATCTGGCTTAGGGGAAAATGGGGTCTGTCAAGAGCAAATATGTGCTTCTCCAGCTTGGAGTTGATGAGCATCTGAATGTAGGGTGCATAGCAGCAAGAGCGCTTCTAATCGGCACCAACCCTCTTCACAGTCTCCACAATCAAATCCATCGCTCGAAATTTCTGATGTTGTTCAATAAGAAGCAGTAGGATCATGGAGTAGCCTTGGATCATCTTCTCGTCTCCTGACTTAGGCATCAAACTATGCTTCACAATAGTGTTGATGGTATGGGGACCTGTTGGAGGTAATAGATAGATCCTAGCTTATCAGACTGAAGATGTGCAGCAGGGATAGCATTGTACATGTCCTTCATGGCATTGTGGCTGGCCTTGGACTCTAAGTACACACAAACATCTCCATCTTGCACCTCTGGGACTCCTATGATGGTAGCCCATTCATCAACAGTAGACTCATACCTTGCTCCTTCAGTCATCCATACGATCCAATCATCTCCGAAGAAGTGAGCAATGGAGTAGAATTGCATGATCATCTCATCATTCCATGCAGTGAATTCTTTGCCAAGAAACTCCTCTAGGCCAATGCAATGGTAGTAGTCTTGCACACTAGGGAAATAATCTTGATTTGCCTGGATCTACTTCCAATCAACATACCTCATGTCACTGACAGCTGGGCTCTTGTCAAGCAACACAGTCTCATAGAAATCTTGTTGCTCCTTGGTGTAAAATTTGTAGTCCACAGTTGTTTTCCTCCTCTCATAGTAAGGATCAATGGCTCTCCACTCTCTCAAACCTGAATCTTTCTTCTTCTTTATGTCTTCAGCAAGCAGATGGCTGGCATTGTGCTCTGGAAGGTGTGGTCTGAGCTTCATCGATGCAGACATGGCATCCTCATCTATATCTATGGAGGTAGATCCCTTGTTCTTCTCAGAACCTGGAATCTGTCTGGATGACCTCTTGGACTTGTCACCAAAAGTTTTCTTGGGTGCAGACTTGGTGCTCTTGGATGGAGCTTGCTTTGGCATAGCATCTGCCAAAAGCTTCTTTTGCTTATTCTTGGGAGGGGCCTTGGCAACTTGCTCTTCCTCCTCCTCAGTAGCAGCACCAACAGTCTCATCTGGGTCCTCATACATGTAGGTAGCCCTGATAGTCACATAGACAATCCTCTTCCTGGCTTTCTTCTCTCTCGCCTTCTTAGGCATAGACTTCCTGGGAGGCTCAACAGTCATTGTGCCTCTAGGGCTCTCAGGTGCTCTCATAGAATCTGAAGGTGCATACTCCTTTCTGACAGGCTTCTTGGGAGCCTTCTTGACAGCTTTGTCTTGCTTGGTCTTGGGAGGCACTTCCTCAGGAATGAAGTCCTCATCTTCCCCTTCACAATTTAACTTCCTCCTAGTCCTAGTAGCATCCCTGGGAAGATCAGGTGAGCTAGGGACTCCAACATCTCAAGATGATGAGCCATTGTCTGGACTAGTGCTAGAGCTCATGTCAACATTCTACTCCTGCAAATTCTAACTGTCCTTTGAAGCTGACATATCTGACCCTGTGAAAAGAGTGTACAAGATTATAAGGGGATGAGTCATCACAAAATGTAGACATTTTTCAAAAGTTTGAACAGAGAAATCCCTAGATGTAGCCCTCAGCAAAATGGGATTTCAGTGTCACCGGGTCAAAAAAAATCGGTGCTGCCGAGACTCATAGTACTCTTAACAAAAACTTGGTAGCAACTTTGGTCGGACCGAAAGTTTCCACTTGGTTTCACCGAGTACTATCCTCAATCGCACAAAAACAAAATCGGTGGAACTGATTTTTCTGACTCGACATCATCGATATTCGGTTTTGCAGACAACTAAACCTAAAACTTCTTTGTTTGCTAATCTAATGAGCTTTCCAGTGGATAGAGAGGTTTGCAATCAGTGGATTGTCGATAAAATAAACTCCAATAGACAAGAATTGGACGTGGAGCTAAAGGAGGGCCGAATCCATACCCTAGCTTGGTGATGGGTCCGCTATGGCGGCGACAGGGATGATGATTCCATCGACGGTGGCGATTCCCAACGGCAGAGACGCATGCGGAAGCAAAGGCGATGACCACAGGCCTTGATTCGGTAGCTTAAGGTTTTGGAGGGGGTGATGGTTGAAGAATAATTTCAAAGGTCGGGTCCGCCTCTTTATATACACATGGCTATAGGTGACACTGATTCTAAATTTTCGGTCTCACCGAGTTCCTCAATTGCCAGTTGACAGGGAAACTTGGTGTAACCGAGAATATGGAATCGGTGGTACCGTGATTGAAAACTAGATCAACCCTAGGCATTCGGTGAGACCAAGATGTGTGAGTTGGTTCCACCGAGATGCACTTAGGAGGTTTTAATGGTCTATCCTTTGTTGATATGGAACTCCGAGTGCTCCTTGCACAGAGAGATCAAAAAGTAATAGTTAAAATTTCTGATGCATCATGAATAGAATATGAGGTGTGAAATCATAGATAACTAGAAGAGGGTCCTAGGCATTATTGTTCATCAAATTGGCAAAAGAGAAATCAAAAGCCAAATAGCAACAAATGGATGTCCTCGAATAGATAAATCAATGCAGACCAACATGCTCACACAATAAGATGTCAAATGAAATCATGGAAAACATGCACAAACACACTAGCATCTATATGAAAGCACATTTGCTCCCTTGGTGGTTTTAGTAATTAATAACAACATATAAGTCATTGAACTAATGTTTCCACCAAGTATATTTCAGGAAAAGTTCAATGATAGGGATGGCAAAAGGATTGTGGAATTACCCCAGGATTCAAGGAAATAGATTGGCCAAGCTTCAGGCAAGTGGACTCTACATTTTACATTTGTGAGAAATCATTTTGAGTCCATAGGAAAGCCAATGCTATTAAAAGGGGGTAAAGTTTTGACGATGGACAATATGCTCAAACGTGCACAAAGTGACAAGTCATCAAAACATCCACAAACTCTCCCACCAAAGTCTGTCCAAAGCCATACATGAAAAATCGGTGCAACCAACATTCCTATCCTGGTGCCACCGATTTTTAAACCCTAGACAGACTCAGCCAAACCCTAACACTTCGGTGCAGCCGACACTACACTTGGTGCCACTGAGTTGGGTTGCCAAGTTTCTGTTACGCAGAGTTCTCATTTTCGGTCCCACCGAAAAAGGTGAATCGACGTCACCGAATTTGGTAAATCTGACCGTTGATCACCTTGTCGGTGCAACCGAGATTTCTATATCGGTCTCACGGAGATTCAAAAGTTGCTAGCTTTAAGTCACTTAGGTACCACCGAGATTTACACATTGGTGTCACCGAGTTTGACTTATTGTGTGTAACGGTTGGATTTTTGGAGATGCCTGTATATACCCCTCCACCACCACCTACTCGAAAGAGAAGCACTCAGAACTACTCCATACCTATCCTACTCAGTTTTCTGAGAGAGAACCACCTACCCTTGTGTTGAGGTGAAGATATTCCACTCCTACCATATGGATCTTGATTTCTAGCCTCCCCAACTTGCTTTCCACCAATCCCATCTCTTCTACCAAGCCAAAGTTGTGAGAGAGTGATTGTGTGTTGAGGAGTCTATCATCCTGAAGCACTAGAGCAAGGAGTTCATCGTCACTACCGAGACTATTACCTTTTGGAGGGTGGTGCCTCCTAGATTGGTTAGGTGTCGCTTGGGAGCCTCCTACATCATGTTGTATACTGAACCAAGAAGTTTGTAAGGGCAAGGAGATTGCCTACTTCGTGAAGATCTACCCATAATGAGGCTAGTCCTTCGTGGATGGAAGCCGCATGGAATAGTCAAGGTTGCTTCTTCGTGGTACCCTCCGTGGGTAGAGCCCTCCATGGACTCTCGCAACCGTTACCCTCAGTGGGTTGAAGACTCCATGAACGTGGACGTACGATAGCACCACCTATTGGAACCACAGGAAAAAATCATTGTGTCATCACATGTGTTTGCTTTCCAACCCCTCTATTTACTTACATGTGCAATGTCTTTACTTTCCGCTGCTACACTCTTAGACATGCATGTGTAGGGTGTTACTTGACATGCTATGAATGCTAAAACTTTCCAAGAATTAAAATTGAGAAAAAGGCAAAACTTTTATTTGGTTAATTAGTCTAATCACCCCCCCTATAGGCCTACTTTCGATCCTACAAGTGGTATTAGAGCTTTGGTCTCCATTGCATTGGTTACACAACGTAGGAGAAGTATGGCATCTAGTGAGGAAATTATCACCGTAGTGGTCCATACTTTGATGGCACAAATTTTGCTAGTTGGAAGCACAAAATGAAAATGCATTTCCTTGGTCATAACCCCGCCGTTTGGGTTGTTGTTCATGTTGGATTGCAAGGTGAATTCTTTGCGGAAGGAAAGGAACCGGATCGTGAAGCAACCGCGGATGAATTGGAGATGTTGCAACTCAATGCTCAAGCATGTGACATTCTCTTCAACTGCCTATGCCCCAAACAATTCAACAAAATCAGCCTCCTTGAACACAGAAAAGAAATTAGGGATACTTTGGTTGATATGCACGAAGGAGCTGAGTCCATGAGAGAATCCAATTTACATGTTCTTCAAGGTCAGCTAGACAAGTTCAAGATGAAGGATGGTGAAGGAGTCGCTGAGATGTACTCTAGGCTAGCTCTCATCACCAATGAGATTACCGGCTTAGGAAGCGAAGAAATGACAGACAAATTCATCATGAAGAAGATACTTTGAGCTTTGGATGATCGATATGACACCATGTGCACTTCAATCCAAATGATTCCCAACTACAAAGATCTCAAACCAACAGAAGTGATTGGTAGAATTGTTGCTCATGAGATGACACTCAAAGACAAGGAAGAACTACATCACAAGTCGAGCGGTGCTTACAAACCCACAAGTGATGCTCCCTCTACCTCAAGTTACAACCTTGTCACAAATGAAGAGATAAGCCTCATGGTCAAGAAATTCAACAAGTTCTACAAGAATAGAAGAAAAGATCGAAGCTCCAACTCAAGATATGAAGAGAAGCGTTCATCAAGTCGTGACCGAAACTGCTAGAATTGTGGGAAGCCCGGACACTACTCCAATGAGTTCTTGGCATCCTACAAATGTAGACAAGAGTCACCAAGAAGATGAAGCTCAAGAGATGAATCACCTCGTAGAGAGAGAAGGAGTAGAAATGATCGGTATGAACGAAGACCCTCAAGGATAAGTAGGGACTTGGAGAAGAAGGACAAGCACACCAATAGCTACTCAAGAAGGAAGCATCAAGCTCATGTTGGTGAATGGGTTTCCAACTCCGACTACAGTCCAGATGATGGTGTTGCTGGAATTGCACTAGTGACAACCAACTCCTATGATCTATTTGATTCACAAATGAAGGAGGTGGAAGTTGCTTCATGGCTAAAGGCCCCAAGGTATCACACCCTAAATATCTTGATTTCGATAGTGATGAAGATGATTTTCTTTATGATGATGACTTGCTATGTGATAAAACTAGTGATATTAATCATAATAAACTTGATATTTCTCATGCTAGTCAAGATAAGTCATGTGATGATGATAAGTTGAAAATAGAAGAACTAACTAAAGAACTCAACACTCTTAAGTTAGCTGATGAATCTAGTCTTGAAGATCACAGATAGCTTGTAAGAACTCATGAGAAGCTACGCTTCAAGAAGCTCTATTTGGAGCAAGAACATGAATTTCTTCAAGCTATCAATGACGATCTTCAAAAGTAGACTTCATATTATCTTGCCAAATGACTACTCTTGTCTACATTCATGCCACAAGTTAAATCTAAGCAAACTAGTAACAAAGGCAAGAAAGGTTCTTCATCTAGTAGCAACAATAAAAATGCTAAATCCAATAATGTTGCTTCTAGTAGTTCTATGGATTCCATTAATGATTATTCTCTTAGCCAAGTTACACTTGAGCAAGAAAATGCTTTGTTGAAAGGAATTATAGAGAAAGGTATCTACAAGAGTCTTGAAGGGTACAAACAATTTGATGAGATTGTACGCAAGCATGGAGGATACCGGAAGAATCATGGTGTTGGCTACTTCAACGCTAATGGGGTTGAATGGGAAGAAGGTCAATAACCCAATCCCAAGTTTGTTTCTCAAAAGTAGAAGTATGAAAATACTCTTCCCAAGGGAACAAAGTTGCAATATGACCTTCCACCACAAGACACCAAGCTCAAGGGCAAGAACAAGCTTCAAGAGGACATTGACTCGTATGAAGATGAACCCCAAGCTTAGGTGAAGTGGGTTCCCAAGGATACTACAAGATCAACTTCTACAAGTGCTACTTCGACACCAAGGATCCCCATCAACTTGATGTGGGTTCCCAAGAAGAAGAACTAGAGAGTTCTTGAGGGGTGACTCGGCCAATGAAATTCACTCATATTCATTATTGGCAAGGACTATTTGCAATCAACATCAAGCTTATGCAATAGTTCAGGGAGTCACACATTCCCTCATAGTTAAGCAAGGGACAAGGTAATCAACAAATCAATGGACCTCATAACACATGCTTTGCACTCCATGTCCACAGATATCCTTGTATTTGTCTCTTGTGTGTTGGGACTAACCCATGTAGGTGAGAAGAGTATGGAAACAACAAGGATGCTCCCAACTCTTGGTGATCTTCATCAACTTTGAGCATTCACCACTACCTCACCAACATGAAGTCTTCATTGATAAAACCCAAGGTTAGTTTATCCCTCTTATGGGGGATGTCACATCAAGGGGAGCTTTACTCTAAGACTTGAGTCAAAGCATCTCTTAGTATGTGACAACATTAAATGCTTTATGTAAAAGTGGTAATCCCACTTGTGCTTAAATAATGAGTATGACCTATGATCAAGTATTCTTACTTAGCTCCTAAGTCAAATACTCACATATAGATGACTTCGTCATCACCCAAGTGCTTGTTAGATGCTAGAGTGTTTGTGCATGTTTTCCATGATTTCATTTGACATCTTATTGTGTGAGCATGTTGGTTTGCATTTATTTACTCATTCGAGGATATCCAATTGTTGCTATTTGGCTTTTGATTTATCTTTTGCCAATTGGATATACAAGAATGCCTAGGATCACTTCTTTAGCTATCTATGCTTTCTCACCTCATACACTATTCATGCCGCATAACAAAATTTGAACAAGTGCTTTTCGATCCCTTTGTGTGTGCAGCACTCGGAGTTTCGTATCGACAAGGACTGGCCATTCAAACCTCCCAAGTACATCTCGGTGGAACCAACCACAAAATCTCGGTCTCATCGAATGCCTAGGGTTGATCTGGTTTCAATCTCGGTACCACTGATTCCATCTTCTCGGTTACACCGATTTTCCCTGTCAACTGGCAGTTGAGGAACTCGGTGACACCAAAAAGTTAGAATCGGTGACACCGACAGTGGTGGGTATACAACCTGTGGACCCCGACGCTTTGAAATTCAATCTCAATCATCGTGCCTCAGAACCCTAACTTGCCGCCTATGAGTCCCCTGGTCATCGCCCTTGTCTCCCTGTGCTCCTCCGCCGCTGGGAATCGCCATTGCCAACGAAATCCTCTCCCTCGTCACCGCTGTAGAGGATCTGTGCCAAGTTAGGGTACGGATTCGACCTCTTTTGTGCTCCTCGTCCTATTCTTGCGCATTAGATTCTAGTCTATCTATAAGACACCCCTTGCACGTATTCCTTACCACTCGAAATATCCTTAGTCTAGCGAATAGTCAATTTTCTAGGGTTTTTCCGTCCGCCCGATAAATCTCGGTGGAACCGAAACAAACATATCGGTCTCACCGATGTGGCCTTTTGTCTGGCTGAGAACTGACTCGATGGAACCGAGTACCTCTTTTCGGTTCTACCGAAAGATGTGCCAAGTTTTAGTTAAGTGAGTCAGTCTGTCTCGGCACCACCGAAAAATTTGCTTTGGCCGTACCGATATTTACTTGACAGAATGCAAAAACCTTGAAAATTTATTGTTCAAATTTCAAAAACTAGCCTCATTTTGTGATGAATCATCTACCTCTACTCTCCTATACTCTATTCACAGGGTGAGTAAGTCAGATGCTGAGGACAGTCAAAATTTGCCAGAGCAGGGTGCTGATATGAGTTCAGGGACAAGCCCAGAGTCCAGTTCGTTTTCAGATCCAGGCACCCCCAGCTCCTATGGGTTGCCCAAGGCTGCCACAAGGACCAATAAGAAGCAAAACTCCGATGAAGTAGATTCAGACTTTATTCCTGAGGAGACTCTTTCCAAGAAGCAAGATAAGGCTGCTAAGAAGTCAGTGACTAAAGCTACTTCTTCCAAAAGAGTAGTTAGCAAAGTGTATGCACCTTTTGCAACTATGAGAGCACCTGAGGGTGCTAGAGCTCAAATGACACTACACCTTGAGTCACCCCCAAGGAAGTCTATGCCTAAGAAGGCAGGGGAGAAGAGAGCCAAAAAGAGGATCATCCATGTGACTAGCAGGCCTACATCTATGTATGAAGCTCTAGAGGATACTGCTGGTGCTGCTGCTGCTAACGAGGAGGAAGAACATGTTGAGAAGGCCCCTCCCAAGAAGAAGGCCAAGAAGCTTATGGCAGATGCTATGCCAAAGACTGGTACATCCAAAGGTACCAAGCCTACATCCAATAAAGCCGTTGCTGCAAAGCCAAACAGGACTACCAGAGATATTCGTGCTTCAGAGAAGAACAAGGGTACAACCTCCAGAGTTGAGGACGATGATGATCTTACTACCTTGATGAAACTCAGACCACATCTTCCAATACATGATGTCAGCCACTTAGTTGCCCAAGACATTAAGAAGAGGAAAGACTCAGGTTTGAGGACATGGAGAGCTGTAGATCCATATGCCTAGAGGAAGAAAACTGCCGTTGACTACAGATTCTTCACCAGAGAGCAACAGGACTTCTACGAGACAGTGCTGCTTGATAAGAGTCCAGCTGTTAGCGACATGAGATACATTGATTGGAAGTTCATAAAGGAGAATGAGGACTACTTTCCAAGTGTCCAAGATAACTTCCACTGCATTGGTCTGGATGAGTTCATTGGCAGAACTTACAGCATGGAACGACGAGATGATCATGCAATTCTAGTCCACTACACATTTCTACGGAGATGGTAGAATTGTATGGATGACTGAAGGAGCAAGGTATGAATCGACTGTTAATGAGTGGGCTGCACTGCTAGGAGTTCCAAAGATTCAGGATGGTGATTTGGACGTATACTCTAAATCAAAGGCAAGTCACAATGCCATGAAGGATATGTATACTCCTATCCCTACAAACAAAGTGCATTCCCACAAGCTAGGATCTATCTACTATCTGCAAGCAGGGCTCCGTACAATGAACACTATTCTGAGGCACACCTTGATGCCCAAGTCAGGAGATGATAAGATGATCTGAGGCTACTCCATTAATAGGCTGATTCATCTAGATCAACACACCAGGATTAGAGTCATTGATTTGATTGTCGAGACAACCAAGAGGGTTGCTGCTGACCAAAAGCGCTCTTGCTGCTCTGCACCCTACATCTAGTTGCTTATCAACTCTTAGTTGGAGAAGCACATTTTTGCTCTAGATCGTCCAAACCTGCCCCTATAGCCAGATCTCGAGGATAATGTCGTGGTGATAGACCCAGATCATCCCACGTCTGCTATAGCACAGGCAGAGGCAGAAGCTATTCGAGACACTAGTGCTCAAGCCCCCAGATACAGGAACGAGCAAATGGATCTTCTGATCTCAGTTGTTCAGGACATGCAAAAGGATATCAAAGGGATTCTGGACAACCAAAACAGTCTTTTGAGGATCTTTGAATCAAGGATCAAGACGCTAAATGACAAGGTGAATAGGGTGATGAAGATAGTGATAGAGCTTCAGAAGGAAGTTGACTCCATAGACATCCCTCGGGTTTCTTCTACTGATTCAGATGATGATGATGAGGATGGATCACCTCTCAAGCCGTGCACTAAGTTCACTACTCAGGCTAGATCAGTCACAGTGCCTGCACCAGATTCGAGGCCCTCTTCATCAGCTCCTGCTCCATCAGCTCCAGTTCCTCCAGCATCCACCCCAACTCCATCCACGACATCTACAGACATCTTCGCCGACGCTGTTCTCTTGACTCCTTCATCAACAACCGGAGGAGATCAGCCCAAGAACGCTTAGATATATGCCTTTGAACTTTTTGGTAACTTTTTGCCAATGGGGGAGAAGTGTATATAGATCTTTAGGCTTCAAGTGAGAGAGCGTTTGGTGTTTTGTTGTTGTTTTCAAAAACAAAAGATCATTGATTTTGTTTTGCTTGTGATACTCGCTTGATGATGTTTGATCATACGCTTTGATGAGTGATGCTACTATTTCCTATCATATTAATGCTTTTGTGATGATCATTCATCTTTTCTTGATTATGTTGTGCTATGATGTTCATTCTAATTATTTGTCACACACCACCAAGTGGTATGTGATATGTGAGAAGTGACCCATGTACCTAATCGATTGTGCATTTACATTCAAACGCAAATTTAAAATAATGCATAAATTTAGGGGGAGCACTTACTTATCACATACTTCTCAAAGCGATGATTATATTCATTGATTATATCTTTGTCAAAGCTTTGATCTATATGTTGTCATGTATTACCAAAAAGGGGTAGATTAAAAGCACATTTTCTCCCTTGGTGGTTTTGGTAATTAATAACAACATACAAGTCACTGAACTAATGTTTCCACCAAGTATATTTCAGGAAAAGTTCAATGATAGGGATGGAAAAAGGATTGTGGAATTACCCCAAGATTCAAGGAAATAGGTTGGTCAAGATTCAAGCAAGTGGACTCTACATTTTACATTTGTGAGAAATCATTTTGAGTCCATAGGAAAGCAAACGTGCACAAACGTGCACAAAGTGACAAGTCACCAAAACATCCACAAACTCTCCCACCTAAGTCTGTCCAAAGCCATATATGCAAAATCGGTGCAACCAACATTCCTATCCTGGAGCCACTGATTTTTAAACCCTAGATAGACTCAGCTAAACCCTAACACTTTGGTGCAGCCGACACTACACTCGATGCCACCAAGTTGGGTTGCCAAGTTTCTGTTACGCAGAGTTATCATTTTTGGCTCCACCAAAAAAGGTGAATCGGCGTCATCGAGTTTGGTAAATTTGACCGTTGGTCACCTTGTCGGTGCAACCAAGATTTCTATATCAGTCTCACCGAGATTAAAAAGTTTCTAACTTTAAGTCACTTCAGTACCACTGAGATTTACACGTCGGTGTCACCGAGTCTGACTTATTGTGTGTAATGGTTGGATTTTTGGAGATGCCTATATATAGCCCTCCACCATCACCTACTCGAAAGAGAAGCACTCAGAACTATTCCATACCTATCCTCCTCAGTTTTCTGAGAGAGAACCACCTATCCTTGTGTTGACGTCAAGATATTCCACTCCTACCATATGGATTTTGATTTCTATCCTCCCCAACTTGCTTTCCACCAATACCATCTATTCTACCAAGCCAAATTTGTGAGAGAGTGACTGTGTGTTGAGGAGTCTATCATCTTGAAGCATAAGAGCTAGGATTTCATCATCACTATCGAGCCTATTACCTTTTGGAGGGCGGTGCCTCCTAGATTGGTTAGGTGTCGCTTGGGAGCCTCCTACTTCGTGTTGTGGAGTGAACCAAGAAGTTTGTAAGGGCAAGGATATTGCCTACTTCGTGAAGATCTACCCATAGTGAGGCTAGTCCTTCATGGACAGAAGCCACATGGAATAGTCAAGGTTGCTTCTTCGTGGAACCCTCCGTGGGTAGAGCCCTCCATGGACTCTCGCGACCATTACCCTCCGTGGGTTGAAGACTCCATGAACGTGGACATACGATAGCACCACCTATGAGAACCACGGGAAAAATCACCGTGTCATCACTTGTGTTTGCTTTCCTACCCCTCTATTTACTTACATGTGCAATGTCTTTACTTTCTGCTGCTACACTCTTAGACATGCATGTGTAGGGTATTACTTGACATGCTATGAATGCTAAAACTTGCCAATAATTAAAATTGAGAAAAGGCACAACTTTCATTTGGTCTAGTAGTCTAATCACCCCCCTCTCTAGACCTACTTTCGATCCTACACTATCAAGCATTTTGTCAATGACAGAGTCATCTATATATGAGTATATTGACTTAGGATCCAAGTAAGAATACTTGATCATAGGTCATACTCATCATATAAGCAAAAGTGGGCTTACCACTTTTACATAAATCATATAATATTGTCACATACTATGAGATGCATTGACTCAAGTCTTAGAGTAAAGCTCCCCCTTGATGTGGCATCCCCCCATAGGAGGGATAAACTAACCTTGGGTTTTGTCTATGAAGACTTCATGTAGGTGAAGTAGTGGTGGATGCTCAATGTTGATGAAGATCACCATCAGTTGGGAGCATGCTTGTTGTTTCCTTAACCTTCTCACCCTACATGGGTTAGTCCCAACACACAAGAGACAAATACAAGGATATCTATGGACATGGAGTGCAAAGTATACATGATGATGTCCATTCATTTGTTGATTACCTTGTCCCTTGCTTACCTTAGAGGGAATGTGTGACTCCTTGAACTATTGCATGATGCTGATGTTGATTGCAACTTGTTCTTGCCAATAATGAATATGAGTGAATTTCATTGGCAGAGTCACCCCTCAAGAACTTCTCTAGTTCTTATTCTTGGGGACCCACATCAAGTTGATGGGGATCCTTGGTGTTGAAATAGCACCTGTAGAAGTTGAGCATGTAATAGCCTTGGGAACCCACTTCACCACAGCTCAGGATTCATCTTCATATGAGTCAATGTACTATTGAAGCTTGTTCTTGCCCTTGAGCTTGGGATCTTGTGGTGGAAGGTCATCTTGAGTTGTTGTTCCCTTGGGGAGAGTATTTTCATACTTCTCCTTTTGAGGAACAAACTTGGGCTTAGGGTATTGACCTTCTTACCATTCAACTCCATTGGCGTTGAAGTATCCAATGCCATGGTTCTTCCGGTATCCTCCATGCTTGCGAACAATCTCCTCAAATTGTTTGCATCCGACAAGACTCTTGTAGATACCTTTCTCTATAATCCCTTTCAAAAGTTCATTTTCTTGCTCAAGTGTAACTTGGCTAAGAGAAGAGTTAGTGGGATCAATAGAACTACTTGAAGCAATATCATTGGATTTATCATTTTTATTGCTACTAGTTGAAGAACCTTTCTTGCCTTTGTTACTAGTTTGCATATCCTTAACTTGTGGTATGAACATAGACAAGAGAAGTTGTTTGGCAAGACAAGAGGAAGTCTTCTTTAGAAGTTCGTCATTGATAGCTTTAAGGAACTCATGTTCTTGCTCTAAATTGAGCTTCTCGAAGTGGAGATTCTCATGTGTCCTTTCAAGCTCTCTATGATCTTGTAGGGTAGAGTCATGAGCTAACTTAAGCGTGTTTAGTTCTTGAGTTAGTCGTTCTATTAGAAACTTATCATCATCACATGACTTATCTTGACTAGAATGATTACTAACAAATTCATCTCAACTAACATTACTAGATTTGTCAAATAGCAAGTCATCCTCATCACTATTGAAATCAAGATACTTGGGGTGTAATACGTTCGGGCCTTTAGCCATGAAGCAACATCCACTCCCTTCATTTGGTGAATCAAATATGTCGTAGGAGTCGGTTGTCACTAGTGCAAGTCCGGCAACACCTTCATCTTGACTATAGTCGAAGTTGGAGTGATAGCTTCTCTCGGAGTGGTTTGGAGATTCAAAGTCAGAAACCCATTCACCAACATGAGCTTGATGTCTTCTTATTGAGTAGCTCTTGGTGTAATTGTCCTTCTTCTCCGAGTCCCTACCTCTCCTGGAGGGTCTTCATTCATAACGATCATCTCTACTCCTTCTCTCTCTTCGAGGTGACACATCTCTTGATCTTCGTCTTCTTGGTGACTCTTCTTTCCTTTTGTAAGGAGCCGTGCACTCATTGGAGTAGTGTCCGAGCTTTGCACAATTGTAGCATTTTCTGTCATGACTTGACGAACGCTTCTCTTCATATCTTGAGTTGGAGCTTCAATCTTTGCCTCTATTCTTGTAGAACTTGTTGAATTTCTTGAGCATGAGGCTTATCTCTTCATTTGTGACTAGTTTGTCGCTTGAAGTTGAGGGAGCATCACTTGTGGCTTTGTAAGCACCACTGGACTTGTTGTGAAGCTCTTCCTTGTTCTTGAGTGGCATCTCATGAGCAACAAACCTTCCAATTACTTCCGTAGGCTTGAGATCTTTGTAGTTGGGCATCATTTGGATCAATTTGCATACAGTGTCATATCAATCATCCAAAGCTCGAAGTATCTTCTTGATGATGAATTTGTCGGTCATTTCTTTGCTTCCTAAGCCGGCAATCTCATTGGTGATGAGAGCTAGCCTAGATTACATCTCAGTGACTACTTCACCATCCTTCATCTTGAATTTGTCAAGCTGACTTTGAAGAACATCCAACTTGGATTCTCTCATAGATTTGGTACCTTCATGCATATCAACCAAAGTAACCCAAATATCTTTTGCATTCTCAAGACGGCTGATTTTGTTGAATTCTTCGGGGCATATGCAGTTGAAGAGAATGTCATGTGCTTGAGAATTGTGTTGCAACATCTTTATTTCATCCACGGTCGCTTCATGATCCGGTTCCCTTCCATCCGCAAATAATTCACCTTGCAATCCAACACGAACAACAGCCCAAACAGCGGGGTTATGACCAAGGATATGCATTTTCATTTTGTGATTCCAACTAGCAAATTAGTTCCATCAAAGTATGAACCTCAATGGTGATAATTTCCCTCACTAGACGCCATACTCTCCTAGGTTGTGAAACCAATGCAATGGATACCAAAGCTCTAATACCACTTGTAGGATCGAAAGTAGGTCTAGAGGGGGGATGATTAGACTGCTTGACCAAATAAAAATCTACTTTTTCCCAATTTAAAGTGTTGGCAGATTTTAGCATGCATAGCAAGTCAAGTGCACCCTACACATTCATGTCTACGAGTAAAGCAGCGGAAAGTAAAGACAAGCATGAGTAGTAAAGGATGGGTAGGAAGATCGAACACAATTTGGAGACACGATGATTTTTCCCGTGGTTCCGATAGGTGGTGCTATCGTACATCGATGTTTATGGAGTCTTCAACCCACAAAGGGTAACGGTCGCGAGAGTCCACGGAGGGCTCTAGCCACGGAGGTTCCACAAAGAAGCAACCTTGACTATACCATGATGGCCTACATCCACAGAGTACTAGCCTAACTCGGGGTAGATCTTCACAAAGTAGGCGATCTCCTTGCCCTTACAAAATTCTTGGTTCACTCCAACACGAAGTTGGAGGCTCCCAAGAGACACCTAACTAATCAAGGAGGCAGCACCCTCCAAAAGGTAATAGGATCGATAATGTCAATGAACTCCTTGCTCTTGTGGTTCAAGATGATAGACTCCTCAACACATAATCACTCTCTCACATATTTGGCTTTGGTGGAAGAGATTTATTGGGTGGAAAGCAAATTGGGAGGCTAGAGATCAAGATTCATATGGACGGAATGGAATGGCATGATCTCAACACATGCATAGGTGGTTCTCTCTCCAAAAATCAGTTGGTATGAGTGGGGATCTGTTCTGAGTGCTTTTCTTGCGAGTGAGTGGTGGTGGAGGGGTATATATAAGCATATCCAAAAATCCAACTGTTACACCTTAAGTGACCAACTCGGTGACACCGATCTCGTTGGTACCGAGTTACTCCAAAGGTAGCAACTTTTGAATCTCTTTGAGAGCCATATATAAATCTCGCTTGCACCAATTAGGTGACCAACGGTCAGATTGCGCAACTCGGTGACACCAATCCAACAAACTCGGCGGGACCGATTTTGTGAATTTGGGTACCAGGAAGTTGGCAACCCGGACTCAGTGGCACCGAAATGGAATCGGTTGCACCGATGTGCTAGGGTTTGGCTTGAGTCTATCTGAGTGTGGGAATCGATGGCACCGAGTGGGAGTTATTGGTTGCACCGATTTTGCATGTTTGGCTTTGGATAGACTTTTGTGGAAAAGTTGTGTGGGTGTATTTGGTGACTATCACTTGTGCACGTATGAGCATTTTCTTCACCATCAGTACCTTACCCCCTTTTAATAGTATTGGCTTTCCTACGGGCTCAAAGTGATTTCTCACAAAGTAAAATTTAGAGTCCTCTTGCTTGAAGCTTTGCCAATCCATTTCCTTGCATCTTGGGGTATTCCACAATCCTTTTGCCATCCCTATAATTGACCTTTTCCTAAAATATGATTAGTGGAAACATTAGTTCAATGATATATATGTTGTTATTAATTACCAAAACCACCAAGGGAGCAAATGTGCTTTCATACAGCCGCATGCAAGGCACTCATCCACCTTCAAGACATCGTTCTAGAGATGGTTGATGAGCCAGCTACTCGCTACCTACCTTCCAAGAAGGATGATCCTAGCGAGAGTTGGACGTTGATTCCATCCAAGGAGGATGGCACACCACTCAGGTTCTAGACCTACTTCAGCCTCTCCGTCGACAGTATGGCTCACAACCTGATTAAGGAGTCCGTGAAGCTCCATGAGGAACTTCACCACACCCGAGAGCTACTTCGTCAAGCCAAGACGAAGCCAGAGAAGATCAAGAGGGATGGAGCCCATGAGGGACGGCCAGCTAGAGATGCACCCACATGTTGACGTCGCATGAGTGCGAAGGAGTATTGTGCGCTCTTCACCAACCCACTGAGTAAGCGTCATCAGGGTGGACCTCCTCGTCCTCCGACTCCCTCAACCAGAGATGATGCCCGTCCGGATGATGATCAAGAGGAAGACCTCGAGGAGCGAGACTGCAAGACCAAGCACTCCACCACCTGAGTCCGAGAACCCCTAGGGTAGGATCAGTCATGTACCCCTCATGCGAAGTCGAGTCCGTGTAGTGGTTCATAAGAAACCATGTGTGCTTGTTGTTTGTTTTTATTGTTTGTGTTCCTATGCAAGTAGCGCTTTGCCTTAGGCAATATGTAAGTGACTCCATCGTCTATCTTATCCTAATATATGTGTTGGTCTTCCGACCTTTGTTTTACAACACTTGCACTATACCAACCCCCTTAACCGCGCTTTCTCCGTTATTGCTTTTCCTCTCGTCTATCCCAGTTGTTTGACTTGGCTGTTCCAAATAGGATGGTGACTGCTACCCGCAACAGCTCCTTCACCAACCCTGAAGCCGGCAAGTCTAGCCAGCAACAGGGAACTAGTGGGACTGCTCAGGCTGGAGGACACCCGAAGCAGCCACAAGGCGACATTCCCCCACCTCCACCTCCACTGGAGAACATGACCATAACTCAGTTTCTCCAAGTCCTCCGGGAGGAACGCCAAGCCAACATTGTTGTTATCCAGTAGATGGCCCAAGTCCTTGTGAATAACCAGTAGCAAGGCAGGAATGACAATGGCTGCTCCACTTTGTATGTGTTCATGAGGAATTCGCCCCCAACCTTCACCGAGACTACTGAGCCCCTAGATGCCGATGACAGTATCCGCACCATCGAGGACCTCATTGCATTGGTCAATTGCAATGAGGATCATGAGAAGGTTTTGTATGCCTCTCACTGACTTAGAGGTACCACCAGAGCTTGGTGGGATGGATTCAAGGTCATGCAAGGCGATCGAGTGATCACCTGGGATAATTTCAAGGAAGGATTCCGCACTGCCCACATTCCTTCTGGAATCATGGCTATCAAGAAGAGTGAATTTTGAGCGCTGAAGAAAGGAAGTGCCTCCATCAAGGAGTATATGCAGAAGTTCAACCTTCTGTCAAGGTATGCACCTGAAGATGTCAACATGGAGGCTGCTAAGATGGAACGCTTCATGGAAGGACTTCAGCAAACCCTACAGTATATGCTCATCATCTGTGACTATCGGACCTTCTTCGACCTGATGAACAAGGCCCTCATGCTGGAAGACAAGCGTCATTCCATAGATGACACCCGCAAGCGCAAGATGATTAGCAAGGGTAGTTCTAGCAACAAGAAGCCTCACCCCTGGCAGGCAGCCCCAACCAAGCCAACCTATCAGCCGTAGTAGGCTAGACCTTATGCACCTTGTCCGAGCTACCAGCCTCAACAATACGCCAATCCCAGGCCAGCTTACAACAACCCCAATAACAACAACGGCGGCGGGAACTACAACAACAACCCTGGTCAAGTCACTTGCTTTGGATGTGGTCAGACAAGACACATCTCTAGGTTGTGCCCCAACAAGAAGCCAGATGCACCGCACCCTAATGCGTCGAACCAAGGTCAAGGTCGTGGAGCGCCACCTAGGAACCCAAGTCCCCGCAACCATCCCAACAATGGCAAGGGTCGTGCGAATCACGTCACCGTAGAGGAATCCCAGGAGGACCCGGATGTCATACTGGGTACGTTCCTCGTCAACTCAAAGAAATAGTACTGTTTGATTCTGGACCTTCACATTCTTTTGTCAACAAAAAGTTTGCACTAGAGAGTGGCATAAAGCCTACACCCGTGGGTAGTCGTATGTTGATACAAACCCCAAGATCAGTTATGAAGTCCGGGATAGGTTGTAAAGGAGTTGAGATTATCATCAACACGGTAGACTTCCTAGCATACCTTATCATCCTGAAGTCACAAGGCTTGGATGTGATCCTAGGCATGGACTGGTTAACCAAGAACCAAGGCTACTTGGACCGTGTCAAGAGGATCATTACCCTAACCAATAGCCAAGGAGTGGAAGTTAAGTATGTCCCCAACCTTGCCTTCGCCCAAGCCTCTCAGGATAACTACCTGTTGAGATTTGAGTTGGATCAAGTGCCAGTGTTATGTGAAAACCCAGATGTATTTCTTGATGAGTTTCCCAGAATGCCTCCTAACCGTGACATTGAGTTCATCATTGACCTAATGCCCGAAGCAGGACCCATCTATAAGAAGCCCTATAGCATGGGATCCAAAGAGTTGGCTGAATTGAAGAAGCAACTGGCAGAGCAGATCAGAAAAGGATTCATTCGCCCTAGTGCCTCTCCTTGGGGATCACCTGTTCTATTTGTGACAAAGAGGGATGGAACTATCCGACTCTATATCGATTATTGTTCTCTCGATGAGGTCACAATAAAGAACAAGTACCCACTCCCCAAGATTCAAGACCTGTTCGATGAGCTGAATGGAGCTAAGGTGTTTCCAAGATCGACCTCAGGTATGGGTACTACCAGCTGAAGATCAGACCCCAAGACATTCCGAAGACGGCATTTGTAACCTGATATGGCATGTATGAATATCGGTCATGTCATTTGGGTTAACCAATGCCCCTGCCTACTTCATGTATCTCATGAACAAGTTCTTCATGTAGTACTTGGACAAGTTTGATGCCGTCTTCATTGATGACATACTCATGTTTTCCAAGTCTGAAGAGGTGCATGAGGAACACTTGAGATTAGTCCAAGACAAGCTTCGAGAGAACCATCTTCATGCCAAGTTCAGTAAATGTGAATTTTGGATACATGAAGTTGGATTCTTGGGTCATGTGTTGACTGCAGAAGGATTGTCTGTGGATCCTGCCAAGATCGAACCCATAACTGAGTGGCAATCCCCAACCAATGTGAAGGAAGTGAGAAGCTTCCTCGGACACGCAGGATATTACTACAAGTCCGTCGAAGGATTCTCGAGCATTACCTGACCCATGACTCAACTCTTGAAGAAGGACAAGAAGTTCGAATGGACACCCATGTGTATAGAAAGCTTCTAGGAACTCAAGCAAAGATTGATAATAGCCCCAGTTTTGGCCACCCCCCATATTCACAAAGAGTTTGTGATATATTGTGATGCATCGAGAACCGGGCTTGGAGGCGTTCTGACGCAAGAAGGCAGAGCCATAGCATATCTTTCTAGACAGCCACGTCCTCACGAAGAGAACTATGCTACTCATGATCTTGAGTTGGCAGCCGTGGTTCATGCCTTCAAGACATGGCGACATTACCTTCTAGGGAACCGATGTGAGATATACACAGACTATCGTGGGGAACGAACACCTATGGGATCGCGGGGATCCCTTTCGGCTCGGTAGGGGGCGGACACGCGCAAAGAGCCGGTCTGGTGAGCCGCACACGGGGAACTTTTACCCAGGTTCGGGCCGCACGGATGCGTAAGACCCTACTCCTGCTTGGATGTATTGATCGTGTTGTAGGGTTCTGGCTACAGGAGCGCCATGGACATCTGCTACAGGAGCTCAATGACCTCTGGTTGTCTGCTTGTGCAAAAGTTTAGGTCCAAAATTCCTCCAAAAGTCCTCCTCTATAACGCCCTAGGCCTCCTTTTATACTCAAGGGGATCCCAACAGTGCATACAGTGTGCACATGAGATGCACAGTGCAATAGTGCTATCGCACCTAACTCTGACGGAGTAGGACAAGAGCATTTAATGCTCCGTTAGGCACCTCAGTCCATCAGTGGGACGGGACGGAGGCCCATCCCATTGACGCCGCTCACCCCCCCCCCCCCCGCATCAACGCTGCAACACACGTCCAGGTGAATCGACACCTGGCTTGTGCGCTGGCGGTGCTTGTCGGGGGGGCTAGCCTTGCCGGGGCCTTGTCTTGCCCGGGAGGGGGCTTTCCCTCGCCTGGAGGCTCTGCGCCCCTCTCGGCAAGGGCTTGCCAGCAGTCTTGAGTCTTCTGTGTTGGTGCTTGATAACCTTTCGTTGGGCCATGTCATCGAGGTAGCTTCTACGTCCCGTGCACGAGTAAGGGGCACTAGGTAGCCCAAAAACTCTAGTGCACCGACACAGACCACAAGAGTTTGAAGTATTTTTTCACTCATAAGGAATTGAGCATGAGGCAGTGAAGATGGTTGGAGTTGATCAAGGACTATGACCTCAGTGTTCAATACCACCCTAGAAAGGCTAACGTGGTAGCGGACGCCTTAAGCACAAAGGCATGTTCCTTGAATGCTATGATTAAAGAAATGCTACCCCTATGTGTTAAGAGCTTGAAAGCTTTGGCTTGGAACTAGTTGCACCTAGATTCCTCACCAACCTCTAAGCAAAGCCTACCTTGATGGATGATATTAAGGAAGCTCAGAAGGGATACGAGAGCATCGAAGGAATCAAGAGGAAGATCAGGGCAGGCAAGGCCCCAGGATTCTCAGTGGATGAACAAGGAGTTGTATGGTTTGGGAACCACATCTGCGTACCCAACAAGGAAGAGCACAAGAACTTGATCTTGCAAGAAGCTCATGACACCCCGTATTCCATCCATCCTGGAGGAACCAAGATGTACCAAGACCTCAAGGCAAGATTCTGGTGGCATAGCATGAAATGGGAAATAGGCACATTTGTTGCTAAGTGTGACATATGTCAGAGGATCAATGTTGAGCATCAGCGACCCACTGGACTATTGCAACCTCTCAAAGTGCCTGGATGGAAATGGGACAAAGTCGGGATCGACATCATCATCGGCGTGCCAAGGTCAAACAAGGGGCATGATTCAATCTGGGTCATTGTCGATCACCTGACCAAGGTAGCCCATTTCATTCCTGTCAAGACCACCTATGATGGTAGCCAGCTGGCAAACCTCTACATCAACCGCATCTTGAGTCTTCATGGAGTTGCAAAAGAAATTATGTCAGATCGAGGAACCCAGTTAACCTCAAGGTTCTGGAAGGAGTTCCAAGAAGCAATGGGAACCAAGTTCTCCTTTAGCACTACTTTTCACCCCCACACCGGTGGGCAGAGAGAGCGAGGATATCATATACTCGAAGATATGCTCCATGCTTGAGTTTTGGCATATGGAGCCAAGTGGGAAGCTTGGTTACCATTCATTGAATTCTCCTACAACAACAGTTATCAATCGAGTCTTTAGATGGCACCATTTGAGGTGTTGTATGGACGCAAGTGTCGTACTCCCCTGAACTGGTCGGAAACCGGGGAAGGATTAGTCTTTGGCCCAGGCATTCTCCGCGAAGCCAAAGAGCAAGTTCAACTCGTCCGAGAGCGCCTCGAGACCGCCAAGACAAAACAGAAGAGCTACCCCGACTCTCACTGCCGAGAATTGAGCTTCAACAATGGAGATCATGTCTATCTTCAAGGCACAACCCTTAAAGGGACCAAGCGTTTCCACATCAAAGGAAAGCTTGCACCAATATACATAGGCCCCTTCAAGATCACCGCAAGACGAGGAGAAGTTGCCTATCAGCTAGAGCTACCTTTCGAGCTATCAGATGTGCATAACTTGTTCCATGTGTCACAACTCCAGAAGTGTCTTCAAGTTCCCAACCGCCCTGACCACTATAAGGACATCAACCATCAAGCCATCGACCTTCATCCAGACCTCACTTATCGTGAGAGGCCAGTTCGCATTCTGGATGAAACAGAAGCAACCTGGGAGCGTGAAGACTATCTTAGATCTGAGTTCACTTATTTTTTAGCACTTAGCCTAGGAATCTCGTTGACGAGATTCTTGCAAGGGGGGTAGGTCTATCACACCCTGTGTTTCTATCACTTTGCTATGATGTGGATTTACAAAAATTAGAACCACTTAAAACACTTGAATGCATGTTTGTTTGAATTGCTGCTTGTTTACTTGATTGGTTGGTTGTGTTTGGCAATCCTAGGTTCTACTTCTCTCTATACTAATCTTTCTTGATCCAAACATCTTGCACAATGATCATACCATGTGTGTAGCACCTAAAACTAATTTTATCAAAATTTATTTTTATCAAAAATGATTTATTCAAATTAGGTTTTTCAAAATTCCCTGAGTTGAGGTTTGCACTGCAAGTCCTCAAATTGGGTGGATCCTTTTTCCTCAAAGGCTATATTTTAAACCTACTATATATATGAATTCCCAAAACCACCAAATAATAATTTTATAGGTTATTTTTCTATTTTATTTAAAGTCTTTTTCTTAAGGATAGATATGGTCTTTTATAGGGAAAATTATTTAAATGCTTCAAAAATATTTGAGCAAAGTTAGGGAAACTCAGTGGACATATATTTTCCATATATATGAGTTTAACACATGGTCATGTTCAAAATATTGGACAAAACCCTCCAAAACCCTTTCTGCCCAAATAAAGCCTTTGAAGTATTTCTATAAAAAATATTCTCAGTAAATTACAAGAAAATTCCAGCAAGACACACATGATATATGTGATGATCTCCCAAAGTTTCGTCTCAATACCAATTGATTTACTTCACCAAAATATTCCAAGCCATTCCTGTCCAGAGTCAAATTTGAACAACTTTACATTGTGAAGTTTCTTCCCTTAACCCCAAACTTTGTGGGCATGTGCTGAACCTCAAATAAGGATACCACACCAAGTGATGGATTTGGGGGAAGTGAAATGCATGCTTGGATCTACTGAAATCTGATTCTGCCAAATTATAGGGTTTACCAAGTTTACATTGTGAACTTTCCTCAAACCACCTCAAACTTGGTGCCCCCCACTAATTGTACATACATTATCACCCTCTTAAAACTCATGGCAAGAAAACTCCATTTGCTTGCCCAAACACTGATCAAACACCTTCTGGCAGAATCCAAGGATTAATAATTGAGCCCCTTCCCCTGTTCTCCTTGAGCCACAATTTTTACCACAGCACCATGCAATCCATCCCGACCTATAGTAAAGTTCATGGAGCCACAGACCATGAATGCATGGGGTAAAAGCCCCATTTCCCTCTCTGGACAACGCCTTTTCTCTCTTCTCTCACTCATAGCTTCTCCAGAGCACCCAAGGCTCTTTCCCACTTGTTTACTCCCCCCTACAGCTGCTGGACGCAAGTGGACACGCTAGAGCGCGTCAAAATCTCTGGCATGCCGGCAAAAGTCGCGCTCTGGAGCACGCGGCCGCACTCCAGAGGGTTGACATCCCTCTCTTGCCCATACCCGACCACCTCGAGCTCCCCCTCACGCTAGTCGATGCACCTCGATGTTTGCAACATGCCACGCCCCTATCCCCCTCCTCTCTCTCCCTGCAATGGCTTCCCTGGCGCGCACCTGATGCCACCCCATTCGGCCAATGCATGGGCTCGCACGTGCGTGCTTCTCTCTCTTCCCCTTGGGAGCCTAGACCAACCCCCGGAACTCCCTGACCAAGCCCTCGTGAGCTCCCTTTCCCGTTGGCATCGGCCTCGACCTCACCGGCGGACGGGTCTGCATGGTCTCGAGCCCCGACTATTTAAAGCCACGTTGGGCCTGCCTCTTCCTCCCTTTGACCCCCTACAGCTTCCAATCGATAGCCTGCTCCACTCAAACAACCTCCCGAACCTCTGAGCTCGAGATCGAACCCGAGCCCCACCTCGTCGGCTCGCTGGAGATATCTAGGTATAGCCCTCTTTCGACTCTCCTTGCTCCTCCTACGAGCCTTCCTTGCCCTCCTGATCCCTTTCCCCCTCTCCCCGTGCAGATTGCAGTCGGAAATGACCTGACCAAGCTTGTTCCAAAGCTCTCCGTCATGGATTCTTCATCGCCAGCGACCAGGGCCACCTCGACGACCGCCTCCACCTCCCCTGAGACGGCAACAACGCCCTGAGTCCATTCCCGCCTTCATCCGTTTGTCGTCGTGCCCTATGCTAACTACGATGAGCCTCGCCGCCCCCTGGCGAGAGGTTGATGATGACCTACCAAGTGGAACCCGTTTGTCAGCCTCTGTCCCCTCTCGCCCTCCTCTCTATCGTTGGCGGTCGGGCCCGGCCTGTCGGGTTTGAACGCCGCGGGCGCGCGCACCTTGCCCGCCTAGACTGATTGGCCTCTACGTCGGCCCAGCTGTGGACAGATCTGGCCCGGGCCACTAGAGCCCTTTTCTTTTTCTTTTTCTGGCAATATTTGCAGAAAATCACACACAAATGAATATTTGCCCAATTCCAAATATTTTTCCACCACAAAACTTGTAATATTCTGTAAAAATTTCTAGTGCCACTTGTGTAAATAATTGAAAACATTTTATGTACTGATATTATTTAAAAGCTAATTTTTTTATTGTTAGACTATGTTAAAATAATTTTGAAAATCCTTTTCACCACAAAACCTTAGGCAAATATTTTTAATATCTATTATAGTATTTTACAGAGTAGGGTAACTTTTTATAAGTGGAGTTTGTGCTCTGTTTTTATTGTGATTATTATTATTGTCGTTATTATCACGATGATAGATTGCGCTGTAGACAAAGGAGTTAAACCGGAAGACTTTGAAGACCCCGAAGACTTTGTTGAGCTAGATAAGAAGCCCTTTGACCATGTTAAGAAACCTTTCATGCATGTCATATAGCACTAGTTGTTCCGATGAATTGAGCATGTTGATGTGGTATTCCCCTTCGGTGGAATGCCTCTGATACTTTACGATTGATACTTGCATCGTGCATGACCCTACCTTCCTATGATGGTTATGCGGGTGGTGTTAGGTAGGGCGCTAAGCAGTTGCTACGCAAAGCGGAATGGGAATAAGCATGGTGATGGAAACAAAAATGATTTCAAGACTTTTCGAAAAAAAACGTCGGTTGCCACTAATGCCCGAGGGAGATGATGATGAGTTAGCTAACCACTTGAGAAAGAAGTGGTGTACCGAAGCAAGTGAGGGTGTGTGTTCTCCAAAAAGGATTAGATTTAAGATTTGTTGACCGTCCCAAATTTAAATGGACAACCACGATACCCCTTATGGGATGGGGCTTTTTTGATTACTTTGATGGGTACTAGCATAGAGCCCGCAGTACTAGTGGTGCGAGTGACGTGGTCACTCTCGATATGGGGTCATGCTGGTAAGGACGATCATGCGATGTCTTCACAGGAACCGGGCACACCCTTGGTCCCCGCATGGGTGTTACTTGTGATGTACAACATGTTGGCTGGGTACAAATCGAGTGGACTCTTTGTTTAGTATTGTCAGAGGAAAGGCATTGTTCGGGTGCTTACCTCGAGTCTATAATATACCGCAAGTCGTGGATGACACGGAAGTTCCCCGAGTCTTCTGGGTAAAGTGTCCAACCTCTACAAAGTGTCAAACTATTCGAATAGTCGTATCCACGGTCGAGGACAGTTGGGTGCTGCTGCTTAAACTACGTCCAGATGTTTTCACAAACTGGTGCGTGTGTGTATGATGGTGAACATGAGATGTGATGGTGACAAAGGTGATACTTGAGCTAAGTCTGAGGACTTGGCATGATGGTGAACATGAGATGTTCAACCCATGCTTATGATGATAATTGTGACTTGTTCACATGAATACCTGTCAACATTTGATGCATGCCCACTTAAGTTACTTGATCATGACATTGCACTCAAAATTAGCTTTCTTCAAATTTACCTACTTAGTGCAATATCACGCTTTGTTACCTTGTTCCAATGTTGGGTTGCTTGCGAGTACATTCAAAGTACTCATTGGCTTGCCACTGGTTATTTAATTGGCCAGGCATAGAAGAGCAGGAGTATGGTGAAGAGTTCGTTGGTGATCAACATGCGAACTAGGACGCTTCCCAGTCAGAGTGCCTGTCGGTTTAAGTTAGATGGCATGGGTTCACGCTTCCAATCGAGATTTCCGCTGCTTCTTATGTTTAAGTGTTTGGCCCTTGCGGCCCTATCTATGTAAGACTTGTCCTAGCTGGCCTTTATTTGAAGACGATATTTAAGGATGTAAGACTCTTGTAATCCAGTTTCTGTGTGTTCGGTGAGCACTGATCTCTGGGATCACTGTGCACGTGCATTCGGTGATCACAACTTATGAGTCGGAGTCCCCACAGTGGAGAAGGAGGCACCAGAGAGGAGCAACGAAAACAACAACTTGGCGAGCCCGACCCTGATGTTGTGGGCGAGGGGAACGACCGTCCTTTGCCTCCCCACCGTTCGAATGGTCGTGGCCGCCTTGGAGGCATCCGGTCTGGTGCAAGCCGTGACCCTTCATCTATGCTCGTCACCGGCGGGGTTGTTGGGCATGCGCCCCACGCAGAACAAGATGGAGCGCCAAGCGAGGCTGCAAATCCACAGGCTCGACCTCCTGCACATCAGAAAGCCTCGACGAGTGGCACACGACATCGACAATGCGGAGATGCTTCTCTTAGTCCCGCCAAGAGCCGAGCAACGCCGCGGTCCGCCTCTTTCGCCATGCCAGACACAACCGATGAAGCCATGGCGCGAGTCCAGATGTTGCTCAACTTTATGCCGACGGCTGATAAGATGGATGAATGAAGATCCACCATTCAAAGCAGAGCATTGATGGAGCTTATAGCATAATGGACACCCATGCCAGATGAAAAAATTCTAGAGACAATCCTCCCCAGCAAAGAAGCATCCAATGTAATGCCCAAGATGCAATCCTATCCTTATTTCAGCCCAAGGGCCTCGACAGGGATAGAAGCGCATCTTGTTGTTTTGCAAGAATGGATATCATTACAAGTACATGTACAAAAGAGATGAGTGTATGGAATTGTCTTATACTTGCCACAAGCTACATCAAGATCACATCAATACAACAACATATTCAAACATCATACATAAGAGCAGGGTCCGACTACGGATGAAATCAAACAATAAAATGACATCCATCCTTGCTATCCCAAGCTGCCGCCTAGAACCCGTCCTGAATCGATGAAGAAGAAGAACTCCAAATCAAACAAGCATCACGCTCACAGCAAATCATTGCATTAACTTTACCTGCAACTGTTGTTGTAGTAATCTGTGAGCCACAGGGACTCAGCAATCTCATTTGCAAGTGTATCAAGACTATTAAAGCTTAATGGGTGAGGTATGGTTCAGTGGTGAGGCTGCGCAAGCAACTAAGCATTTATTTGAGTGGCTAACTTACGAATACAGAAAGTAAAGTGGGTGGTCTACGCATAACGGACGTGAACTAGTAATGATCACTAAGTGATCCTGGACACCTACTTATGTCAAACATAACCCCACCGTGTTCTCTCTCGGATAAGGACTCATGAGAAGAGACAGTCACAGTTACGCACACAGTTGATGTATTTTATTTGAGTTTACTTCATGTTTGATATGACCGGGTGTTAAACAAAGTTTCCAAGTTGCCACATAACCGCGGGCACAGCTTTCCGAAAGATCTAACCCTGCAGGGGTGCTCCAACTCATCCATCACAAATTAACCACACACTGCGTTGGAATTTCTCAACCGCGGAATCACCCGTAGTATTTGTGAAATCCCGATGGAAAATCTCAACTTTGAGATAGCACGAAGTGTCGTCAAAATCCCACGCGCAAGACGTTCGAGAAAGGGAAAACAAGTCCAGCAAGGCCTCCCGACATGTCGACGATCGCGATAGGAGCCGCGTATCTCGTTCTCAGGACATGGCGGATAAGCGACGTGTACAGTGGCCTGATAGAAATCCCCCGAGTTGCCCCGGGGTGGCCCCGCATGGTGCTCTGTTTTGGACCAGCACCAACAGTACTGGCCCCCCTATATTATGTTGAATAACGAACCTCGGGTAGCGCTAACTCCCTATGCGTCAAATTAATAATTAGTGTTATTATGTTGGGCAAATGTAGTACCAATGTTAGGCCTTGCGAGACAAGTTTTATCCTAAAACAAAAATCATGGGGGTCCCCATAACAACCCCGAGAATGTTAGGAGCCCTCAATTATGGTACATAACACCGGTACACAAGTAACTATGGTGACAAAGGTGGAACAAAACATCGAGCAAATGGCCAATTCTTCCGGCCTTTACCAAGTATATATGTGCATTAAATTAAATAGCAATAATATTATGATAACAAAAGAATGTCCATGTTAACACATGGAAGCAATTGCACCTATAGCTAGAAACGCTATAAGAAGGGTTGACCAAGCGGTAACATAGCCAAAGAAAGGTTTGTTGGGATGTGGAGGGGTTAGAGGCTTATCATGGCAATGTTGAGAGGCTTGACATACAAGTGGTAGGTAACGAGACATAACGAAGGAAGCGAGACAACTAGCATGTCAATGATAGTAGTGGTATCCAGGGAAATGTGTCGTCTTGCCTGAGATCCCGCTTGGAAGAAGAATGAATCCATGAAGAATCGAGCCAACATATTCGAACAAATCCTCACACTCCGAACGCTTTCAGTACTCTATCGAAAAGAAGCAATCCGGAAACAACAATCAACACATGATAAACACCACAACATATGCATGGCATGATGCTCAATCAAATATGATGCATGTTATGCACGACATGATGCACAAATCAATATGATGCATGTCCATTTAATTATGCAATGCATGGCATGGCATGGCAAGAACAACAAACAACTACTACATGTTAAGTGAAGTTCAATATGCAACGAGTTTCATATTGATGAAACTCCATGTTCGAATTATTTAGTTTGCTCTCGTTTAGGTACTCATCAATATTAAATGTTGTTTAACATGCCAGACGGTGAAGCATAAGAAAACTATATCACCTAGGCATTTTAAATGAGGACGGAAACAACATATAGTATTTCCGAATCAACCTCATATGCATATTATGAATTTGGTCCAGATCTGAACTAACCATATTTTATTGTTGTTAATCATAAAAATAAAGTGCACCATGTTATTCTACACATTTTTCTAGTCAAGTTACATGTGTAGATCATTAGAAACGGAGCTACGGTTCTGTAGTTGTCAAATAAATCATTTAGCTTGACAATTATGCAAATTACGTGAAAATGACAAGTTAAATTTTTTAACACATTTGAGAGTTGGATATTGTGAATCCACACGAAATTCTAAGCATTTTTCATATATAATTTGTTCGATCCGATGCACCGTTAATGAAGTATTAATGCATGATCTAGAGAGACTACTTTGTAAAACTGTAGTTTAACTAACAAAAGAAAAACTACCAACAATAGACGCAGTTGGGCTAGCCATGGACTTGTGGAAAAACATGGGACTAAAACATATATTAAACAGGCAAAGCCTATTTTGCTGGAGATGCAAAAATGCAGAAAATTGTACATCGTTTGGGACTTGAACCCATGATCTGTTGGTTGCAACCAAACACACTAACCACCTACACTATGAAGGATTTGTGATAGGTTATAAGTTCAGATACCTATGAAGCATAGTAGCGAGCTTATCTGAACCAATAACATAGCAAAACTTAAAAAAATGGCACATGGGATTCGAACCCCAGACCCCTCGACATACAACGCGCAGCAACAACTAGCTGACCTAGGATAGTGTTCGCGAACAAGCCTTGAGGCATGGCTAAATATTATATAAACCAAAACGAAGCTAGGCAAAACACAAGTCTTTTGGCCAAGGCGCCGAGTTCCTCACCAGCGACGAACGGGTCGGCAGCGGCGATGATGTCCGGTAGCACAGTCCGTAAGCGGCGGATCTGACGGCTAAGGATCCATTCCCAGCATCAGGAGCTCGATTCGATGGTGAGGACGACCGGTGCACAATCTGCGAGCTCCCCATCCATGATGTGGTTGCTGCTCCTGCTGGTCAAGAGAGAGAGAAAGAGCTGAGTGGGAGGAAGGAGAAGGAGGAACACGGGAGGCACGAGAGGAATAGGAGAGGGCGCAGAGGCAGTCCCTGGAGGTGCAGCGAGTCCCAAGGGACCCCGACGAAGCTCCGGTGGCAGGCAATGCATACTGCCATAGAAACAGAAAGAGAGAGAGAGTTGAGAAAAAGAGTGAGAGAGAAAAAAGTGAAAGAGAGATGGAGAGAGCACGGGAGCAGGGGACAGCGGCTTGATCTCCGGTCGCCGGCGGTGTTGGATTTCATTTGCCACTTGTTACTAATGTTGGGTTATCACATTATGCGGGAGTAATATGCTATGTGCATATTACAAGCCTAGAGAATGTGTACATTTGAGATATTGCCACTTAGATTTGATATTACAATTTATCTTGTTCCTAGGTGGCATGTTAGCTCTACAAGTGTCATTTGCTTATGATTTACGTGTGAAGATGATGTTGGATATCTTTGCAATCTACCAATAGGAAATATACCGAATTACTTCTTGTCCTTTCACAATTGGTATCCTTTTACGTGGTAGAATTCGCTAATCATGGTATCCTTCACATTGTATTTTTTTCATTTGTCTTCCTGGCCTCTTGTGGATCTTTCTGAGCATGCCTAGTGTTTCTATAGATATAGGGAAAGTGATGATCCCATCGTGTGCATTTTGTATTCGAATGCAAATTCTATATAATGCACATCTCTTGGGGGAGCTATCCTATTTTCTGTAGAACACTCTCTTTATGTGTTCATCATAAAATCTTTTGACCTTCATCAAGTGTGTGTTGGTGGGAGGCAGCCTTATCTCTATGGTGCTTTGTGCCATCATGAAAATTTGCGGAGGGTTTAGTTTGTTTGGAACCTAGCTCTCTTTTGGGAACTTGATACCTCTTGTTTTCCATCAATTGGTATCTTGTTTCCTTCTATTTGGCATGTGTCAATGGATATCTCATTCCTTGATGTATCTTTTAGTTGGTATCCGTCAATTGATATTTTTTTTGTTTGGTATCTTATTTTCACTTGATACCTTTTCTTTCGGCATCTTACCAGCTGTGTGTTGAGTTGATTCTTCAAAGCTTTGACATGTAATTTTGTTGGCATGTTCTCTTTCCTTGACCCAATATATAGGGGAAACTCCACTATGACATAAATTGGCTAAAGTGTGCATGAAATTCAATTTCATATCTATATGCACATATTTATGTGGAGTTTTGTCCTATATATTGTTGGTACACTAACTGTTTGGTCCCAATAAGTTTGGGTACCACTTTGTTTGTGGTGTTGTTCTAGGAACAATTGGAGATACATTGGACACTCGGCTCACTTACAAGGAAGGTGTTGACACCATGTGCTTATTGGAGCCTTGCTAGGATGATCGAAGAACCATTGCCTACTACATCAATCCAATGCTATCTCGGTAACAAGTATCTACTTCATGCATACATTTTTCGCATTCAACTGTTTATAGGTTGCATCATGGTAGGAATTATTGAGTCATTCTTGTGGTACTTGTTTCCTTTGTCAAAGAGTCTCAACGATGATGTCATATTGCTAGTTGTGATGTCTTTGATGTTCGTGTATTGGGAGTTCATTTATGTACAATAAGAAAATATTAGGCTATGTGTTATGCTTTCAAGCAAAGATCTTATTGGTATAGTTATGACTTCCTTGTGGATATCTTGTTTGTTCCTTCTTGTAACTATTTCGTGTGTACATTATTCTTTGTGGATATATCATCATGATTTCCCTCTACCTAGAATCTTATCCACATGAGATAAGTTACATCTCTAGTTGATATCATCTTTTATTTCACTTCCACCATTCCATTTCATTTTTGTTTACTTGGTGGTTTCGTGGAAGAATCTGTCTTGAGTGCGGATCTTATATCCTAGCATCTTGATGCACTCTTTGGTGGTGAAGATTATTTTCCTCATGCTTGAATTCATGAGGGTTTTGCCATTTCAATTGGTATACCTCCTCTTGACAAGGCTATCATTTTCCTCTCTTCACTAGGGTTTGTCACAAGCTTTGGTTTTTAAATTTTACTATTAGTAAGCTTGTGAACCCTTTTGCTAATGGTTTGTGTGTGGGAAGGATATGGTTTGCACTTTGTGTCTCATTTCATCAAGACTATGTTGATGCTTTATGCTCATCCTTATACTAGTCTTATCAAGTGCTTTTCCATGACTCACACACATCATTTTGGTTGAGCCTATTCTTAAGATTGCCTCTTTTACATGTTGCTCAACCATATGTTTAGTGCAAGTACTATGCTCTTTGTCTTATCTTATTGCTTGCACTTGTGGTGTCTTTATATTGATTTTGGGGGAGTCATGATCCTTTTTTTGCGCACTTGTATTCAAATACAAATATTATTATTCGTGCACAAATCATGGGGAGCTCCTCTAGTTTCTTTATATACGTTGTTTTTCCCATATCATAATATCTTTTATTCATGTGGCTCGTTGGTCCACATGATTGATTGTTCCAATTAGTATCTTTTGGTTGCTTGCTTCACTCCGGTGTATGTCTTTGTGCCATAAGATCCTTTGTGCAATCTTTGGGTTCTCAATATAGTTTGTTTTCCTCCAACTACTTATCATTGGATATGTGTATTTCTTTGCACACGTATTTGAGATATACAAACTTTTTGGAGGAACACCTATTATATTGAATTTCTAAACTTTTTATCCATTTGGTAATCGATGCCGATGGGGGAGAAGTTTATAGAGTTTAGTTTGGAATGCTTTGAGAGTTTTGCTTTTGTTGTTTAAGCATTTGCATCTCACATCCATGCATTGCATTGTGTGTGCTTTGTTGTGCTTATTTTCTTATATAACCTCTCTTTAAAGCGGTTGTCATCAATTACCAAAATTGGGGAGATTGTAAGAGCACATTTCTCCATGTGTGGTTTTGGGTAATTGATGACACCCCTACGGACTAATGGTTGCCTTGAGTTATATTCGAAGGATTTGTCCATAGGCACTTCTTGAAGTCCATTTGTTAGGTTTCAAGGAGTTTATATGGTGACCAAGGTGGTATTCAAGGTTTATCCAAAGATTGGTCATGTGGGAGTTGATCTTACTGCAAGCATGTCTTGAAGAAGAAGATTGTGTAAGCATTCATGTTTACCTTCAAGACATCATTTTGTGAAGAGAGAAGCTAAGATGCAAGGTTCATCAATACTAAGTCAAAAAGTGAATCAAGTTGATCAACACACAAAGCATACAAGATGTACTGAGAGGGATCAAGTGATCCCATGGTGTGGTAAGCATTGTCCATTACGCTTTGTGTACTAACCCATGGTCTACGTGAGAGTTCATTGTGGGGTTAGGTATATTTCCATGGGCTTTCATCAAGAGGCAGATCCCATACATCCCATGGAAGATGACATCGAGTGGAGATCGTCATCAAGGTTGCGATCTGCAAGATCAACTGAAGCATCATGGAGAGATCATGCTTGATGCTCTCCGTTCATTGTGGTGACAATGGACTTGTGAAGATGTGTCGAAGAGTGGCTCACCCAGAGTGGAGTGTGTGGGAGCAGTCATCTAGTCTTCATCAAGCCAACGCAATCAAGAAATGTGGTCCATCTTGAGGAAGTCAAGATCATCATCATCTAGCTCAAGTGGACTATGCGCAAGGCTAAGGTTTGACCTTGATAGGGTTTTACATTTTATCGGTGTCATGGTGGTAGTTGAGAGACCGGGTTATAGGATCGATTGCCGTACTATCAAGGGAGGCTCTCAAGTGAGTACCTTGATCGTATCATTCGTTGAGAGCTCAAACCGTTGCATTCTTGGCATCATCATATTTCTAGGTTCTTGGTTGTCTTTTATCTATGTGGGTTGTTGATCTTGTGGTTATCTTCATGACAAGCTCTAGTACATCGAAAACGGATTTCATATGCTTCGTCTATTGCATTTTCGGTGTTGGAAGTTTTACCGGTCTTATTCGAGGAAGGGTTCTCACCATTTTCGTATGGGCCTTTTCTCATTTTCTTCTTATTGATATTTCAATCAAGATTGTGTTAGCACATGTCGTTAGCTTTCCAACAAACTTTGTTTCATTGAATTTGGAGTCCGTTTGCAAAAGTTGTGGCAGTTTTGGTGTTCTTAAAAGACTGTTGCGGTACTACCGCGGCTAGAGCGGATGTAATTTTTTACTACCGCTCCGGAGTAGTACTACCGCAGCTCCAAGAGTGGTACTACCGCTCCGGATCAAAATCTCGAGTTATTTACAACCATGGTAGGCATGGATGTAATTTTTAGTACCGCTTGCAAGCAGTAGTACCGCTACACGTAGCGGTAGTACCGCTATCCATAGCGGTAGTACCGTGAGGACGAGCAGTAGTACCGCTCCGGCGGTTCTACTGGCCTTTTGCCTCCTCATTGCTGTTTTTCAAATGGGTACTACCACCCTAGCGGTAGTACCGCTCCTTGGAGCGGTAGTACCGCTCTGTGCGGGCTGTGAGGAAAACGGTTGGATTTTTCCCCACCTATAAAAGGGGGGCTTCTTCCCCATTGAACCATATCCTTTCGGCTCGTGTTTGTCCCCCATTGTTGACCTTCTTTGAGCTTGCTATCTCTCAATCCCTCCAATGATTCTTTCTCCCTTTTGAGGGAAAAGAGAGAGGAGATCTAGATCCACATTTCCACCAATCACTTTCTCCTCTAAGTGAGGGGAACCCCTTGGATCTAGATCTTGGAGTTCTTCGTGTTCTTCTTCGTTCTTCCTCCCATTTTCCTCCCTAGCATTAGTTGCTTTGGTGGTATTTGGGAGAGAAGTACTTGGGCACTCCGTGTGCCCTTGCCATTGCATTTGGTGCATAGGTTTGAGTTCTCCACAGTGATACGAGGAAGTGACAAGTTGAGAAGCTTATTACTCTTGGGTGTTTGAGCACCCTAGAGCTTGTTCCTCGTGGGTGCTTTGGCGCCCTAGATGGTTGGTGGTGCCTCGGAGCTCAATCATTGTGGTGCAAAGCTCAGGGCAAGCTTCGGGGTCTCCAATTAGGTTGTGGAGATTACCCCGAGCATTTGAGGTCATCTTGGAGCCACAATCCATTGTGGTGAAGCTTCTTGGTGTCATTGGGAGCCTCCAATTCAGTTGTGGAGATTGCCCCAACCTTGTTTGTACGGGTTCGGTGACCACCATCAAGGGTCCCTTAGTGGAATCACGACATCTTGCATTGTGCGAGGGCATGAGGAGATTACGGTGGCCCTAGTGGCTTCTTGGGGAGCATTGTGCCTCCACACCGCTCCGAACGGAGATTAGCATCCACAAGGGTGTGAACTTCGGGATACATCATTGTCTCCGCGTGCCTCGGTTATCTCTTACACGAGCCCCTTTACGTATGCACTTTACTTTGTGATAGCCATATTGTTTCTTGTTATATATCTATCTATCACTTAGTTGTCTATCTTGCTTAGCATAAGTTGTTGGTGCACATAGGTGAGCCTAGTTGTTTTAGGTTTTGTGCTTGACTAATTAAACGATAGTTTTATTCCACATTTGTTCAAGCCTAAACTGTAATTATTTTAAAGCGCCTATTCACCCCCCCCCCTCTAGGCGACATCCCCGTCCTTTCAATTGGTATCAGAGCTAGGTTTCACATTATTAGGTTTAACCACCTAGAGAGTAAGGATGTCTTCTAGGGGATTAGGATTCTCTAACACTCTTAGTTTCGATGGCACAAATTTTGATGTTTCGGTTATTCGCATGCTTAATCTCTTTAGGGTCATGAACCCAAATTTAGAGTGAATTGTAGATATGGGTTTTTCTCCTCCAAAGTATTCTCAACACACATCTTTAGAGGATGAGAAAAACTCTTATCTCAATGCTCAAGCTTCTAATGTGCTTTTTGATGCTTTAAGCAATGTAGTTATATTTGAACTCATGTCATTCCGGGATGCTCATGAGTTGTGGAGAAAGCTTCAAGATAAATATGGTGTGTCCAAGATTTGTAGGGATGATTGTTCTCCCTCCACCTCCGGTCGTGTTGTCTTCTCAACTTCTTCTACTTCACCTGCATGTGGATTGCCACAAGGTAATTATATGGTGAGCACTGATGATCATTGTAATGATGATAGTGGGCTTATTTTATATAATTCTTCTTCACTATCTTATTGCAATGCTTCATCTTTGGACTTTAACACCTCGAGCACTTTGAATGTTTCACATGCTTGTGTTTATAGTCCTTGCATATCATGTACAAATCGCTTGACTAAATCTCATGATGATATGCTTGCTATATCTTGTTGCCATGATAAAAATGTATCTATGTCCTCGAGTTGTTGTGCTAACAATGTAGAGGACACCCAACACTCCATGGAACAAGATGTGGTCTTGAATGGTGCTTCAAGGGATCCTACATCAATATTTGTTGTTTCTCACTTTTGCCTTATGGCTAAGGCTTCAAAGGTATCTCCTACTTTGAATCCCAATATATCTCACGATGATGATGTTGATGATAATGATGAAGATTCTAATAATATTGCTTCCTTAAAACTTAAGGGAGAAATGGTTTTTAAAGCTCTTCATAAGAACAATATTGCTCGTTCCAACTTCATGGAAATCATGTCTATTGCCATTGAGGGCAAGAAATATATTGAGGAGTTGTAAGCCCATCTCTAGGAGCATGAGGCCACCATTGAGAAAATGGAAGTTCATGAACGTGATTACGCTAATGAGACCGTGAAGCTATCTCAAGCTCTTGAAAATGAACAAACCACCAAGGAATCTCTTGAGGAGACCTTTGCTCTAGAATTATATAGATTAAAGGAATCTCATGAAAGAGCTCTCGAGGTGGCTAATGATTTTAGAACTAAAAATGATAAGCTTGAAGTTGCACATGCTAAACTCCTTGAGGACTTTGAGCACCTCGAAAATGGCTCAAGGGCCGTTAAGAGTTCACTCATTGAACTCACTAAGTCTCATGCTCAACTTAAAGTTTCATATGCTAAAGAGCTTGCCAAGTTGCCTTCTCCTCTTGTTGTTAATGATGATGCTTGTGCTACTAACTCTATTTCTTGTGAAGCATCCATATTAAAGGAGAATGTTGAGCTAAGGGCTGAACTTAAGTTGCTATCTAGTAATTATGGGAAATTGGAAGAGAGTCATGAAAAGCTTTCTAGCTATCATGGCGATCTTCTAGTATCTCATAATGTGCTAAAGATAGCTCATGAGGCTAGTACTACTAAGGTAACATCAAGTGATCCTCATGTGGAAATTAGCACTACATCTAGTAGAAATGCTTTATTGCCATGTGCTAGTCCTCGTAGTTCATCTACTCATAAGTGGTACATCTTGTGATGAATTAATTTCCTTGCCTTGTTGCTCTAACGATGAAGCATATACTTCCTCTAGTACTGGTATTGATACTAACCATGTAGAGGAAATCAAAGAGCTCAAGGCCCAAGTCACTTCTTTGAAGAAAGACTTAGAAAAGAGTCATGAAGGGAAGTGCACACTCAACAATATCTTGTGTGGGCAAAAATCCCCAAATGACAAAGGTGGACTTGGATTCAACTCCAATAAGAAGAAGAAGTCCAAGAGAAACAACAAGAAGGGCCAAGAACAAGTCAAGAACTCGGCCAAGATTGTTTTCTTCAAGTGCAAAATAGAAGGGCACCATGTTAGATCTTGCCCACTGAAGCCCCATAGTGACAAGCAACAAGGGAAGCGGCCACAAGTTCAATCTCATGCTCAATGTCAAGTTGAAGAAAGGCCACTTGCCAAGAAGACCCAAGTCAATGCTCCTCAAGTTGAGAAATCAATTGAGAAGAAAGTAAAGGGTAAATGTTGCTACTTATGTCGTGAGAAGGGTCACTTTGCTTCTTGATGCACTAATGGTGACTTATCCAACCCAATCATTATTGATGATATCTATTCTCTTGGGAAGGACAAGGTTGGCAATGTGTTTGCCAAGTTTGTTGGTACTCAAAGTGGTGTCAAGAAAAGAATCATTTGGGTAGCAAAGCCTATTGTGACTAACCTCTTAGGACCCAACTTGGTTGGGGACCAACAAGCTCAAACTTGATCAATATGTATTGTTGGAGGGCATTGGTGACTTGGCTACATCATGAAGAATTAAGGGATCTTCATCGTTCATATTATCTCAAGCCAAGTCATGTGGATTATCAAGTTTCTATCTTATATCCAATGTTCCTTCTTGCGGTAACTAGTACTTAAATTTAATACATTGTTAGTTACTTGCTGTAACGACCCGACCTGAAAGGCCAAGTCTCCGGTGTTTCCGTACCATCCCAAGATCATGCTGGTACACACACGGTACATCAATGTATATATCAAAGGAAAATCACACAGCATTATATTAATCGCAATCTCATATAGAGTCCTTTATTACAATATAAATTACAATAAAGTGGCTAAAGGCCAACTCATGAGAATATCTAAATCTTGCGGAAGCGTCGAAGGTAGATGAGTCCATCTGACTCCAAGGGCATCTCACTGAGCATAGAACGTGTCCTCACTCCTGGTCGGAAAAGTACTCTGCAACATGATACGTTGCAGCCGTGTAGGTCAGCATATGGAATATGCCGGCAAAGTCACAGTAGAGGTGTGAAAATAATCAGCTAGTCTATATGCTTATATGGCAGGTGGGGTGGTAAGTTTTTGCGTAAAGCCAAGTTTTTCCTACATCAAGGGGGGTTAAGCAAAAAAAAATTACTAAGTTGGTTGATTAATGAGATGGTTCCACCAACCAATTCTCATACCCAAAATTATTAAATACCCACATCATCATATTATTTGTGTTGAGAGTTCCGGAAGTTCCAGTTCCTTTGGCTCAAGTCGTCCATGACCGTGGACACGGCTAATCGATTAGGTTTAAGTACTCTGCAGAGTTTTGCACACGTTCCCCACAAGATTTGGTCGCCTCCGTTTGATTTCTCGCACTTCAGGGTGTTTGAGAAACGGATGACCAAAACATGGTCTTCCAAAGGGTTTCCCTGCGACTCTGACGGTGCCCATCCTTTCCTACCGTTCTTCTACCTCTCGTAGCACCGCCTGTCCAGAGTTACCACGATATCCAACCAAGCCAGAGCCCATAATGACTTGTGGCTGTGCAGGTAAGCCTTGGGTCTTGAAACACCCATCCATCCCTTTGTGCCTGGGTGGACCTTTCCGCGTGAATACTGGCCATCTCCAGCATCACCTAGGCTAACCACTGGTTTCTCCAGGGCGTCGTTCAACCATCATCCACCCAGAGGTATGTTGAAAACTTGGAGTATTGAAATCTTGATCATTATGTAGGTCTTGAAATTATTAACTCTCTCAACTCTCATGAATCACACAACCAACCCCGTCTACTAATAGCATAGCAAAAGGTAAAACAACGTTTCCCGGGGCCAATGTTGTAAAAGGGGGTTGAGAGAGGTATCTACCACATGATACTACTACAATGTAACCAAGTTTCCAACTAACCTATCTTGCATGCAACTGGGGAGATGGTAGAACTAATGCATATAAAACATGGGTAAAACATGATCAAAGTGACTTGCCTGATTGATGATCTTCGTACGTGCGTGACTCTAAGTAACAAGCTTCGCACTCCGGATAATCTAACAAAACAAACAATGCACTCAAAATAAGCATACAACCAAAATAAGTACTCATAACATTCAACAAAGAAGTACTAAACAAACAAGGCAACCAATGCACAGAAGCCTCTAGCAAGAAAAACACACAAAGTTTTGTTTTCCAAAAGGTGAGGGATGAAAACACTATTGACATAATAAAACTATTTTGAAATGACAAGACAATTGTTGTCAGCAAAGAAACAATAGCATATTTTATTAATAAACAGAATATAATCAATTTAAGTTTGTTGGGAAAACTTTAGTAGAGTTTGTACTAGTTTGTGATAAACACTATATGAATCAATTATAGTTATCTTAACAAAAAGAATGAAAACTAAACTTATTATTTTGTTAACAAAACATGTTCTTACAGAAAATAACTTACAAATAAATTTGTCTTAGAAAACAGAATTAATTATACAAAACTTATTTGAAAACAAAACTATTACTAGTTAGTTGTTTTAATCAAATTATGCCTATTTGAAAAGAAGTTGTGATTCCTATGTTAAATGAAATTAAACTAGGCAAATTTATATTTTTATTAACAGTAAGTGAAAACACTAAATGTTTACTAACAGAACCTAATAAACAAATAAAACCAAATTCTAAATCAAACTAATCAAAATTAAGTTTATAAAACTATATTATAATAATAAGCAGATTCTGTTTATAGCTAAAACACTATTAAAAGTCATCCTAAAAATCCTCAAACTAAACATGAAGATAGTCCTAACTAATATCAAACAGTAGCAAAAAGAATCATATCAAAATCTATTTTCAAACTCTAGTTATTCAGATTTGAAGATTTTGAGCAAATTTGATTACATTCAAATTTTATAGTTCAAATTTGAAATTTGAAAGTATAGGGTGAAACTACATGAAAAATGTGAGCTATTGCAAAAAGAATCAACTCAAAACTCTAAACAGATTAAAAGATATAAGCAAAACAAAATTGGAAAACACTCTGTTAATTAAAACAAAACAGAAATTAAAAAAAAAAAGATTGCGTCGGTCAGGGGGCTACGTGGCGCAATCCTATTGGTTGGCTAGCGCGCGCGTTAGAAGATTTAGAGCGGGCGACCGATGCTAGGAGGATACCGGTTCGGTTTTAAGTGATTTCTAATCGGGGCCGTCGGTTTCGAATCGGAGGGATGGGAATGCTCACGGGGGAGGTTGCCGGCGTCGGGGTTTCTCCGGTGATCCGAAGACGGCGAGGAACGATGGCGAGGCGTTCCGGTGGTCGGGGAGGACGGGGAGGTGGTCCGGGCGACGGGGACGGTCCTCCGGAGTCGATTGGTGGCGACGGCGAGGCGAACGGTGGTCGGGTGTGGTGGCTACGCTCGACGGCGACGTCCGGTGGTGGTGGAGCTCCGACGAGAAATTGACGGCGTCTAGGTGAGAGAGAGAAGGGGCTCGGGGGGGGGAAATGGACGCGGGGGTGGTCCGGTTTATATAGGGGCGCTCGGGGTGCGGGGGAGTAAAGGGAGAGAGAGATCCGGCGAGAGGGAAACGGTCGGCGGCGGCTCCGGCGCGCGCGGGGGAGGGAGAAGACGACGACCGAGCGAGGAAACGGTCGGATGAGTGGGGTCCAGCGTCAGAGAGAGAAAGGGGCGTCCGTTGCGCGCGGTCGGCCGGCTCGTAGTTATTGCGCGAATAAAACCTGTGGGCCGGCCCATTTAATACCGGAAACGGTTACCGTTACTGTTTAATAATTTTCCAGAGACATTCAAATACATTTAAAGCATTCAAATCGACTCTAAATATAGGGGTATTATATATCAAAATTAACAGAATAATAAATTCTATTTAATGAACATTTCTATTCTGTCATTTGAACATTTTGAAAAAAATATTATTTTCAGAAATTGTCTAATTGTTTTTAAACCCTTTTTGCAAATATTTTCAAAATAACCCCTGGTTATTATTGTTCAAATATATCACCAATTAGACCCTGGTGTGGAGTGTCATGTTACTCCTCTCTTATTTTGAACATTTAACCAAAATTTCAAATAGGGGAAGCAACATAGGGAAAAGTAGAAAGGACTTTCAGAAAAATCAGAAATGACATTTCAACTAACACATACAATCAAGCAATGGTGATGATAGATGCATAGCTATATTCATAACATTCCAAAATGGAATTTTGGGATGTTACAAACCTACCCACCTTAAGATGAATCTCGCCCTCGAGATTCGGGTTGGCTAGAAAATAGGTGCGGATGGTCTCTACGAAGATCTTCTTCGCGTTCCCAGGTGGCTTCCTCCTCGGTATGGTGACTCCACAAAACTTTGCAGAACTTGATGATCTTGCTGCGGGTAACTCTGTTGGCAGTCTCGAGGATCTTGACAGGCTTCTCCTCATAAGTCAGATCACTTTCAAGCTGTATGGCCTCTAGGGGCACGGTGTCTCGCAAAGGGATGTCAGCCATCTCAGCATGACATTTCTTGAGCTGGGAAACATGAAACACATCATGAACTTCGGATAATCCTTCCGGCAATTCCAGTTTGTATGCAACTTCACCTCTACGTTCAAGAATTTTGTAGGGGCCTATGAATCTGGGTGCTAATTTTCCTTTAACACCAAATCTCTTGGTTCCTCGAAGCGGGGACACACGAAGATATGCTCGGTCTCCCACTTCATACGTCACTTCCTTGCGCTTGTTGTCAGCATAGCTCTTCTGTCGAGATTGAGCTATTTTGAGTCTGTCACGTATCAACTTGACTTTCTCTTCAGAATCTCGGATAAGGTCGGGACCAAAAAGTTGTCGGTCTCCAACACCATCCCACGTCAGTGGTGTTCTGCACCTCCTTCCGTATAAAGCTTCGAAAGGGGCCATCTTTAGACTAGTCTGGTAACTGTTGTTGTACGAGAATTCTGCGTAAGGCAAGTTATCATCCCAACTAGATCCATAATCTAGCGCACAAGCTCTCAACATGTCTTCCAGAATCTGGTTGACTCTCTCAGTCTGTCCGTCTGTCTGCGGATGAAAAGCTGTACTAAACTCCAGTCTCGTACCCAAAGTTTCATGTAACTGATGCCAAAACTTTGAGGTAAATTGGGTTCCTCTATCTGACACGATACTCCTCGGAACTCCATGCAGACATACGATCCTGGTCATGTATATCTTGGCTAGCTTAGCACTGGTATAGGTGGTCTTTACTGGAATGAAGTGAGCTACCTTGGTCAAGCGATCTACCACTACCCAGATGGAATCATAACCTGAACGGGTCCTGGGCAATCCTGTGATGAAATCCATACCAAGCTTTTCCCATTTCCACTCGGGTATCGGCAAAGGTTGGAGTAACCCTGCTGGTTTCTGATGTTCTGCCTTTACTCGCTGACAAACATCACATATCGCAACATGCTCTGCAATATCTTTCTTCATACCTGTCCACCAATAACTTTCCTTTAAATCCAGATACATCTTGGTGTTGCCTGGGTGTATCGAGTAAGGTGAATCGTGGGCTTCCTGAAGTATCAACTTCCTGAGCTCTGGTTCATTGGGCACATAGATTCGGTTCTCAAACCACAAAGTTCCGTGTTCATCCTCACGAAAACCTTTAGCTTTGCTATCTTTCATTCTCTGTTTAATTTCAGCTATCTCCTTGTCCGATTTCTGGGCTTCTCGAATTCTTTTGGTCAAGGTGGACTGAATTTCCAGTGTAGCAACATATCCTCTTGGAACTATCTCTAGCTTGAGCTCTCTGAGATCATCGACTAACTCTTGAGGTAATCCTCCAGCTGTGAGTGTGTTCACATAAGTTTTCCGACTCAAGGCATCGGCTACAACATTAGCCTTACCTGGATGGTAGTGTAATCTCATGTCATAGTCCTTGATTAACTCTAACCATCTCCTCTGTCTGAGGTTCAACTCTTTCTGCGTGAAGATATACTTCAGGCTCTTATGGTCGGTGTAAACATCACAACTATTTCCGATAAGGAAATGTCTCCAGGTCTTGAGTGCGTGCATTACGGCTGCTAGTTCCAAATCATGCGTGGCATAATTTAACTCATGAGGTCGTAGTTGTCTGGAAGCATAGGCTACAACTTTTCCATCCTGCATAAGTACTCCTCCAAGTCCTTGACGTGAAGCATCACAATAAACCTGGAAATCCTTCCGAATATCGGGCAAGATCAACACTAGGGCTGTGACCAAACGTTCCTTCAACTCCTGGAAACTGGCTTCACATTCCACAGTCCAAACATACTTGGATTCTTTCTTCAACAACTCTGTCATGGGCTTGGCAACCTTGGAGAAATTCTCAATGAATCTCCGGTAATATCCGGCAAGTCCAAGGAAACTGCGGATCTCCTTAACTGAGGTGGGTGACTTCCACTCGGTGACGGCTTCAACCTTAGCGGGGTCCACTGCTATTCCATCTCCGGAAATAACATGTCCAAGGAATCCGACTTCCGTCAGCCAAAATTCACATTTGCTGAACTTGGCATATAACTGATGCTCTCTTAGCTTTTCCAGAACTAAACGCAAATGTTCCTTATGCTCTTCCTCATTCTTGGAGAATATCAGAATGTCATCGATGAACACCACAACAAACTTGTCTAGGTATTCCATGAATACTTTGTTCATCAAATTCATGAAGTAGGCAGGAGCATTAGTCAATCCAAAAGACATGACCGTATACTCATACAAGCCATACCTCGTGGTGAAAGCTGTTTTGGGTATATCCTGTTCACGAATTTTCAACTGGTGATACCCTGATCGAAGATCGATCTTGGAGAATACTTTGGCTCCTACGAGCTGATCAAACAAATCATTAATCATCGGTAGAGGGTACTTGTTCTTGATAGTCACCTCGTTCAAGGCACGATAGTCCACTACCATTCTCAAAGATTTATCCTTCTTCTCCACCAAAAGTACTGGGGCTCCCCAAGGTGAAGAACTTGGGCGAATATAACCTTTGTCCAATAACTCCTTAATTTGCTTCTTGATTTCCAACAGATCATTTGCGGGCATCCGATAGGGTCTCTTGGAAATTGGGGCTGTCCCTGGCTGTAGCTCTATTAAGAACTCAATCTCCCTATCTGGTGGCATTCCTGGTAATTCTTCCGGAAATACATCTGGAAATTCTTTTACCACAGGTACTTCCTCCTGAACAACTCCTGTGAGAGAATTTAACCGAGCACTCATACGTGTGCGTCGGGATACATACTTAATCCTCTTGTTCTCCGGGGTGGTGAGTGAAACAGACTTGCTAGGGCAATCAAGATTTCCTTCATACTTGGTCATCCAATCCATGCCTAGGATTACATCCAATCCGTGTGACTCTAAGACGATGAGGTCGGTGGGAAAAACATGGTTCCCTATATTGAGTTTCAAGGCATGGCATCCTATCCCTGCCATCATCATACCTCCTGGAGAACTAACTTTAATGGGCTGACTAAGGGTTTTGGTGGGCAAACCATACTTATCCACAACTACCCTTGATATGAATGAATGAGTTGCACCAGAATCAAAAAGTACTGTAACAGGACGTGAATGCAATAAAAACTTACCAACCACAGTCTCGGGCTGATCATAGACTTCTTCCACATCGATGTGATTCACTTGAGCACGGGGAAACGGATTGGGCTTCTTGGCTGCGGAGTTGCCGTTGTTAGTGCCGTTTCCATTGCCTTGCTTGCTCTGGGGACACTCAGTAGCATAGTGCCCTGTCTTCTGGCACTTGAAACAGGTAATGTGACTCAGATCCTTCTGAGCAGGAACTTGACGGTGCTGGTTGTTGTTCCCATTCCCATTGTCACTCTTGAAGTTACCATGGTTGGAACGGTTGTTCCCATTTCCTCCATGATGGTGACCTCCATGGTTGTGCACAGCATGAGTGTTCTTTCCAAACTTACCGTTTCCTGATCCGGTATTCCCGGAGTACGGGGAGTAACGAGGCTTCTGATGAGCTCCAGAGTTGAACTTCCCCTGAGTGTACTTCCGCTTGCGGTTCTCAATCTGCTGCTGTTTACCTTCCAGAATAAGTGCCTTATCCACCAGCTCTTGGTAGTTGTTGAAATTAGCCACTACCAGCTGTATGCTCAACTCATCATTGAGTCCTTCCAGAGACTTTTCTTGCTTGGACGCATCATCGGCCACATCTCCTGGGGCATAACGTGACAATGTGCTGAAGTCGTCCACATATTGGGCCACGGAACGATTACCCTGGCGCAAGTTGCGAAACTCGCGCTTCTTTAGACTCATGGCTCCAGCTGAAACATGAGCTGTGCGGAAAGCAAGCTTGAATTGCTCCCAAGTCACATCTGCAATAGGATAAGTGGTGGTGTAATTCTCCCACCATGATGCTGCTGGTCCTTCCAGTTGATGTGTGGCAAATCGCACTTTCTCAGCATCAGTGCATCCAGCGGTGACAAGTTCTCTCTCCATCTTACGGAGCCAATCATCTGCCACAATGGGCTCAGTGCTGCTGGAGAAAGTTGGAGGGTTCAACCTCAGAAAACGGGTGAGATTGTCAGTCTGGGGTGGATGGTGATTGTTATTGTTCTGGTTGTTGGTCTGATTCTGAATCAACAACTGCATCAGTGCATTCTGCTGCTGAAGGAGTTGAGTGAGTTCCGGCGGAAAAGTGAAATCGGTCTCACGTCGTGGAGGCATCTTGCTGTTTTCAGAGGGATGAGAATTAGAATAGAACAAGGTTCTAGAAGAAATTCACTACCCATATGCAATGCAACAAACATATCACACCAAACACTCATTCATTTATTCAATCAATGTCAAACATCGGAAATACAAATCTCAAACAACTAAGCATCGACCTACGCTTTAACGACTAAAATAAAGATACATGGAGGGCATAACTAATGTTTTTCCTCAGAAGTGCATAGTCGTAGGTCCTCCGGTGGTGCTTTCCTCATAGTCTTCATCGTCGCTGATGAAGGGTGCCATGTCTCCTTCGGGGTGAAGGTTTTCTCCCATGTCTAGCTGCTCTTCCAGAGTTGCAATGCGTGCATTCTACTCATCAATCCTCTCTAGGAAGTCCTTCACTTCATGCTCGTGTTCATAGTTGGCCTCTCGCAGATCAGCTTCAAGGTCCAGCTCGCGATTCATCAGATTCTTGATAGTCTTCGTGTCAGCACGAACTCGAAGCTCCAGAGTCCTGATGTGAGTCTCCAAGGTCTGGATATAGGAGATAGTGGTGTCTGCAGTGGGATTGGTGATGATGTTGCCATGGGCATCTCTGCGGCAAACCATGCTGAGTCCTGGTGAAATGGTTCCACCTCTGTATTCCTCCTGAATACGTCCAAGGGCACGATGAATGGCCATGTCTCTCCCAAGTATCCAACTGGGTGCCACGAACTTGAGGTCGATGGGTTCCTTCCGGTTTCCAAAAGTCTTCCCTGGGATATGCACCTCGATCCTGTAGCGTCCATCTTGGGGAAATGACATGATAGGAATCCCGGTGATGCTCGGCAAAGCAATCCTTATGTCCTTGACGATCCTCATCAGCTCCTTACCAAAGGGCATCGTTGCGTCAGGCTGGCAAAACTCTGTGATGAACACTGGGATGAAGGTGGCCATCTATAAATTTTGAAATAATCAGAGAGGAGTCAGAAACGAATAGATGAGAGTATAAGATATTTAAAGACAAAGAGAAACAATCCTAAGGCTTTTCCAATCCTAGAGGTTACGTCCTATGGTCAGCGTGTGCTCTGATACCATTTCTGTAACGACCCGACCTGAAAGGCCAAGTCTCCGGTGTTTCCGTACCATCCCAAGATCATGCTGGTACACACACGGTACATCAATGTATATATCAAAGGAAAATCACACAGCATTATATTAATCGCAATCTCATATAGAGTCCTTTATTACAATATAAATTACAATAAAGTGGCTAAAGGCCAACTCATGAGAATATCTAAATCTTGCGGAAGCGTCGAAGGTAGATGAGTCCATCTGACTCCAAGGGCATCTCACTGAGCATAGAACGTGTCCTCACTCCTGGTCAGAAAAGTACTCTGCAACATGATACGTTGCAGCCGTGTAGGTCAGCATATGGAATATGCCGGCAAAGTCACAGTAGAGGTGTGAAAATAATCAGCTAGTCTATATGCTTATATGGCAGGTGGGGTGGTAAGTTTTTGCGTAAAGCCAAGTTTTTCCTACATCAAGGGGGGTTAAGCAAAAAAAAATTACTAAGTTGGTTGATTAATGAGATGGTTCCACCAACCAATTCTCATACCCAAAATTATTAAATACCCACATCATCATATTATTTGTGTTGAGAGTTCCGGAAGTTCCAGTTCCTTTGGCTCAAGTCGTCCATGACCGTGGACACGGCTAATCGATTAGGTTTAAGTACTCTGCAGAGTTTTGCACACGTTCCCCACAAGATTTGGTCGCCTCCGTTTGATTTCTCGCACTTCAGGGTGTTTGAGAAACGGATGACCAAAACATGGTCTTCCAAAGGGTTTCCCTGCGACTCTGACGGTGCCCATCCTTTCCTACCGTTCTTCTACCTCTCGTAGCACCGCCTGTCCAGAGTTACCACGATATCCAACCAAGCCAGAGCCCATAATGACTTGTGGCTGTGCAGGTAAGCCTTGGGTCTTGAAACACCCATCCATCCCTTTGTGCCTGGGTGGACCTTTCCGCGTGAATACTGGCCATCTCCAGCATCACCTAGGCTAACCACTGGTTTCTCCAGGGCGCCGTTCAACCATCATCCACCCAGAGGTATGTTGAAAACTTGGAGTATTGAAATCTTGATCATTATGTAGGTCTTGAAATTATTAACTCTCTCAACTCTCATGAATCACACAACCAACCCCGTCTACTAATAGCATAGCAAAAGGTAAAACAACGTTTCCCGGGGCCAATGTTGTCAAAGGGGGTTGAGAGAGGTATCTACCACATGATACTACTACAATGTAACCAAGTTTCCAACTAACCTATCTTGCATGCAACTGGGGAGATGGTAGAACTAATGCATATAAAACATGGGTAAAACATGATCAAAGTGACTTGCCTGATTGATGATCTTCGTACGTGCGTGACTCTAAGTAACAAGCTTCGCACTCCGGATAATCTAACGAAACAAACAATGCACTCAAAATAAGCATACAACCAAAATAAGTACTCATAACATTCAGCAAAGAAGTACTAAACAAACAAGGCAACCAATGCACAGAAGCCTCTAGCAAGAAAAACACACAAAGTTTTGTTTTCCAAAAGGTGAGGGATGAAAACACTATTGACATAATAAAACTATTTTGAAATGACAAGACAATTGTTGTCAGCAAAGAAACAATAGCATATTTTATTAATAAACAGAATATAATCAATTTAAGTTTGTTGGGAAAACTTTAGTAGAGTTTATACTAGTTTGTGATAAACACTATATGAATCAACTATAGTTATATTAACAAAAAGAATGAAAACTAAACTTATTATTTTGTTAACAAAACATGTTCTTACAGAAAATAACTTACAAATAAATTTGTCTTAGAAAACAGAATTAATTATACAAAACTTATTTGAAAACAAAACTATTACTAGTTAGTTTTTTTAATCAAATTATGCCTATTTGAAAAGAAGTTGTGATTCCTATGTTAAATGAAATTAAACTAGGCAAATTTATATTTTTATTAACAGTAAGTGAAAACACTAAATGTTTACTAACAGAACCTAATAAACAAATAAAACCAAATTCTAAATCAAACTAATCAAAATTAAGTTTATAAAACTATATTATAATAATAAGCAGATTCTGTTTATAGCTAAAACACTATTAAAAGTCATCCTAAAAATCCTCAAACTAAACATGAAGATAGTCCTAACTAATATCAAACAGTAGCAAAAAGAATCATATCAAAATCTATTTTCAAACTCTAGTTATTCAGATTTGAAGATTTTGAGCAAATTTGATTACATTCAAATTTTATAGTTCAAATTTGAAATTTGAAAGTACAGGGTGAAACTACATGAAAAATGTGAGCTATTGCAAAAAGAATCAACTCAAAACTCTAAACAGATTAAAAGATATAAGCAAAACAAAATTGGAAAACACTCTGTTAATTAAAACAAAACAGAAATTAAAAAAAAAAAGATTGCGTCGGTCAGGGGGCTACATGGCGCAATCCTATTGGTTGGCTAGCGCGCGCGTTAGAAGATTTAGAGCGGGCGACCGATGCTAGGAGGATACCGGTTCGGTTTTAAGTGATTTCTAATCGGGGCCGTCGGTTTCGAATCGGAGGGATGGGAATGCTCACGGGGGAGGTTGCCGGCGTCGGGGTTTCTCCGGTGATCCGAAGACGGCGAGGAACGATGGCGAGGCGTTCCGGTGGTCGGGGAGGACGGGGAGGTGGTTCGGGCGACGGGGACGGTCCTCCGGAGTCGATTGGTGGCGACGGCGAGGCGAACGGTGGTCGGGTGTGGTGGCTACGCTCGACGGCGACGTCCGGTGGTGGTGGAGCTCCGACGAGAAATTGACGGCGTCTAGGTGAGAGAGAGAAGGGGCTCGGGGGGGGAAATGGACGCGGGGGTGGTCCGGTTTATATAGGGGCGCTCGGGGTGCGGGGGAGTAAAGGGAGAGAGAGATCCGGCGAGAGGGAAACGGTCGGCGGCGGCTCCGGCGCGCGCGGGGGAGGGAGAAGACGACGACCGAGCGAGGAAACGGTCGGATGAGTGGGGTCCAGCGTCAGAGAGAGAAAGGGGCGTCCGTTGCGCGCGGTCGGCCGGCTCGTAGTTATTGCGCGAATAAAACCTGTGGGCCGGCCCATTTAATACCGGAAACGGTTACCGTTACTGTTTAATAATTTTCCAGAGACATTCAGATACATTTAAAGCATTCAAATCGACTCTAAATATAGGGGTATTATATATCAAAATTAACAGAATAATAAATGCTATTTAATGAACATTTCTATTCTGTCATTTGAACATTTTGAAAAAAATATTATTTTCAGAAATTGTCTAATTGTTTTTAAACCCTTTTTGCAAATATTTTCAAAATAACCCCTGGTTATTATTGTTCAAATATATCACCAATTAGACCCTGGTGTGGAGTGTCATGTTACTCCTCTCTTATTTTGAACATTTAACCAAAATTTCAAATAGGGGAAGCAACATAGGGAAAAGTAGAAAGGACTTTCAGAAAAATCAAAAATGACATTTCAACTAACACATACAATCAAGCAATGGTGATGATAGATGCATAGCTATATTCATAACATTCCAAAATGGAATTTTGGGATGTTACACTTGCCCCTTTGCATGTTGTGGTTTTGTACCTTGCATGTGCTTGTATATGTTGTGCTTCCTATTTGTTTATCTTGAGAAATCAAGTATGTATGATGGGTTCCACATCATGTATGTGTGAGTCCTGTGTAGAGCCTTTTTGCATCTTGTCTTATCTTAGTTGGCTCTCTTGAGAGATTAATGGATTATCCCATTTTGGGGGATTGATGTGCTTTATGTACTCCACGACCCTAAAAATGTGTGTTCATGAGGAATACCACTTAGTATTGATATTACAAGATTATCTATCTTCTATTTGGTATGTCTTCTCATGAGAAATTCAAATTATAAACGGTCCATTAATTATCTCTTGTTGGATTTCATTAGCCACTTGTTACTAATGTTGGGTTACCACATTATGGGGGAGTAATATGCTATGTGCATATTACAAGCCCAGAGAATGTGTACATTTGAGATATTGCCACTTAGATTTGATATTACAATTTATCGTGTTCCTAGGTGGCATGTTAGCTCTACAAGTGTCATTTGCTTATGATTTATGTGTGAAGATGATGTTGGATATCTTTGCAATCTACCAATAGGAAATATTTCGAATTACTTCTTGTCCTTTGACAATTGGTATCCTTTTATGTGGTAGAATTTTCTAATCATGGTATCCTTTGCATTGTATTTTTTTCATTTGTCTTCCTTGCCTCTTGTGGATCTTTCTGAGCGTGCCTTGTGTTTCTATAGATATAGGGAAAGTGATGATCCCATCATGTGCATTTTGTATTCGAATGCAAATTCTATATAATGCACATCTCTTGGGGGAGATATCCTATTTTTAGTATAACACTCTCTTTATGTGTTCATCATAAAATCTTTTGACCTTCATCAAGTGTGTGTTGGTGGGAGGCAGCCTTCTCTCTATGGTGCTTTGTGCCATCATGAAAATATGCGGAGGGTTTGGTTTGTTTGGAACCTAGCTCTCTTTTGGGAACTTGATACCTCTTGGTTTCCTTCAATTGGTATCTTGTTTCCTTCCATTTGGCATGTGTCAATGGATATCTCATTCCTTGATGTATCTTTTAGTTGGTATCCGTCAATTGATATTTTTTTTGTTTGGTATCTTATTTTCACTTGATACCTTTTATTTCGGCTTCTTATCAGCTGTGTGTTGAGTTGATTCTTCAAAGCTTTGAGCATGCATATTTACTACATGTAATTTCGTTGGCATGTTCTCTTTCCTTGACCCAATATATAGGGGAAACTCCACTATGACATAAATTGGCTAAAGTGTGCATGAAATTCAATTTCATATCTATATGCACATATTTATGTGGAGTTTTGTCCTATATATTGTTGGTACACTAACTGTTTGGTCCCAATAAGTTTGGGTACCACTTTGTTTGTGGTGGTGTTCTAGGAACAATTGGAGATACATTGGACACTCGGCTCACTTACAAGGAAGGTGTTGACACCATGTGCTTATTGGAGCCTTGCTAGGATGATCGAAGAACCATTGTCTACTACATCAATCCAATGCTATCTCGGTAACAAGTATCTACTTCATGCATACATTTTTCGCATTCAACTGTTTATAGGTTGCATCATGGTAGGAATTATTGAGTCATTCTTGTGGTACTTGTTTCCTTTGTCAAAGAGTCTCAACGATGATGTCATATTGCTAGTTGTGATGTCTTTGATGTTCGTGTATTGGGAGTTCATTTATGTACAATAAGAAAATATTAGGCTATGTGTTATGCTTTCAAGCAAAGATCTTATTGGTATAGTTATGACTTCCTTGTGGATATCTTGTTTGTTCCTTCTTGTAACTATTTCGTGTGTACATTATTCTTTGTGGATATATCATCATGATTTCCCTCTACCTAGAATCTTATCCACATGAGATAAGTTACATATCTAGTTGATATCATCTTTTATTTCACTTCCACCATTGCATTTCATTTTTGTTTACTTGGTGGTTTCGTGGAAGAATCTGTCTTGAGTGCGGATCTTATATCCTAGCATCTTGATGCACTCTTTGGTGGTGAAGATTATTTTCCTCATGCTTGAATTCATGAGGGTTTTGCCATTTCAATTGGTATACCTCCTCTTGACAAGGCTATCATTTTCCTCTCTTCACTAGGGTTTGTCACAAGCTTTGGTTTTTAAATTTTACTATTAGTAAGCTTGTGAACCCTTTTGCTAATGGTTTGTGTGTGGGAAGGATATGGTTTGCACTTTGTGTCTCATTTCATCAAGACTATGTTGATGCTTTATGCTCATCCTTATACTAGTCTTATCAAGTGCTTTTCCATGACTCACACACATCATTTTGGTTGAGCCTATTCTTAAGATTGCCTCTTTTACATGTTGCTCAACCATATGTTTAGTGCAAGTACTATGCTCTTTGTCTTATCTTATTGCTTGCACTTGTGGTGTCTTTATATTGATTTTGGGGGAGTCATGATCCTTTTTTTGCGCACTTGTATTCAAATACAAATATTATTATTCGTGCACAAATCATGGGGAGCTCCTCTAGTTTCTTTATATACGTTGTTTTTCCCATATCATAATATCTTTTATTCATGTGGCTCGTTGGTCCACATGATTGATTGTTCCAATTAGTATCTTTTGGTTGCTTGCTTCACTCCGGTGTATGTCTTTGTGCCATAAGATCCTTTGTGCAATCTTTGGGTTCTCAATATAGTTTGTCTTCCTCCAACTACTTATCATTGGATATGTGTATTTCTTTGCACACGTATTTGAGATATACAAACTTTTTGGAGGAACACCTATTATATTGAATTTCTAAACTTTTTATCCATTTGGTAATCGATGCCGATGGGGGAGAAGTTTATAGAGTTTAGTTTTGAATGCTTTGAGAGTTTTGCTTTTGTTGTTTAAGCATTTGCATCTCACATCCATGCATTGCATTGTGTGTGCTTTGTTGTGCTTATTTTCTTATATAACCTCTCTTTAAAGCGGTTGTCATCAATTACCAAAATTGGGGAGATTGTAAGAGCACATTTCTCCATGTGTGGTTTTGGGTAATTGATGACACCCCTACGGACTAATGGTTGCCTTGAGTTATATTCGAAGGATTTGTCCATAGGCACTTCTTGAAGTCCATTTGTTAGGTTTCAAGGAGTTTATATGGTGACCAAGGTGGTATTCAAGGTTTATCCAAAGATTGGTCATGTGGGAGTAGATCTTACTGCAAGCATGTCTTGAAGAAGAAGATTGTGTAAGCATTCATGTTTACCTTCAAGACATCATTTTGTGAGAGAGAAGCTAAGATGCAAGGTTCATCAATACTAAGTCAAAAAGTGAATCAAGTTGATCAACACACAAAGCATACAAGATGTACTGAGAGGGATCAAGTGATCCCATGGTGTGGTAAGCATTGTCCATTACGCTTTGTGTACAAACCCATGGTCTACGTGAGAGTTCTTTGTGGGGTTAGGTATATTTCCATGGGCTTTCATCAAGAGGCAGATCCCATACATCCCATGGAAGATGACATCGAGTGGAGATCGTCATCAAGGTTGCGATCTGCAAGATCAACTGAAGCATCATGGAGAGATCATGCTTGATGCTCTCCGTTCATTGTGGTGACAATGGACTTGTGAAGATGTGTCGAAGAGTGGCTCACCCAGAGTGGAGTGTGTGGGAGCAGTCATCTAGTCTTCATCAAGCCAACGCAATCAAGAAATGTGGTCCATCTTGAGGAAGTCAAGATCGTCATCATCTAGCTCAAGTGGACTATGCGCAAGGCTAAGCTTTGACCTTGATAAGGTTTTCTATTTTACCGGTCTCCTGGTGGTAGTTGAGAGACCGGGTTATAGGATCGATTGTCGTACTATCAAGGGAGGCTCTCAAGTGAGTACCTTGATCGTATCGTTCGTTGAGACCTCAAACCGTTGCATTCTTGGCATCATCATATTTCTTGGTTCTTGGTTGGATTTTCTCTATGTGGGTTCTTGAGCTTGTGGTTATCTTTGTGACAAGCTCTAGTACATCGAAAACGGATTTCATATGCTTCGTCTATTGCGTTTTCGGTGTTGGAAGTGTTACCGGTCTTATTCGAGGAAGGGTTCTCACCATTTTCGTATGGGACTTTTATCATTTGCTTCTTATTGATATTTCAATCAAGATTGTGTTAGCACATGTCGTTAGCTTTCGAACAAACTTTGTTTTATTGAATTCGGAGTCCGTTTGCAAAAGTTGTGGCAGTTTTGGTGTTCTTAAAAGACTGTAGCGGTACTACCGCGACTAGAGCGGATGTAATTTTTTACTACCGCTCCGGAGCAGTACTACCGTGGATCCAAGAGCGGTACTACCGCTCCGGACCAAAATCTCGTTTTATTTACAGCCATGGTACGCACGGATATAATTTTTTAGTACCGCTCGCAAGCAGTAGTACCGCTACACGTAGCGGTAGTACCGTTATCCATAGCGATAGTACCGTGAGGACGAGCAGTAGTACCGCTCCGGCGGTTCTACTGGCCATTTGCCTCATCGTTGCTATTTTTCAAAGGGGTACTACTGCCCTAGCGGTAGTACCGCTCCTTGGAGCGATAGTACCGCTTTCTGCGGGCTGTGAGGATAACGGTTGGATTTTTCCCCACCTGTAAAAGGGGGTCTTCTTCCCCATTGAACCTTATCCTTTGAGCTCGTGTTTGCCCCCATTGTTGACCTTCTTTGAGCTTGCTATCTCTCAATCCCTCCAATGATTCTTGCTCCTTTTTGAGGGAAAAGAGAGAGGAGATTTAGATCCACATTTCCACCAATCACTTTCTCCACTAAGTGAGGGGAACCCCTTGGATCTAGATCTTGGAGTTCTTCCTGTTCTTCTTCGTTCTTCCTCTCACTTTCCTCCCTAGTATTAGTTGCTTTGGTGGTATTTGGGAGATAAGGACATGGGCACTCCGTGTGCCCTTGCCATTGCATTTTGTGCATAGGTTTGAGTTCTCCATGGTGATACGTGGAAGTGACAAGTTGAGAAGCTTATTACTCTTGGGTGTTTGAGCACCCTAGAGCTTGTTCCTGTTGGGTGCTTTGGCGCCCTAGACGGTTGGTGGTGCCTCAGAGCTTAATAATTGTGGTTCAAAGCTCCGGGCAAGCTTCGGGGTCTCCAATTAGGTTGTGGAGATTCCCCCGAGCATTTGAGGTCATCTCGGAGCCACAATCCATTGTGGTGAAGCTTCTTGGTGTCGTTGGGAGCCTCCAATTGAGTGGTGGAGATTGCCCCAACCTTGTTTGTACGGGTTTGGTGACCACCCTCAAGGGTCCCTTAGTGGAATCACGACATCTTCCATTGTGCGAGGGCGTGAGGAGATTACGGTGGCCCTAGTGGCTTCTTGGGGAACATTGTGCCTCCACACCGCTCCGAACGGAGATTAGCATCCACAAGGGTGTGAACTTCGGGATACATCGTCGTCTCCGTGTGCCTCGGTTATCTCTTGCCCGAGCCCCTTTACTTATGCACTTTACTTTGTGATAGCCATATTGTTTCTTGTTATATATCTTGCTATCACTTAGTTATCTATCTTGCTTAGCATAAGTTGTTGGTGCACATAGGTGAGCCTAGTTGTTTTAGGTTTTGTGATTGACTAATTAAACAATAGTTTTATTCCGCATTTGTTCAAGCCTAAACCGTAATTATTTTAAAGCGCCTATTCACCCCCCTCTAGGCGACATCCACGTCCTTTCACCTGGGCTGTTACACCCAAAGAATGGATCATATACTTTGATGGTGCTTTCTCACTCCAGGGTTGCAGAGCAGGCGTGCTCCTTGTTGCCCCCATCGAAGAGCACCTCAAGTATGTCATTCAAATGCACTTTCCCTAGGAGGAAGCTACAAACAATACCGCTGAATATGAGGGGCTCCTTGCTAGACTTAGAAGCGCGGTAGAGTTGGGGATCAAGAGACTGGTTGTCCAAGGAGACTCTTAGCTTGTGGTGAAGAAAGTTAATAAGGATTACCAGAGCCAACTGATGGAGGCATACGTGGAAGAAGGGAGGAAAGTGGAGGAGCACTTCGATGGACTACAAACAGATCATGTGCCGTGAGTGGAAACAGCATTGCTGACCATCAATCGAAGTGCGTTGTAGAGAAGCTTCCTGTGGAACGAGGGACTTTTGTTCTCCGCCTCACCCAACTGTCGGTATCCCTGTTAGCGATCTCTAGAAAGAGATGGAAGCTGAACTCCCGCAAGCATTTCCCGCCCAAGCTCCCCGAAGCTGTTGGTAGAGAGGTTGCCGAGGAAGGTCCCGTTGCGGTTGATGAGAAGCTCCCTCCCGCGGGACCCTAGGTCCTCATGGTTGAGGCAAGCGCTCTCATGAACGAAGAGACACCTTTAGTCCTTGTCGTAGAGCCACAGGCTCCAACCTAGGCACATCACATAGTCCACTTCCTTCAGACAGAAGAACTCCCCAAAGAGCAAGATCAAGACAAAAAGGTAGCCCGCCAGTCAAGTATGTACCAGTTTGTTGATGACACCTTGTACAGAAGACAACCAAACAGTGTGAAATTAAGGTGCATCTGTTGGGAGGATGGATTGAAACTATTGGCGGAGATTCACGGAGGGATATGTGGCTCTCAGATAGGATCAAGAACCCTTGCCAGTAAGGCTTTCCAACGGGTTTCTATTGGCCCACCGCCCTCCAAGAGGCCAATGACTTGGTCACCAAGTGTGAATCCTGCCAGTTTCATTCCAAGAACATCCATCAACCAACACAAGATCAACAGAAGATTCTGCTATCCTGGCCATTCTTAGTCTCGGGACTCGATATCCTGGGGCCCTTCCCCCGTGCTGTCGGGGGCTTTGAGTTCTTGTTCGTGGTGACCGACAAGTTCACAAAGTGGCCTAAGGTAGAACCAGTGAGGAAGGTGACCACACAGTCAGCTATCAAGTTTATGAAAGGACTGGTGTGTCGTTTTAGAGTGCCTAATAGGGTGATCACACACAATGGTACCCAGTTCACGAGTCGCACCTTCATGCAATATCTCCAGAGCCTTTGAAGCAAGGTCTCCTTCGCCTCTGTTGCCCATCCTAGAAGCAACGGGCAAGTCGAGAGGATGAATGCCGAAGTGTTGCGAGCGCTCAAGACAAGGACTTTTGATAAGCTACGAAAGAGAGGCAAGCGCTAGATAAATGAATTGTCAGTGGTTCTTTGGTGACTCAGAATGACACCAAACCGAGCTACCGGCCAGAGGCCCTTATCCCTAGTGTACGAGGAGGAAGCAGTGCTCCCCACGAAACTCATATATGGGTCACCTCGAGTGCTTGCCTATGATGAAGTAGAGCAACAGTAGTTGTGACATGACGATGCCCTACTCCTCGAGGAAGATCGTCTCTGGGCTGCTGTATGTGTTGCATGCTACCAGCAAACCCTACTCCGCTACCAGAGCCGCAAGGTCCACACCCGGAGCCTTGAGGAAGGCAACTTTGTCCTTTGGCATGTTCAGTCCGCCAAGGGTACCAACAAGTTGATGTCGAAGTGGGAAGGCCCTTACCATGTAGAATGAGTCACCAGACCTGGCACAGTCTGTCTGGAGACCGAAGATGGCACGAAGGTGCTTCACTCATGGAATATTGAGCATCATCGTAAGTTCTACCCGTGAGGCGCGGCTGTCGGGCTCAGTCTCTGGTAGCCACCTTTTGTACCAGCATTGCCGATGTTGCATGCAACCCTTTGTACAAAGCCAGGCACAAACCCTGTGCAACTATAATAAAGCTAGGCATTGCATCATATCATCATCTTACATGCCCATTACGCATTTTTATGATTGCAGTGTTATCGCTCTTAAAAATATAAGATTTGCTAGAGTACTTGATGAACTTCTAATCTTTGTTATTGTTCTTTCCCTACACGGCAGACCGTTGAAAAGATAGGGAAGAGAAACGAAGAAACAAGGACAACAACCCATCGAGCTCTAAGGAAGGATACTACGTGAAAAAGATAAGTATAACCACATATGCCAAGTTAGATGCCTTTCCCAACACCCCAAGGAAATCCTTAGTATCTTCCTCATTGTGGGTAGTGGAGTCGTCCAGATGGTGAGAACCCTTGTCGGGACGAGCCGCCCCCTGTTTTGTTTAAACAAACTGCGGGGGCTGCACCGACACCGGCAAGGAGCTCTATCGGGGAACAACACCTACTTGGCAAGCGCCTACATTTTTTGACATAAAAAAAGATAAGTTCCCTGTAATGCCTTTCTTGTCCCTCTCCTCCTAGGGATTAGGTTGGAGACAAACAAAGGACAAAAGGAGCGCCTGGGTGGGATTCGGCGCCTCCCTGATAGGACCAAAGGGACGCGTCCGCTGGAGGAGCCAAAGGACCCTGCAGCTAGGCAGGGCAGATGAAGCTGGCAGGGACGAAGAAGCGGAGGGCGAGTGTAGGCGAAGGCGCTGTCGAAGCAAAACCATTGATGATGGTGCTGCTAGTGCTCATGCCACCCCACCATCATCTTCATCATCGACATCGCTCAAAGGGACATCTCCATAGCCACCCCGACCTTCGCCATTCAAACCTTCTACGCGACAGCGAAGGTGGGCGCCGGGCTTCCCAAGGAGCCTCCCAGAGACCATGGTCGCCCACGATGGCCAAAGGCGGGGAAGTCCCCCTGCCATAAATAAGCACACAAAGGAGAAATGTGCCCACCCATGCACACCATACGCGACGCCATGGATGGAGAACTTCACCGTGATTCGTGAAGAACTTCCACTGCCACAACTCACACATAACCAACGACCAAGCGGATGATATGCCTCTATCACCTCGAAGAAGGAGCACGAGTATCATGACCTATCGTGGCACTGTGGCTTTACTATCAACTCTGGCACGAGTGGCAGCCGTATGGTACTCCGTTAGGACTAGAGCAGTGGACGACGCGGTGGCAAAGACATCGCCGCGACTACCCCTGGCATGGCCACCGCACCGCCCGCTCCCCCATCCCGGGATCCTCCGACTGGACGTCCATCCAAGACCGTCGCATCGAAGTGGAGGCCGAGCGTGGAAACAAGGGGAGGACCCTACCATGGCTGCCACGCTCGTCAAACCTCTCCCCTTGACCATCGGGGGGGCAAGGGGGCTCAGGACAAAGAAGCACAGAAGCGAGCTCTGTAGATTCAGACTCAGGAGGAGGAAAGGGTGGATGAGCATCACCTCTTGAGACCTCCCAATTTATAGGGAGGGCACGGGAGCTGGCTCTCCCTCGCTCCAAGGGTCGCCGCCCATCTCCACCAATCCCACTACCCATGATCACAAGCAAAACAGGTAACCGCCCTGTTGCACCATTCCATGGCGCTGCGGTTTCTGTCACGACTAGAGCTTTAAGTCACGCGCACCCGTCGGTAACCCTCGCTATGCATGTGGTGCACGTGGCAGAAACAACCTAAGGAAATGGGTCAGTGCTGACCAATAATTTGGCAGTGACACCCTTACATTGCATGCATGTGCATGAACTTTGGGCCTGGCCCAACGACACTTGTTGTGCACGTGTGGGCCAAACCCGGGGGCTCCTGTAGGTGCACTAGAATATGGGTACCCAATGCCCCTGACTTATGCACGGGCGGTAGTAGCAAAACCTTTCAAACATCGAGCCAACCCGACAAGTGATCGAGACAGACTCCAACAAGCCCAACGTGACAGCCCAAACCTGGGTTGTTGCACGCTAAGTGCCCCCCCCGGCGGTTGCCGGGGACCAGGATGTGCGCCCCCTCTTGAAAACACGGCATGTCATCCCCCGGCAGGCGCGAGCCAATCTATCATCGCTCCACCTCATCACAAGTCCAGTCACTTGTCGATGCGATGTCGAGCCCTCATGTGGCTAAGTGGCTCTCGCTAAGCATGTGGCGAGATGCTGGAAGACAAATTACGCCTCCTTGACACCCGTCCATAGACATGTCGGGCTGAGGTGCAATAGTTAGCTAGAGCGGTGGTATAAGCTTGCCGGGGATAAGCCCCTGCATGCCACCTAGGCTACCAATGATGGTATTTTGTCTCTAATGCTAGAGTTAGGTATGATAAGCACTGCTAGCTATCCAATCATTAGAGAATTACTATTTTTCCACTGTGGTTTCCCCTTGTGCTATAAAAGGAGGCCCAAGGCAATCTAGGTTAGGATTCGGACTTCTGAACACTTGTACATGCATGGTAACTCCCCCGAAGGCAACCCTTGCCGGGATGAAGTGATGCACGTTTAAGTGTTTCTCTGATCCATCCACCCACAAAGCAAGAGTAGGGTTTTACGCTTCACAATGGGCATGAACCTAGGTAAATCGCCATGTTGTCTCACTGTCTCCGCTCTTTATGCTTATGTCTGCGCCCCCTGGCGAAACACAAAGGGGTCGATGGCCCCATAGGTGATCGTGTGAATCTAGCCTCGACACTCTTCAAGGCCTTGTGAGCCTTGTCAAGTGTGTCAAGCTCTTCATTGAGTCTACAATGGTCAACCCCAAGTGCAACCTTTTTGGATTTGAGAACATGAGCGAGAAAAAGAGCATGATCATGATCTTTTCCTAATTTAGGAAGAATGTTGTGTGAGTCCTCAAGAGTCAAATGAAGACATCTCACTTCCTCAAGAGCAATGGAAATATTCGCTATCTCATCCGCACAGTCACGACTATGCCCCTCCAATTTAGAGATGGACTCCTCATGAGTCTCAATGAGATCACTAGCCTCACCTAGTTGTTCCAAGAGAGCAACAATGAACTTGTCAAACTCATTCTCATCAACTTCCTCCTCCTCATGTTCATCCACACAATTTTAGTAATGGATGTTTTTATGTCGGAGGTTACCTTGTTGGTACCTTTGTCCATGAGGCACTTGGCAATGTGGTTCTCGTTGGGGGTCGAAGAGAGAATACTTGGTTGGGGAAGAAGTAGCAATGGACATTTTGGACCTTGACATTACCTCACCACTTGCATCATCATCATCATCATCATCATCATCATCATCATCGGAGACATACTTGTCTTGTGCCACCAACACCTTGTGAGGCACCTTCTTGGTGAAGTTGTTCTTGTTGGGGAAGGACTTAACCTTTTCTTTGCGGATGAGCTTGACACAATTGTGTTCCCTCTTCTCATATGGGAAGTCCACCATGAAGTGACTTACATTGCCACAATTTTATCAAGTTCTCACACGTTTCTTGCCTTTGGAGCCACTTGGGTTTTCCTTGGAGAAGTTTGGCCTTGAGTTTCTCTTATTGCCCCAAAATTGCCTTGACACAAGAGCCATGTGCCTGTGCTATGCATATTTGGTGTCTTCAGGGAAACCCTCCTCTTATTCATATTCTTCTTCTTCCGGAATTACCTTGGACTTCAACGCAAGGTTGAGTGATGACTTCTTTGACCGTTGGACACGATCTAGAGGCGTTGTCGATGGTCTTCTTCAAGATGTTCATGGAAATGAACTTATCCAACATGTCACTTGAAGACAATGAGTGAAAGTCCGGTCTTAGACGAATCACAGAGGACATGGTCTTGTTGAATGACATGATGGCCTTGAGAAACTTATGCTTGGTCCAATTCTCATCCATATCCTTGCTCCCATGATCTTGAAGAGCGACCACGAGAGTTGTTAATCTCAGGTAAAGCTCACGAGGTTCCTCATCCTCAATCATCACAAACTCATCGACCTCATCAAGAACCACCTCAAAGTTGGACTGTTGAATACTCAAGCTTCCCTTATATAAAGAGACAATTTGTTCCCAACAATTCTTTGCATGATTGGAAGGACACATGTGAGCTAGATCTTCTAGAGGCATTGCAGATTGAAGGATGAACAAGGCGGAGTGATTGAGTTGATTGTCTGCCTCTTCTCTTGGGGTGAGATTGTTTGGATCAAGCAGGTAGCATCCTTGCTCAATGATTCTCCAAAGCTGACTTGAGTTGTGATTCAAATGGGACTTGATACGAAAAACCAAGTTAATGAGCTCATTTTTCACAAGTTTAGGAGGAGGACCTAGGTTGTTAATATGAGGTGCGTGGACCGGTCCTCCATAGACCGTGGGAGGGGGAACCGAGGCAAAGGTTCCCGTCCCATCCTTTCCTTGAGGCCCTTTATCTTTACCACTACAAGACCCCTTCTTACCAAACTTGGCATCCGACTCCGAGTTAGTGGGATTAACCACTAGCAACAGATCGATTGGAAGTTCGAGACCATCAAGGAATTCTTTAAACAAGGATTTCACCTCGTTCATCATAGAAGATTTAAGTGAGGAAATTGCCTCATTTAAATCCTCACGAGAGACTGTGTTCACTCCCTCGGCCTCGGGTAAGTCCACAACCCTATCCCCGTCGTTAACCATACTCTTCGGGCGGTAAATCCCTTGATAAAGATACATAGCTATGATACTAATGAAAAGGATCAATAAGGTTGACTAGAGGGGGTGAATAGGAAACTACCATTTTTTAGCTTTTCTTATAAAATTAGGTTTAGCAACATATAGGTTGTCTAGATATTCAACTAGGTGAACGACCTATATGATGCTAACAACAAAACAATACAAGCAAGCATGAAGATCATACAAGTAACAATAGCACAAAGTAAAGTTAAGAAGTAACCACAAGTCGACCCGACGAAGACAAGGATGTGTTACCGAAGTTCCTTCCCTTCAAGGGGAAGTATGTCTCCATCGGAGTGGTGTGGAGGCACAATGCTCCCCAAGATGCCACTAAGGTCAACGTATTCTCCTCACGCTCTCACACAATGCGAGGTGACATGATTCCACTAGTGGTGCCCTTGAAGGCAGCAACAAAACCTTTACAAACAAGGTTCGGGCAATCTCCACAACTTAATTGGAGGCTCTCGGCACCACCACGAAGCTTCACCACAATGGATTGTGGCTCCGGGGTGACCTCAACCATCCAGGCTACTCAAACATCCAAAAGTAACAAGATCTGCAAGGGATTAGTGGGGGGAATCAAATTTCTCTTGGTGGAAGTGTAGATCGGGGCCCTCTCAACCAAACCCTAGAGAATCAACAAGGTGTATTGTCTAGGGAGAGAGATCACGCAAAAATGGAGCTTGGAGCAACAATGGAGCTTAGGTGTCGGGGCAATGGGACATGGGTATCCATAGCCCCTAACTTAGACATAGGCGACAATGGAAAAAACCCTCAACACACCAAAACAACCCAGCAATGATCAAGACGAACTACAACGAGCTTTACACGACAACCCAACCTGGACCGCTGCGTGCCAAGGAATCTGATACGTCTCCAGCGTATCTATAATTTTTGATTATTCCATGCTATTATATTATCTGTTTTGGAAGTTTATATGCATTAATATGCTATTCTATATTATTTTTGGGACTAACCAATTAACCAACATCCTAGTGCCAGTTTCTGTTTTTCCTTGTTTTTGAGTATTGTAGATAAGGAATATTAAAGGGAGTCCAAACAGAATAAAATCTTTGCGATGATTTTTCTTGGACGAGAAGACATCTGCGAGACTTGGAGAGGAAGGCAGGAGACTTGCTAGGAGGTCACAAGCCACCCTAGCGCGGCTAGGGGGCACCCCTTGGCTTGTGGCCCCCCAGTAGGTCCTCTAACCCTAATCTTTGTCCTATAAATTCCCAAATATTCCCCCAATACCAACAAGAGCAACGATAATACTTTTCCGCCGCCGAAAGCCTCCGTTCCCGAGAGATCCAATGTTGGAGCCTTTTCCGATAATTTGTCAGAGGGGGCTTCGATCATGGAGGGCATCTACGTAAACTCCATTACCCCTCCGATGATGCGTGTGTAGTCCACCACAGACCTACGGGTCCATAGCTAGTAGCTAGATGGCCTCTTCTCTCTCTTTGTGCTTTAATACCATGTTCTCCATGATCTTCATGGGGATCTATACGATGTGATAATCTTTTGCGGTGTGTTTTGTCGAGGTCCGATGAATTGTGGGTTTATGATCAGCTTATCTATGAATATTATTTGGTTCTTCTCTGAAATATTGTATGCATGATTTCATATCTTTGGAAGTCTCTTCGATTTATTGGTTTGTTTTGGTCAACTAGATTGGTAATTCTTGCAATGGGAGAAGTCCTTAATTTTGGGTTCAATCTTGCGGTGTCCTCACCCAGTGACAAAGTAGGGGTAGCGAGGCACATATTGTATTGTAGCCATCAAGGGTAAAAAGATGGGGTTTTCATCATATTGCTTGAGTTTATCCCTCTACATCATGTCATCTTACTTAATGTGTTACTCTGTTCTTCATGAACTTAATACTCTAGATGCAGGTAGGAGTCGGTTGAAGTGTGGAGTAATAGTAATAGATGAAGAATCATTTCGGTCTACTTGACACGGACGTGATGCATATATGCATAATCATTGCCTTGGATATCGTCATAATTATGCACTTTTCTATCAATTGCTTGACAGTAATTTGTTCACCCACCGTGTTATTTTCCTTCAAGAGAGAAGCCTCTAGTGAAACCTATGGCCCCCGAGATATATATACCAAAATACCAAAAATACATTGCTGCAATTTGTTTACCTTTTTACTTCTCGCAATATTTCCCATCTATCTCTATCAGATATAATGCTTGCAAGTAATAGTGAAGGGATCGACAACCCCTTTGTAGCGTTGGGTGCAAGTGTTTGATTGTTTGTGTAGGTGCATCTATTGGTGACTTGCTTGTTCCTCCTAGTGGATTGATACCTTGGTTCTCAACAACTGAGGGAAATAATTATCTACTTTGCTGCATCACCCTTTCTTCTTCAAGGGAAAACCAATGCAAGCTCAAGAAGTAGCAATAAGGATTTCTGGCATCGTTCTCGAGGAGGATACACATCAAGCCTACCAAGTACCCATCACAAACTCATCTCTTGCATTTACATTATTTGCCATTTTCCTGTTGTTTTCCTCTCCCCCACTTCTAAAATGATTTTCAGAAAAAAAAGATTTTCCTTTTTATTCGCCCTTCTTCCGTTCGCCTTTCGTTTGCTTTTTGTTTGCTTATTTGCTAGATTGCTTGCTTTGTCACGATGTTTGAGAATACCAAATTGTGTGACTTATCCAATACTAATAATAGTTATTTTATTAGTATTCCGATTGCTCTCGCCACTAGTGCGGAACCTTACAAAATTAATGCCACTTTGCTCAATCTTGTTATGAAAGAACAATTTTATGGCCTTCCTAGTGAAGATGTCGCATCCCATCTAAATACTTTACTTGAGTTGTGTGACATGCAAAAGAAGAAACATGTGGATAATGATATTGTTAAATTGAATCTATTTCCGTTCTCACTACGAGATCATGCTAAAATTTGGTTTTCATCTTTGCCTAAAAATAGTATTGATTCTTGGAATAAGTGTAAAGATGCTTTTATTTCCGAGTACTTTCCACCCGCTAAGATCATCTCCCTTAGGAATGATATAATGAATTTTAAGCAACTTGATCATGAGCATGTTGCACAATCTTGGGAGAGGTTGAAATTAATGATTAGAAATTGCCCCGCGCATGGTTTGAGTTTATGGATGATTATACAAAAAATATGTGGGGTTGAATTTTGCATATAGGAATCTTCTAGATTCTGCCACGGGTGGTACTTTTATGGAGATCACATTAGGAGAAGCTACTAAACTCCTGGATAACATTATGGAAAATTACTCCCAATGGCATACCAAAAGATCTCCTACTAGTAAAAAAGTGCATGCTATTGAAGAAATAAATACTTTGAGTGAAAAGATGGATGAATTAATGAAATTATTTGCTAGTAAGAGTGATCCTATTTATCCTAATGATATGCATTTGTCTCCTTTGATTGGTAATAATAAAGAATCTATGGATGTGAATTTTGTTGGTAGGAACAATTTTGGTAATAACGCGTATAGAGGTAATTTCAACCCTAGGCCGATTCCTAGTAATTCCTGTAATAGTTATGGTAATTCCTACAACAATTCTTATGGAAATTATAATAAGATGCCCTCTAATCTTGAGAACAATATTAAAGAATTTATTAGTTTGCAAAAGGTTTTCAATGCTTCTATTGAAGAAAAATTGCTCAAGATTGATGATTTGGCTAGGAACGTTGATAGAATTTCGCTTGAGATTGATGCTTTGAAAATTTGATCTACTCCACCCAAGAATTATATGAATGAGTCTTTGAAATCTATGAGAATTTCTATTGGTGAGTGTAAGGAAAGAACCGCTAGAATACGTGCTAAGTGTGAATGGTTTGAAAAGGTATGTTGTCGTGATAATAATGATGAAGATCTTGAAGTGATTGATGTGACTCCTATTGAATCTTTGTTTTATAATTGAAATCTTGATAAATATGGGACATGAGATAAGTCAACTGTAGTTAAAACTCATCCCAATGATTCGGAGTTTATAGATCTCAATGCTAAAATTGATAAAAGTGGGATTGAAGAGATCAAAACTTTAAATAGCAATGAACGAACTCTTTTGGATTTCAGGGACTTATATTATGATATTTGTTCTTTTATTGATTTTATATCATTGTTGCAATCCATGTTGAATTCTCCGCATGCTAATAATCAAAATAAGACTTTTACTAAACATATCATTGATGCTATGATGAAATCTTTTGAAGAAAAACTTGAGTTGGAAGTTTCTATCCCTAGAAAGCTTCATGATGAGTGGGAACCTAATATTAAGATTAAAATTAAATATTATGAGTGCCATGCTTTGTGGGATTTGGGTGCTAGTGTTTCCACGATTCCAAAAACTTTATGTGATGTGCTAGGTTTCCATGAACTTGATGATTGTTCTTTGAATTTGCATCTAGCGGATTCCACTATTAAGAAACCTATGGGAAGGATTAATGATGTTCTTATTGTTGCACATAGGAATTATGCACCTGTAGATTATAGTGTTCTTGATATACATTGTAATCCTACATGTCCTATTATTCTTGGTAGACCTTTCCTTAGAACGATTGGTGCAATTATAGATATGAATGAAGGTAACATTAGATTCCAATTTCCATTAAGGAAAGGCATGGAACAATTTACTAGAAACAAAATAAGATTTACTTAAGAATCTATTATGATAGATACCTTTGGATTGCATACCAAAGATGACAATACCTAGATCTATTGCGTTATGCCTAGCTAGGGGCGTTAAACAATAGCGCTTCTTGGGAGGCAACCCAATTTTATTTTTATGTTATGTTTTTTGCTTCTCTTTTTGAGTGTTTCACACATTATTAACTCTGCAGTAATTGTTTTTTGGTGTTTTAATTAGTGTTTGAGCCAAGTAAGACCTTTGGGATGCTCTATGGTGATTGTTGATTTGATCTTCCTGAAAAACAGAAACTTCTCCGCCCAGTCCAGAAAATTTATAAATTTATCAGAGCATCGAATGAGTCTGAAATTTTTACACAAGATTTATATACAAATTTACCAGGTTTAAATAATTTTTCAGAATTGTTAGAGTTACATAAGTATACGAAGTTTCCGGATTGCTACAGACTGTTCTGTTTTTCACAGATTCTGTTTTCTTTGTGTTGTTTACCTATTTTGATGTATCTATAGGTCGTATCGGGGGTATGAACCATGGAGAGGTTGGAATACAGTAGATATTAAACTAATATAAATAAATAACAAGTTCAAACCAATATCTAAGGTGGTGATTTATTTTCTTATACTAACAGATCTCACGAGTTTTCTGTTAAGTTTTGTGTTGTGAAGTTTTCAAGTTTTAGGTAAAGATTTGATGGAATATGGAATAAGGAGTGGCAAGAGCCTAAGCTTGGGGATTCCCAAGGAACCCCAAGGAATCAAGGATGCCAAAAATCCTAAGCTTGGGGATGCCCTGGAAGGCTTCCCCTCTTTCGTCTTAAATCCATCAGTAAATTTACTTGAGGCTATATTTTTATTCACCACATGATATGTGTTTTGCTTGGAGAGTCTTGTATGATATGATTCTTCTTTTTAGTTTGCCACAATCATCCTTGATGAACACATATTTTGAGAGAGACACACATGAATCGTGAATTTATTAGAATACTCTATGTGCTTCACTTATATCTTTTGAGCTAGGCAATTTTGCTCTAGTGCTTCACTTATATCTTGTTAGAGCATGGTGGTGTTTTGTTTTACAGAAATAATTGAACTATCATACCTCACTTATATTATTTTGAGAGTCTTTAAAAATCATGGTAATTGGTTTAGGTTATCAATGTAGTCCTAATATAATAGGCATCCAAGAGGTATACAATAAAAACTTTCATATAAAGTGCATTGGGTATTATGAGAAGTTTGATTCCTTGCATAAAGTTTTGAGATATAAAGATGGTGATATTAGAGTCATGTTAGAAAGTAATTGTGGAATGGTAGAAATACTTGTGTAAAGGTTTGTTATTCCCATAGCATGCACGTATGGTGAACCATTATGTAAGGAAGTCGGAGCATTATTTGTTTATTGATTGTCAACCTTTGTGTGAGGGTCGGGAGCGCGCGATGGTTTTCTCCTACCAACATCTCCCCTAGGAGCATGCGTCTAATACTTTTCTTTGATGACTAATAGACTTTCGCAATAAGTATGTGAGTTCTTTATGACTAATGTGATCCATGTATTATACGCACTCTCACCCTTCCACCTTTGCTAGCCTCTCTAGTACCACGCAACTTTCGCCAGTGCATTAAACCCACCATAGATCCTTCCTAAAAATAGCCACCATACCTACCTATTATGGCATTTCCATAGCCATTCCGATATATATTGCCATGAAACTTCCACCTTCCGTTTATTATGACACACACCATCATTTTCATATTGCTTTGCATGATCGTAAGATAGCTAGCATGATGTTTTCATGGCTTGTCCGTTTTTTGATGTAATTTGCTATGCTAGATCATTGCACATCCCGGTAAACTGTCGGAGGCATTCATATAGAGTCATATTTAGTTCTAGATATTGAGTTGTAATTGTTGAGTTATAAGTAAATAAAAGTGTGATGACCATCATTATTAGAGAATTGTCCCATGTGAGGAAAGGATGGTGGAAGCTATGATCCCCTCACAACTTGGGATGAGACTCCAGACTTAATAAAAAATAAAAGAGGCCAGCGAAGCCCAAATAAAAAAAGAGGCCATTGCTGCCCACCAAAATAAAAAGAGAGAGAAAAGAGAGAAGGGATAACGCTACTATCTTTTTCTCCACACTTGTGCTTCAAAGTAGCACCATGATCTTCATGATAGAGAGTCTCCTATTTTTTCACTTTCATATACTACTGGGATTTTTTTTCATTATATAACTTGGCTTGTATATTCCAATGATGGGCTTCCTAAAACTGCCCTAGCTCTTCATGAGCAAGCAAGTTGGATGCACACCCACTTACTTTCTGTTTGAGCTTTCATACACTTGTAGCTCTAGTGCATCCGTTGCATGGCAATCCCTACTCACTCACATTGATATCTATTCATGGGCATCTCCATAGCCCATTGATACCCCTATTTGATGTGAGATTGTCTTCTCCTTTTTCTTCACAACCTCCACCATATTCTATTCCACCTATAGTGCTATATCCATGGCTCATCCTCGTGTATTGCGTGAGAGTTGAAAAAGTTTGAGAACATAAAAGGTGTGAAACAATTGCTTGACTTGTCATCGGGGTTGTGCATGATATAAATACTTTGTGTGGGGAACATGGAGCATAGCAAGACTATATGATTTTTTTAGAGATAAATTTATTTTGCCATTATATTTTGAAGAGACACAATTGCTTTGTTAGTATGCTTGAAATATTATTGTTTTATGTCAACATCAAGCTTTTATTTTGAGTCTTATGGATCTGAACTTTAATGCCACAATAAAGGATATTACATGGATATATATGATAGGTAGCATTCCACATCAAAAATTCTATTTTTATCATTTACCTACTCGAGGACGAGCAGGAAATAAGCTTCGGGATGCTGATATGTCTCCAACGTATCTATAATTTTTGATTGTTCCATGCAATTACATTATCTGTTTTGGATGTTTTATATGCATTAATATGTTATTTTATATTATTTTTGGGACTAACCTATTAACCTGGAGCATAGAGCCAGTTTTTGTTTTTTCCTTGTTTTTGAATATTGTAGATAAGGAATATTAAACGGAGTCCAAACGGAATAAAATCTTCACGATGATTCTTCTTGGATCAGAAGACATCTACCAGACTTGGAGATGAAGGCAGGAGACCTGCCACGAGGTCACAAGCCACCCTAGCGCGGCCAGGGGGAGCCCCTTGACTTATGCCCCCTAGCAGGTCCTCTAACCCTAATCTTCTGCCTATAAATTCCCAAATATTCCCCCAATACCAAAAAGAACAACGGTAATACTTTTCTGCCGCCGGAAGCCTCCGTTCCCGAGAGATCCAATCTTGGAGCCTTTTCCGGTAATCTGTCGGCGGGGGGTTTGATCACGGAGGGCATCTACATCAACTTCATTGCCCCTCCGATGATGCGTGAGTAGTCCACCACAGACCTAAAGGTCCATAGCTAGTAGCTAGATGGCTTCTTCTCTCTCTTTGTGCTTCAATACCACGTTCTCCATGATCTTCATGGGAATCTATCCAATGTAATACTCTTTTGCGGTGTGTTTGTCGAGATCCGATGAATTGTGGGTTTATGATCAACTTATCTATGAATATTATTTGGTTCTTCTCGGAATTCTTATATGCATGATTTCATATCTTTGCAAGTCTCTTCGAGTTATTGGTTTGGTTCGGCCAACTAGATTGGACATTCTTGCAATGGGAGAAGTGCTTAGTTTTGGGTTCAATCTTGCGGTGTCCTCACCCAGTGACAAAGTAGGGGTAGCGAGGCACGTAATGTATTGTTGCCATCAAGGGTAAAAAAGATGGGGTTTTCATCATATTGCTTGAGTTTATCCCTCTACATCATGTCATCTTACTTAATGCGTTACTTTGTTCTTCATGAACTTAATACTCTAGATGTAGGCAGGAGTCGGTCGATGTGTGGAGTAATAGTAGTAGATGCAGAATTGTTTAGGTCTACTTGACACGGACGTGATGCCTATATGCATAATCATTTCCTTGGGTATCGTCATAAATATGCGCTTTTCTATCAATTGCTCGACAGGAATTTGTTCACCCACTGTGTTATTTTTCCTTCAAGAAAGAAGCCTCTAGTGAAACCTATGGCTCCCGGGTCTATTTTCCATATTATTTTTTCAGATCTATATACCAAAAATACCTTGCTGTAATTTATTTGCCTTTTACTTCTTGCAATCTTTCCCATCTATCTCTATCAGAACTAATCCTTGCAAGTAACCGTGAAGGGATTGACAACCCCTTTATAGCGTTGGGTGCAAGTATTTGATTGTTTGTGTAGGTGCATCTATTGATGACTTGCTTGTTCCTCCTACTAGATTGATACCTTGGTTCTCAACAACTGAGGGAAATACTTATCTACTTTGTTGCATCACCCTTTCCTCTTCAAGGGAAAACCAACGCAAGCTCAAGAAGTAGCAGACTCCACCGATGCTTGCTGAGAACCTGAATGCACGCACCCTCTCGAGCCCCGGCAGGTCATCCCCCGGCAAGCGCGAGACAATCTGTCACCGCTCCACCTGATCGCAAGGCCAGCCACTTGTCGATGCGGTGTCGAGCCCCCAGGTGGCTAACAAGCTCTCGCAAAGCACATGTCTACAGGCTGGAAGGAACGTTACCCCTATTTGACACCCGTCCTTAAACGTGTCAAAATGTGGGCAACGGATAGCTAGAGTGGTATAAGCTTGCTGGGAATGCACCCATGCACGCCACCTAGACTAGCAATGATGGTATTTTGTCTCTAATGCCAGAGTTTGGTATGATAAGCTCTACTAGCTATCTAGTCACCCGAAATTGTCTGATTTGCCATTGTGGTCACCCCTTGCACTATAAAAGGAGGCCCAAGGCAACCTAGTTTAGGATTCGGACCTTTGAGGAGTTGTACGCGCGTAGTAACTCCCTCGAAGGCAACCCTTGACGGGTAGGAGCATTGCACGCTCTTAGTGTTCTCTTGATCAATCCACCAAGCAGGAGTAGGGTCTTATGCTTCACAACGGCCCGAACCTGGGTAAATCGCCGCGTTGTCTAACTATCTCCGCTCTTCGTGCTTGCGTCCATGCCCCCACCGAACCACAAAGGGGCCTATGGCCCCATAGGTGATCGTGTGCATCTAGCCCCGACATCTTTTGTGCCCCAGGTAGACAGCACTGCGCTAGTGTGGACCCTAGATTGTGATCGATGCGTGGATCTTCTTCGTCATCTTCTTCAACAATGCCCCCCAAGAAGAAATCCGGCGAGGCCACGCACCCCTCCACTTTGAAGTCTCCCTCTCACGAGGCTGCGGGTGCCGTCAACACCGCACCGGCCTAAAGTGAGGCGGGCCTCGTGGGTAACGCAACCGGCGCAGGAGGCACCCTTGTCCAGTCCCCCACGGTTGGAGGTGGAGCAGAAGGCACCGGAGAGGAGCAACTGCACCAACGACTTGGCAAGCCATGCCCTGACGCTAGGGGCGAGGGGAATGGCAGTCCTTCACCTCCTCGTCGCTCAGACGTCAGCAGCCGTCATGGAAGCGCCTGGTCTACTGCAAGCCATGACCCTATAACTGCCCCCACCGCTGGCGGGGCTGTTGTTCGCGCACCCCACGTGGAACAAGATGGAGCATCGAGCGAGACCAGAAATCTGCAAGCTTGACCTCCTACACATCAGACGGCCCCGATGAGTGACGCACGACACCGAGAATGCGGTGACGCATCTCTTGGTTCCACCAAGAGCCGAGCGATGCCGTGGTCCACCTCTTTCACCATGCCAGACACAACCGAGGAAGCCATGGCGTGAGTCCAGATACTGCTCAACTTCATGCCAACGGCCGATAGGATGGATGAATGGAGAGCCACCATTCAGAGCTTGATCTCCTTCGTCCAAGCTAACAAGACACGGCATGTGGAGCCATCGCAGCATACGCGAACGGCTGTAGTGGACCAGGACACGAACATGTCGAGGGGGTTACTCCAACTATGCAATCTCCTCCGTGACAGCAGGCCCAGAGGCAACCGCAACAAGTTTCACATACCGACAAGCATGATGAGGAATCCATAGTATCGTCCGGCCCACATGACCAGAGAGATCAACTGTGTGTCCTCGAAGACCGGCGGAAAGAAGACGCGCATATCACCATCGAGCGACGCCGGGAAGATCACCATCAATCCGACATGCGCAACGCTCCAGACGTCAGCAACTCCGAGCCCAGTGTTGGCAGGTACTTTCCTTACGATGTGGGTTGCTCCGCCTTCACTAGCGAGCTGCGACGGGTCCGCTATCCGTCGACCCGAGCTTTCAAGCCTAAACTATCGGAGAAATACGATGGGAAGCTCAACCCGAAAGAGTTCCTCGGAATATATACGATAGGTGTCCAGGAGATAGGAGGAAGGGATGAAAAGGTGATCACCAACTATTTCCCTTTGGCACTTAAGCCAAATGTGAGATCATGGTTGATGCACCTGTCGGAAAATTCCATTTAATCCTGAGATGATCGATGCAACGAGTTTGTTGGCGCCTTCACGGGTGGTCACCAAGAGCCAGGTCAGTCCAGCGATCTTCAAGTCCTTCCACAGAAGGAGGGGGAAACTTTGAGAAAGTACAGTCGGAGATTCAGCCGAGTGCACCGTAGCATCTCAAAAATCCATCCCGCATCTGTCATTGCAGCTTTCCATTCGAACGTGCACAATAGGAGGATGTGAGCCAAGATGAATGTCAAGCTCCCCAAAACCGTCAATGAGCTTTACACCTTCGCAGACAAGTGTGCTCGAGCTGAAGAAGGAAGGAGACTCAATGGAGAGGAGGCAAGCGTCAAAGTCGACTCTGACGATGACGACGATGCCCCTGACCCGAAGGGGAGAAATCGGAAGCGCAACAAGAAGCGCAAAGGAAAGGTGGTACTGGCCGTTGAGAGCTTCGAAGACTTCAGTACCGGCAAGAAGACGAAAGCCGAAACCCCCCACAAGGTAGCAGTTGCATGCGCTGACTGCCGGGAGGCTGCTCCATCTAAGAAGACCGGGAAGACCGACGGGCCATACTGCAAAATTCACCAACCAGGGCCATGATCTCCGAGAATGCCGGAAAGTCGAGCAACTTATTAAGAAATAGAGGGCCGAATATGAGAAGCGCGAAAAAGAGAAAGGTCAAGACGACGCTGCCGGGAAGGCCCGCAGTGGCAGAGGAGGCCGTCGCGGCAAAACCTCGCAGCAAAAGGAAAAACCTACCAAAGGCCATGAGAAAAAGGAAACAGATGACATGAGTGAGGATTTGGATGGTGATGAGGATTCTAGTGACAAGGAGTTCCAGAAAGCTACCGAACTCATGTGCATTGAACGGGGTGCCTCCTTGCACTCCTCTCACCGCCAGCTCAAATAGTGGGTGCGCGAGGTCAATGCCGTGGAACCAACTGCAGAGTCCAGGAAGCCACTCAAATGGTCTCGCATGCCTATCATATTTAACGAAGAGGATCATCCTGACCTCACCACCACGGTTGGATGCTTGTCATTGTTTCTTTCCCCGACAATCTGCAACCTTGAGGTCTCTAGGATGCTAGTTGATGGCGGGCCGGATTAAACTTGATCTCCGCTAAGGTGGACGAGAAACTGAAGATCCACGATGAAGAGCTCGAAGCTTCGGGCACTTTTCAAGGAATCAACCCCGGCAGGAGCAGGCCCAAGGGGAAGATCACTCTGCCGGTGATGTTCGGTGAAGAGCTGAATTTCCGAACAAAGAAGATAGTGTTTGACATGGCTGCGTTCCCTTTGCCTTACAACGGAATCCTCGATCGCCCAGCCTGGGCAAAATTCATGGCAGCATCCCGTTATGCTTACAATAATTTGACGATGCTAGGGCCTATTGGAATCATTTCCATCCCCTCCGACAAGAAGAATGCAGTGATCTGCGTAGACAAGATGTACCATGACGTGGTAGCAGCTAAGGCCACAGACGTGTAGCTCCCGTCAAGGAATAATCAAAAGATTGAAGAAGGCTAGCCGAAGCACTGGCAAGGACTCCGAGAAGCGCACCTCTCCAGAGTGCGTTGCACCTGATGATGACCTTCCGGAGAGTTCCACTAGCAAGAAGACAAGGGTCACCTATCCTGAGACGAAGAAGGTCCCGGGAAGGGAGGACGACACTGGTGGTCCCGGAAAGCACGCTCATTTCCTTCCTGTGGGCGAATGTCGATGTGTTTGCCTGGCAACCATCTGGCATCCCCAGTGTTCCTAGGGAGGTAACTGAGCACCACCTTGATGTCTACCCGCATGCCCTACCTGTAAAGCAAAAGGTTAGGAAACAAGCCTTGGAGCGGCAACAATTCATTGCCGAGAAAATCAAGAAACTTGAAGCATCTAGTTTGGTCAGAGGAGTATTGCATCTGACTTGGCTAGCAAACCTGGTGGTGGTGCACAAGGCGAATGGGAAGTGGAGGCTTTGCATAGACTTCACCGATTTGAACAAGGCTTGCCCAAAGGACCCACTTCCCTTGCCGCGCATAGATCAGATTGTCGATTCCACCTCTGGGTGTGACTTGCTCTCCTTTTTGGATACCTACTCCGGATACCACCAGATATTCATGGCTAAGGAAGACGAAGAGAATACCTCATTCATAACTCCCTGCGGCACGTACTGTTTCGTGTGTATGCCCTTCGGGTTAAAGAGTGTTGGTTCAACCTTCGCCAAGGCGGCTCAGATTGGTTTTGAGCCTCAATTGCACACAAACGTGGAAGCTTACATGGATGATATTGTAGTCAAGACCAAAGACGAAGCAACTCTCATACAAGATTTGGAGGAAAGTTTCACAAACCTACGCAAGATCAACTTGAAGCTCAATCCCGAGAAGTGTGTATTTGGCATCCCATCCGGCAAGCTACTTGGGTTCTTTGTGTCCCAGCGAGGAATATAGGATAGTCCCGACAAGATCAGGGCGATCAAACAGATACAAGCACCCAAGACCATCAAGGATATCAGGCGTTTGACCGTATGTGTTGCCGCGCTGAGCAGGTTCATTTCCATGTTCGTCGAGCGCGCCTTGTCGTTCTTTAAGATCTTGAAGAACGCTGGCCCTATGAAGTGGACCCCAGAAGCAGATGCAGCATTGCAAGACCTGAAGAATTACCTTTCCTCTGCTCCCACTTTGGTTGCTCCTAAATTGCGAGAACCATTGCTGCTGTATTTAGCAGCAGCAAATACAGTGGTTAGTGCAGCGCTGGCGGATAAGAGGGATGTAGATGAAGGTTCAGTGGCTGTCGCTAGTGTTACCGGGAGCAATACGGAGGAATCCACAGCAGGACCCAATAATGATCAAGGGGAACCTCAACAAACAGGTGGCAATGAATCTAAGGAGGTGGCAAATAAGAAGATGGTGCAGCGACCTGTGTACTTTGTCGGTTCCTGGGAGCTAGATCGAGGTACTCTAGAGTACAAAAGTTGATCTTCGGCCTCATCATGGCCTCGAGGAAGTTGCGCCACTACTTCCAAGCCCACAAGACCACAATTGTTACCCGTTTCCTATTACAAGCATACTGAGGAACCCTGTTGGGGATATAACCCCAGGGTGAGACCCGCCCAGGTGGGGCCAGGTCATGCGGTTGGCGGCTTATGACAACTCCAAGAGTAAAACATAACCAGTGGGTCATCAAGGCCTAGAGCCAGGTGAGAGGATGTAACCCGGTGGAATTGGGCCGTCGGGAACGACTTGTTAGATAAGGCATATTTAGTTAGAGGTAAGGTCGGTTGTTAGACATAACCCGACAAGGACTCTTGTAAGCCCAAGGCCTTGATCCGTGTATATAAGGGCGGCTTACCTGGGCTGCTTAGGCCAAGAAACAACTGATCGAGCTAGGTCAAGCAAGATCGCTCCCTTGTAATCGATACACAATCAATACAACACAAAGCCAGACGTGGGCTTTACATCTTTCCGAGGGGCCGAACCTGGGTAAACCCTTATCTCTCGATTCCGATCAACCCCTACGAGTTCACCACCTTAGCGATGGCCTCGAACCTAAGTCCGTTGACCCTGACATCTGCCGTGACAAATCCACGACAGTTGGCGCCTACCGTGGGGCTTGCGCTCGGTGGTGTAAGGTTCTCGAAGGGATCTCTCCCAGGGATCGAGGGATATGATGTCAGCGGGATGACCAAGAGTCATCGCGGCAAGCTCTACATTAACGACGCCGATTGGGGCCCCGAGGCTGACTAAATCGAGTATGGGCACCGGGCCCCCTTCAGCGGAATTCACATCTCCATCGGCAATACCGACGGATCTGAGCCCGGGCCGAACATGTGCACCGACCTCGTCGAGCCGACCCGGCACGCGTCACCCGCCCGTGTTAACCCGGGCAGGAAACACGTCTTTATCGGCTTCACCCAAGGCATGGAGCTTGAAGGCTCCATGTCAGGGGAAGGAACTCTCCTCTGCTCAGAGGATGGCTCCTCGAGTGGAGAAACGGAATCGATCTATCAGCTTCACAATGACGAAATTGGGGGCTACATTGAGCATTACCCCAAGTCAGAATACCATGAGCCGAAGGAGTATGAGCCGCTGAACCGCGTTGTTGTCTTCATGGCAGGTTTAGGACGGCCCATAATAGCATAGCTGCTGGTGCGACCGGGCCTAGAGCGGACAGGCCGCCGGCTCAGGTTCTTCTGGATCTAATGAATGAGCTCGGACCCTGATGGAAACAGAGGTCACTATTGAAAACCAAGCGGCACGCAACACAGAGATCACAAGCTTGAAAGACCGGATGGCTGGAGTCCAACAGGAGATCAACGCGATGAAAGCTCAGATGGATGCTAACTCAGAGCACCTTAGGGCAGAGGCTTTTCGCTTAGAGCTAGAGCAGGAGTCTACGGCGGCAGTTCGCCGGATGAGGCATCAGTCGCATTTGCCGGATCAATACGAAGCCAGAAATGTTTTTAACACGCTAGGGATGGGACGGAACATGCCTTTGGCCGTAACCCAGATGGCGGAAGTACCTGGAAGTCGGGCGGTGGTTCAGCGTCAGTAGCCAGACCCGCCCCGCCATAACTAGGTCGCACCCCCGTATTTTCCGACGCTACCGGGTCATTGTTCTAACCCGTCTTGGTACAATCCCTATCCCCGATGAGGCACCTTTTGCAGAGGAAGTGCGGAACGCCATTGGGTACCTGCAAACAGTGGTGTCCCAGCAGGAGAAGTATACTTACAGCCGGAGTCACGTGCATTCAACCCCCATCCCAAGCCGCACCTATAGTCGGCGTTATGAGTCGCCGGCGGTTTCTAGTAGTGATCGACATCGAAACCCGCTGAGGGATGATCGGCCATCTCGTGATGCTCAGACGTTGGTGGATCGGGCAAGAGCCTAGCGAGAGGCAGCGGCTCTGGCAGCTACGACGGCTTATCAGGAACCCACAGTCGCGCCCTCCGTTTAAGTAGGAGTCAGCTTAACTTCTAGGGTTGTGGGACTGCCATGCTTAGCATCGGCTTTGCAAAACGAGCGCCTATTGAAAGACTTCAAAGGTCCTCACAAGGTTCCCAACTATACTGATGACCTGCCTCCAGAGGCTTGGATTGAAAGTTATGAATTAGCCATGGAGATGTTGGATGTTTGTGATGCAATGTGTGCTAAATATTTCATCATGATGCTAGAGGGGCCAACTCATATGTGGTTGAAAGGATTGCTGCCCAACACCATTAACACCTGGGCTGAGTTAAAGGCGAGGTTCACCAAAAATTTCTAGGGAACGTGCAAGCAGCCTATGACGATTGTGGATTTGGTTCATTGCGTTCAGCGTGAGGATGAGTCGGCTCACCATTGGATCTGGCGGGTCTTGACCATCATCCACTCTTCTGGTAATATCACGGCGTCTCAAGCGGTTCTAATCCTAGAGAATAGTTGCCACTTCGCGCCTTTGAAGCAGAAGCTTGGCCAGCTCAAGCGCACATGTCAAGACATGGGGGAACTCATGACGGCTCTCACCAAGTATGCAGACTCTAACAACATGAAGTACCCTGGCTCCGATGATGAGAAATCGGCCAAGGGCAAGAATAACAACAATGGAAAGGGTCAGTTACAGAACAGGGGAGGAAACAACAATAATGGCAATGGCGGAAAGCGGAAGAACCAGGACTGTGGGTCAGAGTTAGTGGCCAATGCTAATACTGGGAATAACCGCGGCAAGGGTAATGGCAAGCCACCGTTTAAATGCAAGACGCCCGACTCGGAGGAAATGCTGAATGATCCCTACCCAAAACACAGCCGTCCGAATCAGCTGTCAGGTCATGCTTGGAAGGATTGTTGGATCTGCGAGAGTATCAAAATTATGGCAGAAACCAGTGTCCAGGCAGTGGCGATGGACCGTCCAGTGGGTCAGGTCCTTCGGCATCTGGTTTCGGTCTGGGCGGCTCAGGCTCAGGTCATGAGGGCAAGGGAAAGCATGGAGGGAATAATCAACAATCTGACGTTGGAGGTCAGCAGCAAAATAACCACTCCGGGTATCAGAGTAATCCCAAGCAGCTTAACTTCGGGCAGTACCACGTCTTTACAACCAGCCTTGACAAGCGAGACCAGAAGTTATGCAAACGGGTGGTTAATGCTGCTATGCCAGCTCTTCCGCAGTATTTAAAGTGGTCTGAGTATGATATAACTTGGACCAGGGAGGATCGCCCGCCGCGTGTGGATAACCCAGAGCAATTAGCTCTGGTAGTCGCCCCACAACTGGGAGGATATGTGTTCACCAAGGTTCTCATGGATGGAGGCAGCAACATCAACATTCTGTATTATGACACTTTCCACCGGATGAATTTGCTTGACAAAGATCTCAAGCCTTCTTAAACAGTTTTTCATGGCGTGGTGCCTGGGAAGTCAGCTTATCTAGTGGGAAAGACTTTGTTGAAAGTCGCCTTTGGTAATGAATTCAATTACAGGGTGGAGTCTCTGTGGTTTGAAGTGGTCAAGATTAAGAGACCATATCATGCTCTGTTCGGACGATCGGCTTATGCCAAATTCATGGCTAGGCCTTGCTACGTTTACTTGCAGCTCAAGATGCCCGAGTTAAATGGGACGATCACCGTACATGGAGAACGGAAGACGGCAGCTGAGTGTGAGGAAGGGGATGCAGCCTATGCAGAATCAAGTTGTGCGGAGGCAGAGCTCAAGTTTTATAAAGAGAATGTCGAGCCTGCGGACATGACCCCGCTAAAAAATCCTAATATAGAATCAGAGCTGCCGCTCAAGTTTGTGGCAAGTGATACCATGTTGATAGACTTCACGCCTGGTGACTCATCACAGCAATTCACTATTGGGGCCAATATGGATCCCAAATAGGAAAGCGCGCTCATCGAGTTCATCCGTGAGAATCGGGACATCTTTGCATGGAAGATTTCTGACATGCCAGGTGTACCTCGAGAACTCGCTAAGCACCACATTAATGTTGATCCCAATTTTAAGCTAGTCAAGCAGTTCCTGTGCCGATTCAATGAGGAGAGGCAGAAAGCAATTGGCGAAGAGGTGGCCCGACTCTTGGTAGTAGGTTCATCGTTGAAGTTTTTTACCCGGAGTGGCTCGCTAACCTGGTGCTAGTTCTCAAGAAGAATGACACATGACAGATGTGTGTGGATTACACGGATCTTAACAAGGCGTGTCCAGTTGACTCGTTCGCTCTCCCCCATATTGATCAAACCATTGACGTGACGGGGGGGTTGCGAGAGTCTGTGTTTGATGCTTATTCAGGTTATCATCAGATCAAGGTGGCAATTAAAGATCAAGATAAGATGGCCTTCATTACGCCTTTTGGTGCTTTCTGCTATGTGTTTATGCCTTTTGGGCTCAAGAGTGCCCAGGCGACTTACCAGCGTTGTGTGCAGAACTGTCTTCATGGTCAGATTGGGCGCAATGTTCATGCTTACGTGGATGATATTGTGGTGAAGTCAAGGAAGAGGGAGACACTGTTGGATGATTTGAACGAAGCCTTTAACAATTTGCGGGTCTACAAGATGATGCTTAACCCGGCAAAGTGTGTTTTAGGTGTACCTGTAGGCAAGCTCTTGGGATTCTTAGTCTCTGAGCATGGCAGAAGCTAACCCAGACAAGATAAAGGCTATTACTTCCTTGTCTAAACCATTGTGCGTCAATGATGTTCAACGCCTGGCGGGTCGTATTGCTGCATTAAGCCGGTTCATAAGCCGCCTGGGCGAGAAAGCTATTCCTTTGTATCAGATGATGGAAAAGACGGATGGCTTTTTCTATAGCAAGGTTGTGGACAAGGCGATTGAGGCATTCAAGAAGCAGTTAGCTGAGCCGCCAGTCTTGGCTGCTCCGGCTGAGAAGGAACCTTTGCTCTTGTACGTGGCGGCTAACAACAGGGCAGTCAGCGTCGCGATTGTTGTGGAGCGTAAGGAGGCAGGGAAAGAGTATCTCGTCCAGAGGCCGGCTTACTATGTTAGCGAGGTGAATCCAAGCAAAGGTACCCGCATTGGTAGAAACTGGTCTATAGGGTATTCATGGCAAATCGCAAGTTGAAGCATTACTTCCTTGGGCATCCGATCACAGTGGTTAGCTTTGCTCCATTGGGAGATATTATCCAAAATACAGAAGCTACTGACAGGATTGCTAAGTGGGCGCTTGAGCTTGGGCCCTTAAATTTGAAATATACGCCTCGTACGGCTGTCAAGTCTCAAGCCATGGTGGACTTCATAAATGATTGGACAGAAAGTCAATCGTCTGAGGAGAAGCCAGACAACACGTACTGTATGATTCACTTTGATGGATCCAGGCAATTGGAAGGCTCAGGCGCTGGAGTTGTGTTAACCTCCCACGAGGTGACAAATTCTGTTATGTTTTGAGGCTAATGTTTCCTGGTACTAACAATCCAGCAGAGTATGAGGCTTTGCTTCATGGGCTCCGGGTGGCCAAGGAGATGAACTTGAGCCAGGTCAGATGTCTTGGTGACTCAGACTTGGTGGCTCAACAAGTCGCTAGCACATGGGACTCAAGGGACCCTCATATGGCATCTTACCGCCACGTTGTTGATGTTATTGTTGGTCACTTCAAGGGTTATCAGGTGGATCACATTGATCGGCGCAAGAATGAGGCGGTTGATGCATTATCCAGGCTAGGGTCTTAGTGTAAGCTGGTGCCGCCTAATGTGTTCCTGGATGTATTGCATCACCCATCAGTCAAGTTACCATCGAAGGAGGATTTGGCTATACCTGACCCGGAGGAACAACTGGTGGCGGCTCTCCGTGCGATCCTTGATTGGACACTTCCTTACTTTGCATACTTAACACGTGGCGAGTTACCCCAAGATGAGACCCTGGCACGACAGATCACAAGGTGATTTAAATCTATGATTATCAAGGATGGCGAGTTGCATCAGCGCAATGTGACTAGTGTTTTTCAGTGATGTGTCTCTCCTGATGAGGGCCATGAAATCTTGTAAGAAATTCATGCTGGCGACTGTGGTCATCACGCTGGGTCAAAATCATTGGTGGCCAAGGCTTTACGCCACGGTTTTTACTGGTTGACGGCTTGTAAGGACGTAGAGGATTTGGTCAGTAAGTGTGATGGGTGTCAGAAGTTTGGGCGTCGTGCCCACGTGTCGGCTCAAGAGCTATGAATTATTCCAATCATCTAGCCATTTGCGGTCTGGGGGCTCAATATGGTAGGGCCTTTCAAGAGGTCTAAGGATAAGAAGACCCAACTCTTGGTGGCGGTTGACAAGTTTACTAAGTGGATTGAGGCTGAGTCGGTTAGCAAGTGTGATGCTGCAACAACAGTTCAGATTGTCAAAAAGCTGATTTTTCGCTTTGGTTATCCACATAGTATCACCACTGATAGTGGCACCAACCTATCCAAGGGGGCTATGAAGGATTTCTGTGATGAGGAGCATATTCGACTTGATGTGTCTTTAGTAGTTCACCCACAATCTAATGGTCAAGCTGAGCGTGCTAACCAGGAAATTTTTGAGAGGTATCAAGCCCCGGCTCATGGTTCTTTGGAGCACATGTGGGGTTGTTGGGTGGAAGAGTTCCCGTTTGTTCTATGGAGCATAAGAACCACCCCCAATAGGTCTACGGGATTTACGCCTTTCTTCATGGTTTATGGCACACAAGCGGTTCTCCCCAGTGATATTCGTCATAACTCGCCCAGAGTGGCGGCTTATGTGGAAACCGACAATGAGGTGGCGCGTCAGGATGCTTTCGATGCCTTAGATGAAGAACGGGATCTTGCAGCCGCTCGTTAGGCGATTTATCAGCAAGACCTGCGTCACTATCATAGCCACTCAATCAAGACACAGACGTTCCTAGAAGGCGACTTAGTACTCCGTTTGATTCAAGACCAGTCAGATATGCACAAGTTATCACCTCCCTGGGAAGGACCATTCGTGATCAGCAGGAATCTCAAGAACGGATCCTATTATCTCATGGACATACGGGAGTGTGACAAGTCTCGAACTTCTGGGAAGGAGACCAAGAGGCCATGGAATATTGCTCACCTTTGGCTGTATTATAATTAATCCGCCAGTCGGCTCTTATCAATGTACATATCTCTATCATTGTACAAACCATCTTTTATGATATAATAAAGTGGGCATCCCCATGATTAGGGCCTCTGCCGTGTTCTTCACACTGAGTGTCATACAAAGGAGTTGATCCTTCATCAGGTCACTTGGGAGACTTTTAAACCCCCTGGCCAGGCTTTCTATGCCATCACGAGTCGATCCTTAACCTGGTACTATAAGGAGGGCCTTTAAACCCTCTTGGCCCGATTTAAAACAAAAAAGGAGTTGATCCTTTAAAATTGCTCACTTGGGGGGGGGGGGCTTTCGGCCCTATGGGTTAAGCTTATTACCTCCTCTTGACCCGGTTTTTCGCCATCTCCGAGTTATACCTGCCTGGTTGCAATTTGCTACTCCACTAGGTGACCCAACGAACTCTTGACAGTTAATCTTGATAAGAGACCCTAAACTTTTTCTAAATTTAATCTCGTGCAAATACATTGCACTTGTCAAGATTTAAATGGCGGCTTTTGTCACGAGAGAGCCGGCTTACAGTGAGCGAGGACAAACTCGTCTTGTCTACAGTATCCCCTCCGCTATGTGGCCTGTTCGTACTCTTAGCAATGTCAATATTTTAAAGACCCTGAACTTGCTAAGGTTTAAATGACAGATTTATGTCATGTGAGGCCCAGTTTACAAGTTTTCAGGCTTTACGCCTCGTTTCTTCGGAAACAAAAATATTTTCATAAAAAAAAGTGGAACAAGAGTTGTCTTATCCTATCGTGCCTTTAAAGCCGCCTTATAGGATGAGGCGTAGAACTATTCATTCTTACAGGTACTCTCATGATAAGGTTCTAAGTCTTGGGAAATTTCCGTCTTGGCCCATGGAGTATAAGCCGCCCGGCGGGTTAAAACAACTAAAATGCTCCTACATCAACAGTTGAGTTTGCTGAGTCGCCAATGGAGCTTTCAAGCATAGACATAAAAGGTGCAAGACCATGCAATAAAGAGTTTTCTACAACTATTACAAGGTTAGCCAAAAGCCCCAAGCAGTGAAGACTAAGTTTTTTCAACAAATTTTGAACCCGATGGAGTAAACAAGGCCGGGTTACATTATGCAAGTTTGGCTTTAGCTCGCCGTCGGGTCATCCTGCGTCGGGTCTTCGGTTTCTTCGATCTGAAGGTTGTCCACATCCCAGTTGCAGTTTAATAAAGCTTCAAACTGAGACTTGTCAAAAAGGGGAGACGGGTCAATTTCAGGAGTGAAGAGTGGCTTACGGCGTGGAAGAATTAAGTCCCTGGCTTCAAAGGTAGGGCAGCATATCTGTTTGCTATCTGCGCCATAAGCCTCCTGGTAGGAGGTCAGGTCGATTTCGTTGACAAGGGTTGATGCAAGCACTCAGGAGGCTTTCGTGTAGTTGGCATAGTCAATTTTAGTGAAGTCAGACCCATCGTCCTTCTTGGACGGGAAGCCATCCATCATTTCTTTGGGGGTCAGCTCAGGGGCAAAGGCCAGAGACCAGCTTAGGGCAGCCATCGCCCCCTTCCTCGGGGCTGATTGCCTTAGATCTTCAATCTGTTTGGGCAGAGTAGACCAGACCTCTATTGCCCCCTTCATGAATTTGGGGACGCCTTATTCGGTCATCAGGGTTTTGATGGTGCAGAGGGCCCCACTATACAGTTGTTCTGTCAAGGTGTATATTACCTTCAGCTTCAACAAACTGTCAGAAGATAGTTGGCAGCTCATCTGGCCTGCTAAGAAATTCAAAGATTATAAGCTGCCTGAAAGGTTTTTGCAGCAGGGCAAGGAAATTTTCTAAGTCTTAAGTACTTACCAAAGATAGCAGCAGCCATCTTAGATATATGGCGCTTGAGGGTTGTCAGTTCTTCTGATACAAGCTTGAGTTGATCATCAGCATCATCTGCGCGCTTTGCCAGGGCGGCTTGTTCAGACTCAGCAGTCTTTTTGAAGATAGCAAAGTCAGTTGGGGTCTTCTCAAGTGTTTCAACGGCAACTCGTAATTTTTCTTCCACCATAGCTCGGGCGTTTTGATGGGAGGCAATGTTTTCCCTTAAACCGGCCAGATCAGACTCGGCCATGTCCAAAGCTTCCTGCATCATATAAGTAAAGTTCATGCAATTTAAGTTGCCAAGATGAAGTAGTAGTGAACCAAAGTGGTGAAGCTATTATGATGCAAGTCCCAAGCAGATTGCAAGCAATATACTTGACACTTGGGGGCTAATGTATGTGTTTTCTCTCAAAGTCTACAATGAAGTTTCGGCTCATCTTCGTAAAGTTAAGCCGGTACTTCGGGGATACACATGGCGCTTTGAGGTAATGAAGTACCAATTCATCTTACTACAAGTTAAGCGGGTACTTGGGGGCTACACCCGGCGAGTGTTCTCAAACATTGAAATTCCGATTCATCATTATCATAATGACCCAGACTTGTGGGCTACTTTTGGATTTCAATTTCAAGTAAGTACAGGCTAAGTTATTTGCAGTATGAGAATTTAGGAAGACCTGGTCTACTATTTGCAATATTATACCATCTCTTGGGGGCTACGTAAGGGTATAAGGAAAATCAAGAGAAGAAGGTTACCTCATATTTTTTCTTCATTAGTCCGACAAGCTTGGACTCCATATTGCGACTAGGAGAAAGGCGGTTCTAATAGCCAACATGCAAGTCATCCGCAGTCATTTTCTCTAACACAGGGAATTCAAAATCAAGCTTCTCTGGTGAGAATGTTTCAGTCTTGCCGGTTTGTTTTGTTAACACATTAGGAGCAGGGGATTGATAACCCGTCCTAGTAATGACAACTTCTAGATGAGTCGTGTCTTCGGCGGCTGTCGAAGTGCCAGACGGCTTAGGATCAGCCACTAGAGCACTCTCGGGAGTGGCCATGTTAGGATCCGCCAGCTCAGAGGGCTGAGGAGTGTTTTCAGGTGCATCCTTCCTGTCATCAGAAGGCTCACTATGAGCTGTAGGGGAGTCCGGCTTAGCATTCTCCGGTTCTTGGACAGTAGGAGTGACGGTAGACCCGCCTGCCTTCCTTCGTTTGGCTTGAGCCCTAAAAGCAAAAAAGAATCATTCCACAGCACATGGACAATGATGACAATGTGTACTCTGAAAGGTAAAGATACATACTCTGGATTGATTTTCAGAGGAGGAAACTTGGATGCAGTTGAGTCGCCAGATGAAGGGGGCGACTCCTGAGAAGTGAAAAGTCAGTAAAAAACATAGTATGGTTATATGGCATAAATATCATGCGGCTGTTGAAATTGGTTAAAATAATACCTTGGCACATCGTTTCCGGGGAGCCGGAGAGTTCGGTAAGCCGGCCATGAGATCTTCAGAACCGCTGCTCTGGGTCTGACGTCGGGAATCTTGTTGTTGCTTTTTCAAACGAAATTCAGGATCTAAGTAAGCAAGATTATGTGAAAATGGAACTTGTCGGATGACCCGTCGTATTTTCTCTCGCAGTAAGACCTTTGAGTCGGAGGAAATGTAAGTTACCTCAGGGGCGTCGACGTGGCTTAACTCCGCTTCCCCCTGTGTATAATTATCGTCAATAAGTTGCATAAAGAGATGGACAAGGGAATCAAGTTCTACCTCTGAATCGTCAAGTTCAAGTAGTTCCTAAGCAGAAGTTTTCTTCTTATGACTACGGGCTTTACCCGCCTGAGACTTCTTCTTCAAGGGAGGAATATATTTCTTCTTCCAGAAGTTAGAGCCGGCATGTGCGTAAGCCACCGAAGGGTTAAAGGAGTAAGGCAAAAGGTCAAGACGAGAACAAGCAGTTTTATGAAAAAGGTTTTCTTACATCTGGAGCAGGGTTCTTGACGCATAAAGGCTTCAACCTAGTTTTGTTGCAAACTACCTGGGTTTTGCCAAGAAGTGACTTGACGGCAGTGTTAATGTATTGTTCCGCTAGGGGAGTGGAGTTGAAGCATAGAGGATCATCCCTTTCACTCGTATATTCACACATAAGCCGATCGCGCTGGCTTAGTGGAAAGACTTTCCATGAAACCCAGCAACAGGTTAGGTCAACACCAGTTAAGCTATTCGCCAGAAGGTCCTTGATCTTTGCAGAAGCTGGAGCATATTTCACTCGTTCTGCGGCGGACATCCGGTCCGGAAGCTCGGTGGAAGTGCAGAGTTGGGTAGGTCGATAACCCAGCAACAGATTCTCCTCTTTGGGTGAGGTGTCTTGGCAATAAACCAAATTTTATTCCAGTCCTTGGGGTGGCTTGGCAAGAGGGTAGCTGGATAGGGCAGATCTCTCCGTCTCTGGATAGAGACGCCGCCTAGTTCTAAACTTGGTCCAGCCGCCACTTTATTTTGGCGGTTGACATAAAAGAAATCATGGAAGAGGTCGACAAACGGCTCTTCTGGTAGATATACTTCACATAGGACTTGAAACTGGCACATATTGGTTACAGAGTTTGGGGCTATGTCCTGAGGTTAAAGTTTGAAGAAGTGAAGAACGTCTCGGAAGAATTTTGACTCGAGCGGGCAGAAACAATGGAGGAGGTGATCAGTGAATATGACAATTTCCCCTTCCTTCGGGGTAGGCCTGATTTTTGACCCTGGAACCCGCCAATGAATGACATCCTGAGCCGGCAATGAACCAATTTCTACGAAGTCAAGCAAAAGCTATTTTGTGACCCTAGAGCCAGCCCAGTCGCAGGATGAGGGTGCTCTTGACATAGTGGTTGGGCAAAGTATGAGAAAGTGCAAGATATAGCGGATTATAAACGCCAATGAATCAAGATGGCTATGGTTAACGAAATGGTGAGGTGCTAAGCCACGAGCACATTTTATCAGAGAGTCGGCAACTCGATGGCGGGTTAAGCGGGCAAGACAGTACTAGAAATACTAGAAAGTACAAGCAAACAGTTTCCACAACTACAGCCATGGATTTCAGATCTATGGGCAAAGGAAAATAAAAAATATTCTAGCCCTAAAAAACCTGGCGGAAGAACATATGGCCAGTACTTGAATTATTTCAGGGCTACAGATGTACAAACAAGTGCGGCCAAGTGCGGAGTAAACAACCACGGGATTTCGGCGATGTTGCGAGGTTATACAGGGAAGGTCTTCAAATAGTCGATGGCGGACGCTCCCGTGAAAATGAAGAACACTCACGAACTCCATAGATGCAAGAAACCCTTAATGCAGATGTGATAAGGGATAAAGTTCAAACCTGGAGAGTACGGTGGATGCACGGAGACTCTGGATCGTTTTCAGGTTGATGCAGCGGCCAGTGCTTGTGAAGATGGCGAGGACCGGGTGGCGCAGCTGGCTTCGGCAGTGCGGGCGTCCGGAGGAAGAAGAAGAAGAAGATGGCGGTGGAGGGAAAGTGAACGTGATAACCCCCGCGCCTATTTATAAGGGCATAATGGTCTCCCGAATGGTCCGATGCGGGAATCGAGGGAGCATGATGATGATTATACTAAGAAAACACCCCGATTTTCGGGCTGGTTTTATTAATAACGAAAGATCTGCTCTGACGTCAGAGGAATCTTTTTTTGTTTTACCAATGATGTCACAGCAGGTCATGAGAGCTTGTCAGGTGCAAGGGTTGCCCATTCTTCGACGGGTTATGAAGACTTCAAGAGAAGGCAAGACTCGCCAACCAGAAGATTTGAAGATTGACATGAACTGGTTCAAGTTAATCTGGGGCCTAATGTTGGGGATATAACCCCAGGGTGAGACCCGCCTAGGTGGGGCCCGGGTCATGCGGTTGGCGGCTTACGAGAAATCCAAGGGTAAAACATAACCAGCGGGCCGTGAAGGCCTAGATCCAGGTGTAAGGATGTAACCCGGTGGACTTGGGATGCCGGGAGTGACTTGTTAGATAAGGCATATTTAGTTAGAGGCAAGGTTGGTTGTCAGACATAACCCAACCCGAACTCTTGTAAGCCCAGGGCCTAGACCCGTGTATATAAGGGCGGCTTACGTGGGCGGCTTAAGCCACGAAACAACTGATCCAGAGCTAGGTCAAGCGAGATCGCTCCCTTGTAATCGATACACAACCAATACAACACAAAGCAGGATGTAGGCTTTACCTCTTTCCGAGGGGCCGAACCTGGTAAACCCTTATCTCTCGATTCCGATCAACCCCTACGAGTTCACCACCTTAGCGATGGCCTCGAACCTAAGCCCGTTGACCCGGACATCTGCCATGACAAATCCACGACAAACCCCAAGGCCACTAGCAGGATAGTTGAGTGGGCCTAGAATTGTCAAGTTTTGGATTGAAGTATGAGAGCACTTCCACTATTCGAAGTAGAGCCTTGGCAGAGTTTATTGCAGAATGGACACCCTCACCCGATGATGAGATCCCAGAGACAGTCCTCCCGGCAATGAAGCACCCAAAGACTAGATCATGTACTCTGATGGTGCTTTTTCACTTCAGGGTGCTGGAGCAAGCGTGCTCCGTGTTGCCCCCACCGGAGAGCACCTCAAGTACATGGTCCAAATGCACTTTCCCCAGGAGGAAGCCACCAACTATACCGCTGAGTATGAGAAACTCCTCACTGGACTTAGAATCGCGGTAGAGTTGGGGTTCAAGAAACTAGTTGTCTGAGGAGACTCTCAACTTGTGGTGAAACAAGTCAACAAGGATTACCAGAGCCCGCTGATGGAAGCATGCTACCTCTTGAGCTTGCGTTGGTTTTCCCTTGAAGAGGAAAGGGTGATGTAGCGAAGTAGATAAGTATTTCCCTCAGTTGTTGAGAACCAAGGTATCAATCCAGTAGGAAGAACAAGCAAGTCACCAGTGGATGCACCTACACAAACAATCAAACTCTTGCACCCAACGCTATAAAGGGGTTGTCAATCCGTTCACAGTTATTTGCAAGGATTAGATCCGATAGATATAGATGTAAACAAGAACGGAAAGTAAAAGGTAAATAAATTGCAGCAAAGTATTTTTGGTATTTTTGTTTTATAGATCTGAAAGTATATTGTGGAAAGTAGACCCAGGGGCCATAGATTTCACTAGAGGCTTCTCTCTCGAAGGAAAATATCATGGTGGGTAAACAAATTACTGTTAAGCAATTGATAGAAAAGCGAATAATCTTGTAGTTATCCAAGGCAATGATCATGCATATAGGCATCACGTCCATATCAAGTAGACCTAAACAATTCTGCATCTACTACTATTACTCCACACATCGACCGACTCTTGCCTGCATCTAGAGTATTAAGTTCATGAAGAACAGGGTAACACATTAGGAAAGATGACATGATGTAGAGGTATAAAATCAAGCAATATGATGAAAACCCCATCTTGTTACCCTTGATGGCAACAATATAATACATATCTCGCTACCCCTACTATGTCACTGGGTGAGGACTTAGGGAATCCTGGATTAGGGGGTCCTCGGATAGCCGACATGTTACTTATGGGCCGGACTGTATGGGCCGCAAGGGGGACATTGGGTGAGTAGGGTCACCATCGCTAGGATGGAAGCCCCGAGAAGTCATGACGTATTCTCCAAGTTGTCAAGCGTAGATAGGCATGTTTAACTCTTCAACATGTAACCGACCATATGTAAACCCTAGACACCCTCGGCGTCCATATAAGCCGGAGGGTTTAGGGTGTAGAGACATAACAACTCATCTAGGGTTAGCTATTCGATCTCGAGGTAGATCAACTTTGTAACCCCCCATATCATCAATACATCCAAGCAGGACGTAGGGTATTACCTCCATAGGAGGGCCCGAACCTGGTTAAGTCGTGTTCCCTTCGTCTCTTGTTACAATCGATTCTAGTCTCACAGTTCGGGACCCCCTATCCGACATCCGCCAGTTTTGACACCGACATTGGTGCTTCCATTGAGACTTCCTCTATGAGCGCCTAAGGTATCGATGCCTCACCTCGTCGCGAGCAACCACATCTGCATCCAGGGGATTCTCTCCCCCGAGGAGAATCTTGTGGACGGCGACACCTTATCGCACGCTAACCCGATCAGCCACCCTGGCCAGATCGGGAGCTCCCCCCCCCCCCGATCAGAGGATCAAGTTTAGAACCTTAGAGTTCGTCGCTGATTCATGGGGAATACTTTCTCTAATGGAACCCCCGATCCTTGAGGATAAGCCTGCAAGTTCGGACGCCTTGAATCTGAAGACATCAGGCCTCGCGGCTAAATGGAACATGGATTTGCTTTGGTGTGGCTCCGAAACCGTCACACCGATCATTGAATCCAATCGCCATGATGACACGCATCCCACCATCGCCTTGTTCTTAAATGAGTTGTTCGATCGAATCGAGGCCATGCGGGTATCGGATGACCAGGTTCCGGTCTATGATCGGCTTGGGATCAGACTCGATGAAAGGGATATTCATGTTCCTCTGGTCACTCACCTTGTCGCTATCATCGAGTTCCCGACCAAGGATTCATCCCGACCGCCGGAACTAAAAACATTCTACACCCCGGTCTGTGATCATTGAGACTTCAGCAGTGAACCAGAGGCCGGAAACCAACCTAGAGCCGGATCATCATCGATCTAGGATCTATTGCACGATCCGGAATCAATAATTTCGAGCACTCAATGTGACGTGGGATCGAATACTTCCCCACCCACCACCCAAGATGATCATCCCGGGATCGCACCAAAGCCTGCATCCTCGGACTTTTGGGATATTAAGCAACTACAAGGGGAATCATTCCATCACTTTTGGGAAGACTCCTACTCGGTAGAAGCAGAGAAAAAGGTCTTAGTGACCAAGATATAATGGCAACTTTCGTTTGCAATTGCCATGATGATGGGATTCTTAACACCCTGGCTCGCAGACACATTCGTGACTTCTCAGAGATATCCGATTTGGTACAAAAATACTATGACATGGAAAGTGCTTGGCAATCTGAATGGTTGTTTTCGAAACCAACTTTCCTCAAGCAGCCTAGTGGAGATCAGAAAAAGAGGATACCTCCAAAGCGGCCAGCCAGATACGAACCCGCCGAAAAAAGAAACAGTCCTCCTTCATGGGACGACACTGTCCTTGATGGACTACTGGATAAACCTTGCCCTATACATTACGTGTTGTTAAACACAAGCCCGACTCATAGCCTTAGAGCTTGTTGGGTCATCAGGCAAGTGAAAAAAGTGGCGAGGCCATCCTTGAAAAACCTCTGATGAATGGGCACTCCTCATCATCATCCGAATACAAAGCTGAAGTCCTGACAGTCTATGAAATGTTCCCCTCAAGGAACAGGAGAAAGAGGGCTCTTAGAGAGCTCAAACAGGTCTACCGTGTAGCAGCAACTAGTGCATGGGCAGACATACTGATTACCTTCGAATATACTGACCAGCCGGCCATTCTTTCCTGATACTCACCCGCCGCACTAGTCCCAAACCCCATTATCGATGGATACAGGCTACATAAGGTGCTAATGGACGGCGGCAGTGGTTTAAACCTAATATATGAAGGCACCTTGGAAAAAATACAGTTCGACCGATCTCGCATCGAACATAGCAATACAACTTTCTGAGGAATCATTCTAGGGAAAGAGGTGCGTTGTTCCGGACGTATCATCCTGGACGTAGTGTTCGGCACGCTCGAAAACTACCGATCCGAAGAACTTCTCTTCCACATCGTACCCTTCCCAAGCAGCTATCACGCCCTATTGGGACGTGACGCCTTTGCAAAGTTCTAGGCCATACCCCATTATGGGTATATGAAACTTAAAATGCCAAGGCCAAATGGAGTGATCACGACGTATAGTGATCTGAACATAGCCCTTCGGGCCAAAAACAAAATGGCAACACTCTCCCTCGAGGCATTAGCCGAGACTTTTGCTGCCGAAGAACTGACCGTGCTATGGTCAATAGTCAACTAGGATGACGTGATCCTTAGCAAAAGGCCCAAGTCCACATCCTTCAAACCCGCAGAGGAAATCATCAAGTTTCAAGTACATACGACGGACCCCAATAAGACAGCATCCATCGGAGCCCAGCTCGATCCCCTTGTGCATGTGGCACTACGGAATTTTCTTTGAGAAAACTGGGACATTTTTGCCTGGCATCCTTCTGATATGTCCGGAATCCCATGACGGCTTGCCAAACACATTCTAAACATTATTGCAGGCTTTAAGCCCGTTAAACAGACTCTGCGTCGCTTCTCCGAACCCAAACGGCAAGCTATGGGTGAAGAATTGGCTAAAGTGCTAGAGGCCAGTTGCATTCGTGAGATCACGCACCCTGAATGGTTGGCAAACCTGGTGATAGTACGAAAGAAGGACAAGTCTTGGCGGCTGTGAGTCGACTTCAAGGACCTCAACAAAGCCTGCCCTAAGGACCCTTTCCCCTTACCACATATAGACCATATCATTGATGCCACAACTAGACACGATGCATTGTGTTTCCTCGATGCTTACTTATGATACTATCAGATTAAAATGAAGGAATCCGACCAAGAGGCAACCACATTCATCACCCCCTACAGGTCTTTCTGCTTCAACACGATGCCTTTCGGGCTAAAAACGCTGGGGCTACATACCAACGCATCATCCAGATGTGTCTCGCGACACGGGTCAGTAAGACAGTTGAGGCGTACATGGACGACATGGTAATCGAAACCAACCACGTCAGCAAATTGATCTACGAATTACGGCAAACCTTTGCCAGTCTACGTGAGTATGACATACGACTTAATCCGGAAAAATGTGTATTCGGAGTTCCTTCTGGTAAGTTGCTTGGATTCATCGTCTCCCATAGAGGAATAGAGGTGAATCCAGCTAAGATCTGTGCCTTATCGGAACTTGCAATTCCCATAGAGCTTAAACATGTCCAAAGATTAGTTGGGTGTGTAGCAGCGTTAAGACGCTTTATCTCCCGCCTTGGACAGAAAGTTTTGCTGCTCTATAAACTGCTGAAACAGACCAACAAATTCGACTGGACTGACGAAGCAGCTGCTACGCTAGAAAAAATAAAAACACTACTAGCAACCAATCACATACTCACAGCACAAGGCGCGGGTGAGCCCATGTTGTTATACATATCGGCCACCACTCAAGTTGTCAGTGCGGTGCTCGTTGTTGAACGAGACGAGGAGGGATACAAATTCTGGACTCAGAAGCCGGTCTATTATGTGTCAGAAGTGCTAACGCGGTGCAAGTCCAGATATCCACACTACCAACAGATAGCCTACATAGTGTTTATGGCATCAAGGAAACTCCGACACTACTTCCAAGAGTGTGCGGTAACAGTGGCATCCGAAGTCCCCCTGAATGATATAATCAACAACAGGGACACCACTGGCCGCATAGCCAAGTGGGCCATTGAGCTCCTTCCCTTTGAAATAATCTATAAGCCACGCCGTGCTATAAAATCTCAGGTATTGGCAGACTTCCTGGCTGAATGGACAGAGGACAAACTCCCCAAGGATAACAGTGCATACTCCCATTGCACAATGTACTTCGATGGGTCCAAAACTTTATCCGGACTGGGGGCTGGGGTTATCCTCACATCCCCCACAGGCGAAAACGTGTGATACATGTTGCAAATAATGTATGCCGACACCAACAATGCAGCCGAATACGAAGCTCTCTTTCATGGTCTTCGGATGGCAGTATCAATTGGCATACAATGGCTAGAGGTACAGGGAGACTCTAACTTGGCCTTCTCCCAAATCAATGGCGAATTCGACACCAAAAATCCGATGATGGCGGCATACAAAAATGCCGTCCTAAAGATATCTGCTCGGTTCGAGGGGTTGGAATTTCATCACGTCGCTCGCGACAACAACCAAGCCACCGACATACTGGCCCATATGGGAGCCAAGCGTGACCCTGTCTCGAGAAACACCTTTTTGGAACGACTCTTTAAACCATCTGTACTATGGTAGGACGAGGACAAGGGCGCCAGTCCGGATATGGCGGACGAGGTTGTCCCCCCTGAAAACGAACCAGACAATCACATCATCGGCGGCTCCTTAATGAGTGAAACGCCTTCGGCTGACAAGGTCATGATAGTAATCGCGCCATGGACAGAGCCCTTCCTCCCCTACCTTCTTTGCAAGGAACTCCCCGACAATCAGACAGTGGCACGACGCATAGTTCGGCGATCCAAGGCCTACAAAGTACATGAGGGCAAGTTATACAAGAAAAGCAAAACCGGAATATTATAGTTGTGTATATCCGAGGAAGAAGGACGGGAGCTCCTCGCCGAAGTTCTTGCAGGCATGGGCGGCCATCACGCCGCGGCAAGAGCCTTAGTTAGCAAGGCCTTCCAACCTGGTTTCTTCTGGCCCATAGCTCGGACGGAGGCCCAGTCGCTTGTCAAACATTGTGTGGGGTGTCAACTCTTTGCAAATCAAAGTCACATGCTCCCAACAGCTCTTTGTACTACTCCGATCACTTGGACTTTTGTGGTCTGGGGCTAGACATGGTCGGACCCCTTAAAGGGGGGCAAGAAAAATAAATACCTACTGGTCATGGTTGATAAATTCACCAAGTGGATAGAGGCAAAGCCCGTCAAATCGGCCAAGTCTGGACCAGTTATCAACTTCATATCCGGCATGGTACACCATTACAGTGTCCCGCACAGCATAATAACAGATAATGGATCCAACTTCACGGCCCAAGAGGTTAAGGACTGGTGTGCAAAAATGGGCATAAAGCTCGATTACGTGTTAGTCTATCATCTGCAGACCAACTAACAAGCCGAACGAGCGAACGGCCTCATTATGAGCGGCATTAAGCCACGTTTGGTCTGATATCTTCATGAGTCCGACTGTCATTGGGTGGAGGATCTCAACTCCGTTTTGTGAGGCCTGCACACTACCCCGAATAGATCAACGGGTTACACACTGTTCTTCATGGTCTATGGGGCAGAGGCAGTCCTCCCCTGCGAGATTACCCATGACGCACCAAGAGTGCACATGTATGAGGAAAAGGAGGCCGAGTTGGATCGACAAGACGACCTAGACGCCTTAAAGGGAGAGCATAACATAGCTCGGGCTCGCTCTACTTTTTACCAATAGCAAGCACGACGTTACCAAAGCAGGGAGGTCAGGGCAAGAGCATACAACGTAGGCGAACTCGTCCTACGGCTTCCAGAGAAGCAGAAGCATAAACTCAACCCCAAATGGGAGGGGGCCTTCATCATTGACGAAGTACTCGCGGGAGGAGCCTATCGTCTTCGGAGCCAATCGGACAATTGCCTTGAACCAAACCCATGGAACGCAGCTCATCTTCGCCGCTTCTACGGATAAACCGGTGTCGTCAAATTCTCCAATATTTTACTTTTTTCCTTTTATTTTTATTTTGCCTTCTCTTCCCCTCCCACTTTTTTGTTTGATAGGATTGATTTCTTTTTCCTATGTTTGGTTAAACCGATCCTATACTAAGGTTATCGGCATACACCATAAAGTGTTATATTCGAACACAGCAACTGGGGGCTTCTTCTCGAAGCCAACGTTTTTATACTATAAGTATTTACTCACACTTACCGTGTACACACGTTTCCTTTGTCATGCCCAAGCCATCATATACATCAATTCAAACTAAGACTTTGCCAAGCTGGGTTGCCTCGCTCCTGTGGTTACCCTCTACATTCTTGATTGTTCGGCTAGAGGGTAAAGGGAGCACCTTTGCGATTGTTATGACCAGGTCATCCGGATACGTACCTCACACGGGTGTAGCCAAAAGCTAGCTATCTTACATAGACAATTGGTCGGCTATTACAGAAACACCTAATACGGCTATGGTCGTCGTTACTATTGCCTGGGTCTTTTTCTCCCTAAAATAAAATACCCTTCGCCGCATACTAAAAGTATGCGCCCTTCTATCTACAATTCTCGTAGAGTCCCAATGAAAGTTATCGATGGTGGTGCTATTTTCCCCGGAAGATGTTTCTTACGCTACGCAGTAATATAACATACCTCTTTGTGTGCTTTCTGTCTGCTCGCACTACACATTGGAGTGAAGAATTGCCTGGTTCCCCGAAAATAAGTCGCCTTTTTGGAGTGAAGAATCATGAGGAACACTCCCGAGCTCTTCGCACGGGAGGGAGAAACCGATGGCTGATTAAGTCAAAGTTTACAACTCAGATTGTTCATACAATAATGTACATCATTACACATTCGGCTGCTGATCGAGATCATCGATTATAGCGTCCAGGGAGCAGTCCTATTGTGACAGACGGGTGGCAGATATCACCTGATCATACACCAGGTGTAGTGGTACTTCTTGTCCATCCGATCCCACGGGACCAACCCGCACCATACGCTCAGGATTAAGTCCAGTGTAACGGGTCTTGATCATGGCCCACGCCTCCCGTGTGCCCTCCTGGCAAGCCGAAGTCTTCCACAGCTCGAACCTACTCCGAGCTCCCTTGAATCGATCGACGAGTTCCGATAGCCCTTCGGGAGGCTGTTCGGCCGGCCATAGTGCCTGCACCATGCTCTTCATTGCTTTTCGCGCATGTCCATGGAGAGCGGTCAGCTCTTTTAGCAGGTTTCCCTGGTATGATCCGATCTCCTCTTCAGGACGCCTGAACAGGAGGCCTGTACATGAGGCGAATGCATACTTTTACTACCTTCATAAGAAAAACTTATTGATGATAAAATCACACTTACCGAACATGCCCTTCTGAAGTTTATGGTTTTCTTATTTGGCCTGGGTCAATTGAATTTTCAAATTCTTAATTTCTTCGGCCTGTTTTTGTACAACAAGACAACCAACCTGATACTGGGACTCAGCATACCGCTGAGAGTCTCGGGCTTCCTCCAGTTGCATTTGCATATGCCCTATTGATTCAACTGCTACGTGGCATCCTTGTGTCAAATATGGTGATATATTAAGATTAGCAGTAAAGGTATACTCACCAAGGACCTCCAGGGTGAAGCTCTTTACTTGTTCCAGTTCAGCCTTCACAGCCTTCACTTATGTGCGCCTATCTTCCAGCTCCTTGGCTAGTTGCTCGGTTTGTTGCTTTGAAGCCTATGTTAGCAGTAAAACAGCACGGAGATCCTTAATTCGGTTATTTCAAATCAATTTAAGGCTCGGGGGCTACTAGGTTTACATGAGTGTTTGGACTCTATAAAAACCGATAACTTACTTGCATGCTGGCTGATATCAACTTCATAGCTTCGCCGAACCCGGCTCGAGCAGCACCAATGTGTGTGTCTGCCACGTTAAGGGCGCCAACCTCTTGTTCGGAGAAAATTGGGTCCGCATGGCTTCCCGTCATTGCTGATGATGCATGGCGCTTTCCACTTCCAACTTGGTAACGGATACGTCGTCACCAGAATCGGCAGGTGGTGGATTGGCCATAGAAGCTCCGGTAGCAGGATCGACATGAGTTGTGAGTTTGATGTTTTGGGGGTCGCTGGACACCCTGGCAACCTCTTCGACGGGAAAAGACTAGGAATTTCGCCTAAGTATTTCAGTAAAATAAGTTGTTGTAAGGCTCTATTGGTTATGATAATAAGAAGACAGCCGAACACTGTACCTTTGGTTCGAGCGGGTAGGTTGATTTGTCCTTGCGGCCGGCTCTTGGGTAGGATCCATGTTGGCTTTCGATTCGGCCATAGTCCGGCTCTTTGGTAGGATCCCTGTTGGCTTTCGATTCGGCCACAGTCTCGGCTGCCGGTGCATCGCGAGTGGATCGACGACGCTTGGGAGTCAGAGCCTGTGCTTTCGAGGCGCTGTTTGTAGCTTGCCTCTTGCGGGACGAGCTTTTTATCTTCTTGTCCATGGCAGGTACGGAGAACGACCCTGGGTAATCGACTATGATAGCCACCGGGGATTGGTCAAGGCTAACCTGGTAATAAACCCCGTCTTCGAAATCAAGCAGAAGATCCGGGTCCTCATGGAAACCCGGATCGTCATCATGTGCCTAGTTTTTGGGCTGAGCAGTCGGATAGTTGACTGTCTTGATGAAACTCCTCCATTCCTATTCATGCAAGTCTTCGGTCAAATAAAGTACGGGATGGAAACCCCGAACTATGTTCGTAGAGAGAAGAAGGTCTTACCCATTCTATAGGAGTGTAGGTTGAGTATTCTTCCTTGGTTTCCCACCGAATAAAGTCCCCTTGCTCCCCTTTGTACAGGTCAGCAAGCGTGGCGGCCAGCGTCGTCTGATCGGCAAGCCCAAGTCTTCGGGAGCACGTAGTGTCACTTGTCCCGTTGTAGCGGCATAAGGGGTGCACCCTCTGTTGAAGGGGCTTCACGCACCGGGAGATGGCAGCGGCCATGACATCGATCATGGTCAGTCGATGGTGGGCAAGCATTCGTACCTGATTTGCCAGGCATCACACTTCGGTGCTTTCCTTCTGGGACGAACTCCTTGGCCGCCAGTTGTACCTTTTCTTCAAGGGGGTGTCGAAGTATTCGGGTAAACCTGTCCGAGCTGGCTCGAACAGGGGGACGTCTTCAATATAAAACCATTCCGAGGTCCACTCTTTGGATTTCTTTGGTGTACCCACCAGATACCCCATTCCCACTATATGACACACTTCGGCACCACCAACCTCCAAAATTGTCTTGTCCCGACTTCAGGGAACGAGACAGAAATATTTTCTCCACAATTGGAAATGCGCCTCGCAACCCAAAAATATCTCGCAGAGGGCAACAAAGCCTGAGATGTGCAAAATGGACCTCGGAGTAAGGTGGCGAAGTTGGATCCCATAGAAATCCAACATTCCTCTCAGAAACGGATGGATGGGAAACCCAAGGCCCTGCAGGAGAAAGGGGACGAAGCATACACGTTCCCCCTATGAGGATTGGGGAAACGCTCGACGAAAACTTCATTGTTGTAGGAGATTAAACTTGTGCGGGTTATCCCTAGATCTGAACAAGGGAGATACCCCTGGGTCTCTAGATCACGGAACCGGAGGAGTGCTACGGAGCAACTAGTATAGTCCCCTGGGCGTGAGCCGTAGGGGCACGCAGAGGAACTGGGGGCGCTAGCCATGTTTTTTGTGGATCTTCTGCTAGGAGTTTTTTTCCGATGGGGAGGAGGAGGATGTGGTCTGAACCACAATTTTGCTTGATTAAATGGGTGATGCCTCTATTGCAGAGGGGTGACATTGCAAAAATCACAAACCACTCACCTCCCCACGACGCGCGAAAATCGAGGAACGTGGGTGGTTATTATGATGGACCTTAGCCCGCGATGCTTGGACTCTTACTGAAGACCGGTTGGTTGCCGAATAAGGACGAGTGAGGGACTCGCCTCGCAAGCCAAAGATGACGACACGAGGAAATTGACCGAATATACATCGGCGTTGAAGGCTAGTCCAGGGGCTACTGAGGGAGTCTTGGATTAGGGGATCCTCGGATAGCCAACCTTTTACTTATGGGCCGGACTGTATGGGCCGCAAGGGGGACATTGGGTGAGTAGGGTCACCGCCACCAGGATGGAAGCCCCGAGAAGTCATGACGTATTCTCCAAGTTGTCAAGCGTAGATAGGCATGTTTAACTCTTTGGCATGTAACCGACCATATGTAAACCCTAGACACCCTCTGCGTCTATATAAGCCGGAGGGTTTAGGGTGTAGAGACAGAACAACTCATCTAGGGTTAGCTATTTGATCTCGAGGTAGATCAACTCTGTAACCCCCCATATCATCAATACATCCAAGAAGGACGTAGGGTATTACCTCCAAAGGAGGGCCCGAACCTGGGTAAATATGTGTTCCCTTCGTCTCTTGTTACCACCGATTCTAGTCTCACAGTTCGGGACACCCTACCCGAGACCTCCGGTTTTGACACTGACAAGGACACCGCAAGATTGAACCCAAAACCAAGCACTTCTCCCATTGCAAGAATTACCAATCTAGTTGGCCAAACCAAACCAATAACTCGAAGACTCACAATACGCCGGCGTCTATATTACCAATCCAAGGATCAAAATCAACAAAAACTCACAAGAACAACAGATCGCAAGAAAAAATTTGGGGCTATTTTTGGTGGGGATTTTTGAATTGGGACAAAAACACACAAAATTAGGCTAGAAAACAAAGGGGGACTCCAATTTCGTGAGAAACGTGGCTCTAGATACCAATATGATACGGGGCAAGCCCGTTTGTTTCGATCTTTCACGAATTGGAGGGGGAAACCTCAAGAACACAAAGAACGCGAGGGGGAGAATCACAAGAGGAAGCACTCAAGAACAAGTCGAATCCCACATCCACTAGACCCACCACACACAAGATCCACAAGGTACATGAACAACAAAGGGAAAGAAGGATACATGGTAGAGTTCATCCCAAATCTCATGGGGAGATGGTGCCTTGATATCCCGAAGGATTTTCCCTCGAAAGGGGCCTTGACATCCACTAGGGAACCTTCTCCTATAGAGGCATCTATTCCATGGGAGAGGTAGTGGAAGGATCTAGGCTCAACTTATTAAGAGCAAAACCATAGCTAACCCTAGCGTGAAGGTGGGGAAAGAGTATATATAGTCCTAGACACGAAGGGGTAAGTGAGAGGGGGGATACATGGGCCTCGGGCCCGTCCATGCGCGCAGGCATGCCGGTTGTACCGGTCTTGAGACATCAACCGGAACAACCGGGGTAGTACCGGTCTTGAACCGCACCAGAACGAAACCTTGGCCGCGGTTAGAGCGGTTGTTGGTGGTGGTGGACTGGTTGTACCGGGGGAGCGGTGGTTGACCGGTTGTACCCCTAATTCATGGGTTGTTGCAAGTCCTCTTCTTCCTTCTTCTCTTCCAAGCTTCCCTTGTGGATGGTGTAGTTGTTCGTAGATGCTGGCACTCCTCATCATCATCCGTGAAGCTTCGGTAATACCTATGCATGCACACGGGAGGAGTGTCAAGTAGTATACCATCCTCGAAGGGGTCAAGTGAACACGTGTAAAGGAGATGATTCACCTTTATGTATGTGAAGTAGTCGTGGCACGTGGCACTTGCCAAACGGAGTCTTGTCATGGTGATGTCCGTAGGGTGCTCCACATTAGAATCTTAGCAGAAACCTAAGTAACCTTTACCTGTCGGACAGATCTAGGAAAGAAAACAAAGTTTCAGGATAGAACGGAGGTTGCTCACAGAGGGAAACAAGAGGCCACTGGCCATGGCGATGTCGGTTGTGGCGACGCGGGAGCACGGCTCGGCTGAGGCCGGCGCTGGGGCGGATGGGCTTCGGGCACAAGCTGGCCCCCGCGGGCGAGGCAGCTAGGCTTTAGGCACGTCATCCTCTGCTCGTCAAGAAGCAGAGCATCGGCGACGTGGGACTTCAAGGACAGCGGAGATCCATGAACTTGGGGAGGCATTCTCCGGCGACGAGACACCTGATCCGTGGCAGAGGAGGCTCGAGGCCAACGGCATGGAGACACGGCGGTGCGCTAAGCTGCTGTTGTTGCTTGAAGATAAGAAAGACAGGGAAGGGAGGAGAAGGAAAAGGAGGCAGGACAGGAGGGAGACACTGACCTGCGGGGGCTTCACAGGCGGTTGCGCTCGCCAGACATGGCAACTCGAGGTGGGGGAGGTGAGCGGAAGAACAGGACGGCCATGGCGGAGAGCTCCTGGTTCGCAAAGAACATGCAGAGGAAGAAGACTACATAGACGATGGCGTGGAGGCCATCCAGCGCAACTATCAACCTAGATCGATCGAGGACGGAGACGTGGAGCAGCAGGACATGTCGGAGTTTATCTTGAGGCCCTCCGGCCACGAGAACGATGACGGACGTTGGAGGTTTTTTTTGCTCTCGGATGCTCTGATCTTGAGGAAGAAGATCAACTAGAGGAAGAGAGAGAGGTTTTTCTGGCGCTGGAGAAGGGTTAGGTCACGGACGTCGAGGGATATGGGACAGAATGGAGAGGTATGACAGAAGTCGGAGCGGCGCCATCGTGATCAGACGATCATCCTCTGGTTCGTACTGTGATGATGTAGGTTGAAGATGATCCTGCCGTTGGTGGGCTTGGAAGTTGGCTGGGCCTGGGTTGGCTCTCTCTCTCTCTCTATGCAACTATTTCCCTTATCTATATATTAAGAAGACAGATTTGAAAAAATAACAAAATAGGGACAAAGAGGGGAATAGACTTAGAGAGATATTTTTATGGAGTCAGAAAAATGTGCTTGATTTTCTAAAATTAGTTTGGGAGTTTTTACAGAAAATAAATTTGAGCAAGTTTGAATTAAATTCGAACATACTTGAATTTATAGCCGAACCAAACAAAACCTCAATGGGCAGATATTTTAGAACGTGACCCTACACACATAATGTGATTTATGGGCACCACAAGAACATTTAATTGAGCAACTAAAGTGTGTCTAAATTAAATAAAAATAAATAGGGGAAAATAAAGGAAGTTGCACTCTCAGGTATTTGGAACTTGGATGGTTTCAAGTTGGAGTTGAGCATGGGAAAAAATGGTGCACAGATAGATGTAACCTGGCATGAGGTTTAGGAAGGAACACACTTGGAAGAAGAAGAATAGGTAGCAACCACATAGCCAAACAAAAGAACACAAGCACAATTAATAATATGATGATGATGCATGATGCAAATAAATAAAACACACATTGCAAGCATGCAAGTCATGAGCCTATCATGAAAATAATTGAATTTGAAATCATCCTTACAAAGAATGGTTGAACGCAGTTGTTGGAAAATCAACAACGAAAAGAGGAAGCTTGTTGTGAGCTTATGGAAAACAGCTCACGATAATGAGGTGACAACCAGCCACAAAAGGAAAACAAGATTACTTGGAAGCAACAAGATATGCAAAACTTCTTTCGCCAAGAGAACAAGGACAAAACTTGGGTCATTGATGAGCACCATGATAGCAACAATCCTTAGTAAAAGCTTTAGGTCACATGCATGCCAAGATACCTTCGAGAAGGAAAAGATGGGTTTAAATACCTCATTCTCAATAACTTCTCTTTGAAACTCCTCATGAATCAAGAATGCTATAACACCACCTCAAAAGATAAGGGAGAATGAATTGCACTTTGAAATGCGAGAAAATAATGCTTGAGCTTCTCCAACAAGAATCTTGAAGAACACTTCGAGTAAGAATTGCATCCTTAGCAAACCACCATGAAGGACCTCTTGGATAACACCGGGATGAAAGGACGATCAAAAGAATGAGGTTGAAAGAATAGATTATGATGTTGCAAAGATTTATATGAAGCTTCATGAAGGGATGCTTGAGAAAAACTTGTAACTCCGGAAGAAAAGATGAACAACTTGGAACCAAGAATTTGATGCCATGAACACTCTGTAAGAAGGATTAAAATCACTTGGATGAAACTAGAATAAGAATTACGTTACGCTTATCCTTCATCAGGTTAAATTGATGATACGCAACGGATTTGGCATACTACTTATTCTTCTTGAAAGATTGAAGAGAGAGTACCATGAACTTGAAAAACTCTTGAACGAGACATTGTTAAGAATTTGAAATGAATGAAGATACTACAAATCAATGGAGATACATGAGAACGAAGAGATCATGATCCGCCTAGAGAAATCTTGAACGAAGCACCGGAATAGTTGAGATACGAACGAAGGGACGACAATTGAGAAGAATTTGAGAATGAAAGTTGAAAGCTGAGAACGAGGAAATCATATGAAATGATGGCCTTCGTAGGATCAAGAAATGAAAACAATTATGAAATGCACCTGATAGATATGGGATGAATTACTCATGAGCGAAACAATTTGAGATGATAGCAAGAACCTAAAACCATGAATCTTTGGAAGAACGAACAACGATTTGAGAGAAACTCTCCTTTGGTATCCAATGGTGAGAATGATGACGAGAAACAACACCATGAATTACTAAGGCACTCCGGAATAATGAATAAGGAAAAGCTTAGCCAACAATGAAAATGATCCAAAGCGATCTTGAAGGAATATGACTGATGGAATTCATTCTTACGTCACATTTGAAATGAACTTGAGATCTCCGGGAAATATTAGAAGAGCCAGGTAAGCTCCGGGGGGAAACATGTGGGTTATGGGCCCCCTCAAAGAAACACTGTTGAAAGATTGCTTAGAAAGAGAGATTGCACTAGTAAAAACTGAACTTGATGAGGTGAGAACCTCGAAACAATTGAAAGGATCTTGAATGAAATCACGAAACTTCTGAGATCTTCAGCACTCCGGATAGGATAGAGATGGATGAATTAATAAGATATGCTTGATGAGAATTCGAACACGGAAAGCATTTAATGAATGAAAAAGATATGATGAACACCTAGAGGTTGAATTGAATCCACCGGAGAGGAATCAAGAACGTAGAAATGATGAACTATTGACTTGAAGCTCATGAGTATCTTCAAATTGACTCACCGGATATGATACAGAAGAAAAATAGCAGAACCATCACATGAAAATAAATGCACTTGAATGAAAATTTAATCATTGAGGAAAAAGGGCGGGAGGGTGGGAAAAACAAGGATAACTTGGAACAGATGAAATAAACCCTGAAGAAGAATATGAGGATGGATCTTGCAATATTGAAAGGATTGAATTCACTTAAAGAGAGCACACGGGATGAAAGAATTTATATGACAACTTGATTGAGCAAAAGAATTAGCATTCCCAGAAAAATATGAGAACACCACTTCGCAAAGATATGAGATCACCAGTTGACATTGAAGCACCACGAATTACCATATACAAAACAAAACAAAGGATGGGGCTTACGAAACAAGCCAGAACAAGTTCATGACAGAGATTTCGCTCGATATTTTCGTGGTAAGGTTCGCACGGGCTCGATCGTACATTCAATTGACATATTGAAATGACGCTCGAATATGCTCCCTAGGCGTAGCGAACTACAAGGCTTAACGAAGCATATCTGATGACATATATCAAGATTGTCCTCTGTAAGAACGATTGTGAACAAACGAATCGACTAGATGTCCCAACCTCACATCACACATTTGTTAGAAACATAGCCTAGGTAACTAGTTGAATTCCCACCTGAGAACTCCCGAAATCTTCCGGTTATGCAATCGGGTCCATGGATACAAGGAGCAAAATCCATCACTGAACTCCTAACATGATACTATGCTCCAATGTAACACATCTTTGAACACATAACCAGAGGTCTCGAAAACTCATCTACCTCTGACACTCGAAAACACAATGATACTAAGTATGGCAGTACATCCGAACTCTCTCCACCAGTACTGGGGATCCCTGACTCCTCTCGCCACTACTAGTATTGAAGCAATTTTGAACATCCTCCGTCCTGAGATACTACGGAAACTGAATGATAACGATGTGGCAAGAATCCCTTGGAGCTCTACTCCTTGATAACAGAAGGCACCAAGTACAGAACTCCATCACATCGGCATCATAGAGATTCCAAAATACCCGCATGATCCTAAAAAATTGAGTGAGAAGAGGGTAGAATCAATATTCCTAAGTCATAATTCCTCACTAGAGTATAGAAGACAAGTAAAAGAAACCTACTCTCCGATATAACTAGACTCAAAATAGTTTTTTCCACTAGACTCGACTCAGCCAAGTTCGATCAATCAAGGGGGCTCCTAGGTCGGTACAGGCTCTGATACCAACTTGTAATGCCCAAGATGCGATCCTATCCTTATTTTGGCTCGAGGGCCTCGATAGGGATAGAAGCGCATCTCGTCGTTTTGCAAGAATGAATATCATTACAAGTACATGTACAGAAGAGATGAGTATATGGAATTGGCTTACACTCACCACATGCTACACCAAGATCACATCAATACAACAACATACTCAAACATCATACATAGGAGCAGGGTCCAACTACGTACACAATAAAATGACAACCATACTTGCTATCCCAGGCTGCCGCCTGGAACCCATCCTAGATTGATGATGAAGAAGAAGAAGATCTCCAAATCAAAAAAGTATCATTCTCACGTCAAAGCATCGCATTACCTATACCTGCAACTGTTGTTGCAGTAATCTGTGAGCCACAGGGACTCAGCAATCTCATTTCCAAGGGTATCAAGACTACCAAAGCTTAATGGGTGAGGTATGGTTAAGTGGTGATGTTGTAGCAAGAAACTAAGCATTTATTTGAGTGGTTAACTTACGAGTATAGAAAATAAATATGGTGGTCTACACATAACGAACGTGAACTAATAATGATTACTAAGTGATCCTGAACACCTACTTACGTCAAACATAACCCCACCGTGTTCTCTCTCGGATAAATACTGACGAGTAGAGACAGTCACAATTACGCACACAGTTAATGTATTTTATTTCAGTTTATTTCAAGTTTACTATGACCGGGTGTTTAAAAAAGTTTCCAAGTTGCCACTTAACCGTGGGCATGGCTTTCTAAAAGATTTAACCCTACAGGGGTGCTCCAACTAGTCCATCACAAATTACCACAAGCTGCACCGGAAAACCTCACCATCGAGATAGCCCAAGGTATCCTTGGAGTCGGTACACAAGACATTCGAGAAAGGTAAAACAAATCTAGCAAGGCCGCCCGACGTGTCGACAATCTCGATAGGAGTCCCATGTCTCGTTCTTAGGACATGGTGGATGAGCTAAGCGTATAGTAACTGACGTCCCGAGTTGCCCAGGTAGCCCGCATTGTGCTCTAGTTTGGACCACCACCAGCACTGGCCCCCTGTATTATGTTGAATAACGAACCTCGGGTAGTGCTAACTCCCTATGCATCAAATTTATTATCAGTATTATTACGTTGGGCCGTGCCAGAAGAATTTTATCCCAAAATGAATTATCAAGGGGGTCCCCATAACAACCCCAAGCGTTTTAGGAGCGCTCGATATGGAACATAACACCGGTTAACAAGTAACTAGCGCAGCAAAAGTGGAACAAAGCACCAAGCAAAAGGCCAAGCCTTCCACCTTTTACCAAGTATATAGGTGCATAAAATTAAATAGCAATAATATTGTGATATCTCAAATGGTCCATGTTGTCACATGGAAGAAATTGTACCTGTAGATAGAAACACTATAAGAAGGGTTGAGCAAGTGGTAACATACACAAACAAAGGTTTGCTGGGATGTGGAGGGGTTAGAGGATTATCATGGCAATGTTGGGAGGCTTGACATCCAAGTGGTAGGTAACGTGACATAACGATATGAAAGCACATTTGCTCCCTTGGTGGTTTTGGAAATTAATAACAACATATAAGTCATTGAACTAATGTTTCCACCAAGTATATTTCAAGAAAAGATCAATGATAGGGATGGCAAAAGGATTGTGGAGATTGTGGAATCACCCCAAGATTCAAGGAAATAGGTTGGCCAAGCTTCAAGCAAGAGGACTCTACATTTTACAATTGTGATAAATCACTTTGAGTCCATAGGAAAACCAATACTATTAAAAGGGGAGAAGTTTTTTTGGTAAACAAAATGCTCATACGTGCACAAGTGATAGTCACCAAAAACATCCACAAGCTCTCCCACCAAAGTCTCTCTATATCTAAACATTCAAAATCGATGCAACCAATTTCCTATCCCGGTACCACCAATTCCAAACCCTAGACAGACTCAGCCAAACCCTAACCCTTCGGTGAAGCCGACACTGCTTTCGGTGCCACCGAGTTGGGTTGCCAACTTTCTGTTACGCAAGTTCATATTTTTGGTCCATCCGAGAATATGGAATCGGCGTCACCGAGTTTGGTAATTCTGACCGTTGGTCACCCTGTCGGTGCAACCAAGTTTCCTATATCGGTCCCTCCGAGATTCAAAAGTTGCCACCTTTGGTCACTTCGGTACCACCGAGATTTACACATCGGTGTCACCGAGTCTGACTTATTGTGTGTAACGGTTGGATTTTTGGGGATGCCTATATATACCCCTCCACCACTACCTACTCGAAAGAGAATAACTCAAAACTATTCCATACCTATCCTACTCAATTTTTTGAGAGAGAGCCACCTACCCATGTGTTGAGATCAATATCTTCCACTCCAACCATATGGATCTTGATTTCTAGCCTCCCCAAGTTGCTTTCCACCAATCCCATCTCTTCTACCAAGCCAAATCTGTGAGAGAGTTATTGTGTGTTGAGGATTCTATCATCTTGAAGCACAAGAGCAAGGAGTTCATCGTCATTACCGAGCCTATTACCTTTTGAGGGTGGTGCCTCCTAGATTGGTTAGATGTCGCTTGGGAGCCTCCTACTTCGTGTTGTGGAGTGAACCAAGAAGTTTGTAAGGGCATGGAGATCGCCTACTTCGTGAAGATCTACCCATAGTGAGGCTAGTCCTTCATGGACAGAAGCTGTATGGAATAGTCAAGGTTGCTACTTCGTGGACCCTTATAGGTGGAGCCCTCCGTGGACTCTCACGACCGTTACTGCCCATGGGTTGAAGACTCCATAAACGTGGACGTACGATAGCACCACCTATCGGAACCATGGGAAAAATCTTTGTGTCATCAATTGTGTTTGCTTTCCTTACCCACTCTTACTTACATGTCCAATGTCTTTACTTTCCGCTGCTATACTCTTAGACATGCATGTGTAGTGTGTACTTGATATGCTATGAATGCTACACTTGCCAAGAATTGAAATTGGGAAAAAGCATAGTTTTATTTGGTCAAGTAGTTTAATCACCCCCCCCCCTTTACACCTACTTCCAATCCTACAAGTGGTATCAGAGCTTTGGTCTCCATTGCATTGGTTTCACAACCTTCGAGAAGTATGGCATCTAGTGAGGGAAATTATCACCGTAGAGGTCCGTACTTTGATGGCACAAATTTTGCTAGTTGGAAGCACAAAATGAAAATGCATGTGCTTGGTCATAACCCCGCCGTTTGGGTTGTTGTTCGGGTTGGCTTGAAAGGTGAATTCTTTGTGGAAGGAAAGGAACCGAATCATGAAGCGACCGCGGATGAATTGAAGATGTTGCAACTCAATGCTCAAGCATTTGATGTTCTCTTCAACTGCCTATGCCCCGAAGAATTCAACAAAATCAGTCGTCTTGAACACGCAAAAGAGATTTGGGATACTTCGGTTGATATGCACGAAGGAACTGAGTCCATGAGAGAATCCAAGTTAGATGTTCTTCAAGGTCAGCTTGACAAGTTCAAGATGAAGGATGGTGAGGGAGTCGCTGAGATGCACTCTAGGCTAGCTCTCATCACCAATGAGGTTGCCGACTTAGGAAGCGAAGAAATGACAGACAAATTCATCATCAAGAAGATACTTTGAGCTTTGGATGATCGATATGACACCATGTGCACTTTGATCCCAATGATGCCTAACTACAAAGATCTCAAACCAACGGAACTGATTGGTAGAATTGTTGCTCATGAGATGACACTCAAAGACAAGGAAGAGCTACATCACAAGTCTACCAGTGCTTACAAAGAAACAAGTGATGCTCCCACTACCTCAAGCGACAACCTTGTCACAAATGAAGAGATAAGCCTCGTGGTCAAGAAATTCAACAAGTTCTACAAGAATAGAAGCAAAGATCGAAGCTCCAACTCAAGATATGAAGAGAAGCGCTCGTCAAGTCGTGATCAAAACTGCTCCAATTGTGGGAAGCCCAGACACTACTGCAATGAATGCACGGCTCCTTACAAATGAAGAGAAGAGTCACCAAGAAGACGAAGCTCAAGAGATGAATCACCTCGAAGAGAGGGAAGGAGTAGAGATGATTGCTATGAACATAGACCCTCAAGGAGAGGTAGGGACTCGGAGAAGAAGGACAAGTACACCAAGAGCTACTCAAGAAGGAAACATCAAGCTCATGTTGGTGAATGGGTTTCCGGTTCTGACTCCGATAACAACTCCAAGATAAGCTAACACTCCAACTCCGACTACTGTCAAGATGATGGTGTTGCCGGAATTGCACTAGTGAAAACCAACTCCTATGATCTATTTGATTCACCAAATGAAGGGAGTGGAAGTTGCTTCATGGCTAAAGGCCCCAAGGTATCACACCCCGAATATCTTGATTTCGATAGTGATGAAGATGATTTGCTTTGTGATGATGACTTGCTATGTGATAAAACTAGTAACGATAGTCAAAGTGAACTTGATAATTCTCATGCTAGTCAAGATAAGTCGTGTGATGATGATAAGTTGGAAATAGAACGACTAACTCAAGAACTAAAAACTCTTAAGTTAGCTCACGAGTCAACTCTATTAGATCATAGAGAGCTTGTAAGGACACATGGGAAGCTATGCTTTGAGAATCTCAATTTAGAGCAAGAGCATGAGTTCCTTAAAGCTATCAGTGAAGATCTTCGAAAGAACACTTCCTATTATCTTGCCAAATGACTACTCTGTCTACATTCATTCAACAAGTTAAATCTAAGCAAACTAGTAACAAAGGTAAGAAAGGTTCTTCATCTAGTAGCAACAATAAAAATGCTAAATCCAATGATGCTGCTCCTAGTAGTTCTATTGATTCCACTAATGATGATTCTCTTAGCCAAGTTACACTTCAGCAAGAAAATTCTCTATTGAAAGGAATTATAGAGAAAGGTATCTACAAGAGTCTTGAAGGGTACAAACAATTTGATGAGATTGTACGCAAGCATGGAGGATACCAGAAGAATCGTGGTGTTGGCTACTGCTAATGGAGTTGAATGGGAAGAAGGTCAATACCCCAATCCTAAGTTTGTTCCTCAAAAGGAGAAGTATGAAAATACTCTTCCCAAGGGAACAAAGTTGCAAGATGACCTTCCACCACAAGACCACAAGCTCCAGGGCAAGAACAAGCTTCAAGAGGACATTGACTCGTATGAAGATGAATCCCAAGCTTTGGTGAAGTGGGTTCCCAAGGCTACTACAAGCTCAACTTCTACAAGTGCTACTTCAACACCAAGGATCCCCATCAACTTGATGTGCGTACCCAAGAAGAAGAACTAGAGAGTTCTTGAGGGGTGACTCCGCCAATGAAATTCACTCATATTCATTATTGGCAAGGACTATTTGCAATCAACATCAACTTTATGCAATAGTTCAAGGAGTCACACATTCCCTCAAAGGTAAGCAAGGGACAAGGTAATCAACAAATCAATGGACATCATAACATATACTTTGCACTCCATGTCCATATATATCCTTGTATTTGTCTCTTGTGTGTTGGGACTAACCCATGTAGGTGATAAGAGTAAGGAAACAACAAGGATGCTCCCAACTATTGGTGATCTTCATCAACTTTGAGCATCCACTACTACCTCACCAACATGAAGTCTTCATCGACAAAATCAAAGGTTAGTTTATCCCTCTTATGGGGGGATGTCACATCAAGGGGGAGCTTTACTCTAAGACTTGAGTCAAAGCATCTCTTAGTATGTGACAACATCAAATGCTTTATGTAAAAGTGGTAACCCCACTTGTGCTTAAACAATGAGTATGACCTATGATCAAGTATTCTTACTTGCCTCCTAAGTCAATATACTCATATATAGATGACTCCGTCATCGCCAAAGTGCTTGTTAGATACTATTATGTTTGTGCATGTTTGCCATGATTTCATTTGACATCTTATTGTGTGAGCATGTTGGTCTGCATTTATTTACTCATTCGAGGATATCCAATTGTTGCTATTTGGCTTTTGATTTATCTTTTGCCAATTGGATAGACAAGAATGCCTAGGACCACTTCTTTAGCTATCTATGCTTTCTCAACTCATACTCTATTCACGCTGCATCACAAAATTCGAACAAGTGCTTTTCGATCCCTCTATGTGTGGAGCACTCGGAGTTCCGTATCGACAAGGACTGGCCATTTAAAACCTCCCAAGTGCATCTCGGTGCAACCAACCACAAAATCACGGTCTCACCGAATGCCTAGGGTTGATCTGGTTTTCAATCTCGTTACCACCGATTCCATATTCTTGGTTACACCGAGTTTCCCTGTCAACTGATAGTCGAGGAACTCGGTGATACCGAAAATTTAGAATCGATGACACCGATAGTGGTGGGTATAAATACCGGGGATCCTGACGCTTTGAATTTCATCCTCAACCATCATGCCTCAGAACCCTAAATTTCTGACTTTGAGACCCCTGGTCGTCGCCCTTGTCTCCCGGCGCTCCTCCGCCGCTGGGAATTGCCACCGTCGACAAAATCCTCTCCATCGTGACCGTCGTAGCGGATCCGCGCCAAGTTAGGGTACGAATTCGACCTCCTTTGCGGTCCCCATCTGATGCACATTGGATTTGATTTTCTCTATAAGCCACCTACTGCACGTCTTTCTATCCACACAAAATTCCTATAGTCTAGCGAATGATAGATTTTCTAGGGTTTGCCTTCCGCCCGATGGAACTCGGTAGAACCGAAGCAAACAAATAGGTCTCACCGATTTGTCTTTCTGTGTTGCTGAGAACTGTCTCGGTGAAACCGAGTACTTCTTTTCGGTCTCACCAAAAAGAGTGTCAAGTTTCTGTTAAGAGGGATAGTCAGTCTCGGTAGCACCAAATTTTTTGCTTCGGCTATACCGATATTCATTTGACAGAATGCAAAATCTAGGAAGTATTTTCTTCAATCTTTCAAAAACCAGCCTCATTTTGTGATGACTCATCTTCTTCTGCTCTTCTATACTCTATTCATAGGGTCAGTATGTCAGAGTCAGATAGTCAGAATCTGACAGAGCAGGGAGTTGACATGAGTTCAGGCACAAGCCCAGAGTCCAGTTCATTTTCAGATCCAGGCATCCCTAGCTCCCATGGGTTGCCCAAGGCTGCCACAAGGACCAGGAAGAAGCTGAGCTCAGATGAAGAGGATTCAGACTTCATCCCTAAGGAGATTCTTGCCAAGAAGCAAGAGAAGTCTGCTAAGAAGTCTGCTACTGAAGCCACCTCTTCCAGCAGAGTTGTCAGCAAAGTATATGCACCTACTGAAACTTTCAAGGCACATGAGAGTGCTAGGGCAACAATGTCTGTTGAAGTCCCCAGGAAGTCTATGCCTAGGAAGGCAGGGGAGAAGAGAGCCAGAAAGAGGATTATCCATGTGACTGGCAGGCCTACATCCATGTATGAAGATCCAGAAATGAGCAAATGGATCTTTTGATCTCAGCAGTTCAGGGCATGCAAAAGGATATCAAGGGGATTCTGGACAACCAAAACAGTCTTGTGAGGATCTTTGAAACAAGGATCAAGACTCTTGGTGATAAGGTGGACAAGGTGACGAAGACAGTCATAGAGCTTCAAAAGGAAGTTGACTCAGTGCACATCCCTCAGGTTTCTTCTACTGATTCTAATGATGATGATGATGATGATGAGGAGGAGGAGGAGGAGGAGGAGGAGGAGGAGGATGAAGATGGATCACCTCTCAGGCCGAGTACACAGTTCACTACTCAGGCTAGATCAGCCAGAGTGCTTGCACCAGATTTGAGGCCCTCTTCATCAGCTCCCGCTACTATCAACATAGCTCCAGTTCCTCCAGCATCCACTCTAGCTCCCTCCACGACATCTGTAGAGATCTTCGCCGATGCTGTTCTCTAGACTCCTTCATCAACAACCGGAGGAGATCGGTCCAACAACGCTTAGACATATGCCTTTGAACTTTTTGGTAACTTGTTGCCAAAGGGGGAGAAGTGTATATAGATCTTTAGGCTTCGAGTGAGAGAGCGTTTGGTCTTTGTTGCGTTTTCAAAAACAATGATCTTTTGGTTGCTTGTGATACTCGTTTTATGATGTTTGATCATATGCTTTAATGTGTGATGCTACTATTTCCGATCATCTTAATGCTTATGTGATGATCATTCATCTTTGCTTTATTGTGTTGTGCCATCAAGTTCATTCTAATTATTCTCACACACCACCAAGTGGTATGTGACATGTAAGAAGTGACCCATGTACCTAATCGATTGTGCATTTGCATTCAAACGTAAATTTAAAATAATGCACAAATTTAGGGGGGGCTCTTACTTATCACATACTTCTCAAAGCAACGATTATATCCATTGATTATATCTTTGTCGAAGCTTTGATCTATATGTTGTCATCGATTACCAAAAAGGGGGAGATTGAAAGCACATTTGCTCCCTTGGTGGTTTTGGTAATTAATAACAACATATAAGTCATTGAACGAATGTTTCCACCAAGTATATTTCAAGAAAAGTTCAATAATAGGGATGGCAAAAGGATTGTGGAGATTGTGGAATCACCCCAAGATTCAAGGAAATAGGTTGGCCAAGCTTCAAGCAAGAGGACTCTACATTTTACATTTGTGAGAAATCACTTTGAGTCCATAGGAAAGCCAATACTATTAAAAGGGGGTGAAGTTTTGTTGGTGAACAAAATGCTCATACGTGCACAAGTGATAGTCACCAAAAACATCCACAAGCTCTCCCACTAAAGTCTCTATATAGCCAAACATTCAAAATCGGTGCAACCAACTTTCCTATCCCGGTACCACCAATTCCAAACCCTAGACAGACTCAGCCAAACCCTAACCCTTCGGTGCACCCGACACTACTTTTGGTGCCACCGAGTTGGCTTGCCAACTTTCTGTTACGCAAGTTCATATTTTCGGTCCATCCGAGAATATCGAATCAGCGTCACCGAGTTTGGTAATTCTGACCGTTGGTCACCTTGTCGGTGCAACCGAGTTTCCTATATCGGTCCCTCCGAGATTCAAAAGTTGCCACCTTTGGTCACTTCGGTACCACCGAGATTTACACATCGGTGTTACCGAGTCTGACTTATTGTGTGTAACGGTTAGATTTTTGGGGATGCCTATATATACCCCTCCACCACTATCTACTCGAAAGAGAAGCACTCAGAACTATTCCATACCTATCCTACTCAGTTTTCTGATAGAGAGCCACCTACCCTTGTGTTGAGATCAATATCTTCCACTCCAACCATATGGATCTTGATTTCTAGCCTCCCCAAGTTGCTTTCCACCAATCCCATCTCTTCTACCAAGCCAAATCTGTGAGAGAGTGATTGTGTGTTGAGGATTCTATCATGTTGAAGCACAAGAGCAAGGAGTTCATCGTCATTACCGAGCCTATTACCTTTTGGAGGGTGGTGCCTCCTAGATTGGTTAGGTGTCACTTGGGAGCCTCCTACTTCGTGTTGTGGAGTGAACCAAGAAGTTTTTAAGGGCAAGGAGATCGCCTACTTCGTGAAGATCTACCCATAGTGGGGCTAGTCCTTCATGGACGAAAGCCGTATGGAATAGTCAATGTTGCTACTTCGTGGACCCTTATGTGTGGAGCCCTCTGTGGACTCTCGCGACCGTTACCCTCCGTGGGTTGATGACTCCATAAACGTGGACGTACGATAGCACCACCTATCGGAACCATGGGGAAAATCTTCATGTCATCAATTGTGTTTGCTTTCCTTACCCACTCTTACTTACATGTGCAATGTCTTTACTTTTCGCTGCTATACTCTTAGACATGCATGTGTATGGTGTACTTGATATGCTATGAATGTAAAAACTTGCCAAGAATTGAAATTGGGAAAAAGCATAGTTTTATTCGGTCAAGTAGTCTAATCACCCCCCCCTAGACATACTTTCGATCCTACGTGATAGAAAACGAGACAACTAGCATGGCAATGATAGTAGTGGTATCCAGGGAAATGTTCATCTTGCCTGAGATCCTGCTTGGAAGAAGAACGAATCCATGAAGAAGATGAGCCAACGTAGTCTAATGAATCCTCACACTAGCGCTTTCGAAAATCTATCGAGAAGGAACAATCCGAAAACAACAATCAGCACACGGTACACCACAACATATGCATGACATGATGCGCAAACAAATATGATGCATGTCCGGTTTAATTATTCAAGGCATGGCAAGCACAACAATCAACTTCTACACATTAAGTGAGGCCAAAACTTCACATTCGAATTATTTATTTCACTCTCATTAGGTACACGAACTTCACATTCGAATTATTTAGTTCACTCTCATTAGGTACATGACAATATTAAATGTTATTAAACATGGCAAGAGATGAAGCATGAATAAACTATATGTGTAGGCATCTTAAATGAGGCCGGAAGCAACACACAACATTTCTGAAACGACCTCATATGCATATTTTAAGTTTGGTACATATCTATCATAAGCATGTTTTATATTTATTAAACATGAAAATACAGTGTGCCATGAGATTCTACACATTTTCTAGTCAAGTTACATATGCGGAACATTTTCAACGGAGCAACGGTTAATCAGTTTTTTATAAAATAATTTTTACATGGCATTTACGCAAATTACATGAAAATAGCAAGTGAAACATTTTTATCATCTGTGAAAGTTGGATATTACGAAACTGGACAAAATTCCAAACATTTAACTTGTTGAAATCATTTTAATCCAATGTGCGGTTAATTATTTAAGAGCAATGCAAAAACATGGGATTTTTTGAAAATGTGCAATGTCCTTGTATAAATTAAAATCGCAGCAGCAGAAAAAAAAAACTATAGGGGCCGGATTGCAGAACCCTGCAGCGGCCCAAAGGATTTGGCCCAAATGGTATAGGTGGAAGGTCACAGCAATAGGTAAGGCCTCCTTTGGTTTGTAGGAAGGTTGTAGGAATTTCATAGGATAGGATTGTCAAAGGAAAAAAATCCTATGAAGCCCTTTGATTTGTAGGAATGGATTCCTATTCCTGTATAGAATAGGAACCAATCCTTCACATTTCATAAAAAAACATTAGCCTAGACTCAATGAAAAAATTCCTATCATATGCATCAAATGACATGTCTTTCTTAACAGGAATTAAGATGCATGTCATCTCACTTCCTATCATATTCCTATTGCTATGATATTCTAATCCTATGAACCAAAGGAGGCCTAAAAATTCCAACAAAAATAGGGGATGCGTGGGACTCGAGGTCACAGCAACAGGTTAAAATGCCAACAATTAGTAACCTTTACCCGTCGGACGGATCTACGAAAGAAATCAGAGTTTCAGGATAGAATGGAGGTTGCTCACAGAGGGAAACAAGAGGCTAGAGGCCATGGCGATGCTGGCTGTGGCGACACGGGAGCACGGCTCGGCCGAGGCTGGCGCTGGGGCGGATGGGCTTCGGGTGCGAGGTGGCCCCCGCGGGCAAGGCGACTGGGCTTCAGGCACATCGTCCTCTGCTCGTCAGGAAGTAGAGCAATGGCGACACGCGGGACTTCGAGGACAACAGAGCTCCATGAAGAAGATGGCGGCGGTTGGCAAGGAGGTCAGGAATGGAGCAGGTTTGGCTTGGGGAGGCATTCTCTGGCGACGGGAGGCCTGTCCGGGGCCGAGGAGGCTTGAGGCCAACGGCATGGGGACACGACAGTGTGCTGAGCTGCTATTGTTGCTTGAAGATAAGAAAGACAGGGAAAATTCAGAGAGGAAACAGGGGAAGGGAGGAGAAGGAAAAGGAGGCAGGACAGGAAGGAGACGCTGACCTGCGGGGGCTTCACCGGCGGTTGCGCTCGCTGAAGATGGCAACTCGAGGTGGGGGAGGCAAGCGGAAGAACAGGACGGCCATGGCGGAGAGCTCCTGGTTCGCGAAGAACATCCAGGGGAAGACGACCACATAACCGACAACGTGGAGGCGATTCAGCGCAGCTAGCAACCAAAATCGGTCGAGGACAGAGACGTGGAGCAGCAGGACATGTCGGAGTTTATCTTGAGGCCCTCCGGCCACGAGAACGATGACGGACGCTGGAGGTTTTTCTGCTCTCGGATGCTCTAATCTTGATGAAGAAGATCAACCAGAGGAAAGAGAGAGAGGTTTCGGTGGTGCTGGAGAAGGGAGAGAAGTCTAGGTTAGGTCACGGGCGTCGAGGGGATTATATGGGACGGAATGGAGAGGTACGACAGAAATCGGAGCGGCGCCATCGTGATCATACGGCCATCCTCTGGTTTGTACGGTGATGACGTAGGTTGAAGATGATCCTGCCGTTGGTGGGCTTGGAAGTTCGCTGGGCCTGGGTTGGCTCTCTCTCTCTCTCTATGCAACTCTTTCCCTTATCTATATATTAAGAAGACATATTTGAAAAAATAACAAAATAGGGACAGATAGGGGAATAGTGTTAGAGAGATATTTTTATGGACTCAGAAAAATGTGCTTTATTTTCTAAAATTAGTTTGGGAGTTTTTACATAAAATAAATTTGAACAAGTTTGAATTAAATTCGAACTTACTTGAATTTATAATCGAACCAAACAAAACCTCAATGGGCAGATATTTTAGAACCTGACCCTACACACATACTGTGATTTATGGGCACCACAAGAACATTTAATTGTGCAACTAAAGTGTGTGTCAATTAAATAAAAATGAATAGGGAAAAATAAAGGAAGATGCGCTCTCAGGTATTTGGAACTTGGATGGTTTCAAGTTGGAGTTGAGCATGGGAAAAAATGGTGCAAAGATAGATGTAACCTGGCATGAGGTTTAGGAATGAACACACTTGGAAGAAGAAGAATAGGTAGCAACCACATGGGCAAACAAAAGAACACAAGCACAATTAATAATATGACGATGATGCAAATAAATAAAACACACATTGCAAGCATGCAAGTCATGAGCCTATCATGAAAATAGTGGAGGGCTTGGCCTCAAAACAGTCAATGACAAGAACAAAGAGAACCGGCAGCTATGAACGGATGCAAGTTTTCAAAAACGAGTGATGATGCTATGCAGATGATGCAAATGATGCAATGATGAATGCGACAACCAGACGAATCACACGACGGGAATGGAAATAAAAGGGGAATCTTCTGGGGTGCCGGTCCCGGGTTGTTACAGCTATGCACTCCATGTCCATAGATATCATTGTATTTGTCTCTTGTGTGGGACTAACCCATGTAGGTGATAAGAGTAAGAAACAATGAGGATAGCTCCCAACTCAAGATGATCTTCACCAACCATGAGCCCAAGGTTAGTTCATCCCTATTAGGGGGGATTTCACATCAAGGGGGAGCTTTACCCTAAGACTTGAGTTAAAGCATATCTTAAAGATGTGACCACATTAAATGCTTTATGTAGAAGTGGTAACCCCACTTGAGCTTAAATGATGAGTATGACCTATGATCAAGTACTCTTACTTGGATCCTAAGTCAATATACTCATATTTCATTTAACATCTTATTGTGTGCTTGGTAGATACTAGAGTGGTTTTTCATGTTTGCCATATTTCATTTAACATCTTATTGTGTGAGCATGTTTGTATGCATATCTTTTCTCATTCGAGGATATCCAATTGTTTTTATTTGGCTTTCATTTTGTTTGCCCAATTGGATATGCAAGAATACCTAATTACCTTCCTCTAGCTATCTATGCTTTCTCGTCTCAAATTTGATTCATTCTTCATCACAAAAATTTGAGCAAGCACTTCTTGAATACTCTGTGTGAGGAGCACTCGGAGTTCCGTTTTGTTAAGAGCTACCAGTGCATCTTGGTGTGACCAACCTCAAAATCTTGGTTCCACAAAAGCCTAGGGTTGATCTGGATTTTTCATCTCAGTAATATTGATTCCATAATCTCGGCTTCACTGAGTTTCCCTGTCAACTAACAGTAGCAGAACTCGGTGGCACCGATATTTTAGAACCGGTGTCACCGACAGCTACGGGTATATAAACTAGCGACACCGGTTTTTGAAAATACTTCATCAAACGTCGTGGTCCCCGCAACCTTAGCCCCCGCTCACGTCTCCGGACTTTGCCCTTGCTCCTGTGCATCTACGCCATAGGAATCCTTAGTCGTCGACCGCATTAGTCCCCATCGGCGCCGTCCTACGAAGTCGCCGCCAAGTTAGGGTAACGCCTCAGATTTTTGCACTCCCCTTCCGACTCTTGTGCAAATTGATCAATTCCTCTTCTTTCCACAGTGTGCACTTGTTCCATCCACCAAAAACTCCATTAGATTTGAGAACTTTTGAATTTTAGGTTTAACAGTCCGCAGTCTACATCTCGATGACACCGAATCGTAAGAATTGCTTCTACCGATTTTTCTTTTAGGGCAACTGAGAACAGTCTCGGTGAGACCGACTGGCCACTTTGGGTGAAACCGAAATGGTTGCCAAGTCTCTGTTAAGGAGGCTATGTGTCTCGGTGGCTCCGCAAAGTTTGACTCGGTCGTACCGAAGTTATTTTTGCCGAAGATTAAACTTAAGATTCCAAGTTCAGTTTTGAGAAAACATTTTGTATTTTTTTTATGTTCAACCCCTATGCTCTTCTATACTCTATTCACAGGGTCAGGATGTCAGGATCAGGGTCAGACAGTGACAATGATTTCAGAGATAGAGTTGTGGACATGAGCTTAGGCACTAACCCAGATGCTAGTTCATCTTCTTCAGAAGATCTAGGCACCCATAGCTCCCATGGGTTGCCCAAGGCTACCACCAGGGAAGGGAAGAAGCTGAACTCAGATGAAGAAGATTCAGATTTTTGTGCCAGATGAGGAAGTAACCAAGAAGCAGCAAGAGAAGAAAGAGAGAGCTGCAAAGAAATCTGCTATAGAGGCCTCTTATGCTCAAGGCCTATCAGGAAGAATATGCTAGCACAAAAGCTATGAGGGCACCTAAGAGTGCCAAGGCCAACACTTCATTTTCTATTGAGCCTCCAAAGAGTTCTATGCCTAAGAAGGTAGGTGACAAGAAGAGAGCCAGGAAGAGAATAGTGAGAGTCATTGGAAGGCCCACTTCCATGTATGAGGACCCAGCTGATGCTGAGGAAGAGGAAGTGGAGGAAGAGCTAACTGCCCAAGCTCCTCCTTCCAAGAAGAAGAAGCTCCTTGAAGATGCTATGCCCAAGCAAGCTCCATCAAAGAGCAAATAATCTGCACCCAAGAAGCCAACAACTCCCAAACCCAGGAGGACCACCAGAGACATACCTCTTGCAGCCAAGAACAAGAATTCTACTACCAGAGATGAGGAAGAGAACATGCCAGTTTTGAGAAAACTGAGGGCACGTATGCTAGAGCATAATGACGCTCATCCTATCGCAGAGGATATGAAGATGAGGAGAGACTCAGGGCTGAGGAAGTGGAGAGCAGATGACCCTTATGCCTCTAGGAGAAGGACAGTTGTGGATGATCGTTTCTACACCAAGGAACTCTAGGAGTTCTAGGTGACTATCCTTTTGGACAAGAGCCCAGCAGTCAGTGACATGAGATACGTTGAGTGTGCCTATATCAAGGCAAATGAGGACTATTTTCCTAGTGTGCAAGAGAACTTCAGATGCATTGATATAGAAAACTTTGTTGGGAGAGAGTTCATAGCATGGAATGATGAGATGGTCATGCAGTTCTACTCCACTGCCCATTTCTAACCAGATGGCATGATCATATGGATGACTGAGGGAGTCAAATAGCAGTCCACAGCGGAGGAGTGGGCTACCATCTTAGGATCCCCACAAGTTGAGGATGGTGATTTGGGTGTTTATCTTGAAGACTAGATGAGCCATAACTCTATGCCAAATATATACAAAGCCATTCCTGCCACCCATGTGCATTCACACAAGTTTGGCTCTGTCTATCATCTGCAAGCTGGACTACCCACCACCAACACAATCTTGAGGTATACGTTGATGCCTAAGTCTGGGGAAGACAAGATGATCAGGGGGTATTACATCAACATGCTGCACCACATAGACACCCACACCAGATTCAGGGTGATGGACTTGATTGTTGAGACTGTGAAGAGGACAGCTGCTGACCAGAAGAGATCATGTGGATATGCACCCTACATTCAGATGCTCATCAACTCTAAGCTAGAGAAGAATGTGTATGCACTTGATCGTCCACATATGCCACTCCAACCATACTTTGAGGACAATGTTGTGGTGATGGATCCCAGTTATCCCACTTCATTTATTACACAGGCTAGGGCCAAGGCAGCCAGAGCCACTAGTGCTAAGGTGCCAAGGACCAAGAGTGAGCAGATGGATCTTCTCTTTAGCACTATCAAGGGCATGCATAAGGACATCAATAACATCATGCTTAATTAGGAGATTCTTGTGAGGATTGTGGGGGACAGGTTTACCACGATGAATAACAAAGTGGATGGGTCACCAAGACTATGGATGAGCTCAAGAAGGAAGTGGATGCGGTTCCCATTCCTCACTCTTTAGATGATCATGATGATGATGATGACAGTCCACATCTCAGGACCAGCACCCAGTTCAAGACCCAGGCCAGAACTACTGTAGTGCCAGCTCTAGAGATGAGGCCTTCTTCATCAGCACCTGTCGCGGCTCCATCAGTTCCGTCTACCCCTCCAGTGTCTACTCTACCACCTCAAAGGACTTCGGTAGAAGCTTTCGCGTATGCTCCTCTCTCGACTCCTTCGATAGCCACAGGATCAGCTTCATCGTCTCATGGAGGAGACCATGCCCAGCGAGACAATTAGCTCTATAACTTTGAACTTTTTGGTAACTTGTTGCCAAAGGGGGAGAGGTTGTAGATCATAGGGCTTCGAGAGAGTGTGTGTTGCATTTTGATCCCTCTCTGCGTTTAAAAACATTTGGTTTATTTTTTGGTTGAAAACTGTGTCGGTGTTTTGTCATATACATTTGACGTGATGCTACTACCTTGATATCTTTGTGATGCTTGTATGATGACCATTCACTTAATGTTTGGTGTAATGTGCTTATGTAATTCACTAATATTATTCTTGCGCACCACCAAGTTGTATGTGACATGGAAGTGTGACCCATGATCCTAATCGATTGTGCATTTGCAATCAAACGCATATTTAAAATAATGAAAATATTTAGGGGGAGCTCTTGCTTATCACATACCTCTCAAAGCAACGATGATATTCATTTGTTGTATCTTTTATCGAAGCTTTGATCTATATGTTGTCATAAATTACCAAAAAGGGGGATATTTAAAGAAAAACTTATCCCTAGGTGGTTTTGGTAATTAATAACAACATGTATTTCATTGGACTAATGTTTCCACCAAGTGTATCTCAGGAAAAAGTTCAATGATGGGTTGTCTAAAGGTCTATGTGGAGATCCTCCCCGAGGAAAGGAAGGAATAGTCGTGGCCATGCTTCAAGATTGAGGACTCTACATTTTACATTTTGTGAGAAATCGCCCTGGAGTCCATAGGAAAGCCAATACTATTAAAAGGGGATGAGGTATTTATGATGATCTGGTTGCTCAAGTGCTTAGAGATTAGCCACCAAAAATACTCACCCACTTTCCCACAAAAACCCTCTGTCCAAATCCAAAAGTCAAAATTCGGTGACACCAACAATTCCCATTTGAATCCACCAAGTTTTACCCTAGACAGAAACCCAGTAAAACCCTAGCATCTCGGTACTACCAAGTTTCCATTCGGTGCAACCGAGAATTAGTGACCAACTTTCTATTAACCAATTTCTTAAAGTCAGTCCCACCGAGTTTGAGGAATCAGTGACACTAAGATTTGGAAATTTCCTAGGTCACCCATATCGGTACCCTCGAGATTTATATAGCGGTCTCACCGAAAAGGCCAAAGTTGCCACATTTTGCACTAGTCGGTGCAGCCGAGTTTTTACTCCGGTTTCACCGAGTTGGGAAATAATGTTGTAACGGTTGGATTTTTGGAGATGCCTATATATACCACTCCACCACATCCCACTCGCAAGAGAAGCACTCAGAACACACATGCACTTGCCATATCCATTTTTTTGTGAGAGAACCACCTACCCTTGTGTTGAGATCAAGATCATCCACTCCAACCATATGGATCTTGATTTCTAGCCTCTCCAAGTTTCTTTCCATCCAATCAATCTCTTCTACCCATGCCAAACCTGTGAGAGAGTGACTGAGTGTTGAGGAGACTATCTTTTCAAGCACAAGAGCAAGTAGTTCATCATACTACCACATCCATTACCTTTTGGAGGGTGGTGCCTCCTAGATTGGTCAAGTGTTTGCTTGGGAGCCTTATTCTTTGTGATTGTGGAGTTGAACCAAGAATTTTGTAAGGGCAAGGAGATCGCCTACTTCTTGAAGATCTACCCCAAGTGAGGCTAGTCCTCCGTGTACGTAGGCCATCATGGAATAGACAAGGTTGCTACTTCATGGACCCTCCGTGGGTGGAGCCCTCCATGGACTCTCGCGATCTTTACCCTATGTGGGTTGAATTCTCCATAAACGTGGATATACAATAGCGCCACCTATCGGAACCACGAGAAAAATCTTCATGTCTCCAAATTGCGTTTGATCTTCTTATCCCTATCCTCTTACATATGCTTGTCTTTACTTTCTACTGTAATACTCATAGACATGCATGTGTAGGTTGAACTTGATTTGCTAGAATTGCTAAAATTTGCCAACCAATTAACTTGGGAAAAGGTTAGGTTTTTATTTGGTCAAGTAGTCTAATCATTCCCCCCTCTAGATCTACTTCTGATCCTACAACTAGAAGTTCAAAGTTCAATGGCAACTTAGCCACGACAAAACGAATGCAAACGTGCATGATGGCACGACAGAATATTTCAACATTTTTTACTACCCCTATTATAGACTCACCTATAGAGCCACAAAAACATTCGAGTTTTTTCCCAACAATTGGGGGCTAGTATTGTCGGGCGACTTATCTACCTTCGGGTGAGACCCGCCTTCAACCCTCTTCTGCACCAGCCGCCTTAGGATCCGATTCCGCCAGCTCATCCTCATCATCAACTTGCTGGCCCTTCTGTAGCCACCAGATTGATTTCAGAGATTGAAAATTCGAAGTCCCTGCAACAATAGCGGATGCATCAACATCAGTGGCAAAAGTTCTCTTACTTTGAGGCGGCACCAGCACAAAAGGCTCATCTTTTGGCGGGTTGATGTGTTTGTTATCATTGGAGCATGCAACATGATAGTGCACCAGGTCAACTTCCTCGGCTATAAGAGTCGCCAATGGATGGGTATATTTCATACACTTGGCGAAATCTGCATGAGTAAACTCTGGCCCGTCTAGCTTGAATTCGGGAAAGACGTTCAACATCCAACTCAGGTAAATATGCCTTTGCATGGGCAAGAGCCATGTTAACTCCACCCCAAGCCGCCGATTTCTGGGTTTCTATGACCCATTGCAGCATAGTCGATAATTGCTTCAGCATATCTTTGATGTTCCTTGGTGGGTATTTTAAGATTTTTACGTCCACAATGGCAAAAACAGACGTTGTGAGTAGTTGCTCCACATAAATGAATATTCCTTTCAACTTCACAATGGGTAGTGTCGTGGGAACGAGTCTGACAGTAGAAGTTAGGGGCACGAAAGGAGAGGGCATAGTCCTAGCTGCGACGAGGGTGTACACAAAGATGTATGAGTTCAGGCCCCTCTCGTGGAGGTAACATCTCTACGTCTTAGTGCTCTGGGGCTTTTGTCGTGTGGAGAGTGTGTGTTACAAAGGTTGCAAGCCCTTGTGCTAGAGGAGAGGGGCGGCTTATATAGAGTACGATGCCCCTCATAAGTGTGAGGCATCCAAGGGTCCGATCGTGGGTATAAGACGAACGTTACTGGTAACGTACATCATAATTGCTACTAATGAAGACTGGCCTAACGCTTGCCTGTTGGCCTCCCAGGGGTGGCTTCTGGTCTTCTGGCGTCGACTGGAAGCGAGGTCTTTCGAGTGACAGGTGACTGTCTAGTGGAGGAAGAAGCCTTCGAGTGGACTGACTGTCGAGTGACTTGAGCGCCATGGTGAATCCAGTCGGAATCTTTCTTGTGATCTTTAAGTCCTCCAATGCAGTGTCCTTAGGTAGGGTATGTAGGTCAGGCCTAGGACCCTACCCTAGGTACATATCCTCATCATTATCCCCTGAATGGATCAGGGTTTGAGTGGTGAAGGGGGGTATCGATGCCAGTTCAGAACAAGGCACCAAATCTTCTGAATGATTTTCGGGGCTTCAACGGAACTTGCGTCGACTAAACTCTTTGTCATTCGCCCAGATCGATTCTGTCTTGAAAGTGTACGAGTGAACGCTCGATGCCAATTTTGTTCCGACTGACCTGAAGGGGTCTTTGGACGTGACGGGTCACTCTGTCAGGGCCGGATCTTGCGGGATACGAAAATTTGGGAAGCGCACGCGTCTGTGATGATGACGCCACGACCGGAGTGAGTGGGGGCATGACGCCTCAATTCACGCACTTCTCATTTCTCCACATACAAGGCACCGTCTGCGGTTAAGATATGTGGGGATCTCGCGAGCCCACATGTCAGTGAGACACTCGATGGGGTATAAATCCCGAAGTGCCACGGTTTGCACAATACTTTTCCCCCAAATCTCCTCTCTTCCTCCGCCTCCCGTGTCTCCAGTGCACCACTCTGCTTCGCTCTAACAAGCTTCGCTGCCGCGATGACGAAGGGAGCAACCGAGAAGCTGAGCACGCCAAGAAGGGGGCCGTGAAGGGTAAGGCCAAGAAGCCCTCGACCGCCCGGTTCACCGCGCCAGCGGGGTGGATCGAGGGGGACTTTCTCCCATCAACAGTCACCACCACGGACATCGAGAATCTTGTCGTCGACGGGCTCGTGGTGGACGGTTCTTGGAGGTTGTCGAAGGGAGAGTGCGAGCCGGAGCCGCGCGAGGGGGAGCGGGTTCCTCTCCTCTCCCATGTCGAAAGAGGTTTCTCCATGCCCCTCCATCCATTATTTAGAGGGTTTTTGAACTTCTTCGGAGCTCAGCTCCATCGCTTTCCTCCAAATGCCATTTCCTACTTGTCTACTTTCATCACTCTATGCGAGTGCTTCTTGGGCTGCCCTCCCCACTAGGGTCTGTTCAAGCACATTTTCACCGTCAGATCTCAGTCGGTGAAAAAGGTCCACCCTGAGGATGGAAAAACTCATGTAGTCCAGCTGTGTGGAGGTTTAGGAATCCAAAAGAGAGCTCGTAGTTCTTATCCTTCCATGACTCTCCCTGAATCAGTTAGAGGTTGGCAGTCCACCTAGTTTTATTGCAAGGACATAGCTTCTCCCAATATGTCGACTGGTCTTTGTCCCTTCACGTTAGATCTTCTAGTCGTTCCCAAATCCTTGAAGGTGTTAGAGGGGGAGAAAGTCTAGGTTGGGATCCTAGTGGATGATGTAGTGGCCCTTATCCGTGGTGGAGTCACTAGTTTGAATCTCTTGGAGACATTCCTCAGTCGACGGATCCAACCGCTTCAAGCAAGGGACCACACTATGTGGCATTACGCAGGCCTTGAGGACTCGACCAGGATGCGCCCGGAGGAGGTTTCATAGAAAACTGTCGAGCAGTGGCTTCGTAGTATCACCCGAGCTTGTGACAATCCCCTGGGAGCCAAGAGGATCCAACCCTACTCTACTGAGAATCCACCAAAGAATGTGGTAAAATTTATCTTGTTGACTCTCATACTATTCTGTCGAGTGATTGATTGATTTGTTGAATAACTTCATTGTTTGAATCATGCAGGAGTGGACACACATGCACTCTCCCGTGCCCAACAGGAACCAGCCTGAAGACGGTGGGGGAAAACGAGGGTGGTAGCGTGGACGTCGATTGTGCTTATGACAGTGAAGATGAATATGAAGACTCGGGCGAGAACGAGGAGTAAGTCGAGTCTCCTCCATGCACCGAACATCGCTCCAAGTCATGTTAGGACCCTACAACTATTGCGGGCAAGGCCCCGGCTCCGAGTGAAAGGAACCCGAAGCGGAACCGACCCTCGAACGTCGAGTCGAGTGAACGATCGGCAAAGCAGCCCAATACCAACACGGTAAAACCTCGCAAAGCTCTGCCTCGCATGAAGATGGTTGTGCATGTCATCTCAATGTAAGTGTTTGCTTTCATCTTTCGTTGTCGATTGTGACTTCGAATTCTTGTTGACCGAGTGGAGTTTGATCTACCAGTGTTGCTACCTCAGTGACGTCGCCTCCACGGGACGGAGAGGAGCAAATGGATGTGGATACTGCTGATGTGGCCACTTCCCAAAGAGGTAAACAAATCTTTACTCAGCTTTGTTTCTTGAATGAGATTCGTCGATTGCGAGAGTTAACATTGCGGATTGATATTTGCAGAAATCATTCGACTGGAACATGATGAAGAACAACCTCGGGGTACGGGGCGTGAAGGTGAGACCTTAGGCACCCTGGGCGTACACGCCCAAAGAACTCCGTCAGCACAGACGCCTCAATGGTCGACTGTTGGATCCTCCCAGGGGATAAGCGACTCGACACGGGTTAGAACCGATCTCGCGGTACCACTGTTGAGTGCTCCACCACATGTTTCAACCATCGTGATGTCGAGTCCAACCGGACCACCTCAGACTACCCCAACTATCCCCACCGCAGCGCCGATCCCACCAGTGACTGCCTTTCCTATGCACCGCGTCCTGGAAGACCAGACCAGAGTCGCGAAGGAAGCCATGATCCAGGCAGAACAGATGAAGTTGCACACCAAGGAGGCGTACAAGGCCAGCAAGTGGGCTTACGATGCCAGCACATCACTTCGCACCAATGTTCGAGTAAGTTCGACCGTAAGTGCATTTCCGATTGAATTCCTGTCTTCTTTGATTGTACACCCACTGGGTGTTTTTAGCTTGTAGAATATTTGTAAGTTCTCCGCTCGAATAGATCAGGTCGTAATCGAGTAGATTTCTGTCTAGTGGGGGCATGCTGAGTGCACCCACTGGGTGTAGTCCCCGAGACTGTTGTCGAGTGCTTGCACTGGCAGGGGTCTTAGATTTTGTCGTATGTGGAATACGCTTGCCACTCGACATGTCGAGTGGACTTCTTGCCTTGGCCGCACCACTCCTAAGCTTCCTTGTAGGTTTCATGGACATAATTTCCATCAACCATGATATGATGCTACTTCAAGGGTGCAGAGTGGGGTGGCAGGCCACTCGACAAATCGAGTGATAGATGGTCAAGTGGGGGCACGCTGGGTGCACCCACTGGGTGTAGTCCCCGAGACCACTGTCGAGTGCTTGCACTGGCAGGGGTCTTAGAAGAGACGATATTCATATGCTTGTGCATGTTTTTGTTTTTATTTTCTGCCACTCGACAGATCGAGAGTTAGCAGATCCAGTGAGGGCATGCTGAGTGCACCCACTGGGTGTAGTCCTTGAGACCATCATCGAGTGCTTGCATTGGCAGGGGTCTGATAGAGACCGCCGTATGCTCGGACAGGGCAGACCTTGTTGAGTTATTTAGGGACCAGTGGGGGCATGCTGAGTGCACCCACTGGGTGTAGTCCCCGATGCTACTGTTGATCGTTGACGATGAGCAGTAGTCGTAAAAACTTGAACTCAGTATTTTTTGTCGTACACGGGGTACGCTTACCACTCGACATGTCGAGAACACTTTTTTTCCTTAGTCGTACCACTCCGAAGCTACCTTGTAGGTTTCATGGACATCATTTCATTAACCATGATATGACACTACTTCAAAGATGCGGAGTGGGGTGGCGGACCACTCGACAGATCGAGTGTTAACAGGTCCAGTGGGGGCACGCTGAGTGCACCCACTGGGTGTAGTCCCCGAGACCCCCGTCGAGTGCTTGCACTGGCGGGGGTCTGATAGAGACCATCTTGAACACAGGGTTCTTTACGGTACGCGGAGTATGCTTGCCACTCGACATGTTGGGTGGACTTTTTGCTTGAATTCTTCCTCTCCTGAAGGCAGGTTTCATGGACATAATTTCCATCAACCATGATATGACGCTATTTCAGGGGAGTGGGGTGGGGCGGGGTCCGCCATCCAGTCGACTGTTCTTGACCTTCTGTACTTGAGAGTGGTGGGGTTTCCTGTCGACTGAATTTTTTTCTTTGTTGATTTCAGAGAGCTTGTGAACTTGGCACGCAATACAAGGACCTCGAGGAGGAAGGGAACCAGCTGTGAGTGGACTTGAAGGTCTCCAACGGTAGTTTGGAGCGAGTGCGTACTGAACTAAAGACTCTGGGAGGTAACCTCTGTCGACCCAATGCATTCCTATCCTCACTTTCCATGCTTTGAACCGAGTGTTTTCGCTCGAACAAACGTATGCGATGAAAATCATCGACTTCAAGCGCGACTCAACAATGCTATTTCTTTAGATACCATCAAGAAGGTGCTGGAGGTCAAGGACAACGCGGTTGCTGATGCTCAATGGGTGGCGAGGGAGAAGACTGAAGCTGCTAAGCAGAAACTGGCTGCCACTAAGAAGATGGAGGAGGAAAACTCCAAGCTGAAGCTGGAACGGGTAGAGCTCATAGAGAAGACTGAGCAGCTGACCAAGAGGAGCAATGGCTTGGAGAAGCACTTGGGGGAGTTCGCGAGGAACATGTACATCATCTCGACGGTAACCATCTTTGTCGACTGAATTGCGTTAATCCTTGTCGACTGTATTTCACTAAACCTCCTCCCATTCCTTCTTCCCAACAGAATTCTGCCAAGACTTTGAAAAGGAGACCGAAGAAATCGAGCCCAATCTGGATCCCACCAAGTCGCCTGTTGGTGATAGAGTGGCCATGAACATGTTCCAACTCAACGTTAGACTCCAGGGTGTTCAAGCATATATCCTCCGACTGAAAGCTGCGATGGAGAAGATTGACAAGGAATTGTGGCCCGAAGACACCCTTCAGATTGATCTTGCATCCATGATGGCACGCCTTAATGATCTTCCCAATCGAGTGCTGGCTTGGAAGAAGTCAGGCGCCCGCTGCGGAGCTGATGTGGTGCTCTCCCTTGTTAGAGTCCATTGCAAGGAGGCAAGGGAGGACAGGTTGAAGGAGCTCTGAGTGATGAACACAAAGAAGCTTCAGTTTGAAGATTTCATGGAGACCTTCATTGACGCGGCCACGAGGATCACAGATGGGATCGACTTGGACACCTTCGTCGAGCCAGCAAGCCCGTCCGGCGCTTGAAAAACTTCATTCATGGAGAAAACTTTATTTGCCTCAGTATGCCGAGTGAAAATGTATCAGTCATAAAACTTCCTTCAGGCCTTAAGCCTAAGCACATTTGCTTGTGCGTGAAACATTTATCCGCAACAAAACCTTTGAATTTATCCACATTTGGCTTTCAATTGTTTGTTCGACTGAATCTATTTTTTACTTAGGCGAAAGCTAGGTCCCAGCTAAGCACCTGAGTGTGAGGATTGCTCAGCACTCAGAGAAGTTTTGATCTTAAGCGAAGACTGGTTCGCATCTAAGTTTTCGAGTGAATATATAATAATCCACTCGGAGTTTAGCTTTGTCTTAGGCGAAAACTGGTCCATAGCTAAGCCTCGAGTGTGAGGATTGCTCAACACTCGGAGAAGTTTTGAACCTAGGCGAAGACTGGTTCGCAGCTAAGTCACCGAGTGACTGGACTGTTATCCACTCGGCAGGGTTTCTAACTTAGGCGAAAGCATGTTCGCGGCTAAGCCCCCGAGTGTGAGGATTTCTCAACACTCAGAGTAGTTTCAAACTTAGGCGAAGACTGGTTTGCAGCTAAGCCCCGGAGTGTGAGGGTTTCTCAACACTCGGAGTAGTTTTGAACTCAGGCGAAGACTGGTTTGCAGCTAAGTCACCGAGTGAATGGACTGCTATCCACTCGACAGGGTTTTTAACTTAGGCGAAAGCATGTTCGTAGCTAAGCCCCCGAGTGTGAGGATTGCTCAACACTCGGTGTGTTCCCAAGTGAGAAATTATATGATCGGAATCGACAAAAAGACTGTGGAAGTCAAACTTGCATAAATGACATGGTATGAAATACTTTTATTACATCAAAACCACTCTGATTTCAAGTATAGAAACGTCAGAGAAAATCTGTATTCCAGGCTTGCAACTCGTCAATCTGCTTCTTGAGGTTGTACAGATGATAAGCTCCGTTGTTCAACACCTTGGTGGCGATAAAGGGACCCTCCCACGTAGGAGCGAGCTTGTGGGATCGCTGTTGATCCACTCGGAGCACCAAATCTCCCTCATGAAATGACCGACTCTTAACATGTTTCGCATGGAAGCGTCGTAGATCTTGCTGCGGTCCGGATCAGAGCCATCTCTCGCTCTTCCTCAAGGAGGTATACGCCATCCTATCTTGCTTGCTCAGCTTCAACTTCAGAGTAAAGGTCCACTCGGGGAGAGTTGTGAAACAAATCACTTGGCAGGACAGCTTCAGATCCATAGACCAGGAAAAAAGGGAGTTCGTCCAGTCGACCGATTAGGTGTTGTTCTCAGGCCCCATAAAACAGATGGCAACTCTGACACCCAGGCCCCGGTAGCATGTTGTAGGTCGCGCATGAGACGAGGCTTCAGACCTTGCAGGATGAGGTCGTTGGCTTGCTCAACTTGACCATTGGTTTGAGGGTGCGCAATGGAAGCATAATCCACCCGAGTGCCCTGGGAGGAGCAAAAACATCTGAATTCTTCCGAGTCGAAGTTGGTGCCATTATCTATGATGATGCTGTGGGGAACCCCATACCGGAAGATTATTTCCCTCATGAATGTGACTGCAGTATGAGAGTTCAATTTCTTTATCGGCTTGGCCTCAATCCACTTTGTAAACTTGTCGACTACAACGAGCAAATGAGTGAATCCACTTTGTCCAGTCTGGAAGGGACCAACCATATCTAGACCCCAGACAACAAACAGCCAGGCAAGAGGGATTGTCTTCAGAGCAGACGCAGGCTTGTGAGATAAGTTTGCATAGGACTGGCACCCTTCATAGTGATCGACAATGTCCTTGGCCATCTCATTGGCACGCGGCCAAAAGAAGCCGGCTCGATACACTTTAGCGATGATCGTTCGAGAGGACGCATGATGACCGCAAGTTCCTGAGTGGATTTCTTCCAGGATCATTCGACCTTCTTCAGGGGAAATGTATCATTGCGTCACACCAGTTACACTTTCTCTGTATAGCTGGTTATCCATTACAATGAAAGCTTTGGATCTGCGCACGATGTGCCGGGCTTCAGTCTCATCTTTAGGAAGTTCTTGCCTTAGGATATACGCAATATAGGGCACTGTCCAGTCGGGAATGATGACCAGAATCTCCATGACCAAATCAGTAACCGCGGGGACATCGACTTCAGTTGGATCGGAGGAGCTCATAGCTTGCGGGGGCTCTTAGGTGAAAGGATCTTCCTGCACTGAAGGAGTGTGGAGATGCTCTAAGAATACATTGTTGGGGGCAGGTCATCGAGTGGATCCAATCTTTGCCAGCTCATCAGCCGCTTGATTCTTCACTTGGGGAACATGATGAAGTTCCAGACCTTCAAACTTCTTCTCGAGCTTTCTAACAACATTGCAGTACCCAGTCATAGTGGGGTTTCGAATGTCCTATTCTTTCATCACTTGATTGACCACCAAATCCGAGTCGCCATAAACCATCAAGCGCTTGACGCCGAGTGAGATGGCCATACGCAACCCATATAAGAGTGCCTCATATTCCGCCTCATTGTTGGAGGAATCAAAGTGAATCTGCAGAACATAGCTGAGTTTGTCACCTTTTGGAGACACCAAGACAATGCCAGCACCAGAACCACTCAACACTTTAGAGCCATCAAAGAACATGGTCTAGTGTGCCGAGTGAACCTGGATTGGCTGTTGCTGTTCAATCCACTCGGACATAAAATCTGCAAGTGCCTCAGACTTGATCGCTTTCTTGGCTTCAAACTTGATGTCAAAGTATAGGAGTGCGATTGCCCACTTAGCCACTCGACCAGTTACGTCCCGATTGTTGAGAATCTCAGATAACGGAGCATCACTGACGATTGAAATCGAGCGGTCTTGAAAATAATGTGCTACCTTCTTTGCTGACAGGTAAATGCCATCGACAAGCTTCTGGTAATGCAGGTACCTCTGCTTCGAAGGAGTTAACACTTCAGAAATATAGTATACTGGGCGTTGAACTTTGTAGGCCTTGCCTTCCTCTTCCCGCTCGACTGTCAGAACTGTGCCGACGACCTGATTAGTGTTCGCGATGTACAGGAGCAAAGGCTCTTTGCTGCGCGGAGCAGCGAGCACTGGCTGGGTGGAAAGCAGGGCTTTGAGCTCGACAAACGCCGCTTCAGCTTCAAGAGTCCACTCGAACATGTCAGACTTCTTCATCAGTCGGTATACAGGCAATGCCTTCTCATCGAGACAAGAAATGAATCGACTCAATGCTGCTAAGCAACCTGTGAGCTTCTGAACATCGTGCACCCACACAGGACTTTTCATTCGGGTAATGGCATTGATTTTCTCGGGGTTGACATCGATCCCTCGCTCGGAAACGAGAAAACCGAGCAATTTGCCGCCAGGGACACCGAAAGTACACTTAGCCGGATTCAGCTTTATGTCGCATCTCCTCAGATTGGCGAATGTCTCGGCCAAGTCAGCCAGCAGGTCGGAACCTTTGCGGGACTTGACGACGATATCATCCATGTACGCCTCGACATTTCGAGGGGGGCAAGTAAACATTTCTGAATCATGCGCATAAAAGTAGCGTCGGCATTCTTCAAAACAAATGGCATGGTGATATAGCAAAAACACCCGAATGGGGTGATGAAGGTTGTTTTTATTTCATCCGGGCCATACTGACGGATCTGATGGTAACTGGAGTAAGCATCCAGAAACGATAAACGCTTGCATCCCGCGTCGAGTCAACAATCTGATCTATGCGGGGGAGCGGAAAATGATCTTTTGGGCAGGCCCGATTAATATGCTTGAAGTCGATACACATGTGTAGTGACATGTCCTTCTTGGGAACCATGACAACATTCGAGAGCCACTCGGAATGGTAAATCTCCCAAATCAACTTGGCCTGTAAGAGACGAGCCACCTCTTCGTCGATTGCTTTACGCTTCTCTGCCGCCAATCGACGCAAATGCTCTATCGCCGGCTTGGCCTTCGGGTCAACTCTCAATCGGTGCTCAGCCAGCTCCCTGGGAACCCCCGGCATGTCAGCAGGCTTCCAAGCGAAGATGTCCTAGTTCTCACAGAGGAATTGGATGAGCTCGGCTTCCTATTTGTTGCCGAGTGTTGATGATATGTTGGTCGGTGCGGCAGTTGAATTTGTCGGGTGGATGTGGACCTTCTTCACTTCCCCTACTGGCTGAAAAGCTGACTTGGAAGCAGGCTTCTTAGAACGCAGCAAATCAGCAGGGTCAGCGCTCTTCTTGTATTCTTCCAGCTCGACCATGGCCATCTGACGATCGGCAATTTTGGAGCCCTACTGGAGGCAGTCCTCAGCCTGTTGTCGATTGCCGGTGACCGTGATCACACCTTTGGGCCCAGGCATCTTCAATGTGAGATACATGTAACACGGATGGGCCATGAAACGAGCATATGCACGACGACCCAGAATGGCATGATATGTGCTCTGGAAATCCACGACTTCAAACGTCAACTTTTCCTTTCGAAAATTTCTATCTGTTCCGAATGTCACATCAATTGCGATCTGGCTGAGTGACTTGGCCTTCTTCCCTAGGATGACTCCATGAAACAACATGTTGCTCTCACTGAGTCGGGACATCGGAATGCCCATCCCTTTAAGGGTATCTGCATACAGGATGTTCAAACCGCTACGACAGTCCATGAGGACCTTGTGGAGTCAAGTGCCTCCCACCACCGGATCAACCACCAAATCCTGCCGACCGGGAGTGGACACATGAGCAGGATGATCTAACTGGTCAAATGTGATGGCAGTCTGAGACCACTTGAGGTAGGTGGGGATTGTAGGCACGGCCATGTTGACCTCCCTATTTATGACCTTCAATCGACTCTTGCTTTCAACATCAGCAAAAATCATCAGTGTAGTAGTGACATCAGGAAACGTTTGCTTGTATTCATCATCCTTCTCAAGGATTTTCTCACTCGACGGAGTCTCCTTGAACTGTTGAATCGAGTCGACACTACCGAGTTGTATGCTTGGGCAATATCAAGTTGCCTTCTTCGTCTTTCCTCGTGTGGATTGCACACAGTAGATCCATCACGTCAGTCCCTGACTGGTTCTTCCCTTTCTTGGGGTTGAATTATCCTTTGGACTTTCCCTTGTTTTTCCCTTGGGCCGCCAGAGCGATCGCCTCTGCCTGGACAGGGCCATCAGCCTTCCGCTTCTGCTTCCGACTGGAATTACCACCGGCATCGTTGTTGACTGCCTTTCCTTCTTCTTCTTCACCATTGGCGTACCGAGTGGCGATTTCCATCATTTTGCTCAGCGAGATGTCACCCGTACACCCAAACTTCAGATAGAGCTCTCGGTATTTCACTCCAGCCTTGAAAGCACAAACAGCCTGATGCTCGGAAACATTTTCCATAGTATGATGCAGAGTGGAGCAGCATTGAACGTAATCTCTCAAAGTCTCGTTGGGCTTCTGAACACAATGTTGCAAATCAATCAGCCCGGCAGGACGCTTGCAAGTGCCCTCGAACGTTCTGATTTACACTCGGGCGAGATCCTCCCAGCAGTGGATGCTAGAAGATGCCAAACGATTCAGCCACGCACGAGCCGAACCATCCAACATCAAGGACAGATGCTTCATTGTAATGTTATCATTACCACCGCCAATCTGAACTGCCACTCGGTAATCATCCAACCATGTCTCTGGCTTTGACTCGCCAGAAAACTTGTCGATCCCAGCCGCCAAGCTGAAGTTGGGGGGAATCTCTGCAAAACGAATAGCCCTGGTAAAACACTTTGGGCCAGAAATAACAATTGTGCTGCCAATTGGAAAATCTTTGTCATACCCATCTCTGTGGGCTCTGCCCCTGTAGATCCGCCTCTGAGTGAGGAGGTCTCGAGCATCAAACCCTGTATTCCTCTCATCACCGAACGAGCGCCTTTCATCCTGGTGCCGGGGCACATGCGAACCACCCCGCAGAGAAGTGGGCACTCGACGGTGGTCATCACGGTGAAACTGATCTCTGTGCTGATCTTTACAAAAACCTCCGCCCCTTTGGCGCAAGGGCGATCCAGGACTATGTGCCGACTGAGCAATCTCTGCTCTTGGGGAATTATTGTGAATCCTATTGCGCGATTGCGAGGCAACAGAACTCTGACGTTGCGTTGCATTCAACAATGCTCTAATCTGCAACAACCATCTACCAGCCTCTGACCGTGACGGCTGAATGGAATATGCTATCCTAGCCGCAGCTGCAACGTTTAAAATAGGAGTATGGTATACCTCAACATTGTTATGCGAACCAATCGGAAACACTTGTTGCTAACGACGACTGGGAGCTTGTGCGCGCTAGCGAGCATGCCCGTCGAGTTCTCTCTGGAGTTCTTCAAGCCGAATGCGTGTGGCCTCCAAGGCCTGAGCCTTAGCGGTCGCACCAACGATGGGTGTATGGAGGACCTCCTCATCACGGTGCGGCTGTTCACTCAATGGTCTGCCAGCCTCCCGCCTGCCGTGGCTGAAGCCCGGTGGCGGGCTTTGATGAGAGCCAGCCATAAGGACCTCCGCTACACGATCACAGGTCTCGCACTCGGAGGGAACGTCCAACTGATCGGAGCCCAACTCGAACATGCCGTGAAGGGACTCGGCAGGCTCGATCGCCGCATTCTACGAAGAAGAAATTTGGCAGGCCGCCGCATGCCTCACCCAATGCTGGAGCCGTGAGCGACCGGATCGCTTGCGACGGTGAATAGCAGGGAGAGCCAAAGAGTAGGGGGTCGACGGCTTCCGCAGAAGTACGCCGTAGGAGCTCGCACGGAAGTGCATAGCCCCGCGAACAGGAAGCGCCTCGACATCGAGAGGCGCTTCCTGAAGCCATGCCGAATTGTCGGCGATGAAGGTGAACGCTCTGAAACGGATCTCGCGGCCCAAGGAGAAAACACCGCCGGAAGACGTGACAAAGAGTAAAAAATGCAACCTCGCCAGAAGTCGCTTAGACGCCTGCCCCATGGTGGATGCCAACTGTTGTGGGAACCAGTCTGACAGTAGAAGTTACGGGTACGAAAGGAGAGGGTAGAGTCCTAGCTGCGACGAGCATGTACACACGGATGTATGAGTTCAGGCCCCTCTCGTGGAGGTAACAGCCCTACGTCTTAGTGCTCTGGAGCTTTTGTCGTGTGGAGAGTGTGAGTTACAAAGTTTGAAAACCCTTGTGCCAGAGGGGAGGGGAGGCTTATATAGAGTACGCTGCCCCTCATAAGTGCGAGGCATCCAAGGGTCCGATCATGGGTATAAAGACGAGCGTTACTGGTAACGTACATCATAATTGCTACGAATGACGACTGGCCTAACGCCTTCCTGTTGGCCTCCCGGGGGTGGCTTCTGGTCTTCTGGCGTCGACTAGAAGCGAGGTCTTCGGAGTGACATGTGACTGTCTAGTGGAGGAAGAAGCCTCCGAGTGGATTGACTGTCGAGTGACTTGAGCGCCATGGTGAATCTAGTCGGAATCTTTCTTGTGATCTTTAAGTCCTCCAATGCAGTGTCCTTAGGTAGGGTATGTTGGTCAGGCCTAGGACCCTACCCTAGGTACATATCCTCGTCAGGTAGCATTACAAGGCTCTGCTCTTTTCATCCTGCATACAAAAACAAGTGAGGCAATGAGCCGCCATATCATCATAACCAAGAAATTCAAAGTAAAATAGTTGTGAGTACATACCAAATATGGCAGTCAGCATCTCATTTATTTGTTTCACAAGAGTGGAATGATTTTCTTTCGAGGGCCCAAGTTTTCCCTCAGCCTTTTCATCACACTTTATGAGGGCGACCTTCTTTTCTTCAAATAATTTCTTGGTTTGATCCAGAAGATGATTCGCATGGTGCGCATGGCTTTCAAAGCGAGATGCCACAAGTTCAACCTTAGATTTTAGTTTGGTCTCTTCTTTAAGACGCTTCTGCAGTTTTGTAGTAGTAGATTCAGCATAACCTAAATATCCCTCACAAACATACACATGTTATCAACACCTATCTCTACAAAGTCTCAAGCCTCCCTACAGAAGCCGACTCGACCCATGTGGGCTATGACACTTCAAAGTTCTTTTTATCTTACAAGGAAGTCCAGTGCAGTTGTAAACAATCCACATGACACTTGGGGGCTAATGTGCCGAATTTTTCACTTAAACAAACAAAATACCTAGCTATTCCATAGAAATAGGCCGGTCCTTGAGGGCTATAGGATTTTGAGCTTACAAGACAAACATCTACTTCTTATGAAAGAAGATCCGACTAACTCAACGAGATAAGCCGGCCCTTTGGGGCTAGATATGTGTACTATTTTCTACAAAAGTATAAGTAACAACTCATTATCATCATAATGATTCGGTCCTTGGGGGCTACGGCTACGTCCAATATAAATATTTTGAAGAGCGAGCTTACCATTTTCATACTAAGTTGGCCCTTGAGGGCTGACGACAGTATATAAAAGACAACACGGTAAAGCAGGAATTTTACCTCATAGTTCTCCTTGAGATCATTGATTAAGTTGATCTCAATTTCCCGGCTTTCAGTTAGACCGGCCAAGAACTGCTGGTAAATGTCCTTAGCACCAAGCGCAGATAGATCTGAGAGCTCTAACTTGGCTTTTCCTTTGTCCAAGTTCACCGGCTCATCCTTGGCTATAATCTTGGCCAAGGTGATGGAGATAATAGGATCTTGGAAGCTCTCCTTGACAACGGTAACCTCCAAAGCACTCTTGTCAGCTGGCGGAAGGGTGTCATCCACATGAGCTGTTGGGTTGGACGGATGAGTCGGGCTTGGCGATCACGAAGATGGCTTGGTTGACATGCCTTGGGTCTCCACTGGCGTATCCATGAAAACCGGCTCATCCGATCTGGACATCTCAACGTCGTCTTCCGGCTCAACCCTCGTCTCTGGATTATTTTCTTCAGAAGAGTCAACCTCGATGGTTGTTTCTTCTGGTGGGGGGTTCAGAATGTCTTGGCCTGCAGCACCCGAAGATGACTCCGCAACACACTTCGACAAAATATCTTTGGCCCTATAGTTGCCAGAAATCAAGCATTGCGTTGAGGAAAAATACAGTCCAAGGTTAAAACACGTAAACTGATACAAATTCAAGACTTACCCACGATTGATGTTAAAGGCGGGAAGTTGTGTTGCCGTTGAGTCATCCGAAGACGCAGGGGATTCCTGATAAAGTGAGTTTGAAGGACTAAGTGGTTGCTTAAAGAGACTGGCTCTAGGACAAGAGGTGGTTGGACTATGTGGCGCCTCAACACGTGTCCTCTGAGTCGTCGGTGCGTGCGACAAACTAGGATCTAAGTCGCCTGAATTACTTCGGGTCTTGCGCTTTGATTGACCAGCGAATTGAGCTTTCTTCAAAATAAAATTGGGATCTAAGTAAGCATCTAGATGTGAAAACTTAACCTTCTGGATAGCATGCCTTGGTTTTCTTGGGATAAATGTTTTTGAGGAACTGGAGGAAATTGGAATTACCTCAACATCGTCGGCTTCACTAGACTCCGATCCATCCTGAGAAGAAGGCATGTTAGCAAGTTCAATAAATAGACGACCAAGTGAGTCAAGTTCTACCTCAGATTCTGCTCCTAAAGACAAATCTTGAGCCATTCCTGGAGCCGTTTCCTTCATCCGGCTTGAAGAAGGAGCAGCAGCTTTTGAAGAAGCCTTCCAGAAATCAGAGTTAGCCTGTGGAAAGACAAGGCGGTTAAATAAGCATTGGACCCCACATGAATGTAAAGGAGAAATTAATATTCAAGTTTGCACAGTACATACTGGAGGAACTAGATTCTTCAGGTTGAATGGGGCTAGTACGGTAAGTTTACACTTTTCCTTGGAGCAGGAAAATAACTTCTTGGTCTGCTTGTTGATGGTACCATCCCTCAAGTTTTTTGTGCTAAAGTGTTGCACATCTTTGGACTCGACAGAATAGTTGCACATTAAATCGCCCCTCACATTGACGGGTTGAATCGCTAGGTTATCCAGCACCGGATCAGATTGATGCCAGTAAGGCCATTGGCATTGAGGTCCCTTAACCTCAGCAGCACGGGGGCCAACACCTTCCTCTGTTCATTGGTTGGTCGACCCCGGAAAGTCGGTGATACCAAGTCGGTCTAGTCTAAAACCTGCCAATGGGCTCTGGCCTTTGGGGGCAGTGTTTTTGTAGTAGAACCAAGTTTTGTTCCATCCTTTCGGATGGCTCGCCAACTTGGTCTCGGGGAAAAGACTGTTTTTCCTCTTTTGCACAGAGACGCCGCCGAGTTCCATGCTTGGGCCATCATTTCTCTCTGTTTAGCGGTTAAGGTAGAAAAGCTCTGTAAAAAGAGTCAAGGACGGCTCGATATGAATATACACTTCGCATAACACTTGAAATTGACATATGTTGGTCATCAAGTTGGGGCCAATATCTTGTGGTCGGAGCTTGAAAAATTCAAGGAGATCTCTATAGAATTTCGACTCAAGCGGTCGGAAACCCCTTTGCACATTACTAGTAAATCATACTAGTTCCCCCATGCCAGGTTGTGGGGCTGGTTCTTCTTTAGGCCCTCACTAGCCTATTTCATTTTGAGCCGGCAATAGGCCCTGGGTTACGAGGTTCTCCAGGATGAGTACCGACTCGTGGGACCTGACCCAGCCACATGCTTTGCTAGTCTTGGGACGCATCATAATGTTTTCCAGTTTGAACTACAATATGGAAAGGGGGGGATTTTGATGAGCTGGATTTTAAGCCGGCTCGTAACGCAATAAGATTGAATTTGAATGAGGGTCAAAAAAGGAGGCTCAAGTAAACCGATATTTATGGTGCTTTCAAGGACACTATAATTTTGACTGGGCCTAAAGGTATGGATGATTTAAGAGTTTCCTTCAAATCAAGCAGGTATTCAAGTATGTATTATGGACTGGAGCCATGAATTAATAAGCTGGCGATGTACATTGATGAAAGCTAAAATATCCTATGGTGGAATAATAGACTAACAAGTGATGAAAGCTAAGTCGGCCTTAGTACAAGGAATAAAGGGGACAGTAAAAGTGCTTGGAAGGACTTAGCTACAATCTCCTATGAGAAAACAACTTTCTACAGCAGATGAAGGATCATCCAGATCTAATATATGCACGGAAATAAAAGGAAAATACACTCTAAGTCTGTGGAGGAACCGAAAACGAAGCTTTTCCAAGACTCTATAAGTCAGATATTCCAGATCTACTTCGCAAAATATGAAACGCGGCAATCACACTAGAAAAATGGTCACTAGAGGAACGTGGGAGTTTTGGATCTATGGTGGTCATTGAAGGTGGGATGAACAATGAACGTCCGTAAGCACTGAAATCCTAATGGGGGAAGAGGAATACCAGATCTTGTCATAGGAGAAGATGAAGACGACCGCGTCTTCTCCGGCGACTGCAAGAAGGGTCCGATGGCATAGGCGGCATGTCTTGGAGGTCTTGTTTTCGTCCTCGAGCTCCTACAAGCTTTGGCTATGAAGAGGGGGTGTGAGGAATAAGAAGAGTAGAAAGCGAACGATGTGGTCTGGTTGGCCTATTTATAAGGCGATGTGAAACGTGAAGCGGCGCTGCGAGAAATGGAACGGGCATGGTGAGTTCGTGGATGAGATTGCGCATGGATTTTCGTGCCAAGACGGATATGGTGGTGTTTAAAAAAACGATTCACTATGATGGCTTCAGGCGACAACAGTCACCAAGATGAAGTCATGAAAGTATCGGTTGAAAAATACTAAGTCCTAACAAGAGGTAGGTGACCCGACATAATGTTGACCCGGATGAAGTCTTCAACATATAAAGGGTAAAGAATTGTCGGCTAATAAATTGATCTTAGATTTGAATTTAAAGCATTCTCAAGATGGAGTTTAGCATGGATAAATCCAAACTAAACTGGGGGCTAATGTTGGGGATATACCCCACGGGTATAACTCGCCTAAGTTATAACCGGGGCTCTACTAAGGCGGCCCATACAAAAGATGCCCATAAGAAGTACAAGGCCTAGCGGGTGGCTCATCTAAAGGGTCGGCTCAATAACATCACCTGGGTAGCCGGCTTAAACATGAAGACGTGAGGAGTTTTCTTTTCCTTGAGGAGAAAGGGAGGGAGGAATTAGATTAGGTCACGGGTTGTGTTACGAACCGGACTCTATTGTAAACTCCAGGCCTCCACCTATATATAAAGGGGAGCCCTTGAGTTAGAGATATCAAGTAACAAAGAAAAAAACTCTCGAGATCTAGGTTAGCGATTCCGCATCCTTGTAATCGAAATCATCATCAATATACACACAAAGCAGGACGTAGGCTATTACCTCCCTCGGAGGGGCTGAACCTGGGTAAACTCGTCTCTCATTCCCGATCAACCCCTTTGAGTCACCAACTAGCGGTGATGCCCTCACACTTAAGTTCTCCTGCGAGGACATGTGCCGTGACAAAACCACGACAACTAGGGTACGAATATGCCTTTAAAATCTCCCCCTTTTTGGTGGATTGACGACAAAGCGGGATTTGCACAAAGAATGTCACAAGATAGAAAGAAAAAACCCAACATCTACAAAATATAGACGTGCTCCCCCTAGATGTGTGCACTATATTTGATATGCTTTTGGAATGCAAAGCACACACACTAGGATCAACACTCCCCCTATATTTTATAAACAAACACCACTTCCATTAACAGGATAATAGATAATTATAAATGCACGATATGACATGTGAGCATAAACATAGGGCACACGATAAGCATAACTCGCAAATCAAAACATATAAATATAATTAAAGGGTAGCATATGTCTCACACCATATGATAGTCTTTAAGTCTCACAATCATAAACCAAACCAAAGCAAACGATAGAAGAGTTCACGAGTGAAGAAAGCACGCAAACAACTAAAACGCACTCGTGACTCCGCAAATCCCTAAACTCTCTCCCCCTTTGGCATCGAGACACCAAAAGGGAAGAGAGAACTAAGACGACCCGAGGTGGTAGCAACTCATGGGACCATCTTCAATTTTCTCCAGACTCGGAGCTGTAAGTTGCGATGCCGGGCTGAGCTGTTGTGCGAGGCTGATCAACATCTGGATCCCACGGACAGTTCTTGGAAATCTAGATCTCCTCATCAATAAACTTATCCTCTGAGCCACTCGGGAAATCCATGTCAATGTGCCTCCCCATAGCCTTGTGATGGCTCCTATCCACCATCTCTACCACATGCACATTCTATTGACCATGGGCCTACATGTAGAACAACGTCTTCATCTTCTCCTTGAGCTTTTGAGCCCAATATGATGCTAGTAGTGTTGTTTTCATCTTGTAGTTGATGTTGTTAGTTTAAATTGTGGAAGACTATATGTTCTGATCCTTAAGCATATTCATTACACCTCTGATCTTGAAGATGATGATGTTTTGGGAGTAGTTACTTTCGTTTTAGAGGACATGGGAGAAGTCTTGTCGCAAATAATCATGTGATGTTGGTATTCGTTCGATATTTTGATGCCATTGATGTTGCTCTTCCTTTAGTAGTGTCGTTTGAACGTCGACTGCATGACACTTCATCATATTTGGGCCTAGAGGAAAGCATTCGGGAATGCTAATTAGATGATGGTTGCGAGAGTGACAGAAGCTTAAACCTTGGTTTATGACTTGTTCTGTAAGGGGTTGATTTGGATCCACATGTTTAATGCTAGGGTTAGATTTATCTTAACTATTTTTTGTAGTTACGGATGCTTGTGAGAGGGGGAAACCATAAGTCGGTTGTTTGTTCAAGTAAGAACAACACCCTAGAACCGGTCCACCCACATGTCAAATTATCAAAATAACGAACGTGAATCAACTAAACATGATGAACCATGACTAGTCAAAATACCCATGTGTCCTCGAGAGCACTTTGCTTCATATAAGAGTATGTTCCTTCTTTTCATTTACTACAAATTGGACTGGAGCACCTTGCTGAATAATTTTTACCATTGTTACTAGTTACTTGTTATGAATTTTCTTGCTATAAAACTATCTATCCCCGCTACTTTCAGTGCCTGCAAAAACTTCCGTACTAGAACCACTTGTCATTTCCTTCTGCTTCTCGTTGGGTTCGACGCTATTATTTATCGAAAGGACTACAATTGATCCCCTATACTTGTGGTTCATCAATCACCCCAGAGTAGGCGCGACATCAGGGAGAGTGATGAGGCTGCTATGGCGAGGTTCGCCGCAGATAATCCGCACCTCGTGCAGACGAAGTATGAGTTCTAAGCCCAACACAACAAGCCGCTGAAGAAAGAGGACGAGACTTACCCCTTGTCAAGGATGATCAAGATCGAGTAGGACGATGAGGTTTGTCCCAAAAAGGATGCCCACGACGAGGGAGCATGACATTACTGAGCAATCTTATTGGTGAATAGGTGTGTAGTTGTCTATAGTTAAGTTTGCATGTTTTAAATTTTGAATGTTTGGATCGAATTTGCAATGATCAACTATAGTTTGATGTTTTGGAAGTTCCATTTTACTATTTTAGGATAGTTGTTTTATCAGTGGTGCCTTTTTATACAACTGCTAGGGATGGAAATATTTTTTGATGCCTAGAATTCACTTTTGATACACTATAAACAGTTTTTTCAGCGCTCGGCGGTTGTTGCAGATGATCTCCAGCAGCCTAGCTGGTAGAGCATCTCTAGCACACCCTGTATAGTGCCCCAACCCGCAAAATAACCGCCAAAATATGGGTCCGCATGAAAAAACCTGCCCTGTCAGACCCGGTATCGGGCCGCGGCCTGTAATTTTTGTGGGGCATGACAAAAGTTTTCCCTCAAGCTTTAGATTCACGGGGTGGGAGGCTGACCCAAGCTCACACCCTATCCACAGCGAGATTTGGCACGAGGGAAATTTCCGCGTGGCCGTACCAGCTTCCCACCCCCTTTGCGGCCATTGCCCCACCACCGTCCGCTCCAATCCATCTTCTCCGACCATTCTTTGCCGCCATGGAAGCCTCCGAGTTGTCCCCTGTCATCGTGGATGTCGCGCACGCGCAATACCCTCCGCCAAATCTCGTCGCCAGCCAAGTCACCCCTGTCATCGCTCTAGGCACCACCACACTTGTCCGCAAATGGCAGGGCAATGTCGTTGTGCAGGGAAGAAATCTGGCTGGCCCCGACGGGAGTTACGCGTTGTTGGGTTCTACCTTAAGTGCATCACATGAAATTAAAAATTTCCTACACACAGAACAGCCAAGAACATGCTATGGAGATGGATCACAGATCGTTACCACTAGGCGTCTAGTGCCGTGCAGCGGAAGTAGAGCTGCTGAACTGCGTCCGCATGGTCCGTCTCGTCCTTGTCAGATCTCCCTCGAACAGCTGGTTGCTGGATCCCACGTACAGGTTCGCCGGAGCGGCGCAAGTGCATCGCCTCTAATGGTATTCGTGCGTGAAGGAGGGAACATCATATGGCGGACTGCTAGGTCAGATATCACAGTCGGCGGTGGGTGGAGGTGGCTAGTTGCAACACGTACAAAACCCTAATGATGGCGCTGAAGCGATAAACAGAATGAGTGTGTCGCACCTCCACTATTTATAGGCATCCGCCGCGGGCTCAACTCTTGGGCCTCGCATGGATCCTAAAGACCACGTGTTACTTCCATTAAGCGTGCGACGCCTTAGGTTCTTGTTCACTTGGTCGCAAGTCAGATCTCATCTGACTCAACCAGTTGGTAGCGGCCTCTAGCAAAGCATGTTGACTCCAAGTGTCCAATGAAGCTGCTTAGGAAACCTTTACTTCACACTTTTGTTCCCTTCCACATGATATATGTTGTCGTGCACAAGGCGACATGGTCATCTTTGTTGCAGCACGACCTCTTTCTCATTCTAGTGAATCCGACCAATACTTCGGATTATCTCATAATCCTCATCGCATGGCCATGCTTATCCAGGTCAGATCACCCGAGGGGCCCAGAGTATATCTCTCCCGATTGGAGGGGCAGACCCCATATTGCTCAACCATGTCTCACGACATGGGTCTCGACAAGCCTGAAATCTACCTTTTTAACTACCGGGTCACGGAGTAGCATTTGGTCGGACCAAAGAAAGTCTATCACCATCCCGAGTACATGCGCCAGCTTAGGTCTTAGGACATAGAACGTATGTTTTACTAGAGACTGACAAATGACCTATCGCTGCATCTCATAGTTGGGTTTGTCCAAATAAGACCTTATCTCGACTCGGATCCCACTACGTCAAATCCGACTAGATCTGTCTGAGTCCATATTATCCGCTAGCATCCAATGCTACATGGCTAGTGAGACCGGACCATCCATCGTGTCATATGCTAGTCTGATTGGCTCTGCGTCCACACAACCCTTTCGACTAGGGACCATTTAGGACAGTCATCATACAAAGCACAATCTCACAAACAAGTCACATGCTTGTTCATACACATCAATGATAATGTCCAAGGACTATCTTTATTCATCAACACATAGGAAATATCATCATACATGATTGCCTCTAGGGCATATCTCCAACAGTCTCCCACTTGCACTAGAGTCAATCAAATAGACATCAAATGCCAATAGCTCTAACGTGCCGCGACTTAGTCAACGGATCTGCAACATTGTATCTGTGTGGATCTTGCATAGATTTGTATCACCATTTTGCACAAGCTTTTCTATCAAGTGACATTTTTGTTCTATGTGCCTGGTCTTGTGGTGTTGTCTCGGCTCCTTGCCTTTTTACCAGCTCGGAAACACACCAAGATCTTCTAGGAACATCCAAATCCAAACACCTTCCTTTGGGCTTCACAAGCCGCAATGTATTCGGCTTCTGTTGTGGAGTCGGCCATCGTATCTTCCTTGGAACTCGTCCAGCTCACTAGTCCTCCATTCATGACATACACGAATGTAATTTGCGATCGACAATCATCTCTATAGGTTTGGAAAGTAGCATCAATGTATCCCTTTATGCAGAGCTCATCCTCACCTCCATAAACTAGGAAGATCTCTTTAGTCCTTTTCAGGTACTTCAAGATAGTTTTCACCGCTGCCCAGTGACTCTCACCTGGGTCGACCTGGTATCTGCTTGTTAAGCTTATTGCATAGGCAACATCAGGCCGAGTACATAGCATGGCATACAAGATAGATCCTATTGCCAAAGCATACAGAATCCTACTCATCCAGTTTCGCTCATCAGAAGTCGTAGACCTCTGAGTCTTGCTTAGCCTTATACCATGTGATAGGAGCAACAACCCTTTCTTGGCCTCACTCATGTTGAACCTCTTCAACACTTTGTCTATGTACATGCTCTGGCTCAAGCCGGGCAGCCTCCTTGATCTATCTCTATAGATCTTGATGCCTAAAATGTACACTGCCTCTTCAAGGTCTTTCATCAAAAACTTGCCATTCAACTATTCCTTGACTGAGTTCAACACTAAAACATCATTTCCGATCAACGGTATGTCATCCACATACAAGATCAAAAATACTACCGAGCTCCCACTAGACTTCTTGTATAAACAATAGTCCTCTTCGTTCTCGATGAAACCAAGGTCAACAATGACTTCATCAAAATGAATATTCCAACTCCGAGTTGCTTGCCTCAATCCATAAATGGATCTCTTGAGCTTGTAAATTTTACCAGTGTTAGTTGGATCAACAAAATCTTCAGGTTGTATCATGTATACATCCTCTAATAATTTTCCATGAAGGAAAGTTGTTTTGACATCCATGTGCCATATCTCATAATTGAAATATGCAACTATAGCTAGTATGATCCTTACCGACTTTAGCATCGCTATCGGCAAGTAGGTCTCTTTGTAGTCAATTCCTTGAACTTGTCCATAACCTTTAGCTACAAGCCGAGCTTTGTGGATCTGAACATTTCCACCCACGTCGGTTTTCTTCTTAAAGACTCATTTGCAACCAATGGCTACTACGCCATGCAGCGAATCAACCAAGTCCCAGACTTGATTGACATCCATGGACTTTAACTCGGATCTCATGGCCTCCGGCCATGCCTCGGAATCTGGGATCACCATTGCTTCCGAATACGTGGCCAGCTCATTGCTTTCTAGCAACAACACATCATGCACTCTACACAGTCTTTCCGACCTCTATGGCTCCGATGTCCACTCCACTACGGGTTCCTTGAACGACTTCGTTATGATCTCATCACTAGCCGAGTCGTCCCCGAGTGACTCTCAAATTTCTTCGAGTTACACTGTTCTCGCACTGGCTTCCCGACTGGGAAACTCTTTCTATAGGAAATCCTCGTTCTGAGCAATAAACACTTTGTTCTCTTCTCCATTGTAAAATTTGTATCCCAAGGTTTTCCTTGGATATCCCACGGATATGCATTTATCCGACTTGGGTGTAAGCTTGTCCGACATGAGTCGCTTGACAAATGCTTCACAACCCAAAATCTTTAGAAAATACAAACTAGGACTCTTCCCAATCCACATCTCATGTGGTGTCTTGTCTAAAGATTTTGATGGTACCCTGGTAAGTGTGAAAGCTGCGGTTTCTAGAGCGTATCCCAGAATGACAAGGGTAAATCTGATTTGCTCATCATCGATCGGACCATGTCTAACAAGGTTCGATTTCACCATTATGACACATCATTTCTCTGCGGTGTACCCGGTGAGGTGTGATCTGAGGTACTATACCTCAACTTTTCAGATGATCATCAAACTCATGGATCATGTGCTCACCTCCACGATCTAATCACGGAAGCTTTATCGTCTTGCCGAGCTGATTTTAATCCTCGTTCTGAAATTGTTTAGAAGTTTCAGAAGTTTCTGACTTGTGCCTCATCAAAAAAAATATCCATATCTACTCAAGTCGTCGGTAAAAGTCACGAAGTACTGATGGCCACCACTGGCCCTTGTGCTCATTGGACCAGACACATCACTATGTATAAGCTCCAACAGCTCGGATGCCCTCTTGCAACTCTTTGCAAAAGGAGACTTAGTCATCTTGCCTAGCAAGCATGATTCTCATCTCTCGAACGACCAGAAGTCGGACAAAGTTAGGAGTCCATCATCATGTAGCTTCTTCATGTGTTTCAAAATAACGTGTCCAAGCCGGCAATGCGAGAAGTATGTCAAATTTATCTTATTAGGCTTATGCCTCTTGACATTCACGTTATAGACCGGTTTCGTTTCCAGAATCATAATAAATAGCACATCTACAATGGGTTCATAGCCATGGAACATTCCATTCAAATAAAATGAACAACCATTGTACTTCAAATTGAATTCATAACCCTGAACCATGAAGCATGAGGCAGAAATAATGTTCTGACTAAGTGCGGGAATGTAATAACAATTATTCAATTCCAAAATAAATCCAGAAGGAAGCACAAAGAAGCATCATGCCTACCTCCAATGCAACAACTCTTGCTTTGTTGCCGACCCTGATGTCAATCTCCCCTTGTGCCACACGCCTAGTTCTTACCAGCCCCTGCATTGAGTTGCAAATATGAACAACCGATCCAGAATCAAATACTCAAGAGCTACTAGGTATGTCAGCAAGGTAAATGTCTATAACATATGTAAAAAGTGTACCCTTTCCTGAAGAAGCATACCCGGCCTTCTTGCCATGCTCAGCAAACCACTTTCTACAGTTCCTCTTCCAGTGACCAGCTTCCTGGCAATGAAAGAAAATGGTCTTTGAGTTCGGTATGTACTTCGGCTCATCGGCGGAGACAACCTTCTCCTTGCCCTTTGCCTTACCCTTTTTCTTGGACCAACTCTTCTTGAACTTAGCCGAGTTCTGCACCATCAACACTTGATGTGTGCCTTTCTTAATATCCTGCCCTGCCACCTAGAGCATCCCATGCAATTCAGTGAGCTTCGTATCCATGCCATGCATACAATAATTCGAGATGAACGTCCCATGACTAGCTGGAAGAAAACCCAGAACCGCATCAGTAGCCAGCTCATCCAAGAGAGGGAAGCCCAACCGATCCAAAGCTTGCATGTATCCAATCGTCTTGATCACATGTGGGCTCAGTGGATCACCTTCCTTCATCTTACAATCCATCAAGGATCGCCAGACATGAAACTTTCAGTCCTAGCCTCCACCTCAAACGTGCTCTTGAGACTCTCAATAATATCAAAAGCCACAATATCTTCGAAATGTTATTGCAAATCGGGCTCCATACAAGCCAACATGAGGCAGTTGATCTCGTTTGATTCATCAACGAGTTTCTGGTAGGCATTCTTGGTTGTGGCATTAGCATTATCGGTAGGTGCCTCTGGAAGTGGATCCTCTAGAACATGTTCCTTTTTATCGTGCTTGTGAACAATTCTCAAATTTCTATACCAGGTGGTAAAGTTTGTTCCCTTCAGTTTATCCTTTTCTAGAATTGATTTCAATGCAAAGTTTTGAGTAGGTGGTGCCATTGATCTACAACAAAAAATATGCAATCACTAAGCAATGAGTTTATGTAGAGTAATTCAAGCCTTAAATAGAACTAACCCCACTGAAGTCAGCATCCCTCCGCAAACTCTTAATGATTCAAGATCCGACTAGTGCAAGTGAATAGTGAGCCAACTTGCCTTTTTGGTAAGCAACTCCTTGCTAATCGTATCTATATACGACTCCTGTCGGTCTGGTAGGTATCTTATAACTCAGCTCCCAACCTTCTTTGCCACAAGGCCCAAAACCATTTTGATAGCCTTGTCAAGTTAACCTGATGCAGTGCATGTTCGTGTCCGACACGAACCCTCCAGTTCAAGGACAACTAGCAACACCTCAACTTTATGAACCCACTACCAGATGTACTTGAAGTGCGAAGGTGCAACATCCGGAATGGCAATATGCTCCATATTAATGAGGGGTCTTTCTACCATTTTAACATGCATAGAAACAAGAAGCAATATCAATCACATATAAACATAAATATGGGACGTCCTTCCATGGTCAGCTCCAACTCCGATGACCAGGGTAGAACTCCATCTTGTTCGTCATGCCGGGACACCAAAGTATCGAACTTGATCTCTGTCCTCCAAGTACTACAACTAGTAATGAATTTTACACAGAATCACAAGTCGACACGCGGGTCATTATACAATATAATGACAACACTTTGGCTCTTGCTGGTTGACAATCATGACACGTAGGTCATGTTAAATTACACACATGCATCAAATACATATGAGACATACTATTCACATCAAACCTGCAAAACAAAGTTATGCATAGAATCGCATTCTGCTGGATTGTATGATCGTGTACGAAATATACGGTGCTACACGCATGGCGGTCCTGCTAGCTGGTTAGCGGGCGGGGTTCGAAGGGGTAGCACCCGACTTTTTTCAGAATCACAAGTCGAATTTGTATTCTAACCACGCTGAATTTTCTGATCTAACCGATCTCATCGATCATCGCGAACCCAATTCGGATTTATGTTTCACTGCTAACCCCCATGGCAGAAACCGACCGATAGGGGTAGTTTGTGTCATGACCTCATCGATTCCGGTTGATAGAAAATATAGCCTCAATGATCCCAATGTGCAGTTGATCTCATAACCGATGCACATGGCCGATCTCATGAACGACGACGGATCTCATCCTCCGCCTCCACATATAAAATATGCATCTGATCTGAAACCAAAACCTATAGCATAGACTCTGATACCACTGTTGGGTTATACCGTAGGTGCATCGCATGCAAATTAAAAAATTCCTACGCGTAGAAAAACCAAGAACATGTTATGTAGATGGATCATAGATCGTTACCACTAGACGTGCAGTGTCGTGCGGCAGAAGTAGAGTTGGGGCTATGCGTCCACGTGCTCCGTCTCCTCCGTGTCTGATCTTCCTTGAACAGCCGGTCGCTGGATCCCGCATACAGGTTCACCGAAACGGCGCAAGTGCACCGCCTCTAATGGTATCCGCGCGTGTAGGAGGGAACACCGTGTGACGGACTTCTAGGTCCGATCACACAGTCCACGACGAGTGGAGGTGGCTAGTTGCAACACATGTAAAACCCTAATGATGGCACCGAAACGATCAACAGAATGAGTGTGCCGCACCTCCACTATTTATAGGCATCCGCCTCGGGCTCAACTCTTCGGCCTCGCATGGATCCTAAAATCCACGTGTTCCTTCGCTTAAGCGCGTGACCCATTCGGTTCTCGTTCACTTGGTCGCAAGTCAGATCACATCCGGCTTGACTATTCGGTAGCGGCCTCTAGCAAAGCGTGTCAACTGCAAGTGTTTGATGAAGCTACTTAGGCGAACCTGTACTTCACACTTCTGTTCCCTTTGCCACACGATATATGTTGTCGTGCACAAGGCTACATGGTCATCCTTGTTCCAGCACGACCTCTTTCTCGTTCCGGTTAATCTGACCAACACTTCGAATTATCTCATAATCCTCATCGCATGGCCATGCTTATCCAAGTCGGATCACCCGAGGGGTCCAGAGTATATCTCTCCTGATCGAAGGGGCAAATCCTATCTTGCTCGACCATGTCTTGCAGCATGGGTCTGGACAAGCCCGAAACCGACCTTTGTAACTACCTAGTCACGGAATAGAGTTTGGTCAGCCCAAAGAAAGTCTGTCACCATCCCGAGTACATGCATCGGCTCTGGTCTTAGGACATAGAACGTATGTTCTACTAGAGACTCACATATGACCTATCGTTGCATTTATTAATTGGGTCTGTCCAACTCAGACCTTATCTCGACTCGGATCCGACTACATCAAATCCGACCAGATCTTTCTGAGTCCATATTATCCAACTAGCATCCAATGCTACATGGCCAGTGAGACTGGACCATCCACCGTGTCATATGCTAGTCCGATTGGCTGTGCATCCACAGAACCCTTTCGACTAGGGACCATTCAGGACAGTCATCATACAATGCATAGTCTCACAAACAAATCACATAATTGTTAATACACATCATTGATAATGTCCAAGATCTATCTTTATTCATAAAGACATAGGAAATATCATCATACATGATTGCCTCTCGGGCATATCTCCAACATGCGCGCCCAGCGCCGCCACCGTTGCGCGATCTACCCGGCCGACACCGGAGAAGAAGGGCAAGGTTTTGGGCGTGAAGCACAATAAGGTTGCTATGAAAAGGCCGGAGACTTGATCCTCTCATTCCACCCCGGCAAGAGGTAACACGACGATGCCTCTCAATGATGCTGCTTCCACCACAAGCGAGGTGTTCGATGAAATGGCTGGAAGGTATGCTTCTTCGATTTCTTATACTTGCCTTGCTTTTTGCCATTGCGGTAGCTCGTGACTTTATGATACTCATTGTAGCACCGTTTCAAATGATGCCACTACCGAGTTCGTCAACTTGTTGGACACCAACATCGTTAACATCGATTAAGCCTCGATCGTTGTATTTGATTACAATGAAATGGATGGTGGCGTGGATGGTCATGGTGGTGAAGATGAGGTGGAGGAGATAGACAAGGGGGTGTATGACCAAGCACAAGAAAAAAGGCGCGAGATCTAAGAACTACATGGAGTTCGAAGACCAAATCTTGATCAAGGCTTGTAGTGCGGTGTCTCTTGATGCGTGCGCCGGCACATCAAACCGCCAAGAGGTATTGGCAAAGGATTGAAGATCAGTACTTATGCATGACGACAAGGTATCCCAATAGGACTCCACGCACCTTTTAGTCACTCCAAGGTCATTTGGACGTGATCAAGCCGATTTGTAGCCATTGGGTAGCTTGCTCGTAACAAGTTCGCAATGCACCTCCAAGTGGAACAGTGGAATACGACTATGTGAGTTCGTTTTAAAGTCCCAAGTTGTGTAAATCATTTGTAGCATTTGAAGTAATTGCATTATTTGACATTGTTTTAATTGTGTAGGAAAAAATTGCCCAACAAAGATACAAAGACATGGAAGCTTCCGATGGTAAATTCTTTAAACTAGAGCATTGTTGAGAATTGCTAAAAAAGTGTGAGAAGTGGGAGTTGATTGTGAAAGAAACCCCACCGAAGAGAGGTTCACTTACGAACATGGATGAGGCTGAAGATGATGATGACCCATGAAACTTGAACACGCCCGATGGAGACAAGAAGACAAGGGAGAAGATCAAGAGGGAACATGAGGCATCGACCTTGCAAGACAAAATAGGTTTCATGGTGCAATCAAATGAGTTGATGTTGGCGAAGTCTTAGAGGCAAAGAAAGAGTTGCCAGAGAAGAAGGCACCAGAGAAGCAAGAGAAGTGGCAATTGCTCAAGGACGAGGGGTTGCGCAAGGCGGCCATTAAGGAGAGAAGAGTCTTTGCCAATGAGACCAAATCCTTGGCCAAGCTTCATGTCGAGGATAATTTGATCATGATACTGAACCGCGACGGCATGGACGACATCACCAAAGAATCGCATGACATGGCAAGGAGAGACCTCTTAAAGAGGAGGATGGTAGCGGCTACCGGTGGGTGTTTTGGTGCCGATGATGTTTTCCCATCAGGAGTTGGAACTAGTGCCACTGATACTTTAGGTCCTAGAGTTGGAACAAGTGCCGGCGTGGCATCGACGGCCATGGTGTGCAGTGAAGATCATGACGACGGGTGAAAAGCGACCAAGATGATGATGAATATGGTCGTTGCTTTTGCACTTTTGCGTTTGTCATAGAAAACTAAGCTTTTATTTGCGCATGAACTATGTTTTATTCTTCGAATTTGTACTCAATTGTCAGAATCGCTATCAAATTGGTTAATCTGGGGTTTTCGGTTTGCAGGCTAACGCGGGCTGCGGCCGAGCAGACCCCGCGTAGCCGACCCGTAAAACAGCATATTCTTCGAATCGTTTTTTTGCCAACCGTAAACGAATTTTGCGGATTGGCGTTTTTTGGGGGTCTGCTAGAGATGCTCTAAGAGAGGAGATTGAGGGGCTATTTGGTTGCTAGCCACACCTTGCCACACTTTCCCACACCTCACCTTAGACAAGTTTGACCAAGTTAGGTGAGTGTTTGGTTCTAGCCACACCTAAGGCAAGAATTTTTTTAATGAGTAGTAAACCCCACATGTCATAGACACAAAAAGTGTGGCAAGATTCCCTTAGGCAAGCAAAAGTGTGGCTAACAAGATTCACAAATAGTGTTTCCACTATTCACAAATAGTGTTTGAACTATTCACAAATAGTGTTTCCACTATTCATGACAACATTTTTCAGCGTCCGTTCGAACTGAAAATATTTATGTGGGCTTAGAACATTTCCAGCACCCACTAAAATAATTTTCAATGCGATCCGGAATAATTCCGGATTAGTGATTTTCATCTACGAAAAGCATCTGAAGCGGTTCCGGCAGCTCTGGAACATTTCCCGTTTTTCTTTCGAAAAAATCCCAAAAGTTTCTAGAATGATTCTGGCACCCTCCAAGAATTATCAGGCATGTGCCGAAACCAATTTGACTTAATGGTATCCCCTGAAACAACTTTTCAGTTTTACCAAAACTGTTCCGGTGTTCTCTCTGCGGAACTTTTCCGTTGTCCGAAATTTTTCCGGTGTCCGAAACTTTTTCGGTGATTTTCTCTCAGACTCCATGTCTAGTATTCAGCAGATAGATGACCCTTAAGTGTGTGACCCTATAGGTTCGGTGAAGCATAGACATGACCCGGAACCCCTTCCGATCAATGATCAATATCGGAGCCGTGGACGCCCATATTGACCCCTATACCCACACGAATGAATATTCGAGTGAACCTCCAGTTGTCGTGTGCTATTCATGTTGCTTCATGATATGTTACAAATACCTGAGGTGAGACATGTTGGTATCCCCGTGGATCAACAACTTGTCCACTATGCCAGTTACCTCGTTATTGGTATTGTTCTCTTTTCTCGTTCCCGTGTTCAGGCATCCCCGTGCTCAAATCACAAAGGGTCTGGCCAGACGATGATGGATGCCGTACCATCAAGAGGGCCCAGAGATATCTCTCCATCGTCAGAGGAGCAAATCCCAATCTTGAGCTATCAAGTTACTTGACATACTTTTCCATGAACCCATAAGCCGCCGTAATAGCCACCCATTTACGCATGACGTTTAACAAACCCCATAGTTCATGAAGCAAGCATGAAGAAACTCGATACTCTCATGTTCTAAGGAATTATGCAAATATTAACTTCTCTGTGTTATTAACCATTAACTTATGACGAATGTATCTCATAGCATAACATCAATTCGGGTCGATTCAACACAAATGTTCTTCTAACATTGTGCCCTCAAAATTGCCGGCATAGCCTTGCCCATGATCAGGAAAATAGGATCATCATGCAATACTTGAGCCAGTCTTTGAGGCCAGACTAGGAATACAATTTACCGTTCATTATTCCACACGTGCATATGAGTCTTCCTTCAAGCCTCGTGGTTATTGTAGACTCGAGAACCATAGCAGTTATAGCATGGAACATAAACCTAATTACACAAAATACGAATTTTGTGATAGCGTGAAAACTCGTGGTTTAGAACAATTTCCTACTACCGTGCCACCATATTGTGTATTACACAAAACCCTTAACTTAAATCGAAAATCGCATGGAGCATTGATTGAGACTGCATCGATGTAATTACTTACAACGAGCACTTTATAATCTCTGCTTGCGAGAAAACATGTCATCAACACTACTCTAGTACTTAATGACATCTTTCACTGTTGTCCCATTATCAGTGCTTTGATCACTTTGGTATCTATACTCGCAACAACTTGGGAGTATCAGACATATCTGGTTGTTTTTACATACCATGGAATACATGATTTAATCCAAACACTAGAGTGTGTGGAATCTCCATCGTGTATTTTACTCGTTAGTGTTTTGGGACACCGAGTCTTGCAAAAACTCTTTCCATGGGACTTCGGCAAGAATCACTCATTGGCCTTTTTAAATGCTAAAAGGTTTTAGCACCTTGTCAATATGTATTCATTGCTTAGCCCCATTAGGTAAATCTATCTCCATAGATCATCATGCCTAATATTGAGGCTATTTAGCCTAAGCACTTCATCGCAAAACTATTTTCAAATGAAGTCCTAATTCGCGTCAAGAAATTTATTTCCAATTAACAATGTGTCAAGCACACAACGTTTTTAGAAATATTATTATGCTCCCACTTACTTTCTTGAATCACAAGCATCTTCATTACCCATTGATGAAATCAAAAAACCCTTTTGACCATTTCACAAACCACGAAGATTCCAACTCCATTTTGCTCTCTTCTGTCCATTGCTGGAACTCTGAAGTTTGCATACTTACTAGCATCCTCTGGATCGACAAATTACTTTGGATTGTATCACATACAAGTCCTAGGTTTCATTTCCATCAGATGGAAATCATTTTGTCATCCATGTTTCATATCTCATGATTGATATATGTATTAATTGCTAGTTCAACCCGAACCGACCTTAAGCATCGCTACGGTGAAACAACCTCATCGTAGTCAACTCCTTGAACTTGTTATTTCAACAAGTCAAGCTTTATGGATAAAACATTTTTATCCGTATTAGTTTTTAGTTCCATAAATATTCGTTAGACTCTAAGTCCTCTGAAAGGTGTATCAAGGTTTTAATCTTGAATCACTTATATGGAAACTATCTTGGATTGTATTGGCATTTAGCCAATCCCGGAGTCAGGGCCCATCAACGCTTCCTTGTGTATTGTAGGTATACTGTTGTCTAACAACAATATCTCATTTGTGCACCTGATAGGTTTGCACGAGCTTTTCCTATGTGGTTCAGCTACACGTTCGACCGAAGTCCATACATTTTATTGTAGAGACTTCCGTATCAGTCGTAGTAGGAAACAACGGAATCACTTCCAGGGTTTCTTTCCTTTGAACTGATGACGAAGATACTGGTTATCTCGTCGAGTTGCACTGTCCTCCCACTCACCTTTTGTAAGAACTATTCTCTTTAAAAGCATACCGTTTTGTGGCAAAACCCTTTGCCTCGGTATAGTGGTGGGGGAATACCCAATGACTTGGGATAACCATACAAAGTAGCACTTGTCTAGTTTGGAATAGGTTTGTAACCTTTTACACAAGCCCCATATTCCAAATGTTAAGAAAAGATATAACATGGTTGGGCGTACCATACCATGGCGTCATTTCAACAGACCTGATGGATCTCTTTTCAGTGTAAAAGCCGTAGTCTCTAAAGCATCACTATATAAAAGGGGTAATGGCAAATCTATTTATGTCATCTTTGATCTTACCATGTCATAAATGGTTTGATTACATCTTCGCAGACTTTCCACTTGTAGTGGTGTTCCGGGAGGTGCAAGTTATGAAACTCTTTTCACAACTCATCAGACATTCGCTAAACTTGTAACTCAAATATTCCTTTCCGCAATCAAATTGCACAAACATAATTTTCTTGGTACAATAACTTCTACTTCATTTTTGAAAACCTTTCAAATGATTTCAAAAGATCCAGACTTACGTCTCATCAAGTAAATATCCATATATCTACTTGAGTCATTTTTGAAGGTAGACAAATCCACTGTTTGCAACAACATTTATCGGACTACATACATCAAATGTATGATTACCAATAAGTTCTTTGCTCGTTCCTTATGGCCTGTGAACGGTATTTTAGTTAGTTCACCTTTTGGAGGAAAGTTACAAGTGTCAGATGATTCAAAATCAAACAACTTCAAAATCCATCATAATGGAATTTTCCATGCGGGTTTCTCCAATGTGACCAAATGCAGTGCCACACATATGTCGTATTCTTTTAGTCTTGCGACATTTAGCGTCAGTGTTATGGATGTATCATATTTCCATCAGTATTCATAACATACATCCCATCTAGGATGGAAGCATGGCCCTTCATGTTTATTCATAATACTGAACAACAATTGTTGTTTTTATGAACAACTCTTTTGCAACAAACATTGTGCAATGGGCTAGAGTGTATGAAACTCTAAAATGAATTATAGAAGTAAACCCAAAGGTAATGTATTATTATCAATATTCATAACATACGTCTCATTCATAATGAAAGTATGGCCCTTATGTTATTCATAACACCGAACATGAAAAGTTCTCTTATGAACAACCTTCTTGCAAGATACCTTATGCAAAGGGCTAGAGTGTGAAACTCTAGAATGAATTATGAAACTTAATACATAGGGAATACACCGATGGAAGGCATAATAATATCTACTATGTTCCTTGCGTGTATCTAAACCTCATCCTTGGTTAGTCTTTCAGGCCATAGTAGTTCTTACATCGAGTTGCAACAGAATGCAATCAAGCGAGTATCTTTGTGACCAACTCACAATACCCAAGAATTAGTGATTAACATGTTTAACCATAATTCCCAAGAACTATATCTTTGACCAGCTTTCTATACATCAAAAACTTGTATGACATTCATACATGAGCTGGATATACCAGTCTTCTTTCCTTTTGCCATTATACTTCTAACAGTTTAACTTTTCAGTATTTCTCCTACTCTCAGAAGAAGCATCCAACTTAAGAGCGGCGTTAACCCTAGACTTCCTAGGCATGAAAGTCTCACTAACACCCTCCGGACACTTCCTTTCTCTTTAAGTTGTTGTTTTATTCACCTTTCATCATATGACAGGCGTTCTCCTGGATCCCTCTCTTATCAGTCTAATGCATAGTAAACTTCTTTACTAGTAGTTTGCAAACAAACATTGCTTTGGATATCTCATATCTTTTAGCCTTTGTCTGTCTCTGAAAATGATTTTCATATTCCATGAATATCACATAACTATCCAAACTTTCGAAGTTCGGGTCTCATGGAAGCAAACATATTGCACTTTGACTGAAAAGGATTTCTAGCTGTTGGATCGAAGGACGAGAGTCACATGATCCATAACATTAGCGGGAGAATACCAAAAGCATGCGATAGGACAAAGTCCTTCTCGGCACTCTTGAGGACAATCCTCACATTACGTTACCAACCGTAAAGTTTTAACCAGATATTTAACAGCTATTCAATTTTAATAGGGAAGGTGGAAACGCGAGCCATTATTCTACAACTATTATGCAAATCACACTTAGACATTGTTCAAAATTAATTGCACTAAGAATTAAAAGAATTCAATTCTATAGTGCGCTCCCACTCAAATCAATATCTCTCATAATTGATTGTGAGTGATTCAAGATCCATATTACAATTCAACGCCAAGGATGTATCCATCTCAAGTGACATGAATTGTAATCGATAGGCCAACTTGACAATCACATCTCTATGTGACTCTTGTTCATCTTTCGATGTGTGTGTTCCGAGCTCATGACTTTCATGCCTGAACGTCAAGACAACCAAGTGATCACGCTGCGAGGTCTCAACTCACCCGCCTCACACCCGTACAATCGTTCGTACCCATGTATCCATGTGATACGCCGAAAGGAAAGATGTCATGACGGTGCTACACTTGGGAGAACACTAACTACTTGATATTTTGTGAGAGATCACCCTAATAAAAGTGACTACCGTGCAATCAAAAGGGTGCATCATAAGGGATAAACATCTCAGGCAATTCATAATAGCATGATATGGTATAGCCCTTTCTGACGGAGAAGTATTGTATTTCTTCGTCTTCGGCATTCGCGTCGGTGTTCACCTTCGCGAAGATTTCCACCACCTTGTCGATGCACCAAATAATATTGCTATATCTATAGCAAATAAAATAGGTGCATTACATAAGGTTGACACGCGGGTCATTAAAGTGCAATCATCTGGCTCCAGCCATCATGCCGAATCATGACACGCAGGTCATGTTAATCAAATTACATCATATAGTCATCTCATACATAATCAAATTTATATGAGCGATACTATACCACATCACATGCACATGCAAACCATCTTGCAAAACCAAGTTAGACGCCTCTAATCGGTTTATGCAAAAACTTGTTTTATGTGGCTTCTAAGGTTTTGAAACAAACCGAAGCTACCAACGTCCATCATCAAGCATGATAATCCAAGTCGCTAGATTAACATTGCGAGGTGTATGAAACACGAGATAATAAAATCTTGAGCCCCATACTAAACTTCGTCATACGCATGACCCCCGTGCAGATCGCATCTGCATTGCCCTTTTGTCTGCGAAACATCCATCTTTCTCAACTATGGTGGAACCCAAAGAACTGTTAGCACTTCGTTGATCTGTCAATCAGCATACTCGAGCAGCATGAAAGGATCGCGGATTGCCAGAACTTTGTGAGATTCCACCATGCCGTTAAGATCAGGACTATGCAAATTCCAGGGAAGCAACAAGAACATTGGGTTACAGATTTCATATTTCAGTAATAGATCTCATATACTACCTAATTATATTGTGCAACACCCATACATCTCTATGTATTCTCGATCGCAACCTGCATCTACGCATAGCACGGCTCTTGATGCCACTGTAGAGTAACGCAGCAGAAAACAAAAAATTTCCGACCTACGCACCAGCCCAGGACCACTATGAAGACTGCATACAAGGTTTGATCTTTTCGTTACCGACTCGTAGTGCAGCGGAAGTAGAGTCGATGACGATCGGCGGTGCAGATCCCCGCAGCTAGGATTTACAACCTCCCAACCGCGAGGATGTGTACCCTCATCTGCCCCTCGGACAGCCCTCCGGGAGGCGGTCAGACAGTTCCCCGGACAGTGTTGCGGACAGCCCTTCGGGAGGACCTCCAAAACTTGGACTGTCACTCGGACAGCCCTTCGGGAGGACCTTCGAAACTCGGACGGTCATACGGACAGCCTTTCGGGAGGCACTCTCGAACTAAGACCAAAACTACGATCTCTCTACAGAGTTGCACACATACGGTGTCATCTATTCGGCAGGGCTTCGCCGTCCAGAACTAGTTCCTGCCGGAACCTAGACAACCTTTCGGCTCTACAAAACTATTTCGCTGGGAGGGAGAGAAGAAGCCAGATCATTGCAATGGCACTTGTATGTGAGAAGGAGTGAGTTTGTGGGAAGCCCACTCACTTCTATTTATAGGAAAACCAAGGGGTAGGATGGGACTTGGAATTACCAAAATGCCCATGAGGTGAGCACACCATAAGGGCATAAAGGGAAAGCCTCCAAATAGTGTTGCCTACATCACCATGCCTGCATCAGTATGCCTGCATCACCATGCCTACATCATCCCCTAATAGTATTTCCACTATTCACAAATAGTGTTTCCACTGTTCACAAATAGTGTTTCCAATAAAGTAATCCAAAAAGCACTTTCACTATTCATGGCGATATTCTTCAGCGTCCGTTCGAACTGAAAATATTTATGTGGGCTTAGAACATTTCCAGCACCCACTAAAATAATTTTCAATGCGATCCAGAACAATTCCGGATTAGTGATTTTCATTTGCGAAAAGCATCTGAAGCGCTTCCGGCAGCTCCGGAACATTTCCCGTTTTTCTTCCGGAAAATTCCCAGAAGTTTCCAGAATGATTCTGGCACCCTCCAAGAATTATCAGGTATGTGCCGAAACCAATTTGACTTAATGGTATCCCCTAAAACAACTTTTTAGTTTTACCGAAACTGTTCCGGTGTTCTCTCTGCGGAACTTTTCCGCTGTCCGAAACTTTTCCGGTGTCCGAAACTTTTTCGGTGACTTTCTCTCAGACTCCCTATCTAGTATTCAGCAGATAGATGACCCTTAAGCGTGTGACCCTATAGGTTCGGTGAAGCATAGACATGACCCGGAACCCTTTTCGATCAATGATCAACATCGGAGCCGTGGACACCCATATTGACCCCTATACCCACATGAATGAATATTCGAGTGAACCTCCAGTTGCCGTGTGCTATTCCTGTTGCTTCGCGATATGTTACAAATACCTGAGGTGAGACATGTTGGCATCCCTGTGGATCAACAACTTGTCCACTATGCCAGTTACCTCGTTACATGTATTGTTCTCTTTTCTCGTTCCCGTGTTCAGGCATCCCCGTGATCAAATCACAAAGGGTCTGGCCAGACGATGATGGATGCCGTAACATCGAGAGGGTCCAGAGATACCTCTCCATCGTCGAAGGAGCAAATCCCAATCTTGAGCTATCAAGTTACTTGACATACTTTTCCATGAACTCGTAAGCCGCCGTAATAGCCACCCATTTACGCATGACGTTTAACAAACCCCAAAGTTCATGAAGCAAGCATGAAGAAACTCGATACTCTCATGGTCTAAGGAATTATGCAAATATTAACTTCTCTGTGTTATTAATCATTAACTTATGATGAATGTATCTCATAGCATAACATCAATTCGGGTCGATTCAACACAAGTGTTCTTCTAACATTGTGCCCTCAAAATTGTCGGCATAGCCATGCCCATGATCAGGAAAACAGGATCATCATGCAATACTTGAGCCAGTCTTAGAGGCCAGGCTAGGAATACAATTTAGCATTTATTATTCCACATGTGCATATGAGTCTTCCTTCAAGCCTCGTAGTTATTGTAGACTCGAGAACCATAGCAGTTATAGCATGGAACATAAACCTAATTATGTATAGGGAGATAATCAATAACATTTATTATTGCCTCTAGGGCATATATCCTACAAGTCCGTCATGCTATTTTACGAAAAAAACAAAAAAATTATGTAATCAACCCTGTAGTCCCTAAAAGAAACGCTAGCCGCATGTCCCTTATTCTCACCCGTCACACGTACGATCTGAAAAAGAAAATTGTATTTTAGATGGACTCCATCCGTGGTTGCTAAAATAAGAGCACACTTTGATTACAACACAATTTTGGTTTTACTTGGAAGCCAGAGGTCCATTGCTTAAATATAGGTGCCTCGATGACTCTTTTCTCTCCTTATTACGAACGTTGGGAACGCTTGCCAACTCCACAATCTCGGCGGATCGGACACAATCTTGATCTCGTCATAGGATGCATGCTAGCCAGACTGTTCACGAAATCCTAAAAAAGGAGAGCATAGGCGAGCGAGAGTAGAGCGGTCGGTGTTGGAGCAATGGATTCCCAATGGCGCACGGATGACCCGCCATGGCTGCCAACAGTGATGGAGGGATCCCGACGGAGGATACATGGCCGGGGGATCCCGACCGAGGATACATTGCCGGGGGATCCCGGCGGGAGGAACCATGGTCGTAGTCGGACTCTTAAAAGTGGCCGGATGTGTAGGACCCCGCCAAGGCAACAGGCAGCCAGCGGTGGAGGAGAGTGGGGATCCCGGTGGTTCGGTGTGAGAGCAGCGAGCGCAGCCGGCAACGGCGGCGCGTTTCGTGGGAAGCAAGATCGTGGAAATAATGATGGGGGAGTTATGGAAGGATAGCTTCTAGCTATCGAAGAGAACGGGACGTGGAGCGCCAGCAAGGCGGATTTTTCCTATCCAGCCTATGTGTTTACTTCTCAATTTTTGTTTACTTCTCAAAAAACAAAATCAGCCCACGTGTTAGCTACTTCCTTCGTTTCTAAATAGAAGACCTTTTAGAGATTACACTATGAACTTTATACGGATGTGTATAGACATATTTTAAAGTGTAGATTCACTCATTTTGCTACGTATGTAGTCTATATAGTGAAATCTTTAAAAAATCTTATATTTAGAAACAGAGGAAGTAGGGTGCATGCATGTTGAGTTTTCGTGTTTTTAATAAGGGTGCAATTGGCAAATATGAGTATCTCTCAGTCTGTCAGACCATCAAGCTAATGTGTTAGCATGCAAACATGTGTTTACTAGAAAATACTCCGCGTGTTGCCGCAGGAAATGTGAGCAAAAAGAATATGCTAAGGGGGAAGCACCATTTATGAATTAACGGTGTATCAGGTGATGTTTTGAACATTGAGAATAAATTTCCAAATCATCTAAAAGAACTATACAATGAACACATCATGTCCATACTTCGGGTTAGGCTCAAAGGTTAACGTCATCTCAAAATTTTAAATGTACGCAAAAGTTTGTACGATGTAAAACACGTTTAGATGGAACAAATTTACATATTCTTTACAACAAGTAATAATAAAGAGACTGTGTTACAACTGTGGATAAATATATATAAGTAGATTGTTATTCCTGAACTACTATTGTCAGCACCTTGTAAAGATTGAATGACGGACCTGAAGCCCTCAAATGGGATAAACTACTGAGTATATCAAGTTTATTATTACTCTCCAATTCAGTCTAAATCGCTGTCTGATTTTTTTCTTTTCTTTGAACAAATGGTTGCCCGGACCTAAGACATGAAATGGTGTTTGGTGGAAAGGGGATCGACATTTAAAATCAAAAATTCTCTCCTACTACTTGTGTTTTATTATTTTGGCTGTGTACCGTTGTTGTGCTCTTTTCTTTATATAATTATAACACTCAAAGGAAGAAAAAAACTGAAGAACAGAGCACATAATCCGGTTGCTATTGTAGTCCGAAGTTGGACACCAACAGATAGGAGCACCGAACGACCACAATGGCTTCCTCCCCAGCCGCACAAGTTAACCAAAAAATGGCTACCATTGCCGCAGCTGAATACTCACCACAGTTGGATCAAGCACTACTCCGAGCAGTGGCTGTCAATCTGCAATCCATGGTCGAGGCCCTTACTGGCGTCGCCACATGGTCATTCCTTCCACACTGAAAATCTACCCTCCCCAGCAGCAACGGAGCTAGCTGCCTCGTATGGAAACAGGGGCGGCAGGAGAAGATGAAAGGCAAATCAACACCACAGCGCAATGCTAACCGCGGTTGTGCCGTGCTCGGAGAGTCGTCGGTGGCAAGGAGACCGGCAGTCGTGCCAGAGGAGACCACCAGCAAGAGGGTAGCAACCGGAGAGAATCTTGGACGATGTGTTCGTGGAAGAGTCGGAGAACCGTTGGGGCCGAGGAGGTCATGGCGGAACTGAATGAGTCATCAAAGGCGAGGCGAACGACGGTCGTACCGGACAGAGAGTCAGTGGTGTCGACCGGTGAGATTCTGACGGGTTGATCCATAGGAGCGCCATCACGCAGAGATCGCCGTCCTGCCGCCGTGCAACCTGCGGTCGTTGATATTTTTTTCACTTTTGAGGAAGAGAAGGCATGTGGTTTGTTTTCCTGGCTGGAACACTCAGCCGCCTCTGCCCTCGCTGGCACCTGCGGATGAGCCGCCAATTCTTGTGAGAGCAGCAAGTGTAGGTAGGTGATCTAGCTAGAATTGAGGATGCGTGGTCACCACAATGCAATGCTCAAACGGGGGATTATAAAGGAAGGGTTATATGTTGTGATTTTTGAAGGAAGCTGGGTGGCATGCGAGAGTTGAAGGGGAAGGGCCGCTGACTAGGTGAAACGAAACACGTTTGCCCAATGAAACTTTAATAGAGAAAGAGATGGAGGATTGGGATGTGTAGTCTGTGTTGATTAAATCAATAATTAATGACATGACAGCATGGATGATGTGGGCCAAGTAGTTTACTGTTGAAAACAAAACATCAAAGTAGGCTGGATTCGGCTGTCTCGCTGATTTGACAAGAGCTGCATGTCAATAGAGCGAGGTGGAAGATTGCATGTCTGCTGCAAAACATTGGTGGGTGAAGACTGTTGATGTGGACAGCTTGTATGTTTAGATAAATAAGATAGTGAGAATGAACTTGTTAGGTACATAGGATTCTTCGAACTATACATATATTATCGCATTGGATACTACGTCTTTTTATTTTTTGTTAGAATTTAACTTTGTATTTGTCCCTTACAAACGCATACCGGCTACGAGGACACGAAAACTAAAAAGAAAACAAACACTATACATACATGGATAAAGATTAGTCAAAATTGGACTAACGTATATATATTGGTTCGCACACACGGCGAAATCCTATATGCACGTCCAATAAAATTATAATAGAAGAAATTGCATTTAGTCATGAATTGAGATTTAACAGACCAAGCGAAACAACAAATTAAAACATTTACACGAGAAGCATGCATGTTCGAATGCCAGACAAAGTATACTTTATTTTTATTTTCGGATGTCGATAATTTAAAATAAACATTGTACATGGTATTTTTATTATCACTATATTAATCTAAAGATAAAGTTGTCTATCCAATTAGTTAACTAAGATATCCCAAGTTTCAAACTAGCACCTCGAGAAATCTTACTGTTAATTGATCCATCATTTTTCTTATCATCAAACTCACCCTTTGAGTGCCACCCTTATTAATGACAATTGAGTTTGCTTTGCAATAAAGTACATCAATTTTTGTTTCTCCCATTGCAACGGGCATGTGTGCTAGTACTTCCTCCATTTCATAATATAGTGCGCCCGCGCTTCCCCAAATCTAAGTTTGACCGTAAATTTAACCAACGAGACCGATTGTGGCAGGAGTAAAAAATTATATCATTGAATTTGTATTCGAATGAAGTTTTTGATAGTACAATTTTTACTCCTGCCGCAATCGGTCTTGTTGGTTAAATTCATGGTCAAACTTAAATCTCGTAAAACAAAGACGCACTATATTATGGAATGAAGGGAGTATAAGATAAGGATAGTCACAATCCAAACAGCCCCTCGCAACTCAAGAAGTCCAGATCCCCAACTTTCCCCTCCCTCCAAAGTCCAAACCCAACCTCGCTTCTGAATTCGCTTCTACCCTAGGCATTTTTGATAAATTTGACCTAAAGTCGAAAGGAATTCGCAAAGTGAACCGCTCGTCGAAAAAATTCACCGGCCTAACCCTTTCATGTGGCGCCTGACAGCAAGGCATCACACTGCATTGTGTAGCGCCTTACATTTAGGCGCTGCACTATCGGCCATGCTGGCGCCCCGTGGCACGGCCCGACCCCACCCACATGTGTGGCGCTTAAGGCTAAAGCGTCACACTTGTAATGTGTGGCGCCTAGCCCTTAGGCGCCACACGGTGACTTATCCAGCCGCAGGCCAAACCCCTCCTCACCCCCACCACTTCTTCCAGTTACAGAGGGGGCGGCGACGGCAGCTCCCTCCTCTCTTCCTCGCAATCCCCTCTCCAAAATCCTTCAGATCTGAGGGTTTTCTTCCGTGGATTTCTTTCCCAAATCATTCTAGAAGGTAATCTCCTCCGTTCCCCATATTTTTATCCGATAAATATTGCACTTTTTCAGACTTGTGTAAGTTATGATGATAGGCCAGATTTGATTGGATTCAAAATGGGGATTCCTATATGAGTAGATGATTATTCAAATGAGTATTCCTATATGATTTGGTCATTTGTGGTACCCTTTTGTGGAACATATGTATGATTGTTTAGATGCATATATGTTAGATAATTATTTTATGAGATGAATTGTATTGTATAACTCATATAATTTTCTTGAAATATGAAGGATGATGTGGCTTTTGGATGATTATTATGACGTCGAACACCGGGCATATTTGATGTCGGAGAAGGGAATGGTAATGGTAGCATAGTACTTCATGTTTGCAAAATCTTGTGTTTATTTGAAAAGATCAAACCGTAATCATCTCATTTTATGTTTGCAGAATCTTGCACCCCTCAAGATTCGGTCTCATGGGGCATCGACTGCCATGCCCTACGATGAGCGGTACACACCGTACATCGAGAAGACAGGGCTCCTTCCTTTCATTCAACTTGTGAGTCGGTCGACGCCCAACCTGAACGCGGCGGCAGTCACCGTACTTACGGATCGGTGGAGCCGGAGACCCATACTTTCCACCTCCGGACCGGAGAGATGACTGTGACTCTTCAGGATGTTTCCATGATCACCACACTTCCAATCGAGGGGAAGCCTCTTTGTATGAGCACTGATTCAAAGGGATGGCACCAACAAATGGAGGCCCTTATTGGTATGTCTCCTGCAGAGCCAGAACCAGCAGAGGGAGAGAAGAAAGATCGAGTCCTCGTCGGCACTCCATTCACTTGGATTGTAGCCAACTTTGCGCATTGTCCTGAGGGCGCCGATGAAGATGTGATCGAGACTTATGCTCGCGTGTACATGTGGTATGTTATCTCTAGGACTATCTTCGCTGACGCTGGCGGCAAGAACGCTTAATGGATGTGCCTAAAGGCGTTTACGATCCTCGACCACAAGTTCAGGTGGGGGTTAGCGGCATTGGCGTACATGTACCGGCAGGTAAAAAATTGTTCATACTTAGTTTTTGTTTTGCTTTCACTGTTGTCCTTAACTGATCCATGTTTGGCTTGCCATTCAGTTGGACGATGCTTGTCGTAGGTCCTCGAAAGATGGCTGCATTGGTGTTTGTATGCTCCTACTATCTGTATGGAGTTGGGAACGCCTTTCAGTTGGACGTCCTAAAGGGGTATCGCTCAAGGAATGGGATGACCATGACAACAATTTACGGCTTCCCACTTGGGCTTATAAGTGGGATGTGGTAACGGAGATGACAAGCGATGTCAATATGATGTACAAGTAGTACACCAACAAGATGGATTCGCTTACCGCCGAGCAGGTAAATATTGACAATACATCAATAACTTGACTCCTCTACATGAAAGGAAAACATGAACTTTGTCTTTCTCTGCTGTGTTGCAGGTGGAATGGCAGCCATATGGTGTCGGGGATAACTTTGGTAATGCATTCGAGTTTGAGCTCAATCCAATGTGCTTGCAGGAAAAACATCTTTGGCTTATGCGGTACTCACTGATATGCAATTGGGCGGTAGGCGTCTCCCGCATCGTGTGTTCCGTCAATTTGGGTTGTTTTAGGGTCACCCACCGGAGTAGGTGGACACGGACACACAACTTCATAGGTAACAAAGCATAAATAATTCCATCGTCCAACTTTAAATGATGCTAACAATGAGGTCTTTAACATGTAGGTTGGATAGGAGGAGGCAGCGAAAGATCAGGATTGGGATAAACACCATAAGAAATATGCCAAAATGTTTCTACATTGTGTGGAGGAAGCTAAGAAAATGGCACGAGCCCAGCTTCGCGAGCATTGTCCACTACGTTCAACAACTACGTTCGATGGCTTCACGAGAATACTTGTGTGGAGATTTTTCCGCCGGCTTTTGAGGAGGACATCTTGGAAGATCCCGCTCCATTTGATGAACTTCCCCAGTACGATTACAACAAGCTTATCTGGGAAGGGTACCAAACCCCTTTTGCTCCAGTTCTCAACTTTGTCGTAAGTGTGCACTACTTTGTTATCTATGGACAGTAGTACACATCTTTACTGCTTTGTTACTTATGGACATGTCGTTTTCATTTCATCAATATAGCAAGGAGGTCAAGAAACAGGCTGACGAAATTGAGGCTATTCTAGACACAACCCATAGAGGGGAAAAGGGAGAATCTACACTCCGACTTTTCATCAAGGTGCTTTTACATATTTCAGCATCTCTTACTTCCTTACTCTTTGCTAAGTTCTATTTCTCATTCATTTGTCAATGTTACAGCGTCAGGGTCAAAGGTTGCGGCGATTGTCCAACATTTTAGGTTGTCGTGACCCCGATTATGCGGAGCCATCCATATCCGTGACCCCGGATGCCAATCTGGACGATTCTACTACCTCCGGAGCTCGTATGGATGATGATGACATTACCTCGAGGGCTCATTCAGAGGATGATGATGTAGTCCCACCAGAGGTATGTCGGTACCGTACTTCAAGCTGTTCATACCTGTACCACTGTGACTTAGCATATTTTGGCCACTTGTACATTGTTGTAGCTCTTTGGAGAGGCTCTGGAAAGCCTCTGGAATGGCATTTGGTGCCTGTGTGGCGCCTTAGGCTTAGGCGCCACACTGTCTAGTATTCAATTGAGTACTTCAGAAAGTATTCTCTTAACTTGTCGAATGTGTATTGAACTGTTGCCATCATGGGCAACGCGCGGACACCCTTGAGCACCCGGTTGAAGCATTCTGCCATGTTGCTTGTCATTTGAGCGTATCTTCGGCCGTCTTCATCATAAGCCCGTGCCCACTTTGTCCTAAGTTCAATGTGTCTACTGAGAAAATCATGACCCCGGTCATCAAGTTTTTTGTTTGTGACCAAAGCGTTGTACAATCTTGCAAAAGGTTTGTAGGAAAAAGGTTGACAACAATCTTGAAGGTCATCCGTCAACTCCTTGCTACCACATGTCCGATAGAAGTTTGAACAGAAATGTCTCATGCACCATCTATGGTGCAAAGGAGGATGCCCGGGAATGACAATGTCAACTTCGTTCAGAATTCCTGGATGGCGATCCGATATGACACAGTTTTTTCTATCGGGCGGTAATACCTTGGTTCTCAAAATACGCAAGAACCACTCCTAGTTATCATTTGTCTCCGCCTCAACCAAAGAAAAAGCCAAAGGCAACAACCAGTTATTGGCACCACTTCCTATTGCAACCAAGAGAGTGCCCTTGAATTGTTCAGTCAAGAAGGTGCCATCAATGGAGATGAGTGGCCGACAGTGTTGAAAAGCCCTCACGCATTGCTCAAATGCCCAAAATGCACGGCCAAAGACTCTGACCCTCCTTTCGTTGTGAATCATTGTTTTTTGCCCAAACGGCTCGACCACATGAACCATGCCCGGGTTAGTGGCGACCATAGCTCCCAACAACCTAGGGAGTTGGTTGTATGCTTGCTCCCAACCACCATACATCTTGAATGCGGCTTGCTTCGCCTTCCATGCCTTCCCATATTTCACCTCGTAGTGAAAGAGGGCATTTACAAGGTCTTGTATGCTTTTTATACTCATTGTTGGAAGTGATGAGATGGAGTTGGAAAGCCTGTAAGCGATGAACTCGAAGGTGAGTTGTCTATGGTTTTGGGACACAAGCTCGCCATCAACCCTCTTGCCTCGACACAGGTGAGGTAGACAACTCACAATGTGCCATCCGGGGCCTCCTTTCCATGGTCTTGCACGCACAATCCATGGACATTGTGGATCCTCACACGCAACCGTGTAACGCACCTTGACGTCCGAATGAACAACTTTGTGTGGACGATAATGCGTAACTGAATAGTCATCCAACCACATCTTCAATTCCAGTAATGTTTCGAACTTTGACCCGGGCACAATATAGTTCTTCCCATGTTTGTCCTGGTGAGAAGTTGGCCTAACTCCAAGCACTATGCCTTCGCCCTCATCAACAACGGCTTCATCTGCAAGACTAAGATCCTCGAACAATGATATCCGGTGATCCCACCCTAATACCTTCTTGAAAGCTTCGGCCTCCTTAGCCGTGAACCCTTCCTCATCAACTTCTTCATCGGGACTGTCATCGTCCGACTCAGAGTCATAGCCGCGAGAGTACGAAATGGAATGGTCGACGGTCTCATGCAAATATTATTTGTCCAAATCACCAAGGTTGTTGTCATGGAGAACAACATCATCATTCTCATCATCCTCATGCTCATTATTCTCCTCTTGCAATGCTTCATCTTGGATCTTTGAAATCGGGGTCAATGTTGGCCTCACTTGTTGCGTCAAAAGAGGTTCAATCATCTCATCTTGGTTTATTCATGGAGGACTACTATCAACAATCGGAGAGGCAACCCGGTTCAAATCCAAGTGCAAGTTAGCATCAACCTTTTTTATGGCAAATAACTCTAGAGCCTTGTCTAGTGATTCGGCCACCGTCTCCTTGTATGCAAGCCAACGTTGCTCGGAATTCGTACGCATGGTCTTCTAGCGAATGTGCATTCCAAATCCCACATTATGCCTACCATCAAACTCAACAACATCACTTGTATCCATCCAATTCAAATCTTTTCAGACTTGTTCCAACAATTCCGCATAGCTAGGACTACAGTCAAACACCATGTCAAGCTCATTCAGGTCCGGGTCAATATTACCTTTCAAAAGGCATCCTTGTCCACGTGATGAACATAAACCCATGTTCTTCCCATCCCTAAAAAATTTAAACAACAAACCATACAATAACTTCCATAAGAACTCATCCAAAGATTACAACATTTGCATAATCAAATGGACAACCCTAACCCCATCATAACCTAACACCAACATAACATAACCCTAATCCTTAAATGTACAAAGAACCCTAATCCTAACATACAAACAAGCCTAACCCTAATCCTAACAAAGAACCCTAAGCCTAACCCTAGCATACAAACAAGCCTAACCCTAACAAAATCATACACATCCCAAAAATCATGAAGACCTAAGGTTTGCCCACACTTACAAAGAAATGACCAAATAGGAGCATTTTTCGTGGATGAAAGAGAGGGGGTCGGGGGAGGTTACCTTCAGGGAGGGATTGAGGTCGAAATCCACGGACCAAACCTTCAAATCTGCTTGATTTGAGGAGGGATTTGAGAAGGGAGGAGAGAGGAACTCGTGGGCACCGACTTGTTTGCTTTTGCTATGTGGGTGTGAATGGGGAGGGGATGAGAGGGGTTCGGCCCGCGGCTGGATAAATCACTGTGTGACGTCTAAAAGCTAGGCGCCACACATTACAAGTGTGACGCCTTAGCCTTAGGCGCTACACAGGTGGATGAGATCGAGCCGTGCCACCGGGCGTCAGCGTGGCCGATAGCACAGCGCCTAATCGTAAGACGCTACACAATGCAGTGTGGCGCCTTGTTATGGGACGCCAGACGAAAGGGCTAGGCCGGTAATTTTTTTAGACAAGTGGTTTACTTTGCGAATTCCTCCTCAGTGCCTAGAGTAGACTCGGTGAAGTGGCAATCCAGCCGAACTTGGTTTCGATCGGAGCGGGGCACGGCGAGGGCGAATGGGTTCGGTTTCCAAGCTATCTCCGTCGGCGGCCGCGCCTAGCCGGCGTAAGGTAGCGCTCTGCCTGACGCTCCTCACCCTGCAGTACGGCGCCCAGCCCCTAATCTCCAAGCGCTGCGTCGGGTACGCCGCACACCTTCATATGACCGCGCCCTCAAATTTATTCTCTTGTCTCTAATGCTTGGTTACTCCGGCATCCATCGCTGTATGCCCCTTCGTGCTGTTCCCGTTCGATTTGGGGAATTTTCTGTGGTGGTGTTTGGGAAAATATTTGCCAAAAACATGTATGGCTATAGAGTTGAGCAACAGGGTGTCGACTAGGTAATGATGAGAACCAATGGACACTATCACCTTCATGGGTTCAACAGAATGGTATAACAGCCTAGCCTGGACTGGTTGGCTGGATGCAGATTGTTGTGCGCTCTACGATAACTAGCTTTACAATTGTTTCAGGCTCCATCTGGTTAGCAGAATGCTCATTATGTTTAGGGTGTTATTATGCTACTTGAGTCTTGAATGGATATATATGCCATCAGATTTTGTTATTTGGCACCTGACAGAGTTGGATAATACAATGCGTTTCTAAGGATTGGGTAATAAAATGATAATTAACTCAGTAGTCTGATCTTATTCATGATAGATGTTATCCTCGCCTGTGAAATCATAAGCCTAGATGCAGAGTTCATAAGGGCAAGTTGACCGGAAGATAACTTCGATTCGCCCGACCAGCAGGCAGGCGGCGTGCTTATCTTGTGTGACAACACTACAGAGTGAGTAGCTCTTCTAGTCGGGAAGCTGTGTGACAACACTCCTAAGAAAGCAGCGCTTTTGTGTAACATGCTATGGTCTCAACGCCCATCCGAGGTAGTGATGAGTTTCATGCGCTCTAAGCCCGGGCCGTGCGCAGTTAGGAGGATTGGCTGCTATCTGAGCGGTACCACCCACCCTACCCTACTACCTATAGGGGTCCATCCGTCCTACAGCCACCCGAAAAACCCGTGTGTGTCAACTAGTCGTGGCTTTGCTTGGAGCGAGGCGCAGTGGGCCGGCCCAGTTCGGGGCTTCGATGCGCGCGTCCGCATCTGTTTATTTGTTTCTTTGTTTTTTTGCTTTTACTTTCTGCTGTTGTTTTTGTCTTAGTTTTTTTTCTTTTTCCCTTTTTCTGTTTTGGTTTTATTTCTTTCTTTCCTTTTTGTTTTAATATTTTTACTCTTTTCCCTTTTTTTTCAGGTTTGGTTTTTTCTTTCTTTTTTTGCGTTGTTTTCCTTTTTGATAGTTTTCTACGCTATTAGCTTTTTTAATATAATATACTATGAACTTTTTTTGATGTACATCGAACTTTTATTTAATATACGATGAACATCTTTTAATACAAATCAAACTTTTCTTTAATGTAGGATGAACTATTTTTTAATGTTTGTTGAACATCATCCACAAAGAGCATACACCATGCGATATCTCCTTGGTGTATGCTCTTTGTGGATGATGTGGTTCTAGTCAATGATAGCCGAATGGAGGTTAATAGAAAGTTAGAGCTATGGAGACAAACTTTGGAACAAGAAAGTTTTAGCCTTAGTAGAACTAAAACTGAGTACACGAGGTGCCGTTTCAGTACTACGGCATGAGGAGGAAGTTAGCCTTGATAGACAGGTAGTACCTCAGAAGGATACCTTTCGATATTTGAGGTCAATGCCGCGGAAGAATGGTGATATCGATGAAGATGTGAATCACCGAATCAAAGTCGGATGGATGAAGTGGTGCCAAGCTTCTGGCGTTCTCTATGACAAGAGAGTGCTACAAAAGCTGAAAGGCAGTTTCTATAGGACGGTGTCGTGGGAACGATTCCGACATTAGAGAGGGGTAGGATAACGGAGCATGATCTATCGAGATGCAAATGGGTGACATGATGGTTTTAGCGAGTTCGGGTCTCTCACGGTGGAGATAACAGCCCTACGTCTCGTGCTCCGGAGAGGCTTTGCTTTATTTGTCATGGACATGAGTTACATGGTGTATTTGAGAGAGAGAGAAGGGAGAAGAAAGAGCCCGCCCCGAGCTATGTGGTGGGGGTGGCTTATATAGAGTGTGCCACCCCCTCACCTCCTACGTTACAATGTAGAGCATTGATGCCATAACGTCAGCCCACTACGAAACCTCCGATGATGCTCCGACTGCCTTGTTGACTGTTGATCTTCAGATATCCGTGTGGGTCAAATGTCCGAGTGGTCGATTGTCATTCGAGTGGATGGGACGTTGCCTGCCGAGTGAATAGTATGTATGTATTTGTTTGGACCCATCTTATGTGTGGACCCATGCTTCTATGATATTTCGACCCTTCATGGGCCTACCTGTTTTGTGTATCCCCAACAGTAGCCCCTGAGACTCCGACTGATTGCTGGTAGTCGGGTGGAGTCTAGAGTTTGTTAAACTTTGAATGCTGTTGCCGGACCTGACCGAGCAGAATGTTTCTTTTTTGATTTATCTTCCAGTCGGGGCACGTTGAGTGCACCTACTGGGTGTAGTCCCCGAGCCTCTGTCGGACTGGATGAGTCGGGCAGAGGGTTTGAGTCTTCTAGTGTGGAACTAAACTGAACAAGTGAACTCTCATGCCCTTGGCGTAGTAAATTTCTGTAATCTGGAGCTGAATCAGTTGGACTGATTTTTGTGCGCTGGGCACGGTAAATAAATATAACCTGGAACTGTCCAGTCGGGTAAATCTTCGTGAGGTTGGCATGTTGAATGCTTATTGAGTCTGCCTTATATGATTTCTGGATCAAGGCTAAGTCCCCGAGTGTGGATAATGACCTCGCTTGGAATAATTTTGAACTTAGGCGATACAGAGTCGTAGCTAAGCCCCCGAGTGTGTATGATGTCCTCACTCGGAGTAATTTTAACTTGGGCGATACGGAGTCGCAACTAAGCCCCTGAGGTGGAAGATGTCCTCACTTAGAGTAGTTTTTAACTTAGGCGATACGGAATCGCAACTAAGCGTCCAAGTGTGGATGATGTCCTCACTCGGAGCAGTTTTTAACTTAGGCGATACGGAATCGCAGCTATGCGTCTAAGTGTGGATGATGTCCTCACTCGGAGTAATTTTTAACTTAGGCGATATGGAGTCGCAGCTAAGCATCCAAGTGTGGATGATGTCCTCACTCGGAGCAGTTTTTAACTTAGGCGATATGGAATCGCAGCTAAGCGTCCGAGTGTGGATGATGTCCTCACTCGTAGTGGTTTTTAACTTAGGCGATACAGAATCGCAGCTAAGAGTCCGAGTGTGGCTGATGTCCTCACTCAGAGTGGTTTCTAACTTAGGCGATACAGAATCGCAGCTAAGCCCCCGAGTATGGATGATGTCCTAACTTGGAGTGGTTTTTGACTTAGGCGATACAGAGTCGCATCTAAGCCCCTGAGTGTGGATGATGTCCTCACTCGGAGTGGTTTTTAACTTAGGCGATACGGAATCGCAGCTAAGCCCCTGAGTGTGGATGATGTCCTCACTGGGAGCAGTTTTTAACTTAGGCGATACGGAATCGCAGCTAAGCCCCCGAGTGTGGATGATGTCCTCACTCGGAGTAATTTTTAACTTAGGCGATACGGAGTCGCAACTAAGCCCCCGAGTGTGGATGATGTCCTCACTCGGAGTAATTTTTAACTTAGGCGATACGGAGTCGCAGCTAAGCCTCCGAATGTGGATGATGTCCTCACCCAGAGTGATTTTTAACTTAGGCGATAAAGGTTCGCGGCTAAGTCGTTCACACACTAAGGGTTGTGGTGTAGATGTGTGCAGCTGAGCGATGGCGCGTGGGACGGCCAAGTGATGAAGATGTGGCGCGCGGAGTACCGATGCGCGGGACGGTCGAGTGATGAAGACAGATCCAGCGGAGTGGCGACGCGCGGGGCGGTAAGTTTTGTAGACGCATCCGTAAAAGAGGCGATGCTCAGGGCGGTCGAGTGATCAAGATGCCTCCGTCGGAGTGGTGACGCGCGGGCGGTCGAGTGATGAAGACGCATCCGTCGGAGTGGCAACGCACGGGGTGGCCGAGTGATGAAGACACCTTCGTCTGAGTGGCGACGCGCGGGATGACCGAGTGATGAAGACGCATTCATCGGAGTGGCAACGCGCGGGGTGGCCGAGTGATGAAGACGCATCCGTCGGAGTGGTGACGCGCAGGGCGGCCGAGTGATGAAGACGCATCCGTCGGAGTGGCGACGCGCGGAGCGGCCGAGTGATTCTGTAACCCGTGTACAAAAAATAGCACAAGCCAACATAAAAAGTTCTCGAAGTAATCTGAGTTTGGTGAAATTATTTGTGTAAATTACACCCATAGACACCTGCTGGGTGTGCCAGGTGCTTGCTGGTCTGGAACCAGCAAGAGTCTAAAGAGTGAAGGATCCGACTGAACTTGTGAAAGTGAAGGATCCGACATGAAGTAAAAGAACGGAGCACAGAGGTACACTCGGTGGCGTGGCCTTCGAGTGAACTTCATGTGCGACTTACTTGACACTCGATAATGCATAAATAATTATTTAATTAAATGCAACGTGTGAAGAATGACTTAGCTGTCTGACGGCATATGAGCGGCCGATTGATGAAGACGTGCCTCATGGGGCGGCGACGTGCGAAGCAGCCGGGCGATGAAGAAGTCCCTCATGGAGCGGCGACGCGCGGAGCGGCCGAATGTCAAAGGAGCGTCCAGCTGAGTGACGACGCGCGGAGCGGCCGAGTGACGAAGGAGCGTCTCCCCGAGTGACGGAGCGCGGAGCGGCCGAGTGACGGAGGAGCGTCTCGCCGAGTGACGGCGTGAAGGTGCCGATCGATGATGACGCGTCCAGTAGAATGACGGCACACGTAGCGGCCGAATAACGATGGAGCGTCCGGCTGAGTGGCGATGCGCGGAGCTGCTGAGTGACGGCGCGCGGAGCGGCCGAGTGACGAAGGAGCATCTCACCAAGTGAGGAGTGTCTCGCCGAGTGGCGATGCGAGGAGTTGCCGAGTGATGATGACGCGTGCAATAGAGTGACGATGCGCAGAGCGGCCGAGTGAGGATGGAGTGTCTCGCCGAGTGACGGCGTGAAGGTGCCGAGCGATGACGACGCGTCCAGTAGAGTGACGACGCGTGGAGCGGCCGAGTGACGATGAAGCGTCCGGCTGAGTGGCGATGCGCGGAGCTGCCGAGTGATGACGACGCGTCCAGTAGAGTGACGGCGCGCGGAGCGGCCGAGTGACGATAGAGCGTCCGGCCGAGTGGCAATGCGCGGAGCTGTCGAGTGACGAAGACTTGTCTCGCCGAGTGACGGCGCGCGGAGCGGCCGAGTGACGAAGGAGCGTCTCGCCGAGTGACGGCGCGAAGGAGCGTCTCGTCGAGTGATGATGACTCGTCTAGTAAAGTGACGGCGCGTGGAGCGGCCGAGAGATGAAGGAGCGTCCAACAACGTGATGGCGCGTGGGGCGACCGAGTAATGAAGGTGCGTCTCGCCGAGTGGCGATGTGCGGAGCTGCCGAGTGATGACGACGTGTCACACCGAGTGGCGATGCGCGGAGCTGCCGAGTGACGAAGACGTGTCTCGCCGGGTGGCGATGCGCGGAGCTGCCGAGTGACAAAGACGTCTCGCCGAGTGGCGATGCGTGGAGCTGCCGAGTGATGACGACGAGTCTTGCCGAGTGGCGATGCGCGAAGCTGCTGAGTGATGACGACGGGTCTCGCCGAGTGGCGATGCGTGGAGCTGCTGAGTGCTGACGATGCGCCCCGTCGAGTGGCGATGCACGGTGCTGCCGAGTGACGAAGACGTGTCTCGCCGAGTGACTAAGAAGCGTCCAGCTGAATGACGGGGCGCGGAGCAGCCGAGTGACGAAGGAGCGTCCAGCTGAATGACGGCACGTGGAGCAGTCGAGTGATGAAGCGCGCCCGGTCGAGTGACAGCGCGCGGAGCAACTAGGTGACAGCGCGCAGGGCGGCCGAGTGACGAAGGATTGTCCAGCGGCATGACGGCGGGCGGGACAGCCGAGTGACGACGGAGCGCCCGACAGAGTGACGGGGCGCGTGATGGCCGAGTGATGTTGACGCATCCAGTAGAGTGACTACGCGCGGGACGGTCAAAAGTGCCTGCGCGTTAGTCATCTGGATGGAAATGCCATCAAAATAAACCTGAACATTTTAGTTGTCATCGTGGACGTTTAGTTGTCCGAGTGACGAGTTCTTTGAGCTGTCGGAATAAGCCTTTTAGCTGCGAGTATGGATGGAATGAAATTGTAAAGAAAGAGACAGATGGAATGAAATTTCCTGATCCCTATGTATGAAAAGTATTGTGTCTTATGTTTCAAAAAAAAAGTATTGTGTCTCTTCTGTGAATGGAGTGATGTCCGGAACTTCGGGGATCAAATTCTTCGTTGATGATTGTTGATCGGCAGATGAAGATCGAAGAACGAAAAGCATTTGCATCATGACTCGATAGACGCCATGCCCCACGGTGGGCGCCAAATGTCGTGGGAACGATTCCGACATTAGAGAGGTGTAGGATAACGGAGCATGATCTATCAAGATGCAAATGGGTGACATGGTGGTTTTAGCGAGTTTGGGTCTCTCACGGTGGGAGATAACAGCCCTACGTCTCGTGCTCTGGAGAGGCTTTGCTTTATCTGTCATGGACATGAGTTACATGGTGTATTTGAGAGAGAGAGAAGGGAGAAGAAAGAGCCCGCCCCGAGCTATGTGGTGGGGGTGGCTTATATAGAGTGTGCCACCCCTTCACCTCCTATGTTACAATGTAGAGCATTGATGCCATAACGTCAGCCCACTACGAAACCTCCGATGATGCTTCGACTGCCTTGTTGACTGTTGGTCTTCAGATATCCGAGTGGGTCAAATGTCCGAATGGTCGACTGTCATCCGAGTGGATGGGACGTTGCCTGCCGAGTGAATAGTATGTATGTATTTGTCTGGACCCATCTTATGTGTGGACCCATGCTTCTATGATATTTCGACCCTTCATGGGCCTACCTGTTTTGTGTATCCCCAACAGACGGTGATTCGACCCCAATGTTGTATGGCGCCGTGTTGGCCGATTAAAAGGTGACATGTTCAACAGTTAGGTGTAGCGCATATGCGCATGTTGAGATGGATGTGTGACCGCACAAGAAAGGATCGGATCGATGATATATGTGATAGAGTTGGGGTAGCACAGATTTAAGAGAAGCTTGTCCAATATCGTTCGAGATGGTTCAGGCATATTCAACGTAGACTTCCACAAGCTCCATTGCATAGTGGATGGTTAAAGCGTGCTGATAATGTCAAGAGAGTTCGCGGTAGACCAAACTTTGACATGGGAGGAGTCCGTACATAGATATCTGAAGGACTGGAATATCACCAAAGAACTAGCCATGGACAGGGGTGTGTGGAAGTTAGCTAATCACGCGCCAGAACCATGAGTTGGTTTCGAGATCTCATGGGTTTCAGCTCTAGCCTACCCCAACTTCTTTGGGACTAAAGGCTTTGTTGTTGTTGTGGTCTAACATTTTTCTATATACAGTGAACTTCTTTCAATGTACGTTGAACATTATTTAATACACATGAAACTTTTTTACAACACACACCAAACATTATTTGAAAAAAACAAACAAAAGGAAACCGAAGAGAAAAACATCCAACAACCAGTTTTTTCAAAAAAGGGAAAGCAACAAATACGCTCAAGTGGGCTCGCCAGATGGGACCGGCCCATTTGCGCTCCCTCCAGGCGTCGCCTGTGCTTTTTGACGTCTATGGGCGTCAACCAGGAGGTCTCATTCATAAGTTCTTCAATAGGAAATTTCTTGATCCCGGTGACTACCTGGAAAAAGATTCTATGCCTGAAAAACTTAGAATTTTTTTGAATGCCTGAATTAAAGCAGACAATCCCTGTCAATAATTACCCAGAAATCAATCAAAACTTGGTATTTAATGTTTAAAATTTGATAAAAAAGAACCTTTGAGAAGAAAACTAGTTCCCACTGGCTGATGATCTGCAACACCTGTGGTCAGTGGTTTTTTCAACAAGCAGATTTTAACAGTTTGTCTCATTCAATCAAATTGCCAGACATGTTTTCTTAACAATTGACGAATCAGATGGACACATAGTTCGTTAATATTTAATAATTTAATATTTATGTAAAACTGCATCAGTTGAGTTCTTGCCAGATCCCCTCACTCGCTATGGTGCCAGAAATGGCTTTGTTGGCAATTGAGGGATCAACTAGACACATACTCTGTTTGTTAATGATGTAAAATACTCTTGTAAAACAGCACTAGTTAACAGCCAAATTTTGGGCATTGCCCTTTAACATTTCCTTAGAGGTCAGGTTGTGTACTTCATGACTTGGACCTTGGATTTCCTTCTACTAGCGAAATAGTCGAACAAAGTACTATCTGGATGTGCTTAACCCGTTTTTGTTGCTTATACTGCTGCAGGCAAGGAGTGATAGTGACTTCATTAGTTCTTGCAATTGAATTATTAAAGGTATGATAATAATTGTATAACCTAGATTGTTCTTTACCGTGACATTCTGTCATTCTGTATACATGTGTACAGGTTATATGTGCAGTCATTTTATTGGTGGCAGAGGGTAGTCTGAAGGCGCAATTCAGTAATTGGAGTCTTGTTGGATCACTGACTGCATCAGGACTTCCTGCTGCCATCTATGCACTTCAGAATAGCCTTTTGCAGATATCATACAAGAATTTGGATTCCCTAACCTTTTCAATCCTTAACCAGACCAAGCTATTATTCACAGCATTCTTCACATATCTTATTTTGGGGTATGCTGATTACCCTATTTGAATATTCTGTTAAGTCTTGACAAGTGACAATATTGAAGATCCTGTGATGCACTAACCATGAAAACGTAGGCATATCAATAATTTGGACTTTCTGAATGAATAGTAATCGATTTGTAATGTCATCATGCTGCACGGACAAACACTTCTTTCTTATTTTGGTAACTGTAGCTTGATGCTATTAAGTTTAATTTGTCTTGAGCATAGCTCTATGGAAAGGTAGCATCACAAATTTAACACGCTATACAGTTAAGCCTTCAAATATTTTTTTATGGTAACAATCTATGAAACTATGACCACTGCTTTAGGTATAGAATTTAAACTGGAACTTAGGTGATGATCCGGACATCTGTATGAGCATTGGATATATTTTTGAATGGACCATGACGCTAATAGTTCTATCGGCTTAGGTTTTATATGTCCTTACTTAGCGCGCACATGTGTGTTTTAGTTTCAACAGATGAAATCAAGCCAGCAAAAAAGAAAGATATAAAACACCTTCTGTCATGCCTTCAGCTGTAAATTATCTCTAGGATTTTGACAAACTGCCTGTAATTGGTGGTGGGGTTATAAAATGAAAATTCTCAGAAGGTGTTTTGTCCTCAACCCTGGGTAATATAGGGTTAGTGCGGCAATGAGTCCAAGTTATTTATAGCACCACTGGTTTTTGGGCAGATTTATTTATGCCCATTTCTGTGTTGCTATTTTGTAGTACTCCTTGAGAAAGGATGAAATAAGCAGACTTGACCTATCCCTGCTATTTGTCAGAATTCTGATTCGGCTGTTTCCTTGCTTAATGCTTGTGTTTCGTACTTACATTTAAGGAGTTGCCTCTTTCTTTATAAAAGTAAGTGTAATGACTTTTGTGTTCCACATATCGCATTGGTTTGATCCATGTGGGGCAGACCAAATCTTGTCAATTTATTTTACGGGCGAATAAACATGTGTGATTGCGTTCTCTTCTTAATAACGTGTTGGGTGGTGCTTGGTACTACCCTCGGTATCATTGTTTTTGTAGTCACTGTGCGAATAGATATCTATCTGGAGTGATTTCATACTCATGTGGTTGATTTCTTTTGGGGTCATTTTGCAGGCAAAAACAATCACCCAAACAAATTTTAGCATTAGCCCTCTTAATCACTGCGGCTGTCCTTTTAAGCATTGGGGAGAGTAGCAGGAAAGGTGTAAGTGGTGGTAGCTCCGATTATGTCTTACTCTATGGAATAATTCCTGTTACTGTTGCATCTGTGTTGTCTGGTTTGGCCTCTTCGTTATGTCAGTGGGCATCTCAGGTTAGAATTGTCATTTTACTTTCCAGGAAGGAGTTTATCCCCACCATTAACACTTTTTCAACAATTGCAGGTTAAAAAGCATACATCCTACATGATGACTATCGAGATGTCATTTATTGGGAGTATGTGCTTGTTAGCAAGTACGCTTCAGTCACCAGACGGAGAAGCCCTGCGAATATATGGTTTTTTCCATGAATGGACTTTATGGACAGTGGTAGGTACTCTTTGTTATTTTGTTATGCCTTGTTTCCTCTTGCTGTTAGGTCAATTTGAGCAAAAAAAAATCAGCACAATGCATTAAAAACCCATAAGATCATAATCATAATCATAATCATATTCATAATATAGTATTCTAGTTGCATAAAATAAACCAGATCATAATCATAGTCATAGTCATAATATAGTATTCTAGTTGCATAAATTAAACCGGCATTGAGGTGGCTAAGTGAAGTGCGACAGAACCTGACAGTACACCTGAACTAGTTCCCGCCTCCCTTTTTGACGAAGGGATGAAGTTATGTCCTCCCAAAATATGTATTGAAATTCGTAAGTTGCAACATGATTGTATTCTGACTTTGAACACTGCCAGTCATGACTTTTTTTTTTAAATCAATCTGTTATGGGTTTGGTTAAGTGTCAAAAACTTCATCTGCAATCTGTTTCCACTTTGCACCCAAAGGGATTTCAGTCTCTGCTACTGCCATTCGTTATGATGGTGGAAGAATCTGGGTAACTACTTCAATAGAGATGGCCAGATGGCACGGCATAGGGTGTTGAGTAGAAAATGTGCAAGGGAGCAAGGACATAATAGATTGTTAAACTACTACTTGTATTGCTTAATTCCTAATTGATACATGCGGTGCCCCTTTTTTAGTCTTTAGAAATGGGCCATTGATCTGCCAGTCACATGGCCACTGCTTCCCTTTGTGATACTACAGTTTTATATGCTTATCGTTTGAGGTAAAAGAGAAATCTTTGAACTGATTTCCAATAAACGCAATTTCATTTCAAAGGATGATCTTGGCCATTCATGATCAGGAAGGACCATTGACTTCCCTTTGTCGTACAATTTCATGCTATTTACTTGATTTAACTATAGGAAAACTTAGAAAAATCTTCACAATAATTTTAAAGTGCATCTGTAATATATCCAAATGTAAATAGTTTCAATTCAAAAGATGTTTTGTGGAAAGTATGAAAAATGATGTAGGTTATATGAATCTGTAAACCTCAATAGTATTGATTATGAATCATCACTAATTTTTGGGCCAGTAATCTTCACTCATTTACTCAGATACCAGTGTTAATGAATGCCGTCGGCGGGATTCTTGTTGGTCTTGTCACATCTTATGCAGGAGGTGTTAAAAAGGCAAGTGCTTGAACTACCACTAAATGGAATACACTTTTCTTTCACTTGGACCGAAAAATTGATCTATCCTTCCTTTTCTTTTTTCTTATCAGGGTTTTGTGATTGTCTCAGCTCTCCTTGTAACTGCATTACTCCAGTTTATATTTGATGGGAAGCTGCCATCACTGCACTGCCTGGTGGCACTACCACTTGTTATGGCAAGCATATTCATTTACCAGAAGTATCCATACGTTGATAGAAAGAAGAAAGACTGATAGACATGCTCGTCAGCGAAAGGTTTTACTTAGCATTAGCTCAACATAATACTGACTAGTATTTTATCTCACGGAAGTTGAAGTTCGTACTGAGAAAATCGGGCCATATTTGACCTCGAAGAGTGTCTATTCATGAAGCAATGTATTAACCATCTGTCGATCCCCACTATCAATTGAATTATTACTAGCTTCATTAAACATGTAATTGATTCCAGTTAATTTTATGTTGGTTGTGTTTTCTTTTGCTCTTGAGCTATTGTTATTATGTGGGCCAAGCCTTTGCGAGTATTATATTTTGAAGAGTTGATTGTATGTTGTTGAGCTGTTCTGATTGTTTGAACTTGGATCAAGAGGAGGGAACATCATCTTCCATACTGATTGTAACAGAACACCAAATACTAACATGGGTTTCATGCCCACAATCCTTCATTTATTCCGGCAACGTAGGGTAGGGTAATATTTCTCGTTGCAATTTACCATCTTATGATGGTAAGAACACAGTAGCCAGATCCAATCAGTACGAAATTGCATACCAACGTAGGGTATGCAATTTACCATCGAATGCCGCATCAGATCAAATGAGTTGCGCTCTCACTATGCCAGAACACAGTAGCATATGGGAACAGATCCTCTTAACATGATGAAGGGATGTCACGAAGCTATAGTGCAAATCCAGTGCAAAACAGAGAAGGGATGTCATAGGTACTGTAGCGATATGTACTGCAGATGGTTACTGTTCATAGAAAATAAATCTGAAATTTATTTTATTGTATCATAATTTTGTTTGTATGTAATTTTTGTAAATGTATACAGTAAATTTGTAATTTGCAAATTAATTCAAATCATTTTAGCCTTAATCATATGGATGTGAAGAAGGGATGTCAGGGTACTGTAGCTTCCCTGACATCCCTTCGTGATGTTAGAGGATCTCGTTCGAGTAGCATATATGCCCTGGTCCTAGCGAATGATAGGACTGTGGGGCCCTGCTCTGCCTACTTGTGTTAACTTTGATTGGATTGTGTTCTCCCTGTCGCCAGTACTATTTTGTAGCAGCTCCCGGTTACACTACCCATTGTAAGGCCATGAAGAAATCCTCGCAAAAAAAAGGCCATGAAGAAACGTATGGTCCTCTAATGTTCACTTTGTTCATCTATGCTGTCTCCGGTGAGGTTTGTGCAGTTTTATTTTAACATATTTTTGGCTTATTCATGTTTCAGATCCTTGTATCATTTTTATCTGTACACTCTGCCAAAGGTTTGTCCCCAAGTCAAGCTATGTGGTGACCTCTTGGTCGGCAAAGATGGCAAGAACCAAAGGTAATGTACCATTACAGACATACCCCTTATCTGATAAACGGTGCAGATCCTTTTGACAACTAGCAATCTACTACACCACATAAGTTCTACAAGTCTAGTTTTACATAACTTATTGCACCCATGGAGCTGCATCACTGGATTCCTGCGTAGCAAGGCTATAGGTAAACAGAAGGCGATAGTGTACATGCGTCACTGTCCAACTCCCTACACGCATACGGGCAAAAGTTTTCCACTTGGCAACCCGTTGTTGTTCATCCAGCTTCAAAAAAAAAAAAGATAAAAAAAAGGAGGGTCAGTAAGCATATAGAATGCTCCATCCATAGAACGCATGTAGAGTACTTGAGAAACAAATTCTAGTTGGGTTTACCATGCATCTGATCTGAGTTCACGATGACTGGGAGAGCTGATTCCAGTTCATCAACCTATTATGTGACTGCGGGTGCCTGTCCAGATAACTCCTACTGGAAATGTCAGTTTCATCCGCAGCATAAGGATCTGAATGGCCTGACGCAGCCGGAGGTGACCAGACGGGTACTACCCCACCTTCTCTCCCAGTCCAGCTGCTGGATGCCTCTGACGTGGATGGTGCTATGCCGCCCTGCACACGGTGTAGGGTATACTGCTGGTTGTATCTGGCAGCAGCAGTGCCTTCGCTAGCAACCTGTTCCCTGCTTTCCATCCGAGGCTGAGTCTGGAAGTGCACCTGTGATGGCACCTCCGGCCTACTCACTTCGCTTTCAAAAACTGCGGAAAGTTCTGTTTCTGTTTCAGCTCTGACCAAGGAAGAGGTGATGCTAGGCACCATCTGATCTGCTCGTCTCCGGCCAGGGCCAGTGGTCGCTGGTGTGTGGATAGTGGCACGGTCCACTTCCATGTGCTGCAGCTCTTGAGGGAAGGCAATGGGTGGCTCGTCTGAGGAGTCTCCCAGGCCTTCCTCCATTCCATTCTCTATCTCAGCACGAGAGGCTGCCTCAAGCTCCCACATCTCTGACAGGGCATCCTGCAACCTGGACTTGGCTTCATCTAGCTCAACAATGGGGAGAGGGTAATTGGAACCTAGCTCAATTCCTGCAGCCTGCAGCACAGACTCGGGTGCGTCCCAGGGGTGGTGTATCCATTCCGTTGGTAGCCTCGCCAGCTCCGGTAGCCATCGCCGGACGTACTCCCCGTATGGGTCGAACTTGTAGCCTTCAAACTGAGGAATGCAATACAAAGAATCACATCAGTCGAGAGTGCTAGCTATTTTGATTATCTTCTTCATTCATATATGACGAAGATGTACCTGTGGGTTGTCAATGCGGTCGAGCTCACGGCCATCAGGCAGAGACCCGGAGATGTACTGCCAGCCCAACGCGTCGCTCTCAAGGTCGGCGTCCAGCAAGGTGTCCCAGAAGTACTTCATCCCCCAGCGCCATGGCAGCTGGAGAACCTTGACGAAGAAGCTTGAGACGACGACACGTATCCGGTCGTGCAGCCAGCCGGTGGCCCAAAGCTCCCTCATGCCGGCGTCGACAAGAGGATAGCCGGTCCTACCCTGCCTCCAGACCTTGAAGTAGACCTCATTGACCACCCAGGGGAAGAACCTGAGATGAGCCAGGAGGGGCTTCTCGTGGCTGCACGGGTGGTTGAAGGCGAGGTACCTGGAGTACTCTCGCAGGCCGATGGAGCGGAGGAAGAGGCTGCAGCCCTCCTCACCGTCACGGTTGCTCTCGTTGCTCCATGTTAGCTGCTTCATCCGTACCTGATGGAAGACCTTGCGGACGCTGAGCTCGCCAAAGTGCAGGTAAGGGGAGAGCAGTGAGGTGTTTGCACTGTCGGCCTTCTTGCGGTTGACGGAGTAGTCAATGAGCGGGCCGTTGATGAAGGCTGTGAAAGCCTTGTCGGCGTTCTGCCACCCCGGCGACCACGCCCGTGCGAGCAGCGCGTTGCTCCCCCTCTCCGACTCGTCTTCGAAAATGAGGTCGTCCGATGAGCACCTCGACAGGTCACCTGTGGTAGTATTTCCATGTCAGTAGTTATTGATTGTTCCTCATTAAAAAATATATTAAAAATTGCAGGCAGGGGAGAGACCTGAATTGATCCTCTTGGGTGGCAGCATGGGCGCGGGGGGGTCGACCATGCAGAGGCACTTGTTCCAGAAGGGCGTGAACATGGTGAAGGGGGAGCCATGGTCGTCGAGGACCTCCCATGGCTCGTAGAGCAGGTCGGAGTTGAAGGACTGCACGGTGATGCCCTCGGCCGCCAGCACTTGCTTCATCCGGTGGTCCCGGACCAGCGACAGCGGGTCTACACGGCGGGCACGCAGAGCAGACAGCGATTGGTGAGCAACACATGGCCATTTGTTTGTGTCAGCTCACACGATAAGGTGCTTGCTTGTTATCAATCAAAAAGGATAAAAGGTGCTAGCAATTTTGTTTCTTAGCAAGTTTTAAACCGGACTAGTAGTAATAAATAGGTTGGTGGGTACAAGAACTTTTGGGAATTAAAGGCTGACTTGAGTGTTCAGGTAGTGTTTGATGCTAAACTTGTGAGTTGTTTGGAGTACAGGTTAAGCTATGAAATATCCATGAATATGATTGGTAATGGTATATACACATCACGCAGGAGGGAGGGTATCAAGATCATAGATAGGGTAGGAGGGAGGGTACAATTTTCTGTTGGATCGTGTTCGAGTGGATCTAGTTGAGCCAGAGCGGAGCAAACCATATAATAAAACACAAAACGGAGGAAGACATAATAATAGAGTAAATCAAATCCTTTTTTCTTTTAATTAACAAACCAAGTACTGTAGGAGTACCGCCAGTACTAGAGATGCAGGAGGAATCGAACCGTATAGGTGGTTGAAGAAGAGATGTGTGGCGCCGGTGCTGCGGACGAGCTCCAGCAGCGCGGCGACGGTGTCGGTCGAGCGCCGGGTGACCAGCCGGCTGGCGCCAAGCCGGCGCAGCGAGGCGTCCAGGTGCTTGAGGCTCTGGCTGAGCCACCACCGGGACACCCGCCCAGGGTAGTAGGGCCCGTCCTCCTCCGGCGCCCACACGTACGCCGGCACCACCTCCCCGGCTGTTCGCGCCGCCGCCGTTAGGGCCGGGTTGTCCTCCACGCGCAGGTCCCGCCTGAACCACACAACCGTCCGCGTCGCCGCTTCCCCGGCACCGTCGCTCATCGACGGCGACGCTGACATGACCAGGCACCTCCCAACAAGGCACACAAGGCACACAAGGACTCCCAGGGCAACAAAGGTACCAGCTAGCTAATCACACAAGGAAAAAGCTCGTTGCCTCTCTTGGATAACGAGCATCAGCATCAGCTCAGGGAGCTGTCATGAAGCCAAGAAGCAACTTGGTGGCGCTCTGGTGTGGGCAGCTCAACAAGATTTGCTTGGATCGGCGAGGATTTCCTGGAACCGTGGAACGGACTGGACCGGAACGGTTTCCTCAGGGCCGGTGCATGGGGAGTGATGTGGGGTAAATCCGACCAATATTTCCCTTCTTTTTCCTACAAAAAAGATTTCTGGAGTATTTTTCGCCGAGGGGTGGGATGGTGGTGTTCTTGCAGAGTTGCAGGGGGTTCTTAATTTTGGTTGGGGAAGGGGAGCTGTGGTCCAACGGAGAGTGTGGTCTGTGGATATTGGGATTGGTTGGTTGGCTTGGATTTGTTCTCAGCTTTTCCCTCTTGTCCGTTTATCCCCTCCGCCCCCCCCCCCCCCCCACTCTCTCTCCCCGCTCCTCTTGGCCTTTCTCCTATCCCATAATATTCACCTGGATTTATTTCATCTCCATGGAAATGAAATTATGATCGGTTGATTCTGCTGTGTGTGTTTATGTATGTATGTCGAAGCGGGAAATTGCGTGGTCACGACACCTAGCGGCAGATCTCGGACCGTCCGTTGCATAACCAAGATGCGTGCTAGCTGTAGAATCATGTATAAGTGGCTAAACCTTTCACGTTTCATATACATTTAACGTTTCATATACATATGAAATATGACTGCAGATTTTGACAGATATACGAATACGCTACGATGGTCCTCTCAAACTGAATCCTAATCAGCAGCTAAATATCTAGAAGCGTTGTCGTGGGTTTCTTCTTCCTCCTCTAGCAACCGAGCACTTCTTCCTCCCCACGAGTTCTATCCTTCAAGTTCCTCCTCCTTCTTCCTCCTACTTCCTCGTCTTGCTAGTGGATGAAGCATTTTCAATTTATTTCTGGATGAGATAGAGCCCACGGCGTTGTTTTACCCGTAGCTCGAATCATATTTTGTCAGAGGAATCATTCTCAGGTATAGATCCGCCTTGAAAGCTCTGTTAATATTCAAGTATTGGTACGATATTTCCGTCCCAAACCTTCTCTTATATACATGCATACTGCAACCTTTATCTGTGTTATGATTTTATACAAAAAAAAATGTTTGAATCTCAGATTCTCAAGAAGAGATTTGACATACATTAGGAAAAGATTTTCAATCTATATTAGGCATATTGGATTTACGGTACATTCTTTCACATATCCTATAATAGGCCTTGAGAATTTCAGATACATTAGGAACATATTTTCAATATATTTTAGGCATGTCAGATTAGACATATCCAGAAGTTTGTCAACATGTATTCTCTGTTTTAGTTAACATATCTCTATCTTATCCTATGTATTAAGCGACAGGACAAACTGTATTTCCAGTACATTGTTTCACATGTGTTGTATATTTACTTATTATTTCACATATTTAGTTCATCCATATGTCTTGTGTTATTGTTCAACACTGAAGTAATAATACATTCCTGTATTTACAAACATATATGCATATTATTATGTTTGAACGACTTATCTAATATTAAGTATAAATGTTAAGGATGGACTATGTTCCTGATTGTATGGACGGAAGTTTTTTTGGACCTATTAACAATGGTTGAAGACCCGAGCACTTATGTCACATCGAGATTAATAGTTATTTACCTACTTAACCTTTTATTATAATTCTAACACTTCACTACAATTATGCTACTTACGAGACTTATTTTTTTTGTCAATATTAGCATGGTTGATCGGCCTATTGGTGAACAAAGCTTCATGACTGAGCAATCTGAAGATTTTTCAGATACAAGAGATGTTCTTTCTCATCCAAATCTACGGTATGTGAACTCTATTTTGAGACGAAGGGTTGATGTCGATGAATGCATTGATGAACAAGAAGAGGTCCAATCAAAAATTGGTAAATCAGTAACATATGCTCATGATCAAAATGTTTGTGCTGAAACTCCTTGTCTGGATGAAGATTATTTATTTTCAGCATACAAACTCGTTGATGAAGATGCAATTATGAACGAGGAAGATAATAGGTATACCATCTAAATTATAATTCATATAAATTTAATTGTAAACTCACTATATCAATTGCAGTTCATTTGTCGATGGAGCTATACAAGATGGAATGAGAGCTTATTGTCAAGATAAATCTTTGGATATGTTCAAACCATATGTTGGAATGAAATCTGCATCACATGTTTTAGCCTATAAATTTTACAACACATATTCTTGGGTTGTTGGCTTTAGCATCACAAAAACAAGACAATTCAGTAAATATCAAGGGAATTGAAACAATGTAGGAATACAAGTGTAAACACAATGTAAGTACCATAACTAATCTATATTATATGATTGTTCAATTATTTTGTTTTAGTAAATAATTTCATTTTTGAAATTTCTATTTGCGTTTCGAGGGTCTAAACAAAAAGGCAATTAAATCAACAACTAGATGTTGTTGCAAAGCTGAATTAAGGTACATTTGAATGATTCTGAAGAGTGGTATGCGAAAAGTTTCAAACAAGAACACAACCATAACCTTGTTGAAAGCTGTGGTGAAAAGAAACACATGTATTCACATCAACATATTGATCTAGCAGCCATGGAACTTATTAAGCATCTTACAAAATAATGTATCTCTTACAAGGGTAAATGGTGTGATATCTAATATGTGAGGTTTAACCAGTAAAGTTACTTTTAGTAAAAGGATACTCAGAACGGTCTATGGGATCGATAGAAGGGACGTCTAGAAGGGGGGGTGAATAGACTACTTGAAAAATTAAAAACCTAGCATTTTCCTAAGTTAATTGGATGCCAGATTTTAGCAATTATAACAAGTCCTATACACCCTACACATGCTAGTCAACAAGTATGGCAGCAGAAAGTAAGACAAGAATATGTAAGACAGTAGAGATAGGAAGATCAAACGCAATTGGAAACATGAATACTTTTCCCGTGGTTCCAATAGGTGGCGCTATCGTATATCCACGTTTATGGAGAATTCAACCCACGGAGGGTAACTGTCGCAAGAGTCCACGAAGGGCTCTATACACGAAGGGTTCCACGAAGAAGCAACCTTGTCTATACCATGATGTCCTATATCCACGAAGGACTAGCCTTATTCAGGGTAGATCTTCACGAAGCAGGCGATCTCCTTGCCCTTACAAACTTCTTGGTTCAACTCCACAACATGAAGTAGGAGGCTTCCAAGCGACACCAAACCAGTCTAGGAGGCACCACCGTCCAAAAGGTAATAGCTGCGATAATAACGATGAACTCCTTGCTCTTGTATTTGAAATGATAGAATCCTCAACACTTAATCACTCTCTCACAGATTTGGCTTGGGTAGAAGAGATTGATTGGGTGGAAAGCAACTTGGAGAGGCTAGAAATCAAGATCCATACGGTTGGAGTGGATGATCTTGACCTCAACACAAGGGTAGGTGTCTCCGTCTCTCAAAATTGGATATGGGAAGTGTGGGTCTGTTCCGAGTGCTTCTCTTGCGAGTGGGATGTGGTGGAGGGGGTACATATAGGCATATCCAAAAATCCAACCGTTACAACATTATTGCCCAACTCGGTGAAACCGAAGTGAAAACTCGGTTGCACCGACTAGTGCAAAATGTGGCAACTTTGGCATTTCCGGTGAGACCGATATAGGAATCTCGGTGGTACCGATATGAGTGGCCAAGGGAAGTTACACAACTCGGTGAGACCGATTGACAATTCTCGGAAATTCCAATTCTTGTAAATGAGTTAACAGGAAGTTGGTCACTGAACTCGGTTGCACTAATATGGGGACCTTGGTAGTACCGAGATGTGGGTTTGGCTTAGGCTCTGTCTAGGGTTTTGACTCGGTAGGACCGAATGGGAAATGTTGGTCTTACCGATTTTGAGTGATAGGGTTTAAGACAGAATATTTGTGGGGGAGTTTGTGAGTGATTTTGGTGGCTAACACTTGATCATTTTGAGCATCTCATTCACCATTATTACCTCACTCCCTTTTAATAGTATTGGCTTTCCTATGGACTCAAAGTGATTTCTCACAAAGTAAAATGTAGAGTCTTCATGCTTGTAGCTTAGCCAATCCTATTCTTTCCTCTTCTTCTTCTTCTTCTTCTTCTTGGGGGAATCTCCTCACAATCCTTTGCCAACACTCTCTGTGGACTAAAACCTGAAATAAACTAGGTAAAAGTATTAGTCCAAGAGACAATGTATGTTGTCATGAATTAGCAAAACCACCAAGTGTGGGGCCCCCGACTCATAAGTCGTGATCACCGAATGCACGTGTATAGTGATCCTAGAGATCAATCCTCACTGAACACACATAAGCTGAATAACAAGAGTCTTACATCCTTACATACCGTCTTTCACAAATAAAGGCCAGCTAGGCCAAGTCTTACATAGATAGGGCCACAAGGACCAAACACTTAAACATAACGAACAACCGAAATCTTGGTCAAAAGCATGAACCCATGCCATCTGCCTTAAACCCATAGGCATTCTGACTGGGAAGCGTCCTAGATCTCATGTTCGTCACCAACGAACTCTTCACCATATTCCGACTCTTCCATGCCTGGACAATTAAATAACCAGTGGCAAGACAATGAGTACTTTGAATGTACTCGCAAGCAACCCATGTTGGAACAAAGCAATAACAATGCATGATATAGCACTAAGTAGGTATTTTGCAGAAAGCTAATTTTGAATGCAATGACATGATCAAGTAACTCTGTGAGCATGCATCAACAGTTGGCAGATATCCATATGAACAAGTTACATATATCATCATAAACAGGGGGTTGAACATCTCATGTTCAGTCATCACGTCAAGTCATCTGATTTATCTCAAGTGTCATCTCTATGTCATCCACACACACCAAGTTTTGCGAAAAAATGGACGTAGTTTAAGCAGCACCACCCAATTGTCCTTGACCATGGACATAGCTATTCGAATAGTTTTACACTCAGTAGAGGTTGCACACTTAACCCACAAGACTCGGGGAACTTTCGTGTCATCCACGACTTGCGGTATATTACATACCTGAGGTAAGCACCCGAACATTGCCTTTCCCCTAGCGATACTAAACAGAGAGTCCACTCGTTGGTTGCATCCCTCGCGATATACATCACACGTATCATCCATGAGGGCACGCAACGGTGTGCCAGGTGCCTATAAAGACAACGCATGATCGTCCATTCCGGTACGACCCCGTATCGAGAGTGACCACTTCACTCCCTCCACTAGTAATGCGGGCTCTATGCCAGTACCCACTAAGGTAGTCAACAAAGCCCGTCCCATAAGGGGTATCGTGGTTGTACATGTAAGGTTGGGTCGGTCGACAAATCTTAAATCTAATCCGTTTTCGAAAACACACACACTCACTTGCTCCGGTACACCACTTCTTTATCAAGTGGTTACCCAACTCAACATCATCTCCCTTGGGCATTAGTGGCACCTGACGTTTTTTCCGAAAAGTCTTTGAATAATTTATCTTCCCAACATCATGCATATTCCTGACGCCACTTGCATAGCATCTACTAGCGTCCTATCTACTCCCACCCGCACAACCCTCATAAGGAGGTAGGGTCATGCACGATGCAAGTATCAACGGTAAACGTATCGGGGGCATCCCACCGTAGTGGTCATCACATCAACATGATCAACACATCGAAAGAAAGTGTTATATGACATGCATAAAAAAAGGTTTCTTAACATGGTCAAAGGGCTGCTTGCCTGGCTCAACAAAGTCTTCGGGGTCTTCGAAATCTTTGGGTCCAACTTCCTAGTCAACAACGCAATCTATCGCCGCAATAGATAATAATAATAATAATAAGCATCACACAAAAACAGAGCACAAAATCCACTTCTAAAATTCTACCCTACTCTGATAAATACTACAAACTATTCTAAGAATATTTGTCTAGGGTTTTGTTGTGAAAAACATTTTGAAAACTATTTAAACAAAGCCAATAAACTATTGAAACTAGGTTTTAAATAGAATCAATACATAAAACAAAACATTTTCACAAAATTACACAAGTGGCACTGTTAAATTCTACAGAATATTCTAAGATTTTTGGAGTTGGGAATATGTCAATAGGACAAATAGTTTGTCCTGTGGAAATTTTGGTATTCTGATAGAAAAGAAAAATAAAAACTGGTGCAAATGGGCCAAAAGCGCCTGGCCGAATCGACCCAGCCAGCGGAGCCGACCCGCGCAAGGCTGGTGTGCGCGCGTGGGTGATTTAAATCTGACCGGTGGGCCAGGCCGGTCAGCGAGAGAGAGGGAGGTGGGAGATCTGGCGGAGGATGACAAGCGGGCTCCGCTTGTCATCACCTTCCTCGGGCTAGAGGAGGTCGAGGGGGCTCACCGACGGCTACAGGGCACGGGGAGGAGAACGGCGATCACCGGCGTGCTCAGGGCCTTGTCGCCAGTCGGTTGGTGGAGGAGGAGGGGGCCGGGGACCTCTCATTCGCCAACGATGGGGATGCAGGGCGGCAGTGCTTTGGGTCGAGATTGACCCCGTCACTATACGCTGCAACAGAGAAGGATAAGAGGGGGAATGGGGTCAGGGAGCTCCAGAGGTTCCAGATCGAAGGAAAGAGGGAGCAGGGGAAGTCCCTACAGCGCGAACGCCGGTGACCCGAGGCAGGGGCGCTACGATCGATCCCAAGCACTCGAGCACGAGGAGGTCGAGCTGGGGCTTCTGGAGTGCGTTGGAAGCGAGAGGAGGGATCCAGAAGGGAGAGCGGGACGTGGAGAGGCCCTTTTATAGGGGCCCCGTGGTCCACCGAGAGCTCCTATGCCGGCGGGTCTTGGCCGTTGCCGCAGGGTTCAGGGTCTCATGGGGCCGTGCGCGGGGCGTTCCTGGTAGGGGTCTAGGACGAGTGGGAGCAAGATAGATAGATAGAGAGAGAGGAGCACGCACGTGTGAGCCTGTTCACTGGCTGAGCCGGGCGGCGCTCGACACGTGTGGGAGGAGGGAGAAAGAGGGGGAGAGAGGAGAGGCCCGACCGCGTTGCATGTCCCGGACGTCAAGGCGGCCTCGGCAGGCACAAGGGGGAGGCCCTAGGCTATCGGGAGCAGCCATTGGGCGGCGACTACAGTGCTGTCGGGCATTGTAGCGTGCTCTCGAGCGCCCAACGACATCCTAGGCACGGCCAGCCATGTCCATTGGGTCCAGGGAGGCATAAACAAGGTGGAAGCTGCATAGGATGCTCTGGATAGCTGTTAGAATAAGAGGGGAGGGGAAAGAGAAGTAGATTCCTGCTGTCCAGGGGGTAAAAATGGAGTTTTACCCCACTTAACCACAGAGTTGAGGCTTGAAATTCTTACTGGAGGTGAAGTGCAATGCTGGAAAGCTGTGGTAAAAATTTGGAGTGAAGGAGAATAGCAGAAGGGGGTCAAACAAGGCTCTTTACAAAATATGCAAAAGTGTTTGATCAAGGATTGGGCAAGCAAATGGATTTTGATTGTCCTAAGTTTTAATAGGGTCAATGAGTTGTTAAAAATAAGGTTGATCACCAAGTTTGAGGAGTTTTCAAGAAAGTTCACAATGCAACTTTGTAAAACCCTAGAAATTAACAGAATCAGATTCCTGTAGATCTAGGCATGCATGTCCATTCCCCTTGATGCACCACTTGGTGTGGCATCATTATTTGGGGTTTAGCACATGCCCACAAAGTTTGGAGTCAAGGGAGTAAACTTCACAATGTAAAGTTATTCAAATTTGGCTCTTGACAGGAAATGTTTTAGAATATTTTGATGAAGCAAATCAATTGCGATTGAGATGAAACTTTGCAAGATCATCACATATAACATGCGTGACTTGCTGGAATTTTCTTAGAATTTATTGATAATATTTCTCATAGAAATATTTCAAAAGCTTGATTTGGACAGAAAGGGTTTTGAGGGGTTTTGCCCATGATTTTGAACATGACCATGTGTAGAAACTCATATATATGGAATATATGTCCACAGAGTTTCTCTAAAGTTTCTCAAATATTTTTAAAGCACTTAAATAATTTTTTCCTATAAAATACCATTTCTGGCCTTAAGAAAAAGCCTTTAAATAAAATAGTAAAATAATCTTTAAAATTAATGTTATGTGGTTTTGGGATGTCATATATATATAGTAGGTTTCAAATAAAGTCTTTTGGGAAAAAGGATCCACCCAATTTGAGGACTTGCAGTGGAAACCTCAACTCAGGGGTTTTTGAAAACCTATTTTGATAAATTATTTATGGCCAAAATAAATTTTGATAAAAATAGTTTTGGGTACTATTCACATGGCATGATCATTGTGCAAGAAGTTTGGGTCAAGGAAGATGAATATGGAGAGGAGTAGAACCTAAGAGTGCCAAACATAATCAACCAAACAATCGAACAAGCAACAATTCAAACAAGCATGCACTCAAATAGTTTTAATTTATTCCAAATTTTGTAAATCCAAGCATAGCAATGTGATACAAACATAGGGTGTGATAGAACTACCCCCTTATAAGAATCTCATCCCCGAGATTCCTAGGCTAAGCGCTAAAAAGATAAGGGAACTCAGATCTAAGATGGTCTTCACGGTCCCAGGTTGCTTCTGCTTCAGTGTGGTTTCTCCATTGGACCTTGAAGTACTTGATGGTGTGGCTCCAGGTGCAACGCTCTGCTTCATCCAAAATGCGAATTGGCCTCTCACGATAAGTGAGGTCTGGCTGAAGATCGATGGCTTGATGATCGATGTCCTTGTAGAGGTAGAGGCGGTTGGGAACTTGAAGACACTTCCAGAGTTGTGACACATGAAATACGTTGTGCACGTCTGATAACTCGGAAGGTATCTCTAGCTGGTAGGAAACTTCTCCTCGCCTAGTGGTGATCTTGAAGGGGCCGATGTATCTTGGCGCAAGCTTTCCCTTGACGTGGAAATGCTTGGTCCCTTTGAGAGGCGTGACTCGGAGGTAGACATATTCTCCGATGTTGAGGTTCACTTCTCAGCGGTGAGAGTTGGCGCAACTCTTCTGTCTTGACTTTGCGGTTTCGAGGCGCTCTCGGACGATTTGAACTTGATCTTCCGCTTCGCGGAAGATGTCTAGCCCAAAGACTAGTCCTTCTCCGGTCTTCGACCAGTTGAGGGGAGTACAGCATTTGCGTCCATACAACACTTTAAGTTGTGCCATCTGAAGACTCGACTGATAGTTGTTGTTGTAGGAGAACATAGCAAATGGCAGGCATTCCTCCCACTTGGTTTCGTATGCCAGAACACAAGCACGGAGCATATCCTCGAGTATCTGATTTACTCACTCCGTCTGCCCATGTGTCTAGGGGTGAAAAGCAGTGCTGAAGGAGAGCTTGGTTCCCATTGCTTCCTGAAACTTCTTCCAAAACCTTGAGGTAAACTAGGTTCCTCGATCCGACACAATCTCCTTTGGAACTCCTTGAAGACTCACGATGTGTTTGATGTAGAGGTTTGCCAGCTGGTTTCCGTCATAGGTGGTCTTGACAGGAATGAAATGGGCTACCTTGGTCAGGTGATCGACAATGACCCAAATGGAATCATGTCCCTTGCTAGACCTTGGTAATCCGGTGATGAATTCCATCCCGACCTTGTCCCACTTCCATTCATGCACTTTGAGAGGTTGCAATAGCCCAGCGGGCCACTGATGCTCAGCTTTGACTCTCTGGCACATGTCACACTTAGCAACAAACGTGCCTATTTCTCTCTTCTTGCCATGCCACCAGAACCTTGTCTTGAGGTCTTGATACATCTTGGTTCCTCCAGGATGGATGGAATATGGAGTGTCATGAGCTTGTTGCAAGATCAAGCTCTTAAGCTCTTCTTTCTTGGGTATGCATATGTGATTCCCAAACCATACAGCTCCTTGTTCATCCACTGACAATCTTGGGGCCTTGTTTGCCTTGATCATCCTCTTGATGCCTTCAATGCTCTCGTGTCCCTTCTGAGCTTCTTTAATACCATCCATCAAGGTAGGCTTTGCTTCGAGGTTGGCAAGGAATCCAGGTGGAACTAGTTCCAAGCCGAAGCTTTCAAGCTCTTCATATAGGCCAGGTAGCCTTTCCTTAATCATATCATTCAAGGAACAAGCCTTTCTGCTTAAGGCGTCTGCTACCACGTTAGCCTTTCCGGGGTGGTATTGAACATTGAGGTCATAGTCCTTGATCATCTCCAACCATCTCCGCTGCCTCATGTTCAATTCCCTTCGAGTGAAAATATACTTCAAACTCTTGTGGTCTGTTTATATCTCACATCACTTCCCCAGAAGGTAATGTCGCCATGTTTTCAAGGCGTGAACCACAACTACCAACTCAAGATCATGAGTAGCGTAGTTCTCTTCGTGAGGACATAGCTGTCTGGATAGATATGCTATGACTCTGCCTTCTTGCATCAGAACATATCCAGGCCCGGTCCTCGATGCATCACAATATATCACAAACTGCGTGTGAATATCGGGGGTGGCCAAAACTGGGCTCTTGGAAGCTTTCCTCACATCCATTCGAACTTCTTGTCCTTCTTCAAAAGCTGGGTCATGGGTCGGGCAATGCTCGAGAATCCTTCGACGAAATTGAGGTAATATCCCGCGAGTCCAAGGAAGCTTCTCACTTCCTTCACATTGGTCAGGGATTGCCATTCAGTCCCAACTTCAATCTTGGCATGATCCATTGACAATCCTTCTACAGTCAACACATGACCCAAGAATCCAACTTCATGCAGGCAGAATTTACACTTGCTGAACTTGGCATAAAGCTGGTGCTCTTGAAACTTGTCTAGGACCAATCTCAAGTGTTGCTCATGCTCTTCTTCAGACTTGGAGAATACGAGTATGTTGTTAATGAAGACGACAACAAACTTGTCCAAGTACTCAATGAAGACCTTGTTCATGAGGTACATGAAGTAGGGAGGGGCATTGCTCAACCCAAATGACATGACCGTGTACTCATGCAGGCCATACAGGGTTACAAACACCATCTTCGGAATGTCTTGGGGTCTGATCTTCAACTCGTAGTACCCAGACCCGAGGTCGATCTTGGAAAACACCTTGGCTCCGTTCAACTGATCGAATAGGTCTTCAATCTTGGGGAGTGGGTACTTGTTCTTTATTGTGACTTCATTGAGAGAGCGATAATCGACACAGAGTCTGATAGTTCCGTCCCTCTTGGACACAAATAGAATAGGTGATCCCCAAGGAGAGGCACTAGGGCGAATGAATCCTTTCCTGAGCTGCTCTGCCAGATGTTTCTTCAATTCAGCCAACTCTTTGGATCCCATTCTATAAAGCTTATTATAGATGGGTCCTGCTCCGGGCATTAGCTCAATGATGAACTCAATGTCGCGGTCAGGAGGCATTCCAGGCAGCTCATCAGGAAATACATCCGGGTATTCACATACCATTGGCACTTGATCCAACTCAATTCTCGACAAACAGTTAGCCTGAGGGGCTTGAGCAGAGGCAGGGTTGGGAACATACATGACTTCCACTCCTTGGCTATTGGTTATGGTAACGATCCTCTTGGCACAGTCCAAGTAGCATTGGTTCTTAGCTAGCCAATTCATGCCAAGGATGAAGTTCAACCTGGTGAATCCAGAACTATGAGGTCTGCTAGGAAGTCTACCCCGTTGATGGTAATCTCAACTCCTTCACATCCTATCTTGGACTTCATAACCAAACCCGAGGTTTGTATCAACATATGACTACCCAGGGGTGTAGGGTTCATGCCACTCTCTAGTGCAAACTTTTGAGTGACAAAAGAATGCGAAGTCCCAGAATCAAAAAATACTCTTGCCGGGGTTGAGTTGACGAGGAACATACCCAGTATGACATTCGAGTCTTCCTGGGCTTCCTCTGCAGTGACGTGATTCACATGACCCTTGACATTGTTGCGCTGGTTGCGGGGAGCTGGGTTCCTTGGTGGCGCTTCACGGCCTTGTCCTTGGTTTGGCGCATTGGGGCGCAATGCATATGGCTTCTTGTTGGGGCACACCATAGAGATGTGTCCAGGCTAACCACACCCAAAGCAAGTGACCTGACCATAGTTGTTGTTGTAGTTCCTGTCGCCGTTTTTGTTATTGGGGTTGTTGTAAACTGGCCTAGGATTGGCATATTGCTGAGGCTGGTAGCTCAGACGAGGCGCATGGGTCTAGCCTACTGTGGCTGATAGGTTGGCTTGGCTCGGGCTCATTGCGAGGGGTGAGGCTTCTGGTTACTAGAACTACCCTTGCTAATCATCTTGCGCTTGTGAGTGTCGTCTATGGCATGACGCTCGTCTTCCAGCATGAGGGCCTTGTTCACCAGGTCAAAGAAGGTCCGACAGTCGCAGACAATGAGCTGATACTGCAGGGTCTGTTGAAGTCCTTCCATGAAGCGTTCCTTCTTGGTAGCCTCCGTGTTGACATCTTCAGGTGCATACCTTGACAGCAGGTTGAACTTCTGCAGGTACTCCTTGACAAAGCCACTTCCTTGCTTCAACGCTTGGAATTCTCTCTTCTTGATAGCCATGATCCCAGAAGGAATGTGGGCGGTGCATAATCCTTCCTTGAAGTTGTTCCAAGTGATCACTCGATGACCTTGCATAACCTTGAATCCATCCCACCAAGCTCTGGCGGTACCTCCGAGGTAGTGAGAGGCATACAACACCTTCTCACGATCCTCATTGCAGTTGACCAGTGCAAGGAGGTCCTCGATGGTGCGGGTCCAGTCGTCAGCATCCAAGGGTTTAGCAGTCTCGGTGAAGGTTGGGGGCGAATTCCTCATGAACTCAGACAGAGTGGAGCAGCCATTGCCGTTCCTGCCTTGCTACCGGTTGTTCACGAGGGCTTGAGCCATCTGCTGGATAGCAGTGGTGTTGGCTTGGCGTTCCTCCCGGAAAACTTGGAGAAACTGAGCTATGGTCATGTTCTCCGGTGGAGGTGGTGGCGGGGGAATGTTGCCGTGTGGCTACTCCTGGTGTCCTCTAGCCTGAGCAGTCCCACCAGTTCCATGTTGCTAGCTGGAGTTGCCGGCTTCAGGGTTGGCGAAGGAGCTGTTGCGGGTTGCAGTCACCATCCTGTTTGGAACAGCCAAGTCAAACAACTGGGATAGACTAGAGAAAAAGCAATAACGGAGAAAGCGCGCCTAAGGGGGTGGGTATAGTGCAAGTGTGATAAACAGAGGTCAAAAGACCAACACATATATTAAGATAAGATAGACGATGGAGTCGCTTACATGTTGCCTAAGGAAAAAGCACGACTAGCATCGGAACACAACCATAAAAAACAAACAACAAGCACACATGGTTTCATATGAACCATTACATGGACCCGACTTCGCATGAGGGGTACATGATTGATCCTACCCTAGGGGTTCTCGGACTCAGGTGGTGGAGTGCTCTGCTTCCTGCCCAAGAGGAAGGAAGACTTGGTTGCTTGCTGGGACTCCTTCTAGCATGATGCCCATGCTTGCCATACTCGAAGCATGTGACGAGAATACAGAGGCTGCTACTCGGCCTTGGGTCAAGATGTCAGTGGTTTCACGGAATAGCTCTCGAATGTGGTGAAGTTCCTGGCGAAGCTTCATGGACTCCTTAATCAGGTTGTGAACCAAACTATCGGTAGAAAGGCTGAAGTAGGTCTGGAATCTGAGGGGCACGCCATCCTCCTTGGATGGAATTAGTGTCTGGCTTTCGCCGATGTCGTCCTTCCTGATGGGTAGGTAATTTGTAGCAGGCTCGTCGGCCATCTCTGGAATGATGCCTCGAAGGTGGACAAGTGCCTTGCGTGCTGCTATCTCGACTGCGAGTGCTAGGGTCTCCATTTGTGGTCCTTCAAAGAACCAATTGATCGGGGAGTCATTTTCCTTCACGAACACTTCAGCATGATATTCCTTCGTGATTGCATCGACCCAGTATTCGTGGTATAGGAAAACAGGTGGTTGGCAGAACTGGCACTTCTCCAGACTATCCCCAAGGAGTAGGGGAAAGCTGGATGCTAGGAGGGCTTCGGGTACGAGGTCCATCTACAAGGTTTTGAATGGAGGAGAGTCAGCAAGAGTTTGAAATAGACTAGAAGAGAAGAGAGGTATAAAATTTGTTGCACCTAGCAACTAGGCACAATTTTGAAAATGTTTTAATCCTAACTAACGTCCATGCTAACTAAGGTCTTCCTACAGTCAGGATGGCTATGATACCTGCTCTGTGGGGACACCGACTCATAACTCGTGATCATCGAATGCATGTGTACAGTGATCCCAGAGATCAATGCTCACTGAACACACAAAAGCTGAATAACAAGAGTCTTACATCCTTACATACCGTCTTACACAAATAAAGGCCAGCTAGGCCAAGTCTTACATAGATAGGGCCACAAGGACCGAACACTTAAATATAACAAACAATGGAAATCTTGGTCAAAAGCGTGAACCCATGCTATCTGCCTTAAACCTACAGGCATTCTGACTGGGAAGCGTCCTAGATCGCATCTTCATCACCAACGAACTCCTCACCATATTCCTTCTCTTCCATGGCTGGCCAATTAAATAACCAGTGGCAAGCCAATGAGTACTTTGAATGTACTTGCAAGCAAACCATGTTGGAACAAGGCAATAACAATGCATGATATAGCACTAAGTAGGTATTTTGGAGAAAGCTAATTTTGAATGCAACGACATGATCAAGTAACTTTGTGAGCATGCATCAACAGTTGGCAGATATCCAGATGAACAAGTTACAGATATCATCATAAACACGGGGTTGAACATCTCATGTTTCAGTCATCACGTCAAGTCATCTGATTTACCTTTAGTGTCATCTCTGTGTCATCCACACACACCAACTTTTGTGAAAACAACTGGACTTAGTTTAAGCAACACCACCCAACTATCCTTGACCGTGGACACGGCTATTCAAATAGTTTTACACTTTGCAGAGGTTGCACACATTACCCACAAGACTCGGGGAACTTCCGTGTCATCCATGACTCGTGGTATATTACATACCCGAGGTAAGCACCCGGACATTGCCTTTCCCCTAGCGATACTAAACAGAGAGTCCACTCGTTGGTGCCATCCCTCATGATATACATCACACGTATCATCCATGAGGGCACGCAACGGTGTGCCCGGTGCCTGTAAAGACAACGCATGATCGTCCATTTCGGTACGACCCCGTATCGAAAGTGACCACTTCACTCCCGCTGCTAGTAATGTAGGCTCTATGCTAGTACCCACTAAGGTAGTCAACAAAGCTCTGTCCCATAAGGGGTATCGTGGTTGTACATGTAAGGTTGGGACGGTCGACAAATCTTAAATCTAATCCATTTTCGAAAACACACACGCTCACTTGCTCCGGTACACCACTTCTTCTCAAGTGGTTACCTAACTCAACATCATCTCCTTGGGGCATTAGTGGCACTCGACGTTTTTTTTTGAAAAGTCTTTGAAATCATTTATGTTCCCATCATCATGCATATTCCCGATCCCACTTGCGTAGCATCTACTAGCATCCTATCTACTCCCACCCGCACAACCCTCATAAGTAGGTAGGGTCATGCACGATGCAAGTATCAACGGTAAAAGTATCAGGGGCATCCCACCATAGTGGCCATCACATGAACATGATCAACACATCGAAAGAAAGTGTTATATGACATGCATAAAAAAAGGTTTCTTAACATGGTCAAAGGGCTGCTTGCTTGTCTCAACAAAGTTTTTGGGGCCTTTGAATTTTTCGGGTCCAACTTCCTCGTCAACAACACAATCTATCGTCGCGATAGATAACAATAATAATAAGCATCACACAAAAACAGAGTACAAAATCTACTTCTAAAATGCTACCCTACTCTTATAAATACTACAAACTATTCTAAGAGTATTTGTCTAGGGTTTTGTTGTGAAAAACATTGTGAAAACTATTTAAACTAAGGCAATAAACTATTAAAAACTAGGTTTTAAATAGAATCAATACACAAAACATTTTCACAAAATTACACAAGTGGCAGTGTTAAATTCTACAAAATATTCTATGGGAATATGTCAATAGGACAAATAGTTTTTCCTATGGAATTTTTTGGATTCTGAACGAAAAAAGAAGAAAAACTGGTTCGGTGCAAATGGGCCAAAGTGGCTGGCCGTATCGGCCCAGCCAGCGGAGCCGACCCGCGCGAGCCTGGCATGTGCGCGTGGCTGATTTAAATCTGACTGGTGGGCCAGGCCGGTCAATGAGAGAGAGGGAGGTGGGAGGCCTGGGGGAGGATGACAAGCGAGGCCCGCTTGTCACCACCTTCCTCGGTCCAGAGGAGGTCGAGGGGGCTCACCGTAGGCTATAGGGCACGGGGAGGAGAACAACAATCACCGGCGTGCTCAGGGCCTTGTCACCGGTGATGAGGACATGACTAGCTTGGATCCGACCAAAAATGTTACATACATACATATTTGTGTGGTGATTTCTTATAAAAATTATGCAATAATTTATTTATGTTATCCGGAACAAAAATACTTCACCTATTTTTATTTTATGGCTAAATGCAGAATGGTCGAACACTTGTATGAACCACGTGTGATGACAAAGGAAGAGGAAATGATTGGGTGCTATTGAAGAGGTCCTCTAATGTCAAAGGAAACAATTAGGTGCTATTCAAGAAGTTCTCTCACGTCACTTTTATCCCAAGAGAAGATAGAGTCCAAGTCTCTCACGTTCTGGACTCAGATTCGGACTGCACAGACACACCTCAAAATGCCAACAACCTTTTCATACGGACTCCAAATTGGGTGATACTTTTTTTGGAAACTAGATTTCATATACGTTCCAGCCCACTTGGAATCACCTTAAAATTCGTCCTTAGCGCGGAGATATCAACGAAACAATCTGACGTTGCAACAAAATCCGAGTCAAACTACAAGTCCAAAGGTGTTGCAGCACCTCCACTTGGGACCATGGGCCTTGTACGACCTGGGTTGGTTTTAGGGTGTCTTGGGACATCCTCCCACCTCCTTGGCCTCCACCCCTTGCTCCTATATAAGTAGATCAATCTAGTAGCTTTTCCTTTGGGTTTTGTTTAGTTAAAAGTTAGCCATTGCAACTTCGTGTACTTCGTTTGTGTCCAACGACCAGAACAAGACCGTTTTTCGGAACCCCACCCTTATCAATACTTCATCTATATTCGAAATATTCAGATTGCATTATCATATTCTTGCTTGTTCTTCGATTGCTTGCAGGAATAGACCTTCGTGGTCAGGTTGATCATGCTCCGGTGTGGTCAATAACCTCTTGGAGATTGGTTTAGCGATTGCTAAGGCGCAACATCATGCATGTTTGTAGTCAGATCGTCAAAGTCTTCTCCACCAAATCGATAGTTATCATCTCATCGAGAGATGGGGACCCTCGCCTCTATCAACCAGTCGGTTGGTGGAGGAGGAGGGGGCCGGGGAGCTCTCGTTCGCCGACATTGAGGATGTAGGGTGGCGGTGCTTTGGGTCGAGATTAACCCCATCGCTATATGCTGCAACAAACAAGGATAAGAGGGGGAATGGGGTCAGGGAGGTCCAGAGGTTCCAGATCGAAGGAAAGAGGGGGCTGGGGAAGTCCCTACAGCATGAACGCCGGCGACTCGAGGCGGCGGCGCTACGATCGATCCCGAGCGCTCGAGCATGGGGAGGTCGAGCTGGGGCTTTTGGAGTGCGTTTGGAAGGGAGAGGAGGGATCCAGAGGGGAGAGCGGGACGCGGGGAGGCCCTTTTATAGGGGCCCCGTGGCACACCGACATCTCCTACGCTGGCAGGTCATGGCCGTTACTTCAAGGTTCAGGGTCCCATGGGGGCGTGTCCGGGGCGTTCCTGGGAGGGGTCTAGGACGAGCGGGAGCAAGATAGAGAGAGAGGAGCGCACGCGTGTGAACCTGCTCACTAGCCAAGCCGGGCGGCGCTCGGCACGCGCGGGAGAAGGGAGAAGGAGGGTGGAGAGAGGAGGGGCCCGACCGCGTTGCGTGTCTCGGATGTCGAGGCGGCCTCGGGAGGCACAAGGGGGAGGCCCTAGGCTATCAGGAGTAGCCATTGGGCGGCGGCTAGAGTGCTGTCTGGCACTGTAGCATGCTTTGGAGCGCCCGTTTGGCATGCCATGGCATGCCAACGACATCCTAGGCGCGGCCAGCCATGTCCATTAGGTCTAGGGAGGCATAAACAAGGTGGAAGCCACATAGGATGCTCTAGATAGCTGACAGAATAAGAGGGGAGGGGAAAGAGAAGGAGATTCCTGCTGTCGAGGGGTAAAAATGGAGTTTTACCCCACTTAACCATGGAGATGAGGCTTGAAATTCTTACTGGAGGTGAAATGCAATGCTGAAAAGCCGTGGTAAAAATTTGGAGTGAAGGAGAATAGCAGAAGGGGGTCAAACAAGGCTCTTTACAAAATAAGCAGAAGTGTTTGATCAAAGAGTGGGCAAGCAAATGGAGTGTGCTTGTCCTATGTTTTAACAGGGTCAATGAGTGGTTAAAAATAAGGTTCATCACCAAGTTTGAGGAGTTTTGAAAAAAGTTCACAATGCAACTTTGTAAAACCCTAGAAATTAACAAAATCAGATTCTTGTAGATCTAGGCATGCATTTCCATTCCCCTTTATGCACGACTTGGTGTGGCATCATTATTTGGGGTTTAGCACAAGCCCACAAAGTTTGGAGTCAAGGGAGTAAACTTCACAATGTAAAGTTTTTCAAATTTGGCTCTGGACAGGAAAGGTTTTAGAATATTTTGATGAAGCAAATCAATTGGGATTGAGATGAAACTTTCCAAGATCATCACATATAACATGTGTGACTTTCTAGAATTTTCTTGGAATTTTTTGAGAATATTTCTTGTAGAAATATTTCAAAAGCTTGATTTGGGCAAAAAGGGTTTTGAGCGGTTTTGCCCATGATTTTGAACATGACCATGTTTTGAAACTCATATATATGGAAAATATATGTCAAGTGAGTTTCTCTAAATTTTCTAAAATATTTTTAAAGCACTTAAATAATTTTTCCCTATAGAAAACCATTTCTTGCCTTAAGAAAAATCCTTTAAAAAATAGTAAAATAATCTTTAAAATTAATATTTGCTGGTTTTGGGAAGTCATATATATAGTAGGTTTCAAATAAAGCCTTTGGGGAAAAAGGATACACCCAATTTGTGGACTTGCAGTGCAAACCTCAACTCAGGGTTTTTTGAAAACCTATTTTGGATAATTTCTCTTTGGCCAAAATAAATTTTGATAAAAATAGTTTTGGGTACTATTCACATGGCATGATCATTGGGCAAGAAGTTTGGGTCAAGGAAGATGAGTATGAAGAGGAGTAGAACCTAAGAGTGCCAAACATAATCAACCAAACAATCAAACAAGTAACAATTCAGACAAGCATGCAATGAAATTTTTTAATTGGTTCCAAATTTTGTAAATCCAAGTATACCAATGTGATACAAACACATGGTTTAACACCAATGGAGCATATGTGCTTTCAATCTCCCCCTTTTTGGTAATTGATGACAACATACAATGAAAGCTTCAAATTAAGATGTGCAAAGATATAATGAAGGCTTTGAGAGACACATGACTAAGATCTGCTCCCCCTAAATGTGTGCAATCCTGTTAAGGGATGGTTGCTTTGGAATGCATGGACACACACATAGTAGAAGGGATATGATGAGTCACGTGTATCTTGGCCCTATGCATCAAATATATATGAATGAAGTATGTCCATGTTGAAGACTCACTCTTGCAAACAATATGTGCAAGAAACAAGAGATCATCTTGATCAAAGATATGACGCATATACTTACCTTGAAGTTCTTGAGCATTCTAATAGTAGAAACACACCTGAGAAAACAATGTTAGGAAACACAAGAGTATTCTATCCATCCAAATGCAAAAGAGCTCAGAAGTACCAAAATGTGGAGGACACATAGAAAATAATGTTTCTTAAGATTGATATGTCTCCAAGATCATTTAGAGCTTTCTCCCCTGAATATGAAATTGTAAATCTTCCGCTCCCCCTGAATGTTAGCATGTAGATATTGGGAGTAGGTAGGGTGAGACAAGTCTAACATGAGGAGGCAAATAGAATAAAACATGTTTTATTTCCTTAAATGATAGCATAAGATTTGATATACTCTCTCCCCCTTAAGTAGTGTTTCTCCACTTTGGGTAATCATGATATCCCCCCCATGGATAAGCATATGCTTCGATATATTCCCCTTGTATACGAGCATAAGCTTTGATATTCTCCCCCTTAATTGTATTTTCCCCCTTTGATGTCTCCCCCTTGGGTAGAAGCATGACATTTGAAGATTTGGTATTTCTCCCCCTTTGGCATTAATTTCCAAAAAGGTTCATACACAGGGTGAGATAAAGGGATCATTGAATGAGAAGGTATCCTAGAAAACAAGGGTCATTGAAGGTAGGGATCATAGAAGATAAGGATCATAGAGAGCATTTGAGACTAAGGGATCCTTGAGTACAATTTCTCCCCCTTTCTTTCATCTAAAGGCTTTAATGATTCCTCCCCTAGTCATAGGAATCTTTGAATAAATTGGATTTTTAAAATTTTTGACAAAGAACACATAAGATAGCGAAATCGGTGGCTCCGAGGTGTGATGGGTCGGTGATACTGAAGTGTGGTCCTACAGCCTATCTACAATATGAGTGACACTGGGAATCTCGAGTCGGAGGCTCCGATGTGCTAAACAGAAACTTGGGAATGTTTGTCAAAAGGAACTTTCAAAATGTCTCAAAATATTCAAGAAAATTTGCAATGAGTTTTCAGATAGATTTGAAGGAATATTCAAAAATATTTGCAAGGATTTTTTTAAATATCTGGGGTTTGAGTGGTTCCAAGAAAGCATGCAAATATAAGATGGACCAATCAAGAAACTTCATCTAGATGATGGTCGGTGACTAGGTCACCTATATTAGAGTATATTGGCTTAGGAGGCAAGCAAGAATACTTGATCATAGGTCACATTCATCGTTAAGCTCAAAATGGGGTTACCATTTTTCAAGTAAGCATTTTAATGTTTTCATAACACTTGAGTTGCTTTATCTCATGACTTAGAGTAAAGCTTTTTCAAGGTTATGAGAACATACCTTTGAATGATGTTGATTATGTAGCATGTAGGAGAACTTGTTGTGGATGCTTAAAGTTGATGGAGATCATCTTGAATTGGGAGATATCCTTGATCATTTTGGTTCTCTTTTCACCTACACGGGTTAGTCACGTAAGGAAGAACATGATATATCCAAATGACATGATACCAATTGTGAATTAGCAATTGTGATATTATTAAATGTATGTCAAGGATATGTTTTGTGTTGTCTTCTTCCTGCCATCATCACAAGAAGTTGTTGATACTTGGTCATGACAAGATTGCTTGTGATATGAGTTAATGGCAATGTTGTGGAGTGTAGTTCTCCGAAGTACCTACAAAAGGTTAGTTGCAATACAAGGGAGCATATATTTCCAAGGTATATGATGATATCATATCAAGAATATCATGGAATAGTCATCTAAGCTCATGCCCTTGCATGCAATCGAGTGAGTCTAGCTCAAGTTTGAAGCATCAATGATGCTCAACTCACTCCTCAAGTGACAAAATACTTTCTAATCAAGTGGCCTAGTAAAGATATCAACCACTTGTTTGTTAGTACAAACATGTTTGAGATTGATATCTCCTTTGGCAACATGATCACGAATGAAATGCCGTTGGACTTGAATATGCTTAGTTCGAGAGTGTTGCACGGGATTATGAGAAATTTTGATTGCACTCTCATTTTCACATAACAATGGTACATGTTTCATATGTATGCCATAATCCTCAAGAGTTTGAGTCATCCATAGCAATTGAGCACAACATGATCCGTGACAATGTATTCCGCTTCGGTGGTAGATAGAGATATCGAGTTTTGTTTCTTGGATGACTAAGACACAAGAGATCTACCAATAAATTGACATGCACCCGAGGTGGATTTTCTATCAACCTTATCTCTAGCATAGTCCGATTCAGAATAGCCAACAAGGTTAAAAGAAGATCCCATGGGATACCAAATGCCAAAGTTTGGTGTATGTATCAAGTATCTCACAATTTGTTTCACGGCCTTAGGATGACACTCTTTAGGAGCAGCTTGATATCTAGCACACATGCACACACTAAGCATAATATCAGGAGGGGATGCACATAGATATAGAAATAAACCAATCATTGATCAATAAACTTTTTGATCAACCGGTTTGTCCTCCTCAGTGAGGTCAACATGTCCACTAGTATGCATAGGAGTTTTCATATCTTTACATTCTTGCGTGTTGAACTTCTTGATCAAGTCCTTGGTGTACTTGGTTTGAGAGATGAAAGTTCCTTCTCTCGTTTGCTTGATTTGCAAATCAAGGAAAAAAATTCAGCTCACACATCATGGACATCTCATACTTCTCGGACATCAATCTTCCAAGTTTCTCACTAAATTGTGGGTTAGTAGATCCAAAGATAATATAATCCACATAAATTTGGCACACAAATAATTCACCATTAACTATCTTAGTGAATAAGGTTGCGTCAATTTTACCAATTTGGAAACCCTTTTCAAGTAGAAACTGTGTTAGACATTTATACCACGCACGAGGGGCTTGCTTAACTCCATAAAGAGATTTACGAAGTTTGTAAACATGGTTGGGTTTCTTAGGATTCACAAAACCGAGGGGTTGCTTAACATAGACTTCTTCCTCGATCTCCCCGTTTAGAAATGCATTTTTAATGTCCATTTGGTAAAGTGTGATGTCATGTTGATTGGCATAAGCAAGTAATATACGAATAGCTTCAAGTCTAGCAATGGGGGCATACGTCTCACCGTATTCCATACCTTCGACTTGCGTGTAGCCTTGAGCCACGAGACGTGCCTTGTTGCGCATGACTTGACCGTCTTCATCTTGCTTGTTCCGAAACACCCATTTGGTTTCGATGATGCTTTGCTCGTCCTTGGGCTTCTCCACAAGTGTCCACACTTCATTACTCTCGAAGTTTTGTAGCTCTTCATGCATAGCATTCACCGAATCTAGGTCTTCGAGCGCTTCTTCCACCTTCATAGGCTCAACACTAGATGAATGAGTAGTGCTCACAAAATTAGCTAAGCGGGTCTTAGAGCCAGTGGTTCTCCTGGTTTGAATGTCACCGAATATGTGCTTTGAGGGATGATTCTTGTTCACTCTTGCTCGAACTCGAGGTAGCTTTTGCTTGTTGGATGGTGGAGCTTCCTCCTCCTCATCTTCTTCTTCATTGTTGTTGTTGAAGGTGTCATTACCTTGAAGTAGTGGTGAAGGTGGTTGAGGTGGATCATCAAGATGTACTTCTTACTCCTATTCATCTTGTCGTGTACCGCTTGTGGATGCTTCCATGTCGTGTTGAGGTTCGCCTTGACGCAAAGTAGGAGCTTCCACTTGGGTTGATGAAGTAGTTTCGTTCACCTCCATGGGACGAATCTTGCCGATGGACAAGTCTTGGATGGCTTTCAAAGGTTCCTTATCTCCTTCATCATTTGGCAATTTTTTGACTTGCGAACCATTAGATTCATCAAACTTCACATCTACCATGTCTTCAACTTTTCAAGTGAAGTTGTTGTAGACATGGTAAGTGTGAGAGTTTGATCCGTAACTGAGTAGGAAACCTTCATGAGATTTAGGAGCAAATTTAGAACGAGGATGCTTATCAAGAACATAACACTTGGAGCCGAATACCCGAAAGTATCCAACTTGGGGTTTGTTACCGGTGAGTAGCTCGTATGCTGTTTTACCAAGAAGCTTGTGTAGGTAGAGACGGTTTGTTGCATGCTAAGCTGTTTCCATGGCTTCTACACAAAAGTGTATTGGTGTCTTGTATTTGTCGAGCACCGTTCTAGCCATCTCTATGAGAGTTTGGTTCTTCCTCTCAACAACTCCATTTTGTTGAGGCGTGTATGTAGCCAAGAACTCATGTAGAATCCCCTCTTCATCAAGAAAGGTGTCCATATTTGCGTTCTTGAACTCCAATCGGTTGTCGCTGCGAACTTTCTTGATCTTCACCTCAAACTGATTTTGAGCTTTGTGAGCAAAGTTCTTGAAGATCTTGTGCACCTACGACTTATCATCAAGAAAGAATACCCACGTAAATCTGGAAAAATCATCAACTATAACTAGACCAAAGGAATTCCCATCGAGGCTCTTGTAAGTACCAAAAAGACCCATATGAACCAACTCGAGTGGTCTCCTAGTAGTCATGACATTCTTTACAGGATGACTTCCACCTACTCGCTTTCAAGCTTGACAAGCACTACAAAGTCTATCTTTGTCAAAGATAACATTGTTAACACCAAATATATGATCACCTTTGATGAGCTTGTCTAGATTACGGATACCAACATGTCCTAGTCTTCTATGCCAAAGCCAACCTTTAGAAGATTTTGCCATAAGACAAGTATGAGGTTTGGATCTCTTAGTGAAATCAACAATGTATAGATCACCTCTACAGAAACCGGTAAAGACCATGCTATGATTGTCTTGACGAAACACTTGGCAATCTACTTTGGTAAATAGCACATTGAAACCGAAGTCGGCAAGTCTAGATACAGAGAGAAGATTGTAGCCAAGGGATTCAACAAGCATGCCATTTTGAATAGAGCTATCATGAGATATTGCCACCTTACCAAGACCAAGTACTTACCCTTGGAGTTGTCTCCAAAAGTCACATACCTTCGCGGTCCATGGTTTGGTGTGATCTCTTGAAACATGTCTCTATATCCGGTCATGTGATCGGTGCATCCACTATCGAGAATCCATTCCTTTACTCCGGACATGTAGTCTTTGAAGTTTGCCATGAGACTTAGACTCTTCATAGTCTTCTCACACTCGATGTCGAACAACTCATCTTCATCATAGCCATGTTCCACATTGTCATCATCAGGTGGGATATCCTCGTCATAAGAGACAAGAGATTCGTTGGAATTGTGATAATGACAATGTTCAAGTTTATGAATGGAATGGTTTCAAAGATAATGTTATTGATGGTAGTGACATCTCCTTTAGCATGCATGAGATCACGAAGCTCAAACAAGCATTTATCAAAGTAAGGATCACTAGGCTTCATCTTATGAAATGCAATAGATTTATGACGAATTTCATCAAGATTACTTAATGAATAATTTGGATATTGTTTCTCCAAATCATTCCACAAAGTATAAGCACATTCAAAATTCTTCATTTGATCAAACACAATTCTAGGCAATCCTTTGATAATGAGATTAACAGTTCTAAGATTGTGAAGCATGCCAATTTCCTATTCGTATGTGCCATGTAAGGGGTCAATGGGAGGTACATAGGGGCTCTTAACATACTTTCTCAAATGGAATTCATTGAATAGCTCAAGCATCTCATGTTTCCGTTGACTATAGTATTCCCCATCGAGAACGAGCACTCTACAAATAATACTGCCCAAACTGGACACATCCATCTTCCTCCAACGGTGATGAAACCGAAGCTGTGGAGACCAAAGCTCTGGTACCAATTGTGGGATCGATAGAAGGGAAGTCTAGGGGGGGTGAATAGATTACTTGACAAATTAAAAACCTAACCTTTTCCTAAGTTAATTAGTTGACAGATTTTAGCAATTATAACAAGTCCAATACACCCTACACATGCTAGTCAACAAGTATGGCAGTGGAAAGTAAGACAAGCATATGTAAGAGAGTAGATATAGGAACATCAAACACAATTGGAGACACGAAGATTTTTCCTGTGGTTCCGATAGGTGGCGCTATCGTACATCCACGTTTATGAAGACTTCAACCCACAGAGGGTAATGGTCGCGAGAGTCCACGAACGGCTCCACCCATGAAGGGTTCCACGAAGAAGAAACCTTGTCTATACCATGATGGCCCACGTCCACGGAGGACTAGCCTTACTCGGGGTAGATCTGCATGTAGTAGGCGATGTCCTTACCCTTACAAACATCTTGGTTCAACTTCACAACACAAAGCAGGAGGCTTCCAAGCGACACCTAACCAATCTAGGAGGCACCACCGTCCAAAGGGTAATAGATGTAGTAACAACGATGAACTCCTTGCTCTTGTGTTTCAAATGATAGACTCCTCAACACTCAATCACTCTCTCACATATTTGGCTTGGGTAGAAGAGATTGATTGGGTGGAAAGCAACTTGGGGAGGCTAGAAATTAAGATCCATATGGTTGGAATGGATGATCTTGACCTCAACCCAAGGATAGGTGGCTCTCTTCAGAAAATTGGATATGGGAAGTGTGGGTATGTTCTGAGCGCTTCTCTTGCGAGTGGGATGTGGTGGAGGGGCACATACAAGCATCTCCAAAAATCCAACCGTTACTACATCATTTCCCAACTCGGTGAAACCAAAGTGAAAACTCGATTGCACCGACTAGTGGAAAATGTGGCAACTTTGGCATTTTCGTTGAGACCGATATAGGAATCTTGGTGGAACCGATATCAGTGGCCAAGGGCAGTTACACAACTCGGTGAGACCGATTCACAATTCTCAGAAATTACGATTCTTATAAATGAGACAACAAGAAGTTGGTCACTGAACTTGGTTGCACCGATATGGGGAACTTGGTAGTACTGAGATGTGGGTTTGGCTTAGGCTTTGTCTAGGATTTTGACTCGATAGGACCGAATGGGAAATGTTGGTCTTACCGATTTTGGGTGATAGGGTTTACGACAAAATATTTGTGGGAGAGTTTTTGAGTGATTTTCATGGCTAACACTTGATCATTTTGAGCATCTTATTCACCATTATTACCTCACCCCCTTTTAGTAGTATTGGCTTTCCTATGGAATCAAAGTGATTTCTCACAAAGTAAAATGTAGAGTCTTCATGCTTGTAGCTTGGCCAATTCTATTATTTCCTCTTCCTCTTCTTCTTCTTCTTCTTCTTGGGGAATCTCCTCACAATCCTTTGCCAACACTCTTTGTGGACTAAAACCTGAAATAAACTAGGTAAAACTACTAGTCCAAGAGGCAATGTGTGTTGTCATGAATTATCAAAACCACCAAGGGATCATATGTGCTTTCACTGTCTGTTCTCATATTGCAAGCAAGAACCTTCAATATGATATTGCAAAGAGCTTAGAAACATTTCGAGAGATGATTGCGCAAGAAGATAGGTTTGCATTTACCGCTCATGTAGATGACGATAATAGGCTAAAGTCTATAATGTGGACCAGTGGATGAAGTAGGGCCCTCTATCAGTACTCTGGTGATGCAATAACTTTTGATAACAAGTAGGGCACTCTATCATGAACTCCGGGAGGAATGCCAAGCCAACATTGCTGCTATCCAGTAGATGGTTCAAGTCCTTGTTACCAACCAATAGCAAGGCAGGAACAACAATGGACGCTCCACTCTATCGGAGTTGATGAGCAATTCACCCCCAACCTTCACTAAGACTGCTGAACCCTTGGACGTCGATGACTGGATCCTCACCATCGAGGACCTCCTTGAACTGGTCAATTTCAATGAGGATTGTGATAAGGTGCTTTATGCCTCTCACTGCCTCGGAGGTACCGCCCGAGCTTGGTGGGATGGATTCAAGGTCATGCAAGGCAACCGTGTGATCACCTGGGCTGACTTCAAGGACGGATTCCGCACCGCCCACAATCCTTATGGGATCATGGAAATCAAGAAAAGAGAATTGCGAGCACTGAAGCAAGGAAGTGGCTCTGTCAAGGAGTAGATGCAGAAGTTCAACCTGCTATCGAGGTATGCACCTGAAGATGTCAACACTGAGGCCGCTAAGGTGGAACGCTTCATGGAAGGACTCTAGCAAGCCCTACAATATCAACTCATTGTCTATGATTGTCAGACCTTCTTTGATCTGGTGAACAAGGCTCTCATTCTTGAACACAAGCGTCGTGCTATGGATGACACTCACAAGTGCAAGATGATCAACAAGGGTAGTTCCAGCAACCAGAAGCCTCGCCCCTGGTAGCCAGCCCCAGCTAAGCCAACCTATCAGCCTTAGCAGGCTAGACCTCCTGCACCTCGTATGAGCTACCAGCCTCAGCAGTATGCCAATCCCAGTCTAGCCTACAACAACTCCAATAACAACAACAGTGGCATCAACAACAACTCAGGCCAAGTCACTTGCTTTGGGTGTGGTCAGCCAGGACACATCTCTAGGCAGTGCCCCAACAAGAAACCAGATGCACCGCGCTCCAATGCGCCAAACCAAGGTCAAGGCCTTGGAGCGCCACCAAGGAATCCAACTCCCCGCAACCAGCCAACAATGGCAAGGGTCATGTGAATCACGTCACCACAGAGGAAGCCTAGGAAGACCTGAACGTCATACTGGGTATGTTCCTTGTCAACTCAACCCCAACAATCGTATTGTTTGATTGTGGGGCTTCACATTCTTTTTCCACCCAAGAGTTTTCACTAGAGAGTGGTATGAAGCCTACACCCCTGGGTAGTCATATGTTGATACAAACCCCGGGATCAGTTATGAAATCCCGATCTATGATTTGTTCATTGCTATATCTATGTGCATCTCGTCCCGATATTATGCTTAGTGTTTGCATGTGTGCTAGATATCAAGCTGCACCTAAGGAGTGTCATCTTTTGGTCGTGAAACGTATTGTGAGATACTTGATACAAACACCAAACTTTGGCATTTGGTATCCCAAGGGATCTTCTTTTAACCTTGTTGGCTATTCCGATTCAGACTATGTCAGTGACAAGGTTGATAGAAAATCCACCTCGGTTACCTGTCAATTTTTGGGTAGATCTCTTGTGTCTTGGTCCTCCAAGAAACAAAACTCGATATCTCTATCTACCGCCGAAGCTGAGTATATTGCTGCTGGATCTTGTTCTGCGCAATTACTACGGATGACACAAACGCTTAAAGATTATGGAATCCATGTTAAAAATGTTCCATTACTTTGTTACAATGAAAGTGCTATTAAGATTGGTCATAATCCTATGAAACATTCTTGAACTAAGCATATTCAAGTTTGACATCCTTTCATTCGTGATCATGTTGCCAAAGGAGATATTAATCTTAAGCATGTTCACACTAACAAGCAATTGGCCGATATCTTTACTAAGCCAATTGATGAGAAAACCTTTTGTCAGTTGAGGAGTGAGTTGAACGTCATTGATGCTTCAAACTTGAGCTAGACTCACTCGGATGCTTGCAAGGGCATGAGCCTTCTTGGTACTTCCACAATATTCCTAACATGTTATCTTATTCCATGGAATTCTATGCTCCCTTGTATTGCATCTAACCGTTTGTAGCCACTCGGAAGAACTTCATTCCACGAGATTGCAACCAACTCCAATCATAAGCAATCTTGTCTTTACTGAGTATCCACAACCTCTCTTGACGATGAAAGGAAGAAGACAACAAAAACATATCCTTGACATATACTTGATTATTTTTGCAAAATCTCAATTGGTATCATGTCAAATGGATACACCTATTGTTCTTGCTTGCATGACTAACCTTTGTAGGTAAAAAGTGTACTAGAACGAGAAGGATTGCTCCCAACTAAAGATGTTCTTAATCAACCTCGAGCATCATCAGCAAGTTCATCTACGAGCAACGTCATCAACATCACTCAAAGGTATGCACTCATATCCTTAAAAAGTCTTTACTCCAAGTCATGAGCTAAAGCAACTCAAGTGATATGAAGACATTAAAATGCTTAATCGAAAAATGGTAACCCCATTTTGAGCTTAACGTAGAGTATGACCTATGATCAAGTATTCTTGCTTGGCTCCTAAGTCAATATACTCTAATATAGGTTACCTAGTCACCTCCCATCACTAGTTAGGAATCTTGTGTGGTTTGTTCTCTATTTGCATGATCTCTCGTAACCACTCAAATCTTCTGTAGATGATGTACTTCACTTTTTTCCTTTCAAAATATTTTCTTTTGACTCCTTGAAAACAGAAACTTGTTCCCCTATTCCTTTCTTTCTGTTTTAGCCTCGGAGCCGCCGACTCAGATATCTCGGTTCTACCGAAATGGCAGACAAGCTACACTACAAAATCTCGGTACCACCGATCTATCTGTCTTGGAGTCATCGATTTGTTTTTCTTCTCTTATCTGTCCTTCTTCTGTTACTTCGATGATCCCTTCATAAAAAAATTTGGAGGAGAAAAACAAGACTTACCAGGGAGAGAAGTTACATTCAATGATTCCCTCAGTTCTTTTCTATGAACCCTACTCTCAATGTCCCTTGTTCTCGAGGATCCCTTCCTTGTCAATGATCCCTATACCTACTCCTAAATTTGACCTTTTTGGAAATTAATGCCAAAGGGGGAGACTAACGAAGCTTCCTTCTAAAGGGAGAGTTACATGCTTATGCAAAGGGGGAGATATGATTTAGGGGGAGGAGAATATCGAAATTTTATACTTATAATCAAGGGGAGAATACCAATGTAGGGGGAGAAAAATATGTTTTGGAGAAAGATGTATTTATTTTACTTGATTTCTCATGTTAGACTTTTCTCACCCTATCCAATCCCAATATCTACATGCTGAGATTCAGGGGGAGAGGATGAACTACTACTTTCATATCTAAGGGGAGAAAGCTCTATAGGATTAATGCCAAAGGGGAGAAAGTTCTAAATGATCATGGAGACATATCAATTCTAAGGAATGCTATTTTCTATATGTTCTCCATATCTAAAAGTACCAAGATATAGTGTTTACTTTTGAGTTCTATTGTCTTCATATTAGTAGAATACTCTTGTGTTTCCTAACATTGTTTTCTCAAGTGTGTTTCTTCTACTAGAATGCTCAAGAACTCAAGGCAAGTATATGCATCATATCTTTGATCAAGATGATCTCTTGCTTCTTACACATATTGTTTGCAAGATTGAAGTCTTGAATGAGGATACATCTCTTTCATACATATTTTTTGATGCATATAGCCAAGATACACATGACTCATATCCCTTCATCCATATGTGTGTCCGTGCATTCCAAAGAAACTATCCTTTAACAGACTGCACACATTTAGGGGGAGCAAATCTAAGTCATGTGTCTCTCAAAGTCTTCATTATATCCACACATATCTTTATTTGAAGCTTTGATTGTAAGTTGTCATCAATTACCAAAAAGGGGGAGATTGAAAGCACAACATGCTCCCTTGGTGGTTTTGATAATTCATGGCAACATACATTGTCTCTTGGACTAATACTTTTATCTAGTATATTTCAGATAATAGTCCATGGAGAGTTGGATTGGCAAAAGGATCGTGGAGATACCCCAAGATGCAAGGAATTGGATTGGCTAAGCTTGAAGCAAGAGGACTCCACATTTTATATTTGTGAGAAATCACTTTGAGCCCCTAGGAATGTCAATACTATTAAAAGGGGGTAAAGTTTTGTTGGTGAACAAAATGCTCATACATGCACAAGTGGTAGTCACCAAAGACACCCACAAACTCTCCCACCAAAGTCTGCCCAAAGCCAAACATTCAAAATCGGTGCAACCAACATCTACATTCGGTGCCATCGGTTCCATACCCTAGATAGACTCAGCCAAACCCTAGATTTTTGGTGCAGCCGATACTGCATTCGGTGCCACTGGGTTGGGCTACCAACTTTCTATTACGTAAGTTCACAGTTTTGGTCCCTCCGAGATTGTCGAATTGGCGTCATTGAGATTGGGCATTCTGACCGTTGGTCACCTTATCGGTGCAACTGAGATTCCTATATTGGTCTCACCGAGATTCAAAAGTTGCCACCTTTTGGTCACTTCGGTACCACCGATATTAACATATCAGTTACACCGAGTCTGACTTATTGTGTGTAATAGTTGGATTTTTGGAGATGCCTATATATACCCCTTCACCACCACCTACTCGATAGAGAAGCACTCAGAACTATTCCATACCTATCCTATCAATTTTCTGAGAGAGAACCACCTACCCTTGTGTTGAGGTCAAGATCTTCCACTCCAACCATATGGATCTTGATTTCTAGCCTCCCCAAGTTGCTTTCCACCAATCCCATCTCTTCTACCAAGCCATATCTGTGAGAGAGTGATTGTGTGTTGAGGAGTCTATCATCTTGAAGCATAAGAGCAAGGAGTTCATCGTCATTACCGAGCCTATTACCGTTTGGAGGGTGGTGCCTCCTAGATTGGTTAGGTGTCACTTGGGAGCCTCCTACTTCGTGTTGTGGAGTTGAACCAAGAAGTTTGTACGGGCAAGGAGATCGCCTACTTCGTGAGACCTACCCATAGCGAGGCTAGTCCTTCGTGGATGGAAGCCGTTATGGAATAGTCAAGGTTGCTACTTCGTGGACCCTTATGGGTGGTGCCCTCTGTGGACTCTCGTGACTGTTACCCTCCGTGGGTTCAAGACTCCATAAATATGGACATACGATAGAACCACCTATCGAAACCACGGGAAAAATCCTTGCGTCTCCAATTGCGTTTGATCTCAATATCTCAACTCTTTACTTCATGTGCAATGTCTTTACTTTCTGGTGCCATACTTGTTAACATGCATGTATAGGTATATAGACTTGCTAGTCTTGCTAAAACTGTTAAAATCTGCCAACCAAATAACTTGGGAAAAGGTTAGGTTTTAATTTTCTGCTAGTAGTCTATTCACCCCCCCTCTCGACACTCTTCTAGTGATCCCTCAGAAAGGCTAACGTGGTAGCAGACGCCTTAAGCAGAAAGTCTTGTTCCTTGAATCTTATGATTAAGGAAAGGCTACCCGCCCTGTATGAATATCTTGAAAGCTTTGGCTTGGAACTAGTTGCAACTGGATTCCTAGCCAACCTCGAAGCAAAGCGTACCTTGATGGATGATATTAAGGAAGCTCAAAAGGGACACGAGAGCATTGAAGGCATTAAGAGAAAGATCCAGGCGGGCAAGGCCCCAGGATTCTTAGTGGATGAGCAAGGATTCGTATGGTTTGGGAATCACATCTGCGTACCCAACAAAGTTGAGCTCGAGAACTTGATCTTGCAAGAAGCTCATGGCACTCTGTATTCCACCAATCCTAGAGGAACCAAGATGTACCAAGACCACCAATGATGGAAGCCAGCTAGCAAATCTCTACATCAACCACATCGTGAGTCTTCACGAAGTTGCAAAGGATATTGTGTTAGACCGAGGCACCTAGTTTACCTCAAGGTTCTTGAAGAAGTTTCAAGAAGCAGTGGGAACCAAACTCTGCTTCAGCATTGCTTTTCACCCTCAGACTGGAGCCCAGACGGAATGGGTAAATCAGATACTCGCACACACGCTTCACACTTGTGTTCTGGCGTATGGAGCCAAATGGGAAGATTGCCTACCATTCGCCGAGTTCTCCTACAACAACATCTATCCGCTGAATCTTCAAATGACACCATTTGAGGTCTTGTACGGACTCAAGTGCCGCGCTCCCCTTAATTGGTCAGAGACCGGAGAAGGGCTAGTCTTTGGACCAGATATCCTTCACGAAGTAGAAGAACAAGTTCAACATGTCTGAGTGTCTCGAGACTGCCAAAACCAGAGAGAAGAGCTACACCGACTCTCACCGCCGAGAGGTGAACCTCAACATTGGAGATCATGTCTATCTGCTAGTCACGCCTCTCAAAGGAACCAAGCGATTCCACGTCAAAGGAAAGCTTGCTCCAAGATTCATCGCCCCTTTCAAGATCACTGCAACACGAGGGGAAGTTGCCTACTAGCTATAGGTACCCTCCAAGCTATCAGATGTGCACAACGTTTTCCACGTGTCGTAGCTCCGGAAGTGTCTCCAAGTCCCCAACCGCCCCAACCTCTACAAGGACATCGATCATCAAGCCATCGACCTTCAGCCAGACCTCACTTATTATGAGAGGCCGGTTTGTATTTTGCATGAAGAAAAGAATGGAATCCGAAGTTGCACCATTAAGTACTTGAAGGTCCAATGGAGCAACCACACCGAAGAAGAAGCAACTTGGGAGCGTGAAGACTACCTTATATCTGAGTTCCCTTATCTTTTTATCGCTTAGCCTAGGAATCTCAGGGACAAGATTGTTGTAAGGCGGGTAGGTCTGTCACACCCTGTCTTTGTATCACTATGATATGTTATGTATTTATAAAATTTGGACCCATTTAAAACTTTTTGAGTGCAAGTGTTTGTTTGAATTGTTTGATGATTGCTTGTTTGGTTAATTGTGTTTTGGCACTCAATGATCTTCTTCCCTCTAGAACTCACTTGTTTGACCCAAACTCCATGCCCAATGATCATGCCATGTGTATAGTACCCAAAAATATTTTTATCAAATATTATTTTGGCCAAAAAGGTTTTATTCAAATTAGGTTTTCAAAAACACTTGAATTGAGGTTTGTTCTACAAGTCCTCAAATTGGGTGGATTTGTTTGCCCCAAAGACTTTATTTCGAACCTACTATATATAAGACTTCCCAAAACCACGAAATATTAAGTTTAAAGATTATTTTACTATTTTATTTAAAGGCTTTTTCTTAGGGCCAGAAATGGTTTTTTATAGGAAAAAATATTTTTATACTTTAGAAATATTTGAGAAAATTTAGGGAAACTCAGTGGACATATAGTTTCCATATATATGAGTTTCAACACATGGTCATGTTCAAAATAATGGGAAAAACCCTCCAAAACCATTTCTGGTTAAATCAAGCATTTGAAATATTTCTATAAGAAACATTCTCAAATAAATGGAGGAAAATTCTAGCAAGTCACATATGCCTAATGTGATGATCTTGAAAAGTTTCATTCCAATCCCAATTGTTTTGGTTCACGTAAATATGTACAAACCTTTCCTGTCCAGATCGAACTTTGAGCAACTCTACATTTCCAGCATTGTGGCCGAAGCCCCAAACACTGTGGACATGTTCTAATCCCCAAATAGTGATGCTACACCAAGTGGTGCATCAAGGACAATAGATTTGCATGCCTGGATCTACAGAAACCCGATTCTGTTAATTTCTAGGGTTTATAAAGTTTGCACTGTCAACTTTCCTCAAACGATCTCAAACTTGGTGATCCGCTCTAGTTTTACCTTCTCTTTGATCCTGATAATTCTCATGGCAAGTAGACTCCATTTTCTTATCCAAAACTTCATCAAACACCTTCTGGTAGTTTGGTAAAAGGCATGTTTTGACCACTTGTACTCTTCTCCTTCACTTGAAGTTTTTACCACATCACCTATTAGTGCTCTTCTACCTCCAGTAACTCTAGCATGGGATCAAATCAATTATTCAAAGGTGAAAACTTAATTTTACCCCTCTGGACAACAAGGTTTCACCTCTCTCCCCACCTCCTCTCTATTCTGTTGAACCACCAGAGCATCCTATGTCTCCCCAACTTGTTTACTGATACGTATCCAACATATCTATAATTTTTGATGATGGCATGCTATTATATTATCTGTTTTGTATATTTTATATGCATTAATATGCTATTTTATATTATTTTTGGGACTATCCTATTAATCTAGAGCCTAGTGCCAGTTTCTATTTTTCCTTGTTTTTGAGTTTTGCAGATATGGAATATTAAACGGAGTCCAAACGGAATAAAACCTTCGGAAGGAATTTTTCTGGAAGGAAACAAATCAACCAGTCTCGGAGTGCACAGCAGGAAACCTGCCAGGGAGCCACAAGTCTGTTAGGTGCGGACCCCCTGACTGCGCCTAGCAGGCTTGTCGTCTCCCAGCAGGTCTCCTAACCCTAATCTTTGGCCTATAAATTCCCAAATATTCCCCCAACACCAAAAAGAGCCACGCAAATATTTTTCCGCCGCCGGAAGCCTCCGTTCCCGAGAGATCCAATCTTGGAGCCTTTTTCTGTAATCTGCCGGAGGGGGTTTCGATCACAGAGGGCATCTACATCAACTCCATTGCCCCTCCGATGATGCGTGAGTAGTCCACCATAGACCTATTGGTCCATAACTAGTATCTAGATGGCTTGTTCTCTCTCTTTGATATTCATTACCATGTTCTTCATGATCTTCATGGAGAGCTATCCGATGTAATCCTCTTTTGTGGTGTCTTTGTCAAGATCTGATGAAGTGTGAGTTTTTGTTCAGATTATCCATGAATCTTATTTGAATCTCTTTTGAATTCTTATTTGCACTATTTCATATCCTTGTAAGTCTCTTCGAGTTATTGGTTTGGTTTGGCCAACTAGATTGGTAATTCTTGCAATGGGAGAAGTGCTTGGTTTTGGGTTCAATCTTGCGGTGTCCTCACCTAGTGACAAAGTAGGTGTAGCGAGCCACGTATTGTATTGTTGCCATCAAGGGTAACAAGACGTGGTTTTCATCATATTGTTTGAGTTTATCCCTCTACATCATGTCATCTTTCTTAATGCGTTACTCTGTTCTTCATGAACTTAATACTCTAGATGGAGGCAGGAGTCGGTCGATGTGTGGAGTAATAGTAGTAGATGCAGAATCGTTTCGGTCTACTTGATATGGACGTGATGCCTATATGCATGATCATTGCCTTGGATAACTACATGATTATTCGGTTTTCTATCAATTGCTTGACAGTACCCACCATGATATTTGCCTTCAAGAGAGAAGCCTCTACTGAAACCTATGGCCCCCGGGTCTACTTTCCATAATATACTTTCAGATCTATAAACCAAAAATACCAAAAATACTTTGCTACAATTTATTTACCTTTTACTTTCCGTTCTCGTTTACATCTATCTCTATCGGATCTAATCCTTGCAAATAACCGTGAAGGGAATGACAACCCCTTTATAGCGTTGGGTGCAAGAGTTTGATTGTTTGTGTAGGTGCATCCATTGGTGACTTGCTTGTTCTTCCTACTGGATTGATACCTTGGTTCTCAACAACTGAGGTAAATACTTATCTACTTCGCTGCATCATCCTTTCCTCTTCAAGGGAAAACCAACGCATGCTCAAGAGGTGAAGGAGGTGATCAGCTTATCTATGAATATTATTTGGTTCTTCTCTAAATTATTGCATGCATGATTTCATATCTTTGGAAGTCTCTTCGAGTTATTGGTTTGTTTTGGTCAACTAGATTGGTAATTATTGCAATGGGAGAAGTCCTTAGTTTTGGGTTCAATCTTGCAATGTCCTCACCCAGTGACAAAGTAGGGGTAGCAAGGCACATATTGTATTGTTGCCATCAAGGGTAAAAAGATGGGGTTTTCATCATATTGCTTGAGTTTATCCCTCTACATCATGTCACCTTACTTAATTCGTTACTCTGTTCTTCATGAACTTAATACTCTAGATGCAGGCAGGAGTCGGTCGAAGTGTGGAGTAACAGTAGTAGATGAAGAATCGTTTTGGTCTACTTGACATGAACGTGATGCATATATGCATAATCATTGGCTTGATCGTCATAACTATGCGCTTTTCTATCAATTGCTTGACAGTAATTTGTACACCCACCGTGTTATTTTCCTTCAAGAGAGAAGCCTCTAGTGAAACCTATGGCCCCCGAGATCTATATACCAAAATACCAAAAATACATTGATGCAATTTATTTACCTTTTTACTTCTCGCAATCTTTCCCATCTATCTCTATCAGATATAATCCTTGCAAGTAACAGTGAAGGGATCAACAACCCCTTTGCAGCGTTGGGTGCAAGTGTTTGATTGTTTGTGTAGGTGCATCTATTGGTGACTTGCTTGTTCCTCCTACTGGATTGATACCTTGGTTCTCAACAACTGAGGGAAATACTTATTTAATTCGCTACATCACCCTTTCCTCTTCAAGGGAAAACCAACACAAGCTCAAGAGGTAACATTTATCTCCCTTTAGACCCCTTAGACACTAGTGGCCATGCTAAAGATGCCATAGGCCTGCCATGGCATGCCAAAATGATGCTCTAGAGTGTGCTACAGTGCGCTCCCGCACTGTAGCCATGGCCAAATCACCTCCCCCGACCACCTCGAGCCTCTCCATCTTGTCCCTCGAGGCTGCCTTGGCGTCCAAGACACGACAAACAGTCGCCCCCTACTCTCTCTTCCTTCCTCTCCCTCCTCCCGCGCGTTCCGAGCGCCGCCCGGCTCGGCCAGTGAGCAAGCTCACACGCGTGAGCTCCCCCGCTCTCTCTCTTCTCCCCCGCGGCCTAGAGCGACCCTAGGAGCACCCTAGGCACATTCTCTCGAGCCCCCGTGCCCTCTGCCCTCGGCTAGAACCTTGTCGGTGCACGGGTACTCGATGGACTTTGGGTCCCCTATAAAAGGCCACCCGAGCCTCTCTCTCTCTCTCCCTTCTGATCACTCTCCTCTTGTAACAGCTCGACACCGACGCTCCAGAAGATTCCCTTTTTATTCCACTATTATCGTGTGATTCGTTTGATTGTCACATTCATCATTGAATCATTCGCATCATTTGCATAGCGTCGTCACTTGTTTTTATAAACTTGCATCCGTTCGTAGCTGCATGTTCTCTCCGTTCATGTCCATGACCGTTACGAGACCAACCACACACGCACGCGCCCGCGGCATTGCAAAATATTGTTTTTAAAAGCAGGCATGAAACTTTCTCAGATTGGGTCGGAAGTTGGCATGCGGTCTTGTTTTATTATAGGGAGGCCGCCTACCAAATTTCGTCGCAATCAAAGGTCGTTTGATACCCAAACGTTCAATTGTAGCGCACCGTCATCAATTCATTATCACACGTTTTCAGCTTTGTAAAAAACGAGTGCCAGGCAACAAACCTCTCTCTCTTCTCAACCGAAGCCACTCTACACAGTTCACTAAGCCTAGCAAACCAACCTCTTCGATTGGACCGTATGAACACGATCGGAGGGTCAAAAAACCCACCTAGAACCAAACCCGAGCCCCATTTGCTTATATAAACACCACTACCTATCTAAAATAGATTCCTCGCTCCTCCCACATTGTTTTCCGTGCAGCCTACCCACCACCACCACTTGTCATCGCCAGATCCTTCCAGCACCACCACAGCCATCGGTCGCATCCAATCGGGCGCTGCCACATGTCGTGCCGCCACCTCCCACTATGCAGGGCCTGCCGAGCCCATTTGGAGCCCACCCCGGCCCGGATCCCACCACCACAAGCCCGCACGTCCCCGCTGCCAGCAAGCCCCGCTCCTCCTGACCTCCTCCTCTGCTCCCATGGCGCCCCCACCGTGCCATGCCGGCCTCGCCTTGCCCAGCCTTCGCCTAAGCCGCGCCACCTGCGACGAGCCCCCGGACCTCCGGCCAGGCCCGTGCCGCCCTTGTCTCTCTCTTGCTCCTCATCTCTCTCCCTCTCCCATAACTTCTCTCTCCCCTCTCCCTCCTGCAGGTTTGCCATGGCCGTCGAAGGAGCTCGTCGCCTTGCCTCGAAACCATCGGGAATGGATGGATTCGGGGTTCCCCGTCGCGGATCCGGCCTTCGCTGCTTCCTCTCCCTCGCCGGAGGTCTCCTACCCCCACCTTCGTTGACCTGCAACAGGCGGGCTTGGCTCCGCTCGGGTGCTTGAGGGAGACGAGCGCAGCCTCATGGATTTTTGTCCAAAAGGACCCTCTGCCGAATGCATTTGCCAGAAAGGACCACCTGCGTCAAACATTGTCAAAACCGCCCCCCTCGCAGCTGGCAGCAGACGCGCCAGGTGACACGTGTCACCTGCCGCCACTAGCCGAGCTGACTAGGTCCTGCCGCCACCAGCCGAGGCGGCTGACCTGGAATCCCGTAGCAGCCCGCCCCGCGACGGAACGAAGGGAGGTGATGGGGCCTGCCGCCACGAGCCGAGGCGACATGTCGTTGGGCCACATGCGTGGATGCGATTTTGATGGTGCTGAAAACAATGTTGACGACACTGAAAACGAGGCAAAGATTCTATGCGGGAAATGGCTGAGATGTTGTTGTCTGCTTTTTTTACAAGATGCTGATTCTTGCTGGGCATGGTGGAGACACTGGTGCTGTTGCTGCGGCGGACGCGCGCGTGTTTTATTTTCTTCTACCGACAATACAGTGCTCCTCCTCTTTATATCCGAGATGCCGTTACCTACTCTATCATGCTCTTCTCTTTGCTTCTGCCACACTTCAAAACACCAATGCGCTAGTCATTATGGGTTTGCCTTGCTCGGATCAAAGCATTAGGTCTAGTAAAATGAAGAGTGTGACTTTGCCTCGGGGGGTGGAAGTACTTCGTTGTTGGTGTGGCGATCTCTAAAAGGTGAAGGAGGTGACGGATTTTTCAGATTGGTTGGGCATGAAGTTTTTCACGTGCACCAATTATGAGGAAGATCCACCCGTTGCTATTTCACCGTACATCAGGCCTCTGGTATGTTTTAGTTACCAAGAATAAACACGTTCTTGATATTATTGTTGATTTGATATTTATATTTCTATTTTTGTTGTAGTATCCTCCGCCTCTGTGCATGTACTATCGCTGGATTGACACGAAAATGCCAGACTGGGTGGTGATCGAGATTCGTGAAAGAGGTCATCATGCATGGCAAAGTTTGCACGCGGAAGAGCACCGTGAGAAGGCGGCAGCAGAGGAGAAAGCAGATTAGGAGAGAGAGCGGCAAGAGTACTGCGTGACCCAGAGGGCTTTTATTGATGATATGAAGAAGAAAAACCGAGAAGAGGGACTTCGACTAGCGGAGGTGCAATGACAACGACAGGAGGCCCATGAGGCTGAGAGGCAGTGAAAGAAAGAAAGGGCTCATGCAGCCAAGGCAACAGAAGAAGCTGGTGATGGAAAAGGAAAATATCCACATTGGACTAAGTAGATTCATGTTATTGTATCCTAAAATTCGCATTGCAGCAAGTTGTATCTTAAAATTCGGAGCAAGTTGTGTCTTAATTTGAACATGTTATTTTTTATGTATCTTATTGTATGCATCTTATTTTAGGTATCTTATTTTATGCATGTTATTTTCAATGCATCTTAATTTCAAAAGTTTAATGTATCTTATTTGATGCATGTTATTTTCAATTTAAAGAAAGGCCTCGAAATAAACCGAGAACTTTTATTTCGCCATACTACATAGATGTCTCGTACATACATCTGAAAGTTGGAAACTGACATACATAGATACAATAGTTTGCACACATACATAGAAGAATCACCCTACTCGACGAAGGCCTGCTGGCCTTTCATGATGACCGGAAGGCGGCAAGCGATTAGGTGGTCAGTATTTACGAAGACCACGACCGTACTGCTCCACGTCTTGCTGTGTCTGTGACTCGTGCATAGGTGGTGGATTCTACAATCCATATTGAGATGCTGATGCGAAATTATAGGTGTTTGGTTGTGACTCTGGAGGGATATAAGATGGGCCAATAACGTTCTCGTGGAAGAAGTCTGTAATTATTCTCGTGTACCTACGATCAACTGAAGCTCTAAGGATGGCCAAGTTTAGGCTAGCACACTGGGATTCCTCATCGTGCCATGTTGGATCAACACTTTCCTGCATAGAAAAGCCATATGTAAATAAAATTCATGAAAATATTGTATGCTTGTACTTGCTTATTATGGTTGAACATACATGAGCGTTGTTGTAGCTTTGTGAACCCTCGCCTCCAGTGTATGGCGATTGTTCGCCGTACTGTAAAAATAAACCGTGTGAGCGTATTATATCTTTGTGAATACAGTAAAAAAGCAGACATGAGTACCTATTGAGATCCATCGCCTCCAATGTATTGGTTTATTTCTGGCACACGAGTCTCCTTTGGCATCGAGACCCCTCACATGGAGGGATACGGCTGAGATCCCTCGCCTTGGGTGTATTCTCCATATCCTGTGTATGCATTATTTGGGTCCATGAAATGAGTCTGCTCGGGCACCGAATCCACGCCTGCACCAAGTTCATGGGTTGATTTCCCATGACGAAGCTGCACCGAAGGAGAGCGATGTAGTGGGAGAGATGAGTCGTGTCGTGGCAATATGGTAGTAGCACTTGGACCCTCCTCCCACCGTCTGGACGACGAAGATGGCGCCACACTTGTTCTGGCTGACCTCGGTTCCGGCATGTTGTGCGTTCCAGTGACAACGTTGTTGTGTCTACCACATCTCATTGTTGTGGTGACAAAGTCTCAAAGTTTTGTCAGTGTTGACCTGTATTGAGCGACGCCCCGGGCCTCCATGCATTCATTCACCCTCAGCCCTACTTGGGTGCAAATATCAATCTGAACAAAATTTTGTTATTGTTAGATTGAATTGTTCATGAAATAATGGATAATTTAATTGTGGTTACCTTGGAGTCACGATAGTAAGTTGATGACGTGTCAATTCGTTCTTGCAACTGTTCCATGTGTGTCAGATGTGTTGGCCTCGAAGGTGGTTGACTGGTTAGGCGAGTATGCATGCTCATGAAGTACCACTCGTTATAGACCTGAGTTGTAGTAGGATCATATGATCTGCATAATCAAATATTTACATCAACCTGTGTATGTACATAAAATACAATAAATTAAATTTACCTAGGTTCATGCACAATATTTAGTACTGTTTCATCATTCCACTGGTTTACCCATTGAATATTTTGTGCCTTCCAATAGTAACCAATTTTTCCCATATTGCTCATCCTAAAAATTATGTAACAAAGTGTGAGTTATGTAGATTTAAAAGACATTGACTATTTAGTGAGGTCACATCTTACTTATGAGTTTCTTCATCAATACATCTTGGAAGAGGTGGTGGAATATCTTGTAGAGACCGAACTGTCTCATGAAACGCTCAGGATTGTATGCTTCAACAAACCACAGGTATAGTAAGTTGCAGCGTATCAGCCAGAAGCCACTATCTCTCACGCATTCCATGGGTTCCATGTGATTAGTGACTCATCAAGAAGCTCAAACTAAACATGGTATATAGGGTAACAACTTTTCATGATTTTTGGAGGCCATTTTTTCGAGCGAGGATACATCGGCTCGCCATAGTTACAACACCCTCACCACAGTTGTATGTGTGTACATGATTTACTATCCGAGGTCATCCAACAGGTAGGTATTCCCACGACCACAACTGTAAAAACTCGTACGAGACACAAAGTAAGAAAGCTTTTGTACCAAATGAAGATTTTTGTGTGGCATCACACAACCCTCTATATGTGTGATCAAGGATAGCAGAACCAAAGCTATATTTTGGATCCTGAGGTAGAGGTTGGTCTACTATCTACTCCGCAAAGTAGATGAGACTAGGGAGAACCACCTCACCGTGCGAATTTGGAAACATCACACCAAATAGCCACAACAAATAGGAAAACAGGTGTCTCTTCCTCATCTCAGGATCAACGTAGCTAGATAACTCAGCAAAGTGAAGACGAAGCCAGGCGAGTGGTACACCCCGAGCCGGACCGGGACGATTTGATACAGGCATTGTAATCCCAAGACATTCCGAGAAAGCTTCTGCCCAAGCAGATACTCATGGAGGGACCAATGGCTCACCTCTAATTGGTAGAGTAGTGATCATTGACACATCTTTCATCGTAGGTGCAAGCTCCCCACAACGAAAGTGAAAAGTGTGGGTCTCACGTCTCCATCGGTCAACGAGACATGTCAAAAGAGATGGGTCCAAAGTGAATATGCCTTCATGAGATGCGAGGGTAGCAAAATGAAGTAGTCCATATGCCTGAAGGTGTGCAAGGAAACATTTATCTATTTTCCATTCGTTCTTTACGGTTCGAAACCTAAAGGTCTGAGGAGGATTTGCAAGATTTGGGTTTAAGAAATTATTATGGCAACGGTGGTGGGCGTGGTGCTGCCTGTGCAAAAGGGCTAGCAGTTCGGCCATAACCTGTAATCAAAATAAAAAAAATCTGAATATTACATCATCCCTACAAATACAAATATACATATGAACGCATGAGTACAAATACGAAGCGAGTTCAAATTAAATTAAAATCTGATTATTACATCATCCATAAAAAAATATACACATGAACGCATGAGTACAAATACGAAGCGAGTTCAAATTAAATTAAATATCTAAATATTACATCACAAATACAAATAAAACAACATCATGTGGTGTTGTTGTTTCGATACGGGATATCCGTACACGAGTGCCCAGGGCACCTGCAAATGCGACATCGCCTTGGTTCTCCCAACTGGCTATGGTCCATGTCATTGCGATGCCGCCTTGACTGACATCGGCCCTTGGCAGTTCTCTTCAACGCGGCATTAGGACTCCATTTGGGCCCGTCTGGCCATAATAGCTTGTAGTGCATATAAATGCCCCATGCCCAGAACTCACCGTTCCAGGTGTTGTACAAATTATACATGTTGAAGTACTATGACACGTATGGTTCAACACTGAGTTTTTGATTTGCAGCTGCCCGGAGGACGTGACTGCATGGGTATCCTAGAAGTTTGGGCTTGCTGCAACTGCACTCACACGATATTGTGCCGAAGGTCACAACTTGTTTTTTTGATCCTCTGTGATGACCCTTAACATACTTGGCTCGCACATTGACTTCCCATTTATTCCAAAGTGCATCCACTTTTCTGCAACCATGGCTTTGCGACTTCTTTGCTTTCTCATCTATATGTCTTTGCATCTTCTCACACCATGGCTTGTTCAATTCAACTTGTGCCTTCGTGACGGTGAATTTTTCTGCAAAATATGATAGAGTCTGGTTCCAAGTTTCATCGATTAGGGCTGTGATAGGTAGGGCTCGCACCCCTTTAAGAACACCATTGTACACCTCTCACATGTTGCTAGTCATTATTCCGTACCAAGCCTAGGTGTCATGACACTGCGCCCACTTGTCCAAATCAGGGCAATTCTCAGCAATCCAGTGACTCAAATGTATTGCTGTCCAACGACCCCTTCGCTCGCCTAGCCTCACTGTAACTGACAGGGAAGCCAATTTGATTGGCTGCAGTTCCCTGCAAAGCCCTAATACTAATATTAAGACTTTCCTACACGGTCGTTTGCATTCTTTGTGACACATATTCTGTAGTCACATTGCAGTGCTCTGAAAGAGTCCCGGTTTTCTCATAGCTATGTTCTACTATTTTTGTGATATGCCATGGCTGGCATACCCTAGGCTTCCGGCGAGCGAGAACTCTTCCGCGGCAACCCTTTTCATGATGGATGCAGATGACCTTCAACTCCTTTTTATCAGACTGCTTCAATCTATGATGATGGTGTATGCCAATTGCATAGCTATTCACTGCCTGGTAAGCAGATTTCTTATCTGGGAAAATCTGCCCAACTGCCAGACTACCGGCTTCTAGGCCAGAAACGGAGTGAAATTCATTAGTAATGCTCATAACCTATAAAAAGTCAGGGTTGATTGGTGCAGCGACTGCCCTCTGAGGAGGAACAACTTCTTCATCATCTGACTATGAAGACGCAGAAGAAGGACCATCATCGTCATCATCTAGCACCTCCGACAATCCCTCCACGTTTTCATTGATGTCAACGACCATGTACCAGTATCCTGTGTCATACACTTGTTGGCTGCCTGTCGGTTCAGATGGGCCGGCGCTGGGGGCTACAGTGATGGCCAACTCGTCATCACCGCCCTCGCTACTGCACCCGGCGACAACAGTGATCGAAATGAACTCCACATACACCATGGGTTGTCCAAACATACAATTATTGGGATTACTTGCAAACCCCATGTACGACCCCCATGATCTTTCACCAGTAACCGACCGCAGACCCCAACGGGGAACTGTCCCATCATTTCCTCCTGCAACCGCGAAAGTCTCCATGGTCATCTTTTTACCATCCACCGCTGACCCAAACACCGCTCGGATGCACCTTCTAACTACCGCATACCCTACATTGAGCATGTCTCTCACTACCACCGTACTCGTTCCGCACCTAGACACATCCACACCGGAAGGAGTGTCAGTATGATGTCCCCATAGAACACTAATAAATTTTCCATAGTACCTAACGAATAGAAATATTTACATTGTTAGTCGACTAAAACTTTAAACAAATAATAGAACGAGCATCCCTATTTACATTGTTAGGACTTCTGTTAAAATCTATTTATTATATTTATATCTAAAATTTTAATATCATCCGTAAAATCATATTATTATATTTATATTCTAATAAATTATGATAATAATCATTTATTTACAAATAACAATTCGATAAATATTCACAACACAACAGTAACATCATTCACAATAGTACATCAACATAAAAAAATTCGAAAAATTACACGAGTAGTATAAGTCAACATATTATACCTCTGGTTCAATAAGGATATCCTTCCGAATATATAGTGTTCGTCAGCATGAACATATCACCAGTAATATATCAACGAAGTCAACCTATTATCACATGAATAAAAATATTATACACACAATTTTTTTCTTCTGTAAAAGTATGAAAATAGCAGTTGCATGCATGTGGTCATCACCTCACAAGGTACATCGAAGACCGAAAAACAATTTCTTCAATCACGTCATCTCCTCCTTGTTTGCTACTCAACCGATGTTTTCTTTACCTAATTACATACATTATCAAGGATATTAGCACTTATGTTGCATGCCATATAAGGTTTCCTAGTTTACCAAATTAGTTAATAAAGTTGACCTACGATTTCCCAACTATAGAACTTATTATTAAACATGACACATGAAATAACACACATTTAATCATGTGAAATAACAACACATTTTACAACTATATATCTTAATTAGCATTTTTACGACTTCTTGCATGTCTAACTAAAATGATGCATCTTAAAGGCATAACGCTCATCTTACTGACAAAAATAACAACATCTTGCATGTCCAAATAAAAGTACTAATGGACATAGCTAACATTGATCTATGACATTTTCAACATACTGTTCTGACAAATATTACTATAAATGCAAAATATATCATATGAAAACGTTTATAACTTCCAAGAAGTAAACATCGCATAGCTAATGGCGGGCTAAGAAACTAACTAATTTCCGACGTGCATGCAAAAAAATAATGTATTGCAAAGATCATACCTTAATCTTCAATTTAGTACTTCACTTCACACGACAAATCGTACTCCAGAAGCTCCTAGTTACTCCACAAATTGATGAAATACTACCTAAAACAACAGATAATACATACTTAGAAACTAACCAAACAAAGTAAAAACATGGTGCATGCAAACACAACCAACAAAAATGGACTGCTCTGACCTTCATCTTTCGTTTCTTCAACTACAACATCTTCAAAATCTAACTTCAAACCGTTAGAGTAGTGTAGTGTCGGTAGAGAGTAGGCAGATTAACGAGAGAGTACGCAGTGTATGCACGAAGCAGCAGTATCTGATTGAATATAAAGGAAGGGACTGTAGTGTCGGCACAACAGTTGTCATAGCAATCAACACCAACATCTAGCAATCAGCAGCATCTATCAATCAGCCTCGAAATCATCATCAACAACATCTATCATTTAGTGTCCAGGTCTAGGAATCAACGTCATCGAGGATTGCTTTTGGCGCGTGGGGTGCAGTAGCCGGCTGCCTCACGCAGTGGCGGCAGGGCCCACATGGCCTTGTCTGTTCCATTGGGCAGCAGGTCGGCAACGGAAACCACGGCTGTCGCCTCGGCCGCTGGCGGCAGGTGACGGCCGCCTCGACCGATGGCGGCAGGTGACACGTGTCACCTGGCACACCTGCCGCCAGCTGCGAGGAGGTCCGTTTTGTCAATCTGTGATGCAGGTGGTCCTTTCTAGCAAATGCATTCGGCAAAGGGTCTTTTTGAACAAAAATTCCAGCCTCGCCTCGTGTGGGCTGCGAGCGCCCCTCGGCCGCGCCTCTCCTCCAGCCCGGTCCGCTAGCCGTTGCACCAAGCTGGGCCCGAGCCCATGGTTAGCGCCCAGTCACCCCCTATCCATCGCTCCATGTGCTAGTTTGTATGTGACGCCCATGTCCACTGTTGGACCTCTGTTTCAGATACAGCCCAATAGCTTTTTTTTAATTAGAGAAAAATGCATGTTTTTAAAATGTCAATAAGTAATTAACTGTGCATCGTATCGAAATATTTTATATATGTAAAATGTGTGGAATTTTGTGTAGATTCACTATTTCTCGCTTTCATGCATAATAGAAATTATTAACTTGCTGTTTGCATTTAATTTTCATAAATAACTTGCTAATCGGTTTATGCCATAAACTTGCATAATTAATTATGACATATTTTCCTACGTGAACCTATACATATTATATATGATGTTGGGGTAGAAAATCTATAGAATTTATCTGTGCAATTAGTTTTGTCATTTTAGTAAGTTTGTGTGCATGTTATTTTGTTGTGATGCCATTTTGTTATTTTCGTGTGATTAAATCCATGCATCCTATGAATTATTTTTGAACATGAGACATGCCCTTTGACATGTGCACTAGCCCCTGGTCATTTTGTTTGTCATGATAATCCATGTTTAGGTGTTGATTTCTTGTTGCCAACATGCTATAAAATGTTACTGTTTTGATATGCCCAAATATTTCTAAGTCTGAAATCTATAATATTTTGTTGCTGTCTTGCCATGTGTTTTGCTTGTGATCTAGAACCCCTTTGCAGTTGGTGCAATGGAGTTATTCTTACCTTATAATGCCCCGTAGCATTCTGTTAAGTTTCATGCCAATATATGCGCCGTAGCATATAGTTTTACTACTGCCAAAATGCATTCGTGATAAAAACTGCTCTGTTAAAACTGGGATTTTCACCAAGTCTGAAAGCTGTTTAGTTCAATATGCCATCTTGTGAGCTCATTTCCTAATGATCCATGCTTCTAGTCAACTTTATGTTAATAGATGAATTGTTTAGCATCATGTAGGATACATCCCCATGTCCTCGATGAGCATTTTAAGTGGATGTAGTTTGTTGATTTGTGGGTTGCAATATGCCATGTTGCTGTTTTGGGGCATATTATACCCAAACTTGTGTTGGTTTTTGTGGTTGAACCGTAGCTTCGTTTTGGACATGCCATATATGAAAGTTGCTTAGAATTTCATATAGTATCATAATATCTTTCTGCACTCATGATTTGAAATGCTTGTGGTTGTCATTTTCATGCATTTTGCATTCATGTCATGTTCATCTTGTGCGTGTCATATTTTTTAGACCGTAGCTCCGTTTGAGATGTTCCATATATGTAAATCGACTAGAATGACATTTAGAATTGCATGGTATACTTTATTCTGTTGTTTAACAAATATAAAATATGGTTATTTCAGATATGGAACAATTTCGAAATTAACATATGGGGTCATTTCGGAAATGCTATAAGTTGTTTCCGACCTCATTTAAGATGCATAGATAGTGTAGTTTACTTATGCTTCCCCTCTTGCCATGTTTACCAACATTTAATATTTTCGTGTACCTAACGAGAGTGAACTAAATAATTCGAATGTGAAGTTTTGTCAATATGCAACTCGTTGCATATTGAGCTTCACTTAATGTGTAGAAGTTGATTGTTGTGCTTGCCATGCCTTGCATAATTAAACCGGACATGCATCATATTTGTTTGCACATCATGTCATGCATATGTTGTGGTGTACCATGTGTTGACTATTGATTTAGGATTGTCCCTTCTCGATAGAGTGCCGAAAGCATGTCGGGACCCCGATCCTAAGTCATATGATTCCATACTGTAACAAGCCACATCACTTTGCGGCCTCACACACGGTACTCCACGGCTGCCACCTTACCTTGGCCGGGACCGTTTGCGTCTTTTGGATCACGTATGTGAACATGTCGCTGGCAATCACACAACAAAGAACCCGGGCCGACATAACTAGTCATAGAACCCAAGTGGCACATCCCTACGGAAACAGGCATACATAACCCAGCAATGCAGGTGTCGGTCTCAAGCGTGTGTAGACGAGTCGTAGCAAGTTACAAGGACTCCATTACGTCGCGAGACACGAATGTCATCACTGCATGTAGACGAGTCGTAACAGGCTACAGGGACTCCATTACACTACGAGACATTTCCCCGAAGGGACAGACATAGCAGCAAAGAAGGATACATGCCGGTCAATCAATGTGTCCGGAGCAGTAGCAAGCTACCATGGCTCGGTGGAAGCACAAAGAGGCAGTTTCCCGTAAAGAGTACTACTAAAGGCACACAACTAGGCGTCGGATCCCATACATACCGTTGCACGTCACACGTACGCACGACATGCCCGATATGCATAGATACAACCATGGCATCACAACATAACCATACAATAACATGACTTTTATTTAGGAGGCTCAGACGAGCCCTGCATAATATGTTCATATAGATAGGGTCACATGACCCGACACTCAAGTCATACAAACATAGTATTACAAGCCAGCGGAAACTAAAGCGGTCTGAGTATAGACGACAAAATATAAAAGAGGCATATGGCCTGACTATCTACAGCCCACCACACGGGCAAGATCGTAGCTGGGACACCAGCTATTCGGCATCGTCAACGTCTAGATAGAACCCACCTGATGGGTCCTGATTTTCTTCTGCAACATCAATTAAGCAAGGGTGAGTAAAATTGTACTCAGCAAGTCTTTAAAACAGACCTAGTCTAATTATGCTCATGTATCAACAAAGGGATGGGGAAGTTTATGCAGAAAGCCAGCTTTGACTCATGGCTAACCTACACTACTCAGTTTTAAACTCTTTGTTACAATTTTATTTATCGCACGCGAGTCCACTAACTCCATCACAATACACCATCATGGACTCACCTTCCCCTTCCGGAAGAGTGCCATCCACGGTACCCACACTTGTCTTGAGAATTTTAGAAGTATCCATTTGATTATCTATGAACAGCATAAGTTCTCCAAGTAGTCCATATCCGCGGACGCGGCTATTCGAATAGTTTCATAACCCTGTAGGGGTGTACCTCTTCACACACGCTCTCGCCACTTATCGCCGTGTGCTCATAAAACCATGCACCTCGGCAGCCTTCAAGCGAACGCCCAGCGAGGGAGTCAGCCACGACCATCAATCACATAAGACCTCTAGTCCACGCTACCTCCTATTTGAGACTGACCCGCACGGAAGTCCGGCCAAAGTTTCCGTTACAGTCCCAAACGATGTGCGCAGGGTTCCCAAGTCCACCATTCGGGTGACCCTTGGTACACCGTGCCACTGCCTACCGTGTCGTAACCCACCCCGGGGGTCAGCGCTACACACGGCCTCCAGCGTGCTATAAGCACCAGAAACTACTTGCAATACCTGGACCAAGGACTAAGCGACTGATAAGTCGAGAGGGTCAATTAAGTATCCCAACATGTGGTAGTATCTAGTCTTGGATTACAAACATGGAACTCAGTTCCTAACAACGGTCCCAATGAGACAACCCGCTATGTACTCCTACACAGCCTCTCATCGCTACCTTTTACCAAAACGGATTCGTTATGAGCTCATCACATCAGAACATCACAGTTTCACTCTGGTTCATCACCCAGATGAATCAGACCTGACACAACTCTAGCATAGCAGCATGGCATGAAGGTAAGCTAAGCACATCACTGCACAAGCATCTACCAGGTATGCTAGGTTGCATGGTTTAGCTATTTACTGTGACAAGATCAGGTCATGCAGAAGATTAGGTTCATCTACCATGTATGACTGTCATGTAACAATGTCCTAATGCATTGAACAAGAGCAGGAGCGAGAGGATGGGATGTTATCGAAAATGACCAATGGGGTTGCTTGCCTTGCTGGGTTGCGGAAGAGTTCTCTCCTTCATCAGGGTACAGAGTGGTATCCTCCGGATTAGGGCCTACCGCAACGCAGACAAACATTCAATACAAGCAGATGTGACAATATGATGCATGAACATGGCATAGTGATGTGCATGGATGAGCTAATGTAGCTATTGGTCGTGTCAATTTGAAATGTATTTGAATATAGGTTCAAAGTTGTTCTCTTTTCAAAATCTATATATTGACCTAATGCTAAAATGTCCATGTTCATCTATTTAGGTTGCTCTATCATGCATGAGGATAACACTATTGGATTCATTGGATTTTTCTGATAAATTTTCATATATAAATTATTTTCATCTGACTTACAGATTAATTTATATGATTTTTCAAAGTTTTAAATAATTTCTGGATTTATTTTTAAATAGGAAATTGACTTATGACATCAGCCTGATGTCATCATGACGTCAGCTGGTCATCAGACCCGGCCAGGGTCAAACCTGACATGTGGGGTCCACATGTCAGTGTCCGATTAGCTTAATTAACTAAGTTAAACTAATCCTAATCATTAACAGACCCTGGGCCCACATGTCATAGACTAACTAGCTTAATTACTTTAATGAATTGTTTTTTTTAAACTAACCAGGGTTAACCAGGGGGTGGCCCCACGTGTCAAGGTCAACCCCCGTGGTCAAAACGACCAGAGCCACCGGCGACGAGCCGCCGGCGACTTCAGAAGCGGCGGTGGGGCTCGGGTTTCCTCCTCCGGCGACCAAATGGATGTCGGAGGGCACCAAACTGATCTACGCACACGTGCGCGTCCATTCCGACCCTTCCCTGGAGCAGAGGTGGTCGGAATTGGCGCCGGTGATGAGCTTGGCGGCGGCCAGAGCTCGGACGAGCACGGGCTCGTCGAGCCAGAGCTCGAACGGGGCATCCGAGACCTCCAGAGGTTTCCTGGAAGCCTCCTGAGCACGATGGCGCACTCAGAAACTAGCTTGGGTCGCCACGACGGCGACCACGACCTCACCGGCGGCGGGGAGCTTTCGGGCTCAAGGGAAATCGGCGCTACGCGGCTCAAATCAAGGGGGAAAAGGGGGGAAAAGAACCGGGGCTCAAGGCGAGTGCAGCAGCGTCAACGGCTGGATCGGGGAGGACTTGGAACGGCGGCGACCTTCGAATTCTTCTCCGGCGACCTGAGGAGGAAGACAGGGGCGCGACGGCGATAGAAGCCCTCCGGTGATGCGTGGCTCGTCTGGAAGGAAGAGGAGGTCCAGGCGGTCCTTTTGGCTGGCTCAGGCGGCACGGGGGTTGGCTAGAATGTCGGCGACGAGCTCGGGAAGCTCTCGGCCATGGCGGAGACAGAGGGGGAGAATGCACGCGCGAGAGAGAGCGGCGACGGAGGAGAGGAGAAGGCACGAGGCGGCTCGTGATGCACTCAGGGGGGGCCACGGCAGCCAGGCGAGCAGGGAGGAGGTGGAGGCCTCGCCGGCGCTGCGCGGCACTTCGCCTCTGCCTACTGGTAGAGGTTGAAGATGACCGCTTGGCCCTGGTGGGCTGGGCCGCCTCCTTCTCTGGGCCAGGTAAGCCTCTTCTTTTCTTTTCTTTTTTTAATTCTGTTTTCTGCTTTCTAACATTTGTTTTATTTCTTTGTAGATCCAAATAACTTTTCAAAATGACCCACATATTTTCTAAATTGAAGTTTGAATATTCCAAACTTATAACAACAGTTTCAGATTATTTTGAAATGATAATTGCTTTATTTATCATTTTCCAGGGACTTAAACCATTAATTCAAATTATTTTAAATGTTCAATTAATTCAAATGGCCCCTGGTATATCCATGTCCCTAATTATCAGACATAGGGGACATTTTTTATGGGCATTTTGGATTTGTTGAAATTTCATTTATCTGGAATTTCTTTAATTCATGAATGCTTGGGGTTTCTTTTCTTTCTCCCCATTTCATATTGATGAAATGATGATGATGATGATGCAAACATCTTGCTAGCCTATGACACTGCTAGGGTTGTGACAAAGCATTAGGAGTGTGAGGATTCGTTCGACTACGTTGGCACGTCTTCTTCATGGATTCGTTCTTCTTCCAAGCGGGATCTCAGGCAAGATGATCATTTCCCTGGATACCACTACTATCATTGCTATGCTAGTTGTCTCTCTATTGTTATGTCTCGCTACCTACCGCTTGTACGTCAAGCCTCCCAACATTGCCATGATAAGCCTCTAACCCCTCCATGTCCCAGCAACCTTTGTTTGGCTATGTTACCGCGTGCTCAGTCCTTCTTATTGCGTTTTTAGTTGCAAGTGCAATTGCTTCCATGTGACAACATGGATGTTTTGTTATATCACAATATTATTCCTATTTAATTTAATGCACATATATAGTTGGTGAAAGGTGGAAGATTTGGCCTTTTGCTCGGTGTTTTGTTCCGCTTTTTCCACCATAGTTACTTGTTACCAGTGTTATGTTCCATATTTTGCGCTCCTAACATGCCCGGGGTTGTTATGGGGACCCCATTGACTATTCGTTTTAGATTAAAGCTTGTTTGGAAAGACCGAACATTGATACTATTTGCTTAACAACCTAATTAAAAATGCATAGGGCTTAGCTACCCCATGGATAATTAATCAACCCCCGGGCCAGTGCTCCTCATGAGTGTTGGTCAAAACCGAGCGATGTCCAGCGCCCCCTGGTCATCCGGGGTTTCAGCCAACCCAACGTCTAGCTCATCTGGTAGTGCCCTGAGAAAGAGATACGCGCGACTCCTATTGGGATCTGGCCTACCGAGCGGTCTTGTTGGACTTGTTTTACTTCCTCGAATGTCTTGCGCGAGGAATTACGAGAATACTTCGGGCTATCTCGAGGTTGCGGTTTTCCAACAGAATTGCCTAGGAAATCACCGGATTCGTGGTCGAGTTATTCCTGTGGCGTGTGGTTAATTTGTTATGGATGAGTTGGAGCATCCCAGCAGGGTTAAATCTTTCAAAAAGCCATGCCCGCGGTTACGTTGCAACTTGGAAACTTTGTTTAACACCCAATCATACCAAACTTGAAGTAAACTCAAATAAAATACACCAACCGGGTGCGTAACCGTGACTGTCTCTTCTCATGAGTCCTTATCCGAGAGAGAACACGGTGCGGTTTTGTACGACGTAAGCAGGTGTTTAGGATCACTTAGTGATCATTACTAGTTCACGTCTGTTTTGTGTAGACCACCATACTTCCTGTATGCGTAAGCTAGCCACTCAAATAAATGCTTAGTGCTTGGTGCAGCCTCACCACTTAACCACACCTCACCCATTAAGCCTTAATAGTCTCTATACCCTTGGAAATGGGATTGCTGAGTCCCCATGGCTCCCAGATTCCTACAACAGGTTGTGGGGACCCCGACTCATAAGTCGTGATCACCGAATGTATGTGCACAGTGATCCCAGAGATCAATGCTCACTCAACACACATAAATTGAATAACAAGAGTCTTACATCCATTACATGCCGGTTTACTCAAATCTGGCCTATATGGTCAAGTCCTCATATGATTGCAGCGGAAATCTTCAACGATAACATGAACCCATGCCATCTGCCTTAACCCTATAGGCATTCTGACGGGGAAGCGTCCTAGCTCGCATGTCCGTCACCAAGATAATCTTCATCATAACCCGATCTTTCATGCCTGGCCAATAAAATAACCAATGACAAGCCAATGAGTACTTAGAATGTACTTGCAAGAAACCCAAGTTTGGAACAAGGAATAGCAATGCATGATATAGCACTAAGTAGGTAAGTTTCGCAGAAAGCTAATTTTTAAGTGCAATGATATGATCCAGTAACTTGAGTGAGCATGCATCAACTGCTGACAGGTATTCATGTGGACAAGTCACGGTTATCATCATGAGCAGGGGTTGAACATCTCATGTTCATCATCATGACAAGTCATCGGACTTAGCTCAGGTATCATCTTATCACCAACACGCGCGCACACACACACACACACTAGTTTGTGAAAACATCAGACGTAGTTTAAGCATGACCTCCAATTGTCCATGACCGTGGACACAGTTATTTGAATAGGTTTACATTCCGCAGAGGTTGCACACTTTACCCACAAGACTCAGGGAACTTTCGTGTCATCCATGACTCACAGTATATTACATACCAGAGGTAAGCACCCGAACGATGCCTTTCCCTAGCAATACTAAACAAAGAGTCCACTCGTTGGTTCCATCCCTCATGATGTACATCATATGTATCATCCATGAGGGCACGCAACAGTGTGCCCGGTGCCTGTAAAGACTGCACATGGTCGCCCTACTAGGCACGACCCCATATTGAGAGTGACCTCGTCACTCCCGCCACTAGTAATGCGGGCTCTATGCTAGTACCTACCAAAGTAATCAACAAGGCCCCGTCCCATAAGGGGGGTCGTGGTTGTGCATGTAAGGTTGGGACGGTCAGCAAATCTTAAATCTTTCCGTTTTCGGAAACACACATACTCACTTGCTCCGATACACCACTTCTCTATCAAGTGGTTACCTAGCTCATCAGCATCTCCCTCAAGCATTAGTGGCACCCGACGGGGTTTTCGAAAAGTCTTTGAAAGCACCTTTGTTTTCATCATCATTCATATTCCCGTCCCACTTGCCTAGCATCTACAAGCAACATATCTACTCCCACGTGCACAACCCTCATAAGAATGGTAGGGTCATGCACAATGCAAGTATCAACGGTAAACTATCGGAGGCGTCCCACCGAAGTGGTCACCACATCAACATGACCATGATCACGGAAACAAGTGGTGTATGACCTGCAAATAAAAGGAGTTCATAGTCATGGTCAAAGGGCTGCTTGCCTGGCTTAGCAAAGTCTTCGAGGTCTTCACACGCTTCTCGTCCATTCTGAGCACTTCGTCTACTTCGTCAACTACCGCCGGAAACAACCGCAATAATCAACACAACAAGCAAAAAATAAAAGTGCTCTATAAATAGGAGTTTTATTTTTCTTGGACACCTCTACTCATGAGAAAAATAACCAAGGATGTTTTTGTGGATATGGGTCAAGGGGGAGTTTTGAATGGTAGAAATGAAGGAAACGGTGATCCTATAAGATGTCCATAGAAACTATTTTTTTAAAACTGAGTGGATGGACCCAACAAATAGGGCATGATTTTAGAAACATGTGGGATGTAGTTTCACTGGATTTGGAGTTGGGATGATTTTCCTGTGAATTTCTCAATGTGAAATAAATGGAAGATATGGCTAATTACTAGATCAAATAGAATCAAGGCATGGCAAAAATGTTCACCATGGCTAGATAAACAGGGAATGATTTTAGAATCATCTATAAATTTGAATCACCTCATTTAGAGTTGATTTGGGCACACTAGGCATTTTTCAAAGAGGGTATTCAAATAAGAGAAAAAGGTCAAAATGTTGGTGGAGCAGAAAAATGCTCTATGGAAAAATGTGCAAAGCACATCATTAATTTTGAATAAAGCATGATTTTGGGAACACCCATAATTTTGTATCACCAAATTTGGAGCCATGATGAATATTCTAGGATTTATTTAGTATCTCAAAAAAATAAAAAGGAAAAGGTTTATATCTAGTAGGCTAAAACATTCTCAAGGCATAGCAAATGGGCCGGCCCGGTGGCTTGGCCGCATGGCTCGGAGATGACGTTGATGATGTACCTAGGTGAATACGCCTTCCCCCGGCGAAGGCGGACTGGTGTTGTCCCCACCTCCACTTAATCAGGCGTGGTCACCCATCGGCCTCGCTGACCCACCGATAGGCAGGGCCCGGTGGCTGACAGGGCCTTCTTCTTCCTTCGGCCCGCGCTAGATGGAGGGGGAGGAGCGGCTCCCGTCGACGATTGCCGGAGCCACAAGCCATCCCCGGTGAAGCTCCAGTGACGGGCGAGCTAAGGAGGTCGAGGCACACTTGCTTGGCTGGTCCTCGGCTGCCAGGGAGTGCTGGGGACGACAGGGGCTCGGCAGCAGCGGATGCCAATGACTGGTGGTCATGGCGGCGGTGCTCCGGACACCGGGGAAGGGAAAATGGAGCGCGAGGAGAAGTGTGGCAGAGCTGGTGGCGGTCCGGGGTGGTTCAAAGGAAAGGAGAGTCTGGGGGAGCTTGAATTCGAGCGGCGGCCAAGGCGACGTCGTTGGCCGTAGTAGGAGGAGGAGGACTTAGGGGCAAGGCTGGCGATGTCTAGGGGGTCTACGGGTGAGAGAGGGGGCTAAGGGGGCTGAGATGGGCACTCTAGGGGGCCTCTTATAGCCGGTCCGGAGCACACCATGGACCATTTCCACGGGGGTGCTTGGGCATGCTCTGTCGGGGAAGGATGAGGGCAAGGGAGGATGGGCATGGTAGGGTGGAGTGTTGAGGACACCAAGTGGACCTCGGGGACATGATCCCATCGCCCTAGGTTGTCGAGAGCCTTTGATTGGGAAGCTATAGTGCGTGGATGCACTATAGCATGCTCCAGAGCACGACCCTTGCATGCCAAGGCATGTCTTTGGCATATGGCACGCGGCCATTTGGATCTAGGGCATCTAGGAGGGTATAAACAACGTTCCTCTGGCCTTGGATGCCCTAGGTGCTGGATAGGAGAGAGCGAAAGCTGAGAGAAAGGGAGAAAATGCATGTCTAGAAGGGAATCTTGGGGTTTTACCCCCCAAATAATTGAGCTATGCACATGAAATTTTTACTGGGGGTAGAGGGGAATGAGGGAAAGATGTGGTAAAAATTTAGGCCCAAGGAGAGTTCATGTGCTGCTCCAATCATTGATCATAAATTTGTTGCAGAAGGTGTTTGATGAGTGTTTGAGCTAGCTAAGATGATATGAGATTTAACGAGATTGAGAAATAGGACTATATGAGCTTGATCACAAGTTTTGAGCACATTTAGAGAAAGTGTCCAATGCAAAAGTTTCAAACCCTAGAAATGGGCAGAAATGGAGTTGTTTAGATTTGGCTAATCTAATTAATTCTCCTCGATACACGAATTAGTGTGGTGACATAATTTGGGGATTAGAGCATGCCCAAAAAGTTTGATACCAATTGGGGGAAACTTGAAAATGCGAACATTCCCAATTCTTGAAATCAACAGAAATGGGTTTGAGGGAGTTTGGGCAAGCTAATATGTTCTCCTTGATGCACCACTTAGTGTGGATGCATTATTGGAGTATTAGAACATGTCCACAAAGTTTAAGATCAATAGGAGACAGTTGGCAATGTAAAATTGCTCAAGTTTGGATCTAAACAAAGAGGTTTTTGGGATATTTTGGTGAAACAAAACAATTGGGATTGATATGAAACTTACCATGATGATCACATATGTCATATGTGACATGCTAGAATTTTCCAAGATTTATTCGATAATATTTCTCATAGAAATATTTCAAATGCTCAAAATAGGCAGAAATGGTTTCGAAGGTTTTTTCCAATATTTTGAACATGATCATGTGTCGAAACTCTTATATATGGACAATATATGTCCACTGAGTTTTCCTAAATTTTCTTAAATATTTTGAAAGAATAATTGTTTTGCCCTATAAAAGACCATTTCTGTCCTTAAGAAAAAGCCTTTAAATAAAATAATCTTTATAAATAATATTTTGTGGTTTGGGGGAGTTATATATATTGTAGGTTCCAAATAAATCCTTGTAGTACAAACCTCAATTCAGGGGTTTTGAAAACGTAAATTGAATAAATGGTTTTTTGCCAAAATAAATTTGATAAAAATAGTTTTAGGTACTACACACATGTAATGATCATTGGACAAGAGTTTAGATCAAGTACGAGAGTTTTGAGAGTTGGAGGGAGCTTTATGAATATAGAGCACTAGCAAGCAAGCAAACAAGCAAGGAAATAACACACCGGTCAAACATTCATGGGCACTCAAAAAGTTTTTATTGGTTCTAATTTTCGAGTCATGTTAACTTAGTCATGAGGAAAAACACAGGGTGTGACACAGGTTCAGGTAATGTGATGCTGTGAAGTGGGCGTGATGCTTGTTCGATTTGGAGTTCTTCTTCTTCTTCTTCTTCTTCTTCTTTGATCTGGGATGGGTTCGAGGCGGCAGCCTGGGATAGCAAGGATGGATGTCATTTTATCGTTTGCTTTCGTTCGTAATTGGACCCTGCTCTTATGTATGATGATTGAATATGTTGTTGTATTGATGTGATCTTGATGTAGCTTGTGGCGAGTGTAAGCCAATTCCATATACTCATCTCTTTTGTACATGTACTTGTAATGATATCCATTCTTGCAAAAGGACGAGATGCGCTTCTATCCCTGTCAAGGCCCTCGAGCCAAAATAAGGATAGGATCGCATCTTCGGTGTTACACCTCTCCACCCAATCGACCCACCACATCTCCTACTCCACCCCTAGAGCCCCACTGCTCGGATTGAGCTCGACACCAATGCCTTGGGCCGCCATCGATCTCACGATTGGGAGTCACTCCGACCCTCTTTCTTCTCCCTCTAGGCTTCCCTTGCTATCCTGATGCGATCCCCTCTCTCTCCCATGTATTTGCAGCTAAGGGGCGTCGATGACAACCTCCTCCCGAAGCACCTCTGTCGTGGGAACTCGTCTCCGGCGACTCCTTGCGCTCCGAGGATCCTCTCCACCTCCCCCCGACCGATGACTTGCTCTTGAGCCCATCCCCATCGCCAGCTTGCCTCACTGTCGTCCCAGTTGCTACCGGTGAGCCTCGCCGCCCTTTGGCGAGGGGTTGACTACGAACCTGACAAGTGGGGTCCATTCGTCAGCCTCTCGCGCCCTTCCCACGTTTCTCTCTCACACTGCCCCCGAGCCACGCCCATTAGGTTTAAACCTGGCGCGGTGCGGATCCACGACTCGCCTGGGCTGGTTGGCCTCTGGGCTGGCCCAACTGCTGGCCGACTCTGTTCTTTTTATTTTATTTCTGTCTTGCAAAATTCCCACAAAAATAAATATTTTTCCAATTCCAATAATTCCAACTCCACAAAATTTGTAATATTATGTAGTATTTAATGATGCTACTTGTGCAAAATTTTGAAGATGTTTTATGTACTGGTTCTATTTAAAACCTAGTTTTGACTATTACAAACCACTTCTAAAATACTCCCTCCGTCCCATAATGTAAGACATTTTTTGACACTAGTGTAGTGTTAAAAAGCGTCTTACATTATGGGACGGAGGGATAAGTTTTCAAACCTTTTACACTTCAAAACTAGGAACAAATATTTTTAGTTTTTAGTATAGTATTTTACAGAATGGTGTGACATTTAAAAGTGGAATATTTTCTCTGTTTTTTGCTATGTTCTTATTTTCCCGTTAAACATTGCGATGATAGATTGCGTTATCGACGAAGGAGTTGGAGCAAAATACTTTGAAGACCTCGAGGACTTTGTTAAGCCAGGCAAGCAACCCTTTGACCATGTTTAAGAAACCACGTTATTGCACGACATATATCACTTCATTTTGTTATGTTAATCATGAGGATATGGTGACCACCTCTATGGGTTGCCTCCGATAGTTTTTCTCGTTGATACCTGCATGACATGACTCTACTTTCTACTTAGAGTTGTGTGGTTGGGAAGTAGATAGGTTGCTATGGAGAAGAATGTATATGCACTTGACCTTCCTCATATGCCACTTCAGCCAGAGCTAGAGGACAATGTTGTGGTGATGGACCCCTCTCATCCCACTTCAGCTACTGCACAGGCAGAGGCAGAAGCAACTAGAACCACTAGTGCTCAAGTGCCCAAGGAAAAGAGTGATCAAATGGAACGTCTCATCAGTTATGTCCATGGAATAGAGAAGAATGTTGCTGAGACTCTTAAGAACCAGAAAAGCACTGTGTGGATCATGGATAACAAGTTTCATGCTCTGGACAACGCGATGGATGAGATTACCAAGACTGTCACTAAGCTGAAGCAGGAGGTTGATGAAGTGCTTAGTCCCCACTCCACACATGATGATAGTCCTCCTCTCTGGACCAACACTCAATTCAAGACTCGGGAAAGAACGTGTGCCATGCCAGTTACTGAGTCGATACCATCTTCATTAGCACCAGCACCTCCAGTGTCTACACCACTACCCCAGAGGACATCTGCCAAAGCTTTCGCGGAAACCCTACTCCCAACTCCTTCAACAGCTACCGGAGGATATCAGTCCTAGAGCAACGCTTACCTCTATATTCTTTGAACTTTTTCATAACTTGTTGCAAAAGGGGGAGAAGTTATATAGATCATAGGGCTTCGAGAGAGTGTGTGTCTTGCCTTTTGTTGCTCTCCTTGGTTTCAAAACATTTGTGTTATGGCTTAAACTTCATTGTGTTTGATCATACACTTTGATGGTTGATGCTACTATGTCATATATTTGTGTTGCTCATGTTATGAGCATTCACATATGTGTGGTGTTATGTGCATTGTTATTCATTCATATCATTTATGCGCACCACCAAGTTGTATGTGACATGGAAGAATAACCCATGATCTTAATTGATTGTGTATTCGCATTCAAACACAAATTTAAAATAGTGCACAAATTTAGGGGGTGCTCTTTCTTATCACATACATCTCAAAGTGACGATGCTATTCATTGATTATATCTTTTGTCGAAGCTTTGATCTATATGGTGTCATCAATAACCAAAAAGTGGGAGATTGAAAGCACAACTTCTCCCTAGGTGGTTTCGATAATTAAGAACAACATATATTTCATTGGACTAATCTTTCCACCAAGTGTATCTCAGGAAAAAGTTCAATGATGGGATGGCTAAAGGATTGTGTGGAGAACCTCCATAAGGGAACGAAAGGAATAGGATCGTCCATGCTTCAAGCTACAAGGCTTTATATTTTATATTTTGTGAGAAATCAGTTTTCAGTCCATAGGAAAGCCAATACTACTAAAAGGCAATGATGAATTATGATGATATGGTTTCTCAAGTGCTTAAAGATTAGCCACCAAAAATACTCACCAATTCTCCCACAAAAATTCTTCGTCCAAAGCCTAAAGTCCAAAATCGATGATACCAACAATTCCCATTCGGTCCTACCAAGTTTTTCCTTAGACATAATCAACTGCCAAACCCTAGCTTCTTGGTGACACCAAGTTTTCCATTTAGTGCAACGGAAACCACTTACCAACCTTCTCTTGTCCTATTTCTACAAATTGGAATTTCCTAGTTTTAGGAATCGGTGACACCGAGTCTTGGTAACTCCCTAGGTCACCCATATCGGTACCACCGAGATTCATATATAGGTCTCCCCAAAAGGCAAAAGTTGCCACATTTTGCACTAGTCGGTGCATCCGAGTTTTCACTTCAGTTTAACCGAGTTGAGCAATAATGTTGTAACAATTGTATTTTTGGAGATGCCTATATATACCCCTCCACCACCTCTCACTCATAGAGAAAGCACTCAGAACATACAAAAACTTGCTCCATCCATTTTTCTAAGAGAGAGCCACCTACTCATGTGTTGAGACCAAGATCATCCACTGCAACCATATGGATCTTGAATTCTAGCCTCCCCAAGTTGATTTCCATCCAATCAATCTATTCTACCCATGCCAAATCTATGAGAGAGAGTGATTGACTGTTGAGGTGACTATCTTTTGAAGGACAAGAGCAAGGATTTCATCATACTTACCTTATCTATTACCTTTTGGAGGGTGGTGCCTACTAGATTGGTTAGGTTTCGCTTGCGAGCCTTCTACTTCGTATTGTGGAGTTTAACTAAGAAGTTTGTAAGGGCAAGGAGATCGCCTACTTCATGAACATCTACCCTGAGTAAGGCTAGTCCTCCGTGGACAAGGGCCATGATGGCATGGACAAGGTTGCTTCTCCATGGACCCTTTGTGGGTGGAGCCCTTCATGGACTCTCTTGGCCGCTACCCTCCGTGTGTTAAAGTCTCCATCAACGTGGACGTACGATAGCACCACCTATCGGAACCACGCCAAAAATCTTCGTGTCAACCTTGCGTTTGATCTTCCTATCCCTATTCTCTATTTACATATGCTTGTCTTTACTTTCCACTAGTATACTCGTAGACATGCATGCGTAGGGTGTACTTGATTTGCAATAAATGCTAAAAACTTGCCTAGAACTAAAATTGGGAAAATATTAGGTTTTTAATTTTTCAAGTAGTCTAATCACCCCCTCTAGACCTACTTTAGATCCTACAGTAGAGGCCTAGTCCCAGCCAGCCATGCAAGCACTCGAAGCAGCCTGCTCTCCATGCGCGCTACTCATGTCTACTATGAAACCTTCTTCTTGTAGACTTGTGTTGGGCTTCCAAGCGCAGAGTTTTGTAGGATAGTAGCAAATTTCCCTCAAGTGGATGACCTAAGGTTTATCAATCTGTGGGAGGCGTAGGATGAAGATGGTCTCTCTCAAACAACCCTGCAATCAAATACAAGAAATCTCTTGTGTCCTCAACACACCCAATACAATGGAAAATTGTATAGGTGCACTAGTTCAGAGAAGAGATGGTGATACAAGTGCAATATGGATGGTAATATAAGTTTTTGTAATCTGAAAATATAAAACAACAAGGTAACAAGTAACAAAAGTGAGCAAAAATGGTATTGCAATGCTTCAAAACAAGGCCTAGGGTTCATACTTTCACTAGTGCAAGTTCTCTCAACAATACTGACATAGTTGAATCATATGTAAATCCCTCATGTGCGACAAAGAGTACAACAAAGAAATTATTGTAGGGTACGAAACCACCTCAAAGTTATCTTTTTCCAATCAATCTTATGAGCTATCCCTATAAGTGTCACAAACAGCCCTAGAGTTTGTACTAAAATAACACCTTAAGATACACATCAACCAAAACCCTAATGTCACCTAGATACTCCAATGTCACCACGAGTACCCATGGGCTTGATTATATGATATGGATCACACAATTTCAAATTCATCATGTTCAATCCAACACAAAGAACTTCAAATAGTGCCCCAAAGTTTCTACCGGAGAGATAAGACGAAAACATGTGCCAACCCCTATGCATACATTCCCAAGGTCACGGAACCCGCAAGTTGATCACCAAAACATACATCAAGTGGATCAATAGAACATCCCATTTTCACCATGGATATCCCATCGCAAGACATACATCAAGTGTTCTCAAATCCTTTAAAGACTCAATCCGATAAGAAAATTTCAAAGAGAAAACTCCATTCATCACAAGAAGATAAAGTGGGGGAAACTCCAAATGATTCATCTATATTAATAAAGCTTGTGGTACATCAAGATCGTGTCATCTCAAGAACACGAGAGGGAGAGAGAGAGATCAAACACATAGCTACTGGTTCATACCCTTAGCCTAGAGGGTGAACTACTCCCTCCTCATCATGGAGACCACCGGGATGATGAAGATGGACCCCGGTGATGGTTTCCCTCTCCGACGGGGTGTCGAAACAGGCTCTCGATTGGTTTTTCATGGCTACAGAGGCTTGTGGCGGCGGAACTCTCAACCTAGGGTTCTTTTCGGAAGTTTGGGTATTTATAAGAATTTTTGGCATCGGTCTCACATCAAGGGGGTGCCCGAGGGGCCCACAATCCCGAAGCACCCTCCCTAGGGGGGTAGGGCACGCCTAGAGGGCTTGTGGCCTCCTCGTCCACTTCCTCGCCCAGATCTTGTGCTTTGGGGATCTCTTTTGGTCCATAAAATATCACCGGAAATTTTCAGCCCATTCCAAGAACTTTTATCTTTGCATAAAAAAAACACCACGGTAGTTCTCCTAAGAATAAGGTCAGTCCGGGTTAGTTCTAATCAAACCATACAAAAACCATATAAAATTGTTGTAAACATGGCATGAATACTTCATAAATTATAGATACGTTGGATACGTATCAGCTATCGCGCAACTGCATCGCATTAGGGCAATTAGTGCACCCTCGGGACGCAACTGTACCGATCGACACGCCAAATATCAATGTGAAAAGGCAAAGACAGTGCTCCATTGAACTGCCCACAACGACGGTCCACTCCCCTGCTTCGTACTCCCCGCACTCCTCTGATTAAATACCGATGTGCGACATCATTCCACCGACGCTTCACTCCATTGCTTACACATAGAAATGTCAGGTCAATTATCCCCGGCTCTGCACATAAGAAAACAAATGCGCATAGCTGAAGTGGCTAGCTCGATGCATAATCAAGCGATGGTCCCTAGTTCATCCCCGAAAGAGTGCATTATTATTCCAGCATGTTTTGCAAATAAATCAGACACTAATAGGCGGGTCTTACGATGTCCCAAATGTTAGTATATTTTAATATTTTTTACTAATGTACTATACACTAACAGGTGGGTCCTGTGTGGCCCACTCGGCAGCATATGCGCCAGGTAGTGGTCAACTACATTTACCTGACAGAAACAGTCCATTTTCGGCAGACTTGAGCGTGGGCTAGGTAGTGGAGGGTAAAAGTGCGGGGCATTAGTTAGGTGGGGGAAGAGTTTATCTGTGGGCCAGGTCGTGAGGAAGGCCTGTAGGAGGAGTTTTCTAATCTGAGGAGGCAGATGAATAGTAGTTTGATTATGATACTGGCATACAAATACGACCTGGACTAAATTGTACCTCTAAGAGCTTCACCTTTTATATAAGGGGAGGCCCGTGGGACAAAAAGACTAAGTTATAATCTCCCAAGAGATAGGTTAGCGATTTCGCACCCTTGTAATCGAGACCACCATAAAATAAATCAAGCAGGAAGTAGGTCTTTACCTCCACCGCGAGGGGCCGAACCTAGGTAAATTCTTGCTCTTCGTTCCCGATCAACCCCATTCAAGCGACCACCTAGTTGTGATGGCTCGTAGACTTAGTCCTTTCATGAGGACATCTGTCGTGACAAAACCACGACATGCCCCAACAGGGTCCACCTAACTACATGCCTGCTTGACACCTCCTTAACAAGTGACTAGCTAGCCGATGAGGTGGAGCAGTAGCTCGGTAGTAGAATCATGTCGTCACAGAGCTTGCTAAGTCTTCCTTGTCAGTACGGTATCTTGCCAACTTCCTGGCGCCTGGTCTTCTGTTGCTTGTGCCATCGTGTTAGTTATCCTCTCGCAAGCCTTGCTGCTAGGAAGTTGCAACTGTGTGTACACAAGTCATGGTATTAAAGGGCCCATTCTTTAGTACACGGACACATGCGTCATCTAAGAAACTCAGGGCGGCGAGGATATGGAGGTCGGTGGGTAACATGCACGGGCAGACTAGAAAAGGTTGACACTAGAGGCCGGGCGATGGCGGCAGCGAGCTAGATAGGGTACGAGCAAGGGAGGAGTGGTGTGTGTGGGCGGGGGTGTGGAGGGCGGCCATTGTGGTGTTTGAAGAAATGACACGGCTACTCAAAATTTGACTAGGTTGGAGTGAATTGTCAGGGCTACTGAAAATTTGGATGGAGGGATTGAAGTAGCGCAGGAGCAACAAACATAGCACATGTCCCAGACATAATAGTTGTGTGTTATCAAATAGAAAAACCCGCGGAACTGCCATTACCAATACATTATTCTTCTGCGTTGTTCTTGTTGGGGAACGTTGCATGGGAAACAAAAAAATTCCTATGCACACACAAGATGTATCCATGGTGATGAGCATCTACGAGAGGGAGAGTGGATCTACATACACTTGTTGATCGCTAAGCGGAAGCATTAAGAAACATGGTTAATGTAGTCAAACGTCTTCGCGATACAAATCGTAAGTCGTCCCGTGATCCAATCACGATCTAGCACCGAATGGATGGCACCTCCACCTTCAACACACGTACAACTTGATAACGCCTTCACCTCCTCTATCCAGCGAGCGATGGTGAAGTAGTAGACGAGTTCCGGCAGCACGACGACATGGTGACGGTGGTGGTGAAGAACAATATCCGAAGGTCTTTGCCAAGCACCACAAAAACTATGACGGAGCATAAACTAGAGGGACTGGGTTGCTGGCACACAGCTTGGGGAATTCTTGATGTGTTTTTGGTGCTAGCACTGCGCCTCTATCTATATGTTGAGCGCTAGGGTCGAAACTTGGAGAAAGAGCCTCCTCAAACTCGGTTTGCCACGCAAGGAAAGAGTCCTCCTCAGACTCCAGGACGAGATGCCAGGGTCCCTGGCGTCTGGCCCCTGGCCTCCGCAAAACTCCTTTTGCACCTTTCTAAAGCCTCATGGGCTTTACCCCTTGGCCTAGATAAAGTGTTCTTGTACCTGAACATTTCGGGAAACATCTGAAACCCCTTCCAGTGAATTCCGGAACCCTTCCGGAGACCAAACACTAATATCCCATATGTCAATCTTTACCTCCGGACTATTCCAAAGCTCCTCGTCACGTATGGGATCTCATCCAGGCCTCCGAACAATTTTTGGTCATCAACATAATAACTCAACTATACTTATATCATCAACAAACGTTAAGTGTCTAGACCATGTGGGTTTGAGAACTATGCAGACATGACCGAGACACCTCTACGGTCAATAACCAATAGCGGGACCTAGATTCCCATATTGGTTCCTACATATTCTACGAAGATCTTTATCAATTGAACCTCTATGTCAAGGATTCGGTTAATCCCGTATGATGTCCCCTTTGTTCTTTGATATGTTACTTGCTCGAGATTCGATCATCTGTATCTATATACCTAGTTCAATCTCGTTACCGGCAAGTCTCTTTACTCGTTCCGTAATACAAGATCCCATGGCTAAGACTTTAGTCACTTTGCTTGCAAGGCTTATTGTGATGCTGTATTACCGAGTGGGCCCTGAGATACCTCTTCGTAACACGGAGTAACAAATCCCAGTCTTGATCCATGCCAACCCAACAGACACCCTTAGATATACTTGTAGAGCACCTTTATAGTCATCCAGTTATGTTGTGAAGTTTGATACAAACAAGGTATTCCTCCGATGTTAGTGAGTTGCACGTGCTCATGGTTATAGGAATAGATACTTGACATGCAGAAAACTATAGCAATAAACTGACAAGATCATATGTTATGTTTCTAGTTTGGGTGTTGTCCATCACATCATTCTCCTAATGATGTGATCCCATTATCAAATGACATCGCATGTCCATGGCCAAGAAACCTTGACCATCCTTGATCAATGATATAGTCTATTAGAGGCATACTAGGGAGATGGTGTTGTCTATGTATCCACACATGTATCTGAGTTTCCGATCAATACAATACTAGCATGGATAATAAACGATTATCATGAACAAGGAAATATGATAATAACTAATTTATTATTGCCTCTAGGGCATATTTCCAATAGTTCTAACTACATAATTCCCATCCTCCCACTACTCTACTCATGTCAGAAAATGCCGCCGCTGACGAGACTCCGGAGGTGGAGGACGAGGATGCAATCGTGCGTAGGCGGGTCGAGCCAGAACCGCAAGCTCCTCCAATAGGCCTAGACTTTATCAGCAGCCTCCCTGATGATATGTTGACAGACATTGAGGAAGTCCCGGAGGGGGTCCTTGGATAGTCGACCTATTGTTTATGGGCCAGACTATATGGGCTACTTACCGAACACCGAAGGATTTGAAGGCCCAGTCTCCAGGATGGAAGCTTCGGGAAGCATGGCTTGCGATCCACGTTTGATGTAGTAGATAGGCATGTTTATCTACTCGGCATCTAACCGGCCATGTTTAAACCCTAGGCATCCTCGACATCTATATAAGCCGGAGGGTTTTAGGTATAGACAGAACAACTCATCTAGGGTTAGCTATTTGATCTCGAGGTAGATCAACTTTGTAACCCCCCATATCATCAATAAAATCAAGCAAGATGTAGGGTATTACCTCCATCGGAGGGCTCAAACCTGGGTAAATCTATGTTCCCTTTGTCTCCTGTTATCGTCGATTCTAGTCTCACAGTTCATGACCCCCTACCCGAGATCCTCCGGTTTTGACACCGACATTGGTCCTTTCATTGAAAGTTCCTCTATGAACAAGATGGAATCAACGTATCACCTTGTCATCAACGAGGAGGTCCGCAATATGGACACTTTTGTCCCCGAACAGATCTTCGCCTTCGGCAGCGTTGTGTTGCACGCTGACTCCGCTGGCCATCTAGGCCCCATTGAGAACTTCGCCCGAGATCGAGAGGTTAGATTTGGAAACTTAGAGTTCTCCATTGATTTTTGGGGCGACTTGTCATTAATCAGGCTTGCAACCCTGCTTATAGCCCCCGAGGACTTTGAGGCTTTAACCTCGAGCCCCTTCTTTTGGACATGCCGATGGGGTCACCCATGGAGGCAAACTGATCTCTTATCCCGGTCCAGCCATGAAGCTAGATCACCGGGCACGTGTTCTTGCTGAACACTTCCCATGTCCGGACGACTTGGAAGTTATCTCCACAAGTTCCGAATAACTGGATCTGATCGGGCTCTCAACGGACGACGCAGCCCTGGATCGGATCTCGTCGATGAAAATCATTGACGATCCAACCCCGATCTATGCTCAGATTGGTTACGATGCGGGTCAGGACAAATTTTTCAGCAACATCATCCAGAATCCTTACGAGTCTGCTTGGCAATTCTAGAATAGGTTCTTGACTAAAAAGAACTGAATCATCGATTTTCCGGACGCTAAGGCCATAACCTCCTTCCAGCACAATATTCGGGACGAATGGCTGGCCCGCCAGCTAGGCCAGGACAAACCTCAGACCATGTCCGCCCTTACTTCCCTCATGACCCGCATTTGCACGGGCAAAGACAACTGGCTGGGAAGACGCAACCACAATTCCGTAGATCCCGTAGCAACTGAAGCCCAGGATGGCAATTCAAAGCCAAAGCGCAATAAGAATAAGCACTGACACAATAATACCGATGCCGATGACACGACTGTAAACGATGTATTCCACAACTCCCGACCTGGGCAGCGGAAGAAGCCTCCTAAAGGCAATCGCGACGGACCCACTCAGTTGGAGAAGATCATGGAAAGACCTTACCAAACTCATGGGACTTCAGACAAGCCCGCCAACCACACACACCACAGCTTCTGGGTGTTTAAACAGGCTGGCAAGATATCACCCGAGGACCAAGGCAAAAGCTCTCGCAGCGAGGACGAGGATGAGCCTCGGGGTCCAACTGGTGGCTGACAGAAGAAATTCCCTCCCGAAGTTGAAATGGTGAACATGATATACGCCACCCACATACCTAAGAAGGAAAGGAAGCGCGCCCTTCGGGAGGTCTATGTTGTGGAATCCGTATCCCCGAAGTACAACCCATGGTCGGCGTACCTGATCACCTTTGATCAGCTCGATCACCCGACCAGTATCCGTCATGGGGGTTCGGCGGCCCTCGTCCTAGACCCCATTATAGATGGGTATGACCTCACAAAAGTCCTAATGGATGGATGAAGTAGCCTCAATCTGATTTACTCAGATATGATGAAAAAGATGGGCATAGATCCGTCAAGGATCAAACCCAGCAGCACTACCTTCAAAGGAGTGATCCCAGCCGTTGAGGCCCGATGTACAGGCTCCATAACCCTAGAAGTTGTGTTCGGCTCGCCCGATAACTTTCGCATCGAAGACTTTATCTTCGACATTGTGCCCTTCCGCAACGGCTATCACGCGCTGCTTGGTCGGACATCGTTCACTAGTTTCAACATAGTCCCACATTACGCATACTTCAAGCTCAAGATGCCGGGCCCCAAGGGGGTCATTACCGTAAATGGCAATACCGAGCGCTCCCTTAGAACCGAGGAACATGCATTGGCCCTAGTGGCTGAATTCAGCTACAATGAAGATCGGCAAGTTCTGACATCTGCCATAAAGGCACACAAGGTTGGAAGCGAGTTCGGCTTCAGACCGAAAACTCAGATACTTCCTCCACCCCTCTATAGGGACTCGCCCCCACCGCACAACCTTAAGGCCAGCAAAGTACGTTCCAAGGAGGCAAAACCTCGCACTTAAGATCCCATGGGTAGCGGTGGGGCACTTCACATAGGTTTTCGGCTGGTCCGAACCTCTACCATCAGCATGTCCTTAGACAAAATGCAGGCAATGCTTAAAAAGCCTGCCTATGGCGTAAAGCTCACCTACAATTTGGAGGCCTCTCAAGACTTTGTTTTTAAAGTCCGCCCCCCCCCCCCCCAAAAAACACTAAACACCCATCAAGGTGCATCTAAGAGCAGGAGTCAACTAGAAACAGGGCATATCGTGCACGTCAGGTTATCAATCGAAGACCCCTGGTACAACAACTCCTGTATATCTTTTCTTTCACATACCTATAAACAGTTGCTTGGACAATCCAAGATATAAGAGTTGTTGAGAAAATACAAAATTGCATGGCGCATGTTTTGCCCCATCTGTCCTTTTTCGGTGCATATATTTTCTCTTCTCTCCCTCTTCTCATGGACCTGTTCGGTATGATGCGAGGTAACCTGCTAATAGATCGGGGGCTCGAGTTCAAACATAAATCGCCTTATCTGTCATGTGTTCGGCATCTTGGCGTTCACTTTATAAGCATTGGTTCTGAACTATGTCTTTGGTCAATAAGTTGGGTTGCCTGGCTCCTGTGCTTGCCCCTTTATGTTCCGCTCGTTCGGCTAAAAGGGCAAAGGGAGCACCCCTAGGATTGTGCTTTCGGATAGTCTAGTTAAGCACCTCAGGGCAGAAATCCAAAAATGGACTGTCATAGTATGCGCGATCCGGCCTCTCAACTCCGAGCTGGAAGTGTTATACTTCATTCCTCATAGGCGATTATTTCGTTTTATACAAGAATCTTGCTTTTTGTGCAAACATTGTGATACCGGCTTTGGCTGTAGTTCGTCCGAACATCACAACATCTCGGTAGCTAATCATACACTTCATGTAGTCCTTTTCGCGCCCCTACGGCTAAGTGAAAGAAGTACCACCTTCAGGTTCCAATAATTTAGCTAAGGGTCTTAGTGCATTGACATTGACACCCCATGTAGTATCTACATGGGGGCGAAGCCGACGACTCGCATATTTCAGTATTAAACAACCACATAGGAGTTATAAAGGAATGCAAAACCATATAAGAACAAAATGCTAATATCATTAATAGTTTGGACAAGTCTTCAGACGTGTTTCAACTCATTCAAATATTTTGTCACCCGAGCACTATGACGCTATCACCCGAGCACTCTCCATCACTCCATCAAAGTATAGCTCGGGGCGTCGATGCTCCTTCCTGGGTGGCGGCGGATCAATGGCTACCTTCATCGGATTTAGCCTCGGACAGTGCACCTTGGCCTTGGCAAGGGGCATCCCGACTCCTTCAATACAGGCGGAGCGCTTAGCGGTGTCGAGGCGGGGCGAAGCCGCAATCAGCCTCCGCACCAGGCTGAAGTAGCTGCCTGGCGGCGGCTCACTGGGCCATAATCGGATGCAGAGGTCCTTCATGGTCGGCTCTGCCATCTAGTGCAGCTCCATCAACTATTTCAGCTGCTCCACCAGAAGAGGAGGACACTCGGGGGCTCCAAACTGTGCCCAGAAAAGACGAGCCTCATCTCCCTCTTCTCGTGAGGCGAATAGCTGATTGGCGCTCTTCTGGAGATCCGAGGAAGCACCTGAGGAACACCATGCCCGGGTAAGCAATCTGAATTTGGTATCCTCGAAGATGCAATTTAGTGAGTATGGCTTACCATCTGTTATATCCTTTGCGTGGCGGACTTGCTCCTCGTAGAACCGTCTGCCACCCGCTGTTTATGAAGTTCGGTCTTGAGATGGACAGTTCAACCTCGCTCTCCTTGTTTTTCTGCTCAAGGGCCTCGCACTTTTTGCTAGCATCCTTGAGCTCATCCTGGATCTCTACCACACGAGCCTCATGCTTATCGCTGGTGGCTCATAGGTGTTGGAAATATGCCCTAGAGGCAATAATAAATTAGTTATTATCATATTTCCTTGTTCATGATAATCTTTTATTATCGATGCTAGAATTGTATTAATCGGAAACTCAAATAAATGTGTGGATACATAGACAACACCATGTCCCTAGTATGCCTCTGATGGACTAGCTCGTTGATCAAAGATGGTTAAGGTTTACTAGCCATATGCATGAGATGTCATTTGATAACGGGATCACATCATTAGGAGAATGATATGATGGACAAGACCCAAACTATAAACATAGCATATGATCATGTCAGTTTATAGCTACAGTTTTCTACATGGCAAGTATTTGTTCCTATGACCATGAGATCATGCAACTCACTGACACCGAAGGAGTACCTTGCGTGTATCAAACGTCGCAACATAACTGGGTGACTATAAAGGTGCTCTAAAGGTATCTCCGATGGTGTCTGTTGGGTTGGCATGGATCAAGACTGGGATTTGTTACTCCGTGTGACGGAGAGGCATCTCAGGGCCCACTCGGTAATACAACATCACGACAAGCCTTGCAAGCAATGTGACTAAGTGTTAGACACAGGATCTTGTATTATGGAACGAGTAAAGAGACTTGCCGGAAACGGGATTGAACTAGGTATACAGATACCGATGATCGAATCTTGGGCAAGTAACATACCGAAGAACAAAGGGAACGGCATACGGGATTAACTGAATCCTTGACATAGAGGTTAGATCGATAAAGATCTTCGTAGAATATGTAGAAAAAAATATGGGCATCAGGGTCCCTCCATTGGTTATTGACCGGAGAGGTGTCTCGGTCATGTCTACATAGTTCTCGAACCCGCAGGGTCTGCACACTTAAGGTTCGGTGACGTTTAGGTAGTATAGAGTTATGTATGCTGGTGACCGAAGGTTGTTCAGAGTACCGGATGAGATCCCGTACGTCACGAGGAGCTCCGGAATGGTCCGGAGATAAAGATTGATATATAGGAAGTCCTGTTTTGGTCATCGAAAAAGTTTTGGGCTCATCGGTAGTGTATCGGGAGTGTCGGGAGGGTATTGGGGGACCATCGGGAGGGGTATTTCGACCCAAGAGGCTACATGGGCTGTGGGATAAGGAATACCAGCCCTTAGTGGGCTGGCCGAAGTCCCATAGAGGGCCCATGCGGCTAGGGAAGAAAACCCAAGCTGGAAACAAGGCCAAAGTGGGAAACTAAGGAAGGAGTCCTAATCCTACTAGGAGTGGAGGAGGACTCCTCCTTCCACTTCGGCCGAAGCAAAGGGCTGGCCCCTTGGCATCCAAGCCTCCTCCTCCCCTCCTCCTATATATACTAGAGGTTTGAGGTTTTTTTTGGATAGAGAAAAACAGCCACGTGATGCCTCTCCTCTAGATCGGTTTTAAGCGGTGCTTAGGCAAAGCCCTACTGGAATAGCCCCACCACCATCGCTGCAACGCCCTTGCGCTACCGGAGAACTCATCTACCTCTCTGCTCTCTCTTGCTGGATCAAGAAGACGGAGATCGTCATCGAGCTATACATGTGCTGAACGCGGAGGTGCCGTACGTTTGGTGCTAGATCGGCAGGATCGTGATCAAGATCGCGAGACGATAAGTGATTGGCTCGCGGGACGGATCATGATGAGATTGCGGGACGGATCATGATTGGACTGCGGTACAGATCATGATGGGGTTGCCGGATGCTCGGCGATTTGGATCGCGAAGACGTTTGACTACATCAACTGCGTTTCTTAACGCTTCCCGCTTAGCGATCTATAAGGGTATGTAGATCCACAATCCCTCTCGTAGATGCTCATCACCATGGATAGATCTTATGTGTGCGTAGGAAAAAACAATTCCCATGCAACGTTCCCCAACAGTGGCATCATGAGCTAGGTCTATGTGTAGATGAGATCTCGAGTAGAACACAAAGAGTTTGTGGGTGTTGATGCTTAGATTGCTTCCTCCCTTGGTCGTGTTTTGGTTCAGCAGCATTGTGGGATGAAGCGGCCCAGACCAACCTTACTCATACGCTTACGAGAGACCGGTTCCATCGACTGACGTGCAACTTCGTTGCACAAAGATGGCTGTCGGGTGTCTGTCTCTCCTACTTTAGTTGGATCGGATTCGACAAAGGCGGTCCTTGAGAAGGTTGAAAAACAATTTATGTATTGCCGTTGTGGTTTTGTGTAGGTGAGAATTGTTCTCGCTAGATACCCATAGCAGCCACATAAGACTTGCAACAACAATTAGAGGACGTCAACCTTGTTTTTGAAGGGTATGTTGTGATGTGATATGGCCAATTACATGATGAGATATATGTGGTGTATGAGATGATCATGTATTGTATAGAATATCATGACTTGCATGTCGATGAGTACGGCAACTAGCAGGAGCCATAGGGTTGTCTTTAATTATTGTATGACCTATGTGTCAATCATTAAGCGCTATGTAAATCTTTACTTTATCGCTAAACGGTAGCAATAGTAGTATGAGCATGGTGGGCGTGACAACCCCGATGGCGACACATTGATGGATATCAAGATGATGGAGATCATGGTGTCACACCGGTGATGATGGAGATCATGGTGTCACACCGGCGACAATGGAGATCATGGTGTCACGCCGGTGACGATGGAGATCATGCCAGTGCTTTCAAGATGGAGATCAAAAGTAGAAGTTCATGGCCATATCATGTCACTTATGATTTGCATGTGATGTTAATCCTTTTATGCACCTTGTTTTGCTTAGGATGACAGTAGCATTATAAGGTGATCCCTCACTTAAATTTCAAGATAAACTGTGTTCTCCCCGATTGTGCACCGTTGCGAAAGTTCGTCGTGCCGAGATACCACGTGATGATCGAGTGTGATAGACTCTACGTTCACATACAAAGGGTGCAAGCCTGTGTTGCAGATGCAGAACACTCGGGTTAAACTTGACGAGCCTAGCATGTAGAGACATGGCCTCAGAAGACAAGAGACTGAAAGGTCGAACATGAGTCATATAGTAGATATGATCAACATGATGATGTTCACCATTGAAACCACCTCAACTCACGTGATGATCGGACTTGAGTTGGTAAATTTGGATCATGTATCACTCGAATGACCGGAGGGATGTCAATTTGAGTGGGAGTTCTTAGGTAATATGATTAAATGAACTCATTATCATGAACATAGTCAAAGTGTCTTTGCAAATTATGTTGTAGATAGTTCGCGGTGTAGCTCCCCTGTTTTATTGATACGTTCCTAAAGAAAAGTAAGTTGAAAGATAATGGTAGCAATATTGTGGACTGGGTCCATGATCTAAGGATTGTCCTCATTGCTGCACAGAAGGCTTGTGTCCTTAATGCACTGCTCGGTGCGCCACCCCCTCTAGCGTCATTTGTAGATGTTGTGAACATCTGACAGGCATGTTCCGATTTCTACTTGATAGTTCAGTGCGTCATGCATTACGGCTTAGAACTGAGGCTCCAAAACATTTTGAACGTCACGGAACATATGAGATGTTCTAAGAGCTGAAATTTGGATCTCAGGCTCGGGCCCATGTTGTGAGATATGAGATCTCCAACAAGATTCTTTGCCTTCAAGATGAAGGAGAATAGCTCAATCATTGAGCATGTGCTTAGATTGTCTGGGTACTACAATCGCTTGAATCGAGTGGGAGTTGATCTTCCAGATAAGATAGTGATTGCTATAGTTCTCCAACTCACTGTCACTAAGCTACTAGAGCTTCGTGATGAACTATGAAATGCCAGGGATAGAAATGATGATCCCTGAGCTATTCGCGATGTTTGACACCGCAAAGGTAGAAATCAAGAAGGAGCATCAAGTGTTCATGGTTGGTAAAACCACTAGTTTTGATAAGGCCAAGGGCAAGGAGGGAAACTTCATGGACGGCAAGTCAGTTGCTGCTCCAGTGAAGCAACCCAAAGTTGAACTCAAACCCGAGACTAAGTGCTTCTATTATGAGGAGAGTGGTCGCTCAAGCTGAACAACCCTAGATACTTGGTAGATAAGAAGGCTGGCAATGTCGATAGAAGTATATTTGATATATGTATTATTGATGTGTACCTTGATAGTACTCCTGGTAGCACCTGGGTATTGGATACCGGTTTGGTTGCTAAATGTTGGTAACTTGAAATAAAAGCTACGGAATAGAAGGAGACTAGCTAAGGATGACTTGATGTTGTGTGTTGGAAATGTTTTCAAGGTTGATGTGATCAACATCGCACGCTCTCTCTACCTTCGAGATTAGTGATGAACCTAAATAAAATGTTATTTGATGTTTTCATTGAGCATGAACGTGATTAGATCGTGTTTATTGAAATACGGTTATACATTTAAGTCAAAGAATAATGGTTATTCTATTTACATGAATAATAACTTCAGTGGTCATGCACCCAATGAATGGTTTGTTGAATCTTGATTGTAGTAATACACATGTTCATAACATTGATGCCAAAAGATACAAAGTTAATAATGATAGTACCATATACTTGTGGCACTACCGCTGAATGTCATATTGGTGTAAAGCACATGAAGAAACTCCATGTTGATGGATCTTTGGACTCATTCGATTTTGAATCGGTTGAGACATGTGGACCATGCCTCTTGGGCAAGATGGATAAAACCACTATTTTCTGGCTTGATGGAACAGGCAAGTGACTTATTGGAAATGATACATGTTGATGTGTATGGTCCAATAAGTGTTGTAGCGTGCGGTGGATATTGTTTTTTTCTTACCTTCACTGATGATTTGAGTAGATATAGTGTATATTTACTTAATGAAATACAAGTCTGAATCGTTTGAAAAGTTCAAGTAGAATCAGAGTGAAGTTTGAGATCATCTTGATGAGAAGATAAAATGTCTACGATATGATCATGGAGGTGAATATCTGAGTTACGAGTTTGGCATACAACTTTAGACAATGTGAAAGTTGTTTCACAACTCACGCCACCTGGAACACCATAGTGTGATGGTGTGTTCGAATGTCATAGTCATGCTCCATTGGATATGGTGCGTACTATGATGTCTCTTATCGTTTTGCGACTATCGTATTGGGGTTAGGCATTAGAGACAACTACATTCACTTTAAACAAGGCACCATCTAAATCCGTTGTGATGACACTGTATGAATTATGGTTTGATAGAAACCTAAGCTGTCATTTCTTAATGTTTAGGAATGCGAAACTTATGTCTGATAAGCTCGAACCCAAAGCGGAAAAATGCATCTTCATAGAATACCCTAAGAATAGTTGGGTATACCTTCTATCTCAGATCCGATCACAAACTGTTTGTTGCTAAAACGGGTCCTTTCTCAAGAAAGAGTTTCTCTCGAAAGAATTGAGTGGGAGGAAGATAGAACTTGATGAGGTTGTTGAACCTTTGTTTCACTCATAGAGTAGCGCAGCACATAAAGATGTTTCTATGGAGCCTACGTCATTTGAAGAGGAAGTTAATGATGATGATCATGAGCTTTGGATCAAGTTACTATCGAACCTCATAGGTCGGCAAGGACGCGTACTACTCCTGAGTGGTACGGCAACCCTGTCTTAGCGTTCATGTTGTTGGACAAGGATGAACCTACGAACTATGGAGAAGCGATGATGGGCCCGGATTCCGACAAATGGTTAGAGGCCATGAAATCCGAGAAAGGATCCATGTATGAAAACCAAGTATAGACTTTGGTAGACTTGCTAGTTTGATGGCAGGCCGTTGAGTAAAAATGGACCTTTAAGATAAAGAGAGACACTGATGGTAAATGTCACCATTTATAAAGCTCGACTTGTCGCAAAGAAGTTTCCACCAAGTTCAAGGAGTTGACTACGATGAGACTTTCTCACTCGTAGCGATGCTAAAGTCTGTTGGAATTATGTTAGCAGTTGCTGCATTTTTCAGTTATGAAATCTGGCAGATGGATGTCAAAACATCGTTTCCTTAACGGTTTACTTGAGGAAAGGTTGTATGTGATACAACCAGAAAGTTTTTTGGCAGTCCTAAGGATGCTAAAAGGTGTGCAAGCTCCAACAATCCTTCTATGGGCTAGAGCAAGCATCTCGGAGTTGGAAATATACGCTTTGATGAGGTGATGAAAGTTTTTGGGTTTATAGAAAGTTTACGAGAAACTTGTATTTACAAGAAAGTGAGTGGGAGCACTATAGAATTTCTGATAAGTATATGTGGTTGACATATTGTTGATCGAAAATGATGAAGAATTCCTGGAAAGCATAAACGGTTGTTTGAAAAGAGTTTTTCAAAGGAAGACCTGGATAAAGCTACTTAATTGATGGGCATCAAGATCTATAGAGATAGATCAAGCCGTCTGGTAAGACTTTCAATGAGTACATACCTTGACAAGATTTTGACACAGTTCAAAATGAATCAGTCAAAGAAATAGTTCTTGCCTGATTTGTAAGGTGTGAAGTTGAGTGAGACTCAAAGCTCGACCACGGCAAAACAAAGAGAAAGGACGAAGGTCGTCCCCTATGCCTTAGCCATAGGCTCTATATTATGCCATGTTGTGTACCACACCTGATGTGTGCCTTGCCATGAGTCTGTCAAGGGGTACAAGAGTGATCCAGGAGTCGATCACTAGACATCGGTCAAAATTATCCTTGGTAACTAGAGGACTAAGGAGATGTTTCTCGATTATGGAGGTGATAAAGAGTTCATCGTAAAGAGTTACGCCAATGCAAGCTTTAACACCAATCCAGATGACTCTTAGTAGCAATCCGGATACATATAGTGGAGTAGCCATTTGGAATAGCTCCAAGTGGAGCGTGGTAGCCGTGTTTACAGTATGACATAGAGATTTGCAAAGCACACACGGATCTGAATGTCGTAGACCCATTGACTAAAAGACCTCTCTCACATGCAAATCATGATCGAGCCCCAGAACTCATTGGGTGCTAGATTCATAACAATGCGAATCACATGGTGATGTGAACTAGATTATTGACTCTAGTGCAAGTGGGAGATTGTTTGAAATATGCCCTAGAGGCAATAATAAATTAGTTATTATCATATTTCCTTGTTCATGATAATCGTTTATTATGCATGCTAGAATTGTATTAATCTAAGTATCTCGGCAGCTCAGCTAGCAGAGCTGTATACGTCAAGGATAGTTTCTTTGCACGAAATTCCTCAGCTCATTTCATCTGACCGTGGAAGCCTCTTCACTTCCAAGTTCTGGGACTCCTTCCAGTCTGCTATGGGTACCAAGATCCGTTTCAGCACGGCATTCCATCCTCAGACAAGTGGCCAAGTTGAGAGAGTCAATCAAATCCTCGAAGACATGGTCAGAGCCTGTGTGATCTATTTCGGCATGAAATGGGAAGACTGCCTTCCATACGCTGAATTTTCATACAACAACAACTTTCAGGCTAGCTTTGGCAAGGCCCCTTTCGAGATTCTCTATGACAGGAATTGTTATACCTCGCTCAATTGGTCTGAAACCGGTGAGCATCAAATTCTGGGCAATGACATGATCACTGAAGCAGAAGAGATGTGTCGTGTCATTCGTGAGAACCTCAAAGCAGCTCAATCCCGCCAAAAGAGTTAATACGATAACAAGCATTGGGATGTCTCCTTTCGAATTGATGACTTTGTCTATCTCAGAGTTTCTCCCATGAAGGGCACTCAGCAGTTTGGAATCAAAGGGAAGCTAGCTCCTCGCTTTGTGGGTCATTTCAGAGTTGTGGGCAAGAGAGGTGACCTTGCCTATCAACTAGAGCTTCCTCCGAATTTCACCAATGTGCATGATATTTTCCATGTCTCTCAGCTCCGGGTGCTTCAAGACTCCCGAGCATACCATTGACCTTCAAGACATTGATGTCCAAGAAGACCTATCCTATCATGAGCATCAAGTTGCTATTCTCGATGAAACTAAGCGTAAGACTCGCAACAAGTCAATCAAGTTTCTCAAGGTGAAGTGGTCTCATCACTCCGACAAGGAAGCTACTTGGGAACGTGAGGATCTTCTCCGTTCCAAATTTCCAGAGTTCTTTCGTTCTTAGATCTCGGGTCGAGATCCTCTTGTAGTGTGGGAGAGTTGTAACAGCCCAAGTGCACCCCTTGCCGTTTTGGTCATGTATCTCATGTGGACCTCCATGTTTGCCATGTGGTTGGATGAATTAATATTTGCTTCATGTCATTCTTGCATCATGCATCATGATCATCATATATGCATAATAATTATTGTCATGCTTGCACTTGTGTTTGTTGGGATGGGAGTGTTGGTGTTGTGGATGTACTGGTGTGTGGTTAAGGTTCTACCTCTTTTGCCTAAGCAAACCATCACCGCTTCTCTCTCATTCAAATTTTCCACATGATAACTTTTTACTTGTTATTTTCACATATTAAAAATGTTGCTCCTGTTCTGAATAATCAGATGAAAATTGTTGTGTAGTCTCAAGCATGTTCTACTGGTTTTGATTTTTTCTAACAATGCAAACAAATACCAATTCTAAACATATGTGAATGATTTAACTGTTCAAAAAAGGCCAACTCCATTTTTATAAAATATGATAAAATTTCCTGATTCCAAACATATTTTATTTTCTCTCAACTCTCTCTCAACTTTCTGTTATTTAAAGGCTAGTTGCTGCTTTAATTTTAATGGGAAAAACATTCGTTTTCGGGTGAGAGGGAGATGCTAGCTGCCTAGGCCTCCTTGCCATTCCACAGGCCCAATAGCCCAGCCGTCTCGCACCCAGCACAGCCCACCAGCGTCAGTGTCCTCCTCCTACTGTATGGCGTGCAACCAGTAGGTACACGTCGACCTCCGGGTTGATTTGATGGCCGGAGAGCGCCCGTGCCGGCTATTAAGCGCGTCCCCCGTGCCCTAGGGTTTCCCCTCTCTCCATTCCTCCCCTCTCCTTGCCGTGCCGCCACCAGGTAAGGTAGCCAAGCCCTTTCCGTCACCATGAACCAGATGCTCCAGCCGAGCTCAGGGTCGAGCTTGGGCTAGCCGTCCGCATGCGTCCCCGTCCTCCGTGGCGCCTGGGATCGATGCCCCGGACCTCTCTCCGCCTCCTGCATCATCGCAGCAGCACCAAGGCTCGGTTCTCCGTCGTGCCCAAGCCCTTCTTCCTCTTTGTTTCGGATTCAGTAAAGTCGTCGCGTTCGTCATCTCGCTGCGTCACCTCCATCGCCCCTCCTGCCTCCTCTCCATGCCCTAGTGGTCGCCGTTCGCCAGCTTCAGTGGTCGTCGGAGGGCTCGCCGGCGCCATCGCTAGTTTCTCTGTCTCCACGCAGAGGAAGCAGGGGTCTTTTGTGTATTTCTGGGACGAGCCCCCTCTCTGAACAGACGCCCACGCCTATCGATGTGGTAGCACGTCGGGGCAACGACCAGTATGTCATGGGTTCGATTCCCCCCTGCCCCCTTTTATTTTTGCGGTGTGTACTATGCATGTGTGTATCTCTGTGGCCGTGTGTGTGTGGATCCCGTGTGGCCACGCATGGATCCTAAGTGTGTGTGTGTGTGCCCCCGTGTGTGTGTGTGTGTTGTGTGTGTGTGTGGCCCTGACAGTGGGCCCTAGCCCCACTTGTCATCCTCAGGGCGGCCTAGTGAGAATGACCAGTGGGACCCTTCTTTTTTCTTATTTGTTTGTTGTTTTATTTTGTCTTCTCTGTTTGTTTTTTTCCAATTCTGGTAATAGTCCATATCAGGACACTACCAATTGTGCATATGTTCAAATAGGGTAATAAGTGACTTATAAGTGCATGTATGTAATTTCGAATTAGGTTTGATCATTTTTTGACATAAACATATGAGTGTGACATATGGATTCGGGTTAGGAAAATCCCAAGAATCCATTGGTGTGATTTGTTTTAGCTTTTGAGAAAGTTTTACAAAATGTCATTTTGTTTCAATGTGCCATTTTGTCGATTTTGTTAGAATAAATCCATGCATGCTATGATAATTGTGTCAACATGAAAGTTGTAGTGTTTTATGAGTATTGTGCCATGGTATTTTCTTTTGACATTATAAACTTGCATATAAGTGGGATTTTTGATGCAAGGTGGCTAATAAAATGTTTTTGTTTTCAACATGCTAAATAATTCGAAGTCTGAGAATCTGTAATTATTTTTATGCCATGTTTAGTGGATGCTACCAAGTGTTCTGTTGAGTTTTAGCTCAAGCTCAGTGCTAGTGTTTTGTAGTAGGTTGTCCTCTACCACCCTGTTAATTTTCAAGCCATGAGGTGGTATCTAGTATCATTGTTTTCTGCTGTCAATTTGCTACCAGCTTAACTCAGATTCCAGAAAACCATGATTTTCACTAAGTTCCTAGAATCTTTTTCATTATGCGATCTTGTGAACTTCATTCTTAGTGATCCTTGATTCCTTTCATGTTTCTGTAGTTGGATGATTTGTCAAGTGTGTTATGTAGTTTCTGTTCATGCTTTGTTTGAGGTTGAAACATCATGTAGCTCTAGATAATTGCGATGGAAGTTGCTATGTTGCTGTTTTGGACAGGGTGTGTGTAGTTTTGTGTTGTGGCTTGTGGGAGCTATGCTCCATTGTTTTGCTTGATCTTTGGCTCTATTGTGATTGGTTTTTCATTTCCTAACCAGTGGCTACCTTGGAATACCAAGGAATACCCCATGGTCTTCTTGTCTCGTATTTTGCCTTCGTACCTTGCCGTGAGGGTAGCGTGGGATCCGGTACTCTGTTTCCTACGTTCTACATATGCATTTGCATCGATTTTGTATGAAGCATTCATATTTGCCATGATCATGCATGTCTAAACTACTAAACATGAGGTTATGTCCAGAATTCTAAATAACTTAACTATTGCATGAGAAACATGACTAGCTTAGGATTGCCATGTTAAACACTCAATGAATCATGCATCATCTTGTTTGTGCATTGCACCTTGGTTGTTCGTTTATTTGTTGTTGTTTCTCTTTGGGTAGACGCGAGTGTTGAACCTGAGTACGAGGATCCGGGAGAGTACCATTGGGGAACGTTGCATGGGAAACAAAAAAATTCCTACGTTCACGCAAGACCTATCCATGGTGATGAGCATCTACGAGAGGGAGAGTGGATCTATGTACCCTTGTAGATCGCTAAGCGGGAAGCGTTAAGAAACGCGGTTGGTGTAGCCAAACGTGTTCACGATCCAAATCGCCGAGTGTCCCGCGATCCAATCACGATCCGTCCCGCGATCCAATCACGATCCATCCCGCGAACTTGATCACGATCCGTCCCGCGAACTCGATCACGGTCCTTCCGATCTAGCGCCAAACGGACGGCACCTCCGCGTTCAACACACGTACGGCTTGATGACGATCTCCGCCGTCTTGATCCAGCAAGAGGGATAGGACAGGAAGAAGAGTTCTCCGGCAGCGTGACGGCGCTCCGGCGATGGTGGTGGAGCTATTCCGGCAGGGCTTCACCTAAGCACTGCAGAAATCCGATCTAGAGGAGAAACTATGCACTGGAGGAATGGGCAGCACGTGGCTAAAAATTCTATGAAAAAACCCTAAAACCTCCAATATATATAAGAGGGAGGGAGGACAGTACTTGGCGCAAGGGCCAAGCCTCCTTGGTTCGGCCAAAGTGGGGAGGAGAGGAGGACTCCTCCTCCAATCCTAGTAGGACTAGGATTCCTCCTTTTTGGCCTTTTTTCCACCTTTTCCATTTGGGATTTTCTTCCCTAGATGCATGGGCCTTGTCTGGGACTTCCACCAGCCCAAAAAGGCTGGTATTTATTCTCCCACAGCCCATGAAGCCTCTTGGGTCGAAATACCCCTCCCGATGGTCTCCCGGTACACTACCGGCACTCCCGGTACACTACCGATTAGCCCGAAACTTTTCTGGCGACCAAAACATGACTTCCTATATATGAATCTTTACCTCCGGACCATTACGGAGCTCCTCGTGACGTATGGGATCTCATACGGGACTGCGAACAAGCTTCGTTCACCACCATACATAACTCTATACTACCAAAACGTCACCAAACCTTAAGTGTGCAGACCCTGCGGGTTCGAGAACTATGTAGACATGACCGAGACACCTCTACAGTCAATAATCAATAGTAGGACCTAGATGCCCATATTGGTTCCTACATATTCTACGAAGATCTTTATCGGTCGAACCTCTATGTCAAGGATTCAGTTAATCCCGTATGATGTTCCCTTTGTTCTCCGGTATGTTACTTGCCCGAGATTCGATCGTCGGTATCACCATACCTAGTTCAACCTTGTTACCGGCAAGTCTCTTTACTCATTACGTAATAAAAAATCCCATGACTAACACTTAGTCATATTGCTTGCAAGGCTTATTGTGATGTTGTATTACCGAGTGGGCCCTAAGATACCTCTCCGTCACACGGAGTAACAAATCCCAGTCTTCATCCACGCCAACTCAACTGACACCCTCGGAGATACCTGTAGAGCACCTTTATAGTCACCCAGTTACATTGCGACGTTTGATACACACAAGGCACTCCTCTGATGTCCGTGAGTTGCATGATCTCATGGTCATAGGAACATGTATCTGCCATGCAGAAAACAGTAGCAATAAACTGACACAATCATATGCTACGTTTGTAGTTTGGGTCTTGTCCATCACATCATTCTACTAATGATGTGATCCCGTTATCAAATGACATCACATGTCAATGGCTAGGAAACCTTGACCATCTTTGATCAATGAGCTAGTTCACTAGAGGCATACTAGGGACATTGTGTTGTCTATTTACCCACACATGTAATGTGTTTCCAATCAATACAATTATAGCATGGATAATAAACGATTATCATGAACAAGGAAATTTAATAATAAACACTTTATTTATTGCCTCTAGGGCATATTTCCAACAGTCTCCCACTTGCACTAGAGTCAATAATCTAGTTCACATAACTATGTGATTTACATTGTAATGAATCGAACACCCATGCAGTTCTGGTGTTGATCATGTTTAGCCCTTGGAAGAGGTTTAGTCAACGGGTCTGCAACATTCAGATCTGTGTGCACTTTGCAAATATTTATGTCCTTCTCCTCGATGTAATCGCGGTTGGAGTTGAAGCATCGCTTTATGTGTCTGGTCCTCTTGTGAAACCTTGGTTCCTTGGTCAGAGCAATGGCACTAGTGTTGTCACAGAACAGGTTCATTGGATTCAGTGCACTGGGCACTACTCCAAGATCTGTCATGAACTGCTTCATCTAGACACCTTCCTTCGCTGGCTCTGAGGCTGCCACGTACTCTGCTTCGCACGTAGAATCGGCGACCACGCTTTGTTTGGAACTGCACTAGCTTACCGCTCCCCCGTTGAGAATAAATACATATCCGGTTTGTGACTTAGAGTCATCCGGATCAGTATCAAAGCTTGCATCGACGTAACCCTTTACGACGAGCTCTTCATCACCTCCATAAACGAGAAACATTTCGTTAGTCCTTTTCAGGTACTTAAGGATATTCTTGACCGCTGCCTAGTGTTCCATTCCAGGTACACTTCGAAACCTTCCGGCCATACTTATGGCAAGGCTGACATCCGGTCTTGTGCAGAACATTGCATACATGATAGATCCTATGGCTGAAGCATAGGGGATGACTCTCATCTTTTCTCTATCTTCTGCAGTCACTGGGCATTGAGTCTTACTCAACTTCACACCTTGTAACTCAGGCAAGAACCCCTTCTTGGACTAATCCATTTTGAACTTCTTCAAAACTTTATCAAGGTATGTGCTCTGTGAAAGTGCTATTAAGCGTCTCGATCTATCTCTATAGATCTTAATGCCTAATATGAAAGCAGCTTCTCCTAGGTCCTTCATTGAAAAACTCTTGTTCAAATATTCCTTCATGCTTTCCAGCATTTCTATATTGTTTCCAATCAGCAATATGTCATCCACATATAATATTAGAAACGCTATAGAGCTCCCACTCACTTTCTTGTAAATACAAGCTTCTCCATAAACTTGTATAAACTCAAACACTTTGATCACCTCATCAAAGCGCTTATTCCAACTCCGAGATGCTTGCACCAGCCCATAAATGGATCACTGGAGTTTGTAAACTTTGTCAGCATTCTCTGGATCGACAAAACCTTCTGGTTGCATCATATACAACTCTTCCTCAAGGAAACCGTTGAGGAACGCCGTTTTGACATCCATCTGCCACATTTCATAATCGAAATAAGCAGCTATTGCCAACATGATTCTGATAGACTTAAGCATTGCTACGGGTGAGAATGTCTCATCGTAGTCAACTCCTTGAACTTGTGAAAAAACCTTTGCCACAAATCGAGCTTTATAGACGGTGACATTACCATCCGCGTCTGTCTTCTTCTTAAAGATCCATTTGTTCTGAATGGCCTTTCGCCCTTCAGGTAATACTTCCAAAGTCCATACTTTGTTTTAATACATGGATCCCATCTCGGATTTCATGTCATGTAACCATTTCTCGAAATCCGGGCCCATCATTGCTCCTCCATAGCTCGTATGTTCATTGTTGTCCAACAACATGACCTCCAAGACAGGGTTGCCGTACCACTCAGGAGTAGTACGCGCCCTTGTCGACCTACGAGGTTCAATAGTAGCTAGATCCGAAGCTTCATGATCATCACCATTAACTTCCTCTTCTACCGTCGTAGGTTCCACAGAAACATCTTTCTGCACTGCGCTACTTTCTGTTTGAAGTAATTTCCTCCCACTCAATTCTTTTGAGAGAAACTCTTTCTCAATAAATGTTCCATTCTTAGCGACAAACACTTTGCCTTCGGATCTGAGATAGAAGGTATACCCGACTGTCTCTTTCGGGTATCCTATGAAGACACATTTCTTCGCTTTGGGTTCTAGCTTTTCAGGCTGAAGCTTTTTGACATAAGCATCACATCCCCAAACTTTAAGAAATGACAACTTTGGCCTCTTGCCAAACCATAGTTCATATGGCATCGTCTCAAAGGATTTCGATGGTGCCCTATTTAAAGTGAATCCAGCTATCTCATGCATAACCCCCAAACAATAGTGGCAAATCAGCAAGAGACATCATACAACGCACCATATCTAATAAGGTTCGATTACGACGTTCGGACACACCATTACGCTGTGGTATTCCAAGCGGTGTCAACTGTGAAACAATTCCACACCGTCTTAAGTGACTGCCAAACTCATAACTCAAATATTCACCTCCTCGATCAGATCGCAGGAATTTAATCTTCTTGTTATGATGATTCTCAACTTCACTCTGAAACTGCTCGTACTTTTCAAACGTTTCAGACTTGTGTTTCATTAAGTAAATATACCCATATCTACTTAAGTCATCAGTGAAGGTGAGAAAATAACGATATCCACCACGCGTTGTACATTCATTGGACCGTACACATCAGTATGTATGATTTCCGATAAGTCACTCGCCCGTTCCATTGTTCCAGAGAACGGCGTTTTAGTCATCTTTCCCATCAGGCATGGTTCACATGTGTCAAGTGATTCAAAATCAAGTGAGTCCAAAAGTCCATCAGCATGAAGCTTCCTCATGCGTTTTACACCAATATGACCTAAACGGCAATGCCACAAGAAAGTGGTACTATCATTATCAACTCTACATCTTTTGGCATCAATGTTATGAACATCTGTGTCATCACTATCAAGATTCAATATGAGTAAACCCCTCACATTGGGTGCATGACCATAAAAGATATTACTCATATAAATAGAACAACCTTTATTCTCTTATTTAAATGAGTAACCGTCTCACAATAAACAAGATCCAGATATAATGTTCATGCTTAACGCATGCACTAAATAAAAATTATTCAGGTTCATCACTAATCCCGATGGTAATCGAAGAGTGAGCGTGCCGATGGCGATCACATCAACCTTGGAACCATTTCCCATGTGCATCATCACTTCATCCTTTGGCAGCCTTCGTCTATTCCATAGTTCCTATTTTGAGTTGCAAATGTGAGCAACCGAACCGGTATCAAATACCCAGGCACTACAACGAGAGATAGTAAGGTACACATCAATAACATGTATATCATATATACCTTGTTTGTCGTTGGCCGCCTTCTTGTCGGCCAGGTACTTGGGGCAGTTCTGCTTCCAGTGACCAGTTCCCTTGCAACGAAAGCACTCAATTTCTGGCTTAGGTCCATGCTTGGGCTTCTTTACAGGAGTAGCAACTGCTTTGCCATCCTTCTTGGTTTTACCTTTCTTGCCCTTGACCTTGCCATTCTTCTTGAAACTAGTGGTTTTATTGACCATCAACACTTGATGTTCTTTCTGGATTTCAGACTCAGCGACTTTTAGCATCGCAAACAGCTCGGCGATTGACTTGTTCATCCCGTGCATGTTATAGTTCATCACAAAGCTCTTATAACTAGGTGGCAGTGATTGAAGAACTCTGTCAGTGATCGCCTCTGGCGGAATGGCAATTCCCAACTCCGCTAGATGAGTCGAATAACCAGACATTCTGAGTATATGTTCACTGATAGACCCATTCTCCTCCATCTTGCAAGCATAGAACTTATCGGAGGTCTCATACCTCTCGATTCGGGCATTCTCCTGAAAGATAAACTTCAACTCCTGGAACATCTCATATGCTCCATGACGTTTAAAACGTCTTTGAAGTCCCGGTTCTAAGCCATACAATATTGCACACTGAACTATTGAGTAATCTCCAGAACGTGCCTCCCAAGCATTCTTAACGTCTTCGGAGGTCATGTCTTCTGGTTGGTCACCAAGCGGTGCATCAAGGACATATGATTTCTGGAAAGTCGTGAGGATAATCCTCAGATTACGGTCCCAGTCAACAAAGTTACTTCCATCATCTTTCAACTTAGCTTTCTCTAGGAACGCATTAAAATTCAGGGGTGCTACTGTGCGGGCCATTGATCTACAACATAAATATGCAAAGGTTTACTTAGACTATTGTTCAAGATAATGAGTTTAGTTAATCAAATTACTAAAGCTCCCACTCAAATTGACATCCCTCAGGTCATCTGAGTGTCACATGATCCAAATTCACCAACTCAAGTCCGATCATCACGTGAGTTGAGGTGGCTTCAATGGTGAACATCATCATGTTGATCATATCTACTATATGACTCATGTTCGACCTTTCGGTCTCTTGTGTTTTGAGGCCATGTTTGTACATGCTAGGCTCGTCAAGTTTAACCAGAGTGTTCTGCACGTGCAACATTGGCTTGCACCCGTTGTATGTGAACGTAGAGTCTATCACACCCGATCATCACGTGGTGTCTCGACACGATGAACTTTCGCAACGGTGCACACTCGGGGAGAACACAATTCATCTTGAAATTTAAGTGAGGGATCACCTTATAATGCTACCGTCGTCCTAAGAAAAACACAGAGCATAAAAGGATTAACATCACACGCAAATCATAAGTGACATGATATGGCCATGAACTTGTGCTTTTGATCTCCATCTAGAAAGCACCGGCATGATCTCCATCGTCATCGGCACGACACCATGATCTCCATCATCTTGATCTCCATCTAGAAAGCACCGGCATGATCTCCATCGTCACCGGCACGACACCATGATCTCCATCATCTTGATCTCCATCAACGTGTCACCATCGGGGTTGTCGCGCCCAACATGCTTCTACTACTATTGCTACCGTTTAGCGATAAAGTAAAGCATTACATAGCGCTTAATGATTGACACGCATGTCATACAATAATTAAAGACAACCCTATGGCTCCTACCGGTTGCCGTACTCTTCGACATGCAAGTCGTGATAATCTATACATCACATGCTCATCTCATACATCACATATATCACATCATGTAATTGGCCATATCAGATCACAACATACCCTGCAAATACAAGTTAGATGTCCTCTAATTATTGTTGCATGTTTTATGTGGCTGCTATGGGTATCTAGCAAGAACAATTCTCATCTATGCAAAAACCACAACGATGATACACTAATTGCTTTTCAACCTTCTCAAGGACCGCCTTTGTGGAATCCGATCCAACTAAAGTGAGAGAAACTGGCACCCGCAAGCCATCTATGCAACAAGTTGTGGTTGAGGGAACCGGTCTCTCGTAAGCATACGAGTAATGTTGGTCCGGGCCGCTTCATCTCACAATACCGCTGAACCAAAAAACGACCAAGGGAGGAAGCAATCTAAGCATCAACACCCACAAACTCTTTGTGTTCTACTCGAGATCTCATCTACACATAGACCTAGCTCATGATGCCATTGTTGGGGAATGTTGCATGGGAAACAAAAATTTAGTTCTCTTGTAGATCGCAAGACCTATCCATGGTGATGAGCATCTACGAGAGGGAGAGTGGATCTACATACCCTTGTAGATCGCTAAGCGGGAAGCGTTAAGAAACGCGGTTGGTGTAGTCGAACGTCTTCGCGATCCAAATTGCCGAGAATCCTGTGATCCAATCACGATCCGTCCCACGATCCAATCACGATCCGTCTCGCGAACTTGATCACGACCCGTCCCGCAAACTCGATCACGGTCCTTTCGATCTAGCGCCGAACGGACGGCACCTCCGCATTCAGCACACGTATGGCTTGATGACGATCTCCGCCGTCTTGATCCAGCAAGAGGGAGCGGAGAGGAAGAAGAGTTCTCCGGTAGCATGACGGAGCTTCGGCGATGGTGGTGGAGCTATTCTGGCAGGGTTTCGCCTAAGCACTGCAGAAATCCAATCTAGAGGAGAAACTATGCATTGGAGGAACGGGCAGCACGTGGCTAAAAATTCTGTGCAAAAACCCTAAAACCTCCAGTATATATAAGAGGGAGGGAGGATAGGACTTGGCACAAGGTCCAAGCCTCCTCGGTTCTGCTAAAGTGGGGAGGAGAGGAGGACTCCTCCTCCAAGCCTAGTAGGACTAGGATTCCTCCTTTTTGGCCTTTTTTCCACCTTTTCCCTTTGGGCTTTTCTTCCCTAGCCACATGGGCCTTGTGTGGGACTTCCACCAGCCCACAAAAATCTGGTATTTATTCTCCCACATCCCATGAAGCTGCTTGGGTCGAAATATCCCTCCCGATGGTCTACCGGTACACTACCGGCACTCCCGATACACTACCGATTAGCCTGGAACTTTTCCAGCGACCAAAATAGGACTTCCTATATATGAATCTTTACCTCCGGACCATTCCGGAGCTCCTCGTGACGTATGGGATCTCATACGGGACTGCGAACAACCTTCGTTCACCACCATACATAACTCTATACTACCAAAACGTCACCAAACCTTAAGTGTGCAGACCCTGCGGGTTCGAGAACTATGTAGACATGACCGAGACACCTCTACGGTCAATAACCAATAGCGGGACCTAGATGCCCATATTGGTTACTACATATTCTATGAAGATCTTTATTGGTCGAACCTCTATGTCAAGGATTCAGTTAATCTCGTATGATGTTCCCTTTGTTCTTCGGTATCTTACTTGCCCGAGATTCGATCGTCGGTATCGCCATACCTAGTTGAACCTCGTTACCGGAAAGTCTCTTTACTCGTTCTGTAATACAAAATCCTGTGACTAATACTTAGTCATATTGCTTGCAAGGCTTATTGTGATGTTGTATTACCGAGTGGGCCCTGAGATACCTCTCCGTCACACGGAGTAACAAATCCCAGTCTTGATCCATGCCAACTCAACAAACACCCTCGAAGATACCTGTAGAGCACCTTTATAGTCACCCAGTTACATTGCGACGTTTCATACACACAAGTCACTCCTCCGATGTCCGTGAGTTGCATGATCTCATGGTCATAGGAACATATACTTGACATGTAGAAAATAGTAGCAATAAACTAACACGATCATATGCTACGTTTGTAGTTTGGGTCTTGTCCATCACATCATTCTACTAATGATGTGATCCCGTTATCAAATGACATCACATGTCAATGGATAGGAAACCTTGACCATCTTTCATCAATGAGCTAGTTCACTATAGGCATACTGGGGACATTGTGTTGTCTATTTACCCACACATGTAATGTGTTTCCAATCAATACAACTATAGCATGGATAATAAACGATTATCATGAACAAGGAAATATAATAATAAACACTTTATTTATTGCCTCTAGGGCATATTTCCAACAAGTACCACTACGAGGACCCAAGTCTTTGTCCCTCTGAAGAACAATAGGCAAGATGATCGTACCCGGATCCCGACACTATTTTTGCTTTGCTAGATGTCTTGCTCTTATCGTTACTTTTGCGTTACCTACCACTTGAATGTCAAGTCTCCTACATTGCCATGATAGCCTCTAACCCCTCCACTACCTAGCAAACCTTGTTTGGCTAAGTTATCGTTGCTCAGCCCCTCTTATAGCATTCTTAGATGCAGGTGCATGTTGTTTCCATGTGATAACATGGATATCTCGAGATATCACAATATTTACTGCTATTTAATTTAATGCACATATATATCTTGGTGAGGTGGAAGGCTTGGCCTTTTGCTCGGTGTTTTGTTCCACTTTTACCGCCATAGTTACTTATTACCAGTGTTATGTTCCATATTTTGCGCTCCTAACATGCTCGGGGTTGTTATGGGGACTCCCTTGATTATTATTTTGAGATTAAAGCTTGTCTGGCAAGACCCAACATTGGTACTATTTGCTTAAACAACTTAATAAAAATGCATAGGGCTTTGCAACCCCATGGATAATTTATCAACAACCTGGGCCAGTGCTCCTCATGAGTGTTGGTCCAAACTAGAGTCATGTGCGGGGCCAACCCGGCGCAACTTGGGAGATTTCTATCAGGCCACCGTACGCTGCGTTCATCCGGTCGTGTCCTGAGAACAAGATACACGACTCTTATCGGGTTCGTCGACACGTCGGGCCGTCTTGCTAGACTTGTTTTACCTTTCTCGAATGTCTTGCGTGAGGAACTCCGATCTTCTTTGGGCTATCCCGAGGTGTCGGTTTTCCTTTGGAATTGCCTAGGATGATCATGAGATCCGTGGTCAAGGTTATTCCCGCGGCGTGTGGTTAATTTGTAATGGATTAGTTGGAGCACCCCTGCAGGGTTAAATCTTTCGGAAAGCCGTGCCCGCGGTTATGTGGCAACTTGGATATTTTGTTTAACACCCGATTATAGTCAACTTGAAGTAAACTCTAATAAAATACACCAACCGTGTGCGTAACCATGATCGTTCTCTGCTCATGAACATGAATCGAGAGAGAACATGGTGGGGTTATGTTTGACGTAGGTAGGTGTTCAGGATCACTTAGTGACCACGGTAGTACTCGACCGTCTTTCGTAGTCCACCATATTTACATTCATGTTCTCGTAAGATAGCCACAAAATAAATGCTTAGTGCTTGCTGCAACCTCAACACTTACCCCATCCAACCCATAAGCTTACATAGTTTTGGTACCTGGGTGACATGACTGTTGAGTCCCCTGTGGCTCATAGATTACAACAATACAGGTGCAGATGTTAATGAGTCCGTGCCAGATGATGTGTCCCAGCTCCACTGGGAGTACGATGAAGAACGTGGCAGGATGTATGTCACGTAACCTGATGAGTAGACTGGCCATGGTCGTGATCCGTGGGATAGCAAGGCGTTTTTCATTGCTTCTTTTCTTTGTTTGATTTCGTTCGTAGACGGACCATGCCTTCTGTATGATGATTGAATATTTGAGTGAATTGTAATTTAGCTTGTGGTGAGTGTAAGTTGACTCCTATACTCTCTTTTCATAAATGTATGCAATGAATTACTGCACTTGCGAAACGACGAGATGCGCCTTTATCCCTATCAAGGCCCATGTGTCTTAATAAGGATAGGAGCACATCTTAGGCATTACAAGTTGGTATCAGAGCCGACCCTCGCGGTTACATGGATGTTTGCCGACAGGTGCGCGGTCATGTTGTTCACGAAGTTGGTGACCCGTCGCGGCACACGGAATGACACATGTATCAGAGTGGAAGCACAGATGTTTGTGCCAAGAGGGAACATTCCTGTGACCCGACGAGGACGTCGGTTCCTCTAAGTGATGGTGTATGTGATAGCCTAGCATATTAGGATGATAGACTACTCATATCAATAAGGAATTCCTTCTTTTTTGGGAGCCCATTCGAACAGAACTCCCAAGTTAAGCGTGCTTGGCTTGGAGTAGTTATAGGATGGGTGACCGACTGAGAAGTTGGTCCCGGGTGTGCATGAGTGAGGATAAAGTGCGCAGAAAAGACTAGTATTGATCTGTGAGGCTAGTCTAGATCCCGCTAGGAGTAACGACTACCGGTGGGTGTGTCCGGGGCGTTACAACGAGGCAGTAACTATGGCACCATGGATTGGAGCAACGGGGCGGTTACTCTTCGCACCATGATCGAGGGCGCTGCCATTGGAGGAGGCGGGCGGCGACCCTTGGAGCGGGGGAGAGCTAGTCCCCACGCTTCCCTCTATAAATTGAGGGGTAGCGAGGGCGATGTTCATCCATCCTTCCTCCCTCATCGAGCACAAACCTCCCTAGCTCGCCCTTCCAGGTCTTCTCATCCCTTGGGCGGTGCTCGCCCTCAGCCATGAACATGGGGCGAGGGCGGCCACCGTCCTCAGCTCCAAGGAGGAGTTCTCGTCGGGATCATGTCGCCGCTTCAGCTACAGAGGCGGAGGGCGGATTGAGCGTGCATGGTGGAAGAAGCTTGACGGGTCGAGGCCGCCGTGGGGCCGAGGACGGGGGAGGCGGAGCGCTGCTCCACCTCCTCCTCCGATGCCGAGACTCCTCCTCGAAGAGACCCACACCAAGGTGACGACGCTGGAGTTCGTCCTCGAGCTACGTGGTCCCATCTGGAGCCATCTGCGCCTCCCTTGCCCTTTCGCCAGGGCGATGGAGGAAAGCGAACCGCCTGTCCAGTGGTTACGGGCGCATGGTTGCTGTAACAGCATGACATGGGTGGACGTCGAGTACCCGGCGAGTCACATCATCTTCCTCAGGCGTGGCTGGAAGACCTTCGCCCGCGCCCACAACCTCCAGGAAGGGCGCGTCCTTCATTTTAAAATGACGGAGGCCAATATGCTCTCCATCAAGATTTATGGGCGCTCAGGCGTCCGTCTCTGCTATTGCGAAGAGAGCTCGAGCGATGCCGAAAGCTCCTCCTCGAGCGAGAGTGATGAGGAGGATAGCGGCGAAGACGACGACGATGAGCCCGGTCTTCGAGCCTCCAAGTCGGAGGCCGTTGACTCGAGCTTAGACTGACCGCTGGTCGCACCATCACCGCGAGCCTCATGCCCCTCCCCCTCCCGTCAGGTCGACCTTGTCGGGGGCCTCTATCTTGGGCGCTACCTCATCTTCCAGCTGGATCTTCTGACAGGCCCGTGGACTTCGCCTTTTGGGGTCCATCCTCCTTTTTGCCCGCGCTGGCCCTCTCCTCCATGCAATGCTGGTCCAGGAGGGGCCAGGCTCTTGCCTGCCCATCTGATAGCCCCACCCCCTCCGCGCGGTGTTGGTCCAGAGGGGTCAGGCTGGGCTTCTGTCGGGGGCCTCTCGCCATCTTTTTCTTCTTGTAGCCCGCCTCCCCTTTCCATCTTTTTCTTCTTGTAATCTCCCCTAGGGTAGAAAGTCAAATAAAGATGTACTTAGGAAAAGGTGACATCTCATGTATATTTTACCCTATTTGAATAACTGAATATTATCTTCCTTGTTAGACTGCTCCTTTGCATGGTACTTTCCCTACGCTTCTTTGAAAAAAGATCTTGCCGGCACGCATGGCCCTATCGTGAGCGCTTTGAGGAACAGGTCCTTAGCAGCCTGCAGGTGGTGCCACTATCGGCAAGGTACCTTGCCGCTCTTGGCACAGCCACTTAAGCCGTTGATCATACTCGAGACAGGATAAGGGCGCAAGCGCAGCCGCATGAATCATTGAGCAGACTCGAAATGAAACAAGGGTGTGGGCGCAACCACTTAAGCTGTCGAGCGGATTCGAAACAGGGTAAGGGCACAATCGATTACAGCAAGGTTCCCATGCGTGCAAGTTTTCCATACAAAAGTCGCAATCGCCCAAGGGAAATAACTTCAGAAGAATTCACTTAGGGTTTTCTTAGCTTATCTTTCCGCTGTTGTACTCCTTCTGGCAATGTGTTTTCTTTGAACATTGCCTGTTGGTATCCATACCACCATTCCCCCTCCCGGCAAAGCTGCAAACGAGGTAACCTTCTGTCCTTTAAGAAAAATAAAGAAGAGAAAATAGGGATATGGAACCTCGACGGCCTGTTAGCTCTTGCCGGGAGCAAGCATAACACAAAATCTCAAAAAAACATGTACATAAGTAAACATGAAAATCAACAAGATTTGCAGAACACTTAGCTTCATTTAACTACGCACAGGGTCTACGCCTGGCTTTGTACCAAGGTGTACATGCTTCAGCGACAAGACTTGTACGGAAGGTGGTTGTCGGGAGCCCCGGCAACCGCGCCTTATGGGTAGAACTTACAAAGATGTTCGATATTCTAGGAGTTGCTCATTGGGATGCCATCTTCGGTCTCCAAGCAGACTGCACCAGGCCTGGTGACTCTTACTACCCGATAAGAGCCTTCCCACTTCGGCATCAACTTGTTTGAATTCTTGGCGGACTGAACACGCCGAAGAACAAGGTCGCCTTCCTCAAGACTTCGGGCATGAACCTTGCGGCTATGGTAGCGGTGCAAGGCTTTCTGGTAGCGTGTAGCTCGCATAGCAGCCTGAAGACGGTCTTCCTCAAGGAGCGTCGCGTCATCTTGCCGCAAATCCTCTTGCTCAAGCTCATCATAAGCGAGCACTCGAGGTGACCGTTATATGAGTTCTATGGGGAGAATTGCTTCCTCCCCATGTACTAGGGAGAAGGGTGTCTGTCCAGTAGTTCGATTTGGTGTCGTCCTGATTGACCAAAGAACCGCTGGCAACTCATCAATCCAGCGCCTTTCGCACTTGTGCAACTTGTCGAAAGTTCTTGTCTCGAGTCCTCGTAGCACTTCAGCATTAGCCCTTTTTGCCTAGCCATTGCTCCTTGGGTGGGCAACGGAAGCAAAATAGATTCTGCTACCAAGGTTTTGTACATACTGCATGAAGGTGCGGCTCATGAACTGTGTGCCGTTGTCTGTGATGATCCTATTGGGAACACCAAAGCGGCAGACTAGTCCTTTGAAGAACTTGACGACTGACTATGCTGTCACCTTTCTCACTGCTTCCACTTCCGGCCACTTCGTGAACTTGTCGATTGCTACGTACAAGTACTCGAAGCCCCCGAAAGTGAGGGGGAAGTGGTCCAAGATGTCGAGGCCCCAGACCGAAAATGGACAGGAGAGAGGGATTGTCTGAAGGGCTTGGGCTGGTTGATGTAACTTCTTCGAATAAAACTGGCATGCTTCATACTTGGTTACTAGTGCAGTCGCATCCTGGAGAGCAGTGGCCCAAAAGAAACCATGCCAGAATGCCTTACCGGCAAGTGCTCTTGACCCTATGTGGGAGCCACATATGCCTCCATGTATCTCCGCCAACAGCTCTAGTCCATCCTCTCGAGTAATGCACTTAAGTTTCACACCGTTCGGCCTCTTTCTGTACAGGGCGCTGTCCACGAACTGGTACATACTAGACCGGTGGGCTAATTTCTCTACTTCCTCTTATTCCTCAGGGCGTTCTCCTGTTTGAAGGAAATGGACTATGTGTTGTGCCCATGCTGGAGCCTGGGGCTCGACAACAAGGACCAAAGGCATATCCTCTGCCGGGGGAGCGCTTGTCTCGATGAAAGAAGTTTGAAACCCTTTCGGAGCCTGTTGCCCATCGGCAAGCTTGGTGGGAGCATGTGCTTCCACGGCAAGGGCCTGAGGCCCCGCCGGAGCATGGCGCTCACCGGCAAGCCTGGCGGCATTTTCGACAACCTCCTTGTCAGCGGCTTCTAGGAGCTCTGCCGGGAAATGCTTGCTGGAACTCAACTTCGTTCTTTTCTGTTGTCCACTTGATGGTGTAATTGAGTTAGTCGGAGCACAAAAGTTCCCGGTTCCATAGGTACCTCAAGTGTAGGACACTTTGACGGGCAATCGGCAACGCTATTCTCTGCACGGAAAACGTGCTCCATTTACAGGCCGTCAAAGCGTTCTTCCAACTTCCTCACTTCATCTACATAAGCTTCCATCAATGGACTCTGATAATCTTTGTTCACTTGCCTGACGACAAGCTGAGAATCACCTTTGACAATTAGTTTCTTGATCCCAAGGTCTGTCGCGATCCTGAGACAGGCAAGTAGCCCTTCGTACTTAGCGGTATTGTTCGTTGATCTCTCCCAGGGAAAATGCATCTGAATTACATATTTGAGGTGCTCTCCGGTGGGGGCGACAAGTAGCACTCCAGCACCGGTGCCTTACAGCGAGAAAGCTTCGTCAAAATACATGATCCAGTCTTGACCTGTTTCCTCGCCGGGGAGAGTTGACTCTGGAACTTCTTCATCTGGCATTGGGGTCCATTCTGCAATGAACTCTGCCAAGGCCCTGCTCTGGATGGTTGAAGTGCTTTCGTACTTGAGACCAAAGCTTGACAGTTCCAAAGCCCACTCCACAATCCTACCGGTAGCCTCTGGGTTTCTCAGAATCCGTTGTAGCGGTAAGCGAGTGACAATGGTGATCTCATGTGCTTGGAAGTAATGGCGCAACTTCCTTGAGGCCATAAGGAGGCCGAAGAGCAACTTTTGCATGCCAGAATACCTTGACCTAGCTCCTTGCAGGAGGGAGCTAACAAAATAGACTAGGCGCTGCACCATCTTCTTCTTCTGGGTTGTCTCGCTCAATTGCCCAGATCCGGCTTCGTTAGCACCGGACCCTGCCGGGGAATGTCCTGGCTTGTCACTTGGCAGTCCTGCTATTGTTGCTACTTCTTCATCAACTTCTCTTTCAGCCACTAACGCAACACTCACCACTTGATTAGTTGCCGCTAGGTACAGGAGCAACGGCTCTTGTGGTTTAGGTGCGGTTAGGATTGGCGGAGAAGAGAGGTACCTCTTCAAATCCTGCAGCGCTGCCTCAGCTTCCGGAGTCCATTTCATCGAACCTGCCTTCTTCAAGATTTTGAAAAAGGGCAGGGCACGCTCAGCAGATTTTGAGATGAACCTACTCAGAGCATTAACACGGACGGCAAGACGACGCACATCTTTCACACGTCTTGGTGCTTCAATATGCTCAACTGCTTTGATCTCGTCGGGATTCACTTCAATCCCCCGTTGAGATATAAAGAACCCGAGAAGCTTGCCAGATGGGACACCAAACACACACTTCTCGGGGTTGAGCTTCAGGTTGATCTTGCGCAGATTTGCGAATGTCTCTTCTAAATTTGATATGAGTGTGGCCTTGTCCTTGGTTTTGACCACTATGTCATCCATGTAAGCCTTCATATTTCTATGTAGCTTGGGGCAAAAACCAATCTGGACTGCCCTTGCAAAAGTAGAACCAACGCTTTTCAACCCAAAATTCATACGCAAAAAGCAGTACGTACCACATGGGGTGATAAATGCGGTCTGCTCTTCATCTTCCTTGGCCATGAAATTCTGATGATAACCTGAATAGGCGTCAAGGAAAGACAACAAGTCGCAGCCAGCAGTGGAGTCCATAATCTTGTCGATGCGCGGCAAGGGAAAAGGATCTTTGGGGCAGGCCTCGTTGACATCTGTGAAGTCGATGCATAGCCTCCATTTCCCATTCGCCTTGCGCGCTAAAACTGGATTGGCCAACCACGTTGGATGAAGCACTCCTCTGATCAAGCTAGCTGCTTCTAATTTCTTGATCTCTTCGGCAATAAATTGTTGCCGCTTCAAAGCTTGCTTCCGAACCTTCTACTTGACGGGCCGCGCGTGTGGGCAGAAGGCAAGGTGGTACTCAATCACCTTCTTGGGAACACCGGGGATATGAGATGGTTGACATGCAAACACATCGACATTCGCCCACAGGAAGGCGACGAGCGCACTTTCCTATTTGTCGTCAAGGGTGGAACTTATGGTGAAAGTTCCTCCCGTGCCATCTTCCCCGGCGGGCACCTTCTTAGTCCCTGGTGGAGCTGCCTTGGACGTCTTGCTCTTGCCGATGAAGCTCTCTGGCACATCATCAACAGGAGCGCAACACCCCGAAGAGGCGTGCTTACCGGAATGTGCGCCAGAGGCCTTGCCGGTTTTCTTCCCCCGGGGATATTCAACGGCAGGAGTAAGTGCCTTGGCTGCAGGTGCTGCGAATGCCTCTCGGTAGAGTTGGTCGGCACAGATTAGTGCGCCCTTCTTATCCGAGTTGATCGTGATGACGCTCACCCGGCCGGGCATCTTCAGCACATTGTATGCGAAGTGGGTGGCCGCCATGAACTTGGCCACCGCTGGGCGACCTAGGATGCCGTTGTATGTCAACGAGATCTTGGCGACGTCAAAAACGATCTTCTTTGATCTGAAGTTTATGTTGCTGCCAAACGTCACCGGCAGCGTGATCTTGCCCTTTGGTTGGGTTCTCCCTGAATTGACCCCTTGGAAAGTGCATGTTGTCTCGAGGTCCTCATCAGGGATTTGTAGCCTATGGATGACATCAGGCGAGATTAGGTTCGGGCTGGCCCCACTGTCGACTACCATCTTTGTCACCTTGAGGTTGCGAATCGTTGGCAAAACCAACAATGGCAAGCACTCGACCGCAGTCGTGCGATCCGGGTGATCCTCGACATCGAAAATGATAGGAGTGTTGGACCACTTCAGAGGTCTCTCAACATCAATAGACAGCTCTGTCGCATTGACCTCACGCGCCCACTGTTTAAGTTGGCGGTGAGAGGTATGCGACGAGGCACCTCCCTCGATGCACATCATCTCTGTAGCCTTCTGGAACTCATGCTCGCCAGACTCATCGTCCTCCTCGTTGTAATCATCATCATCCCCCTCTTGCTTGTCGCGGCCTCGAGCGGGCCGGTCCTTCTGTTGCTGGTCTTTGCCATGGCGACCTCCTCGGTCACCGTGCTTCTTGCCGGACCCCTCTGCACCCTCCTGGCCTTTCTCCTTGTCTCGCCTCTCGTATTCGGCCTTCTGCTTCTCGGCAAGCTGCTCAACTTCCCGGTAGTCCTGGAGATCGTGTCCCTTGGTGCGGTGGATCTTGCAATACTACTCAACTTGACGGTAGTCCCAGACCTTGTTCATCGCCAGCTCCTCCCGCATCTTGCGGTGGCGCATGTTCTGATGGAACGCACTGATAACATCGGCATGATGAACATCCGGTATGTTGTAGTGCACGCGGCTGAACCTCTGGATATATTTGCGCAAAATCTCGCCCTCCTTCTGGGGAATGATGTGCAAATCGCTTTCCTGGCCAGGAGCTTGGTGGCCTCCAGTAAAGGCGCCAATGAACTCATGGCACAGATCTGTCCAGGAGGTGATGGAACTCTCCGGCAGGTGCATCAACCACGACCTGATGTTGGGCTTGAGCACCAACGAGAAGTAGTTGGCGAGTATCTTGTCATCACGAGCCCCAGCAGCTTGCACCGCAATGGTGTAGATGCCCAAGAACTCCGACGGGTGAGTCTTGCCATCGTATTTCTCCGGGACCTCCGGCTTGAATGTGCGGGTGTTTGGCCACTCGACTTGCCGCAGCTCACGGGTAAACGCTGGACAACCCACCTCGTAAGGTAGGCTGATAGGATACCCTGGCGCATACTTGTCTATAGTGGGCCCCGCGCGCCTATCAGATTGATGGCGCTCTTCTCACTACCGCTCGATCACAGTTCGAGTGTCTTCCTTGCTTCATTCCTGAAGGACATGGCGCTAATCATGGCGCATCCATGGATCGGACGACGCCATCGAGTAGCTATCGTGAGCGTTGGTCCGCCTAGTCGGCGACCGGCTCTGTTGCTATGGAGGAGAGTGCGTCGTGGTCACACCACCCCCGGCCTTTTAGCCACTGGCGCGAGCCGGCTCGGTGGTCCGAAACATGTAAGCGAGGCTGAGGAGGCTCTGAATGGTGGCTCTCCACTCATCGAGCTTCTCCGTAGCAGAAGGGAAATTTAGGAGTAGCTGCACCCGTGCCATTGCCTCTTCTGATGTGGTCGGCTACAAACGGTGTGAGGAACGTGAGGTGATCTGACTCCTAACCGTGTTAGAAGGAGCTCCATCGTAGTCCTGTGGTCGCACGCCACTCCCTCTAGCATGCTGGCATGCATGCTAGTCCCGCGCATTGTGGGAGTGATGCGCAGGGGCTTTTCCATGGGGAAGTTAGGCGCTAGCACCACCACGGTGCTGCTCTTCACGCGCATCCTGGGAAGGTCGCGGCGTAGGTATTGGCGTGGGCGTCATGGAAGGCACCCTTCTGTCCCCAGATGTCACAATACCGCCCACAAGCAGCACAACTCTGTCTTGAGACCCAGCAGCACGAGGGTTTTCGCCGCCGCCATGAGCATCTCCACGGTGGGCGTCGTCGCTTCTTTGGCCTTGATCACCAGAATGTTGCAGAAGCTCTGAACTTCCGCCTGCTCCGCCCGCATCTACATTGTCGCCCGTCTATGTAGTTACAGGGACAACGGACGTGGATGGGCCAACCGCCGTCATCCCCTTCTGCTTGGGGGCCATGGCGATGATGACAATGAAGGAACTGTCGCGCTGATCTGCGGATCAGGTCCACGCGACCTTATTCCCCCTACTTGGCGTGCCAAAGATGTCGGCGGTGACGACACCTATGGGATTGAAGGATCCCTTTTAGGTTTGGCGGGGAGGAGGATGGCGCAGAGAACATATCGAACAAACAGACACGCGGGATTTTTACCTAGGTTCAGGCCGCATGGATGCGTAAAACGCTACTCCTGCATGGGTGTATTATCAGTGTGTTGAGGGTTCTAGCTACAATGGTCAAGGTCCGGAGTCCAAAAGTGTGAAACGTCCAAAAGTCCGGTCCCCTACCGTATCGCCCTGGGCCTCCTTCTATATGACAAGGGGATTCCAACAGAGGCGTACAGTGTGTACACGGGGTGTACAGAGCTACAATGTTATCATACCTAACACTGACGTCATAGGACACGCACATTTAATGCATCGTCATGCATCTCTGACCTCCTGCGGGACGGGATAGGAGCCCGTCCCATCTGCACCGCTTAGCCCCTCTGTCGATGGCACCGCGACACGTACCCAGGCGGGGCGACACCTGGCATGTGTGCTAGCGGGGCCTTGCCGGGGCTTCGCCTTGCCGGGTCTTGCCGGTGCCTCTCCGTTCTGAAGTTTTTTGTGCTTGTAACTGGCATCTCCTTGCCGGGCCTTGCCGCCAGGGTGGCTACTACTGCCCGTTGACGAGTAAGGGGCACTGGAGTACCCGAAACTCTAGTGCACCGACACCCAGGGTGGCCACCCTCCACCATGGCATGCTAGAGGCCCTTGGCACAGCCTGGTAGAGGGTGGGCACCTCGGGAACCCCCTCAACCGACTATCGAGCCTATAAATTCCTAGAAAATCCAAAATCCCTAGGGGAGTCGACGAAACACAATTCTAGCCGGCGCAAGTTCTAGAATCTCGAGATCCAATCTAACACCATCACGGAGGGGGTCTTATTCCTCATAGGTGCCTCTCCGATGATGCATGAGTTTTCCAGCATAGACCTATGGGTTCGTAGGCATTAGCTAGATGGTTTCCTCTCTCTCTCTATGTTTCTCAATACAATGGTCTCTTGGAGATCTATTTGATGTAATGACTTTTGCGGTGTGTTTGTTGGGATCCGATGGATTTTGAGTTCATGATCAGTTCTATCCATGAATATGATTTGAGTCTTCTTTGATCTCTTATTTTCATGATTACTTATAGCCTCGTATTTCTTCTTCAAATCATTGCTTTAGTTAGGGCAACTAGATCGATTTTTCTTGCCATGGGAAGAGGTGCTTTGTGATGGGTTTGATCTTGCGGTGTTCTTTTCCAGTGACAGAAGTGGCAGAAAGACACGGATGTATCATTGCCATCTTGTCTATATCATGTCACCATTCTTATTGCATTACTCCGTTTTCCCATGAACTTAATACACTAGATGCATGATGGATATCAGTCGATGTGTGGAGTAATAGAAGTAAACGTAGAATCGTTTCGATCTACTTATATTGGACATGATGCCTATATAATGATCATTGCTTGGATATCATCATGATTATTTGATCTTCTATCAATTGCGCAACGGTAATTTGTTCACCCACCGTGTGCCATACTCACGAGAGAAGCCACTAGTGAACGCTACGGCCCCCGGGTCTACTTTTCCAATATATTGCTTTCCGATCTACTATATGCATATTTTGTTTTCAGATCTATTAATCCAAAAAACTCAAAAATACCTAGATGCACTTTTTGTTTATTTATTTTACTTTATATTCTTGAGAGATCTATTCGCCAAAACTATCATTATCTAATCTATCTTATTACTGTAGAGAGCATGACAAGCTCTCTTTCGTGTCGGGTTGCAAGTATTTGTTGTTTGTGTGTAGGTGCTATTTACGTGGGTGCGTGATCTCACTCTATGGATTGATACATTGGTTTCATAAACTAAGGCAAATACTTACCATCGTTGTGCTGCATCATGCCGTCCTGTTTGGGGAACTACCGACGCAGTCTCAAGCCTCATCAAGAACTAGCAACTATGAACGGATGCATGTTTTGAAAAATGACGACGACGGAGTGCCGATGCAATGCGGATGATGCGAATTATGCGATGATAAATTTGCCAACCAAATGGAACACACACCAAAGCTTGAAATAAATGGAAGGCGTCTGTGGCATCAGTCTCGGGCTGTGACAACTCTCCTCCACTAACAAGAGATCTCGATCCGAGATCTTAGATGAGAAGAGGAAGAGGAAGAGGATGGGAAGAGGTGAAACATAGTTGCTTCTATGAAAAACGATTGAAACCAACAAAACTTAGAGGTTGAAAATAGATGAAGAATGGCATGAGGAACAAGCAAGAATTGATAAGAAATTTGGGTTGCACTTCGGTAGGAAAGAGAGGCAAAACTTTATAAGATGGAAATAACTTAAAACAAGGACACAACACTTCGATAATGGAATATGATCTTCACAAAATGAGATGATGAGGGCAAAGAGAGCAACATCACAATGCCTCTAGAATGACAGAATGGAAGCTAGATCTTTGGAGAGAAATGAACGAAAAAGAAAATAACAACTTCTACCACCATTCAATTCGAGAAGCATCCGTACAAAAGGATTGAACAGAGTTGTTAGAAAATCAACAATGAAAATAAGAAGCTTGATGTGGGCTTCTAGAAAGCATCCCAAAATTATGAGGTGACAACTGGCCACAAAAAGAATCACAGATTTCTTGGGAGCAACAAGAGATGCAAAACTTCTTTCACAAAGAGGATACATTGATAACTTGGATCATTAATGAGCACCACAATAGCAAAAATCCTTACGCAATGCTTTAGTTGAAATCCAATCCAAGATATCTCCAAGGAAGAAAATTATGGGTTTAATTGCCTCATTCTGGACAATATCCTATGAGACTCCTCATGAATCAAGAATGCTATAACATAATCTCAAAAGATAAGCGAGAAGAATTACTCTTTGAAATGCAAGAGAAATGAAACTTGAGCTCGTACAACAAGAATCTTGAAGAATATTTTGAGAATGGATTAAATCCTTGCAAAACCACCATGAAGAACCTTCATATACAAAAATGGTAAAAATAACTGAAGGTTGAAAATAATGAGATTAAGGTCTTGCCATGATTTAGATGGAGCTTCATGAAGAGATACTTGAGAAAATTTTGGACTCTGAAAAAAGGAAAGATGAATAACTTAGAGTCGAGAATTAGAGTTCATGAACAACTTTGAAAGAAGGATTGAAATCCCTTTGATGAAACAAGAATAAGAATTATGTTATGCATATCCTTCATCAAGTTAAATTGATGACAAGCAACAGATTTTTCATACTACTTATGCTTCCTGAAAATATTGAAGAGGGATCACATGAACTTGAAGAATTATTAAATGAACCACCGGTAAGAATTTAGAACATATGGCGATAAAACTAATGAATGGACATACAAGAGAACAAAGAGATCACGATCTGTCCAACACAAAACTTGACGGAAGAACCGTAATAATTGAGATGCGAATGAACAGACAACAATTGAGGAGAATTTGAGAACGAAAGTTAAAAGCTAAGAACGAAGAAATCTTCTGAAATGATGGCCTTCGGAGGATTGAGAAATGAAAACAACCCTGAAATGCTTGAGATAGACATGGAAGGAATCTTCTCATGATTGAAAACAATTGAAGAGGAATACAGCTTGAACCACAAATCTTCAAGAGAATGGACCAGGATTCAAGAAGAACTCTCCTTAGGTCCTCAATGCAGAAAATGATGGTGAGAAACACCACCAAGAATTATTGAGACACTCCAGAATAATGCACAAAGGAAGGTTGAGGCATTGGTCAAATTAATTGGAAGCAATCTTGGAGAAGGAATATGGCTCATGAGATTCAATCTTACGTGATATTGTGGTGCTCATCTCTAGGACGTGAGGTAAGATCATGGGAAAAAAGTGTGCGTTATGCGACCACTCAAAGAGAACACCGTTGAACCGATTCCTTGGGAAGAGGGATTGCACCGGTACAAATGAAAAGTTAATGAGGTGAGACCTTGAATACACCAAACTTCTGAGATATCTTCAACACACCGGATATAATAGAGAGAGACGAATAATCAAGAGAGGCTTGGATAAGAATTTCCAACATGGGAAAATATTTAGTGAATGAAAAGGATATGACAAACACCGAGAGGTTGAATTGAATCCACCGGGGAAGAAAACAAGAACTAAGAATGAAGAAGACATCACTTAATGAGATAGAATCTTCAAAATCAATCACCGGAAACAATACAAAAGAAAAGATAGCGGAAGCATCAATGAAAGGAAAGGCACTTGGATGAGAATTTAATCATTGAAGAAAAGGGCGGCAGGGTGGAAAAAAAGAAAACTTGGGACATATGAGACAAACTTCGGAGAAGAATATGAGGATTGATCTTGTAAAAATTGGAGATGATTGAATTATCTTGCTGAGAAGAACACCGGTTGAAAAGAATTTCATGACAACTTCGGTCGATCAAAAGGACTAGCATTCACATAGAAATATGAGAACACCACTTAGAAAAGATATGAAATCATCACCTGACATCGAAGCACCACAAATTACCATACTCCAAAAAAAAAGGATGAGTCTTGCAAATTAAGCCAAAAACAAATACATAACCCATTTGCATTTGCTGGAAGGATAATCCTAGGTAACTACTTGAATTCCCATCTGAGAATTCCTGAAATCTTTCTGGTTATGCAATCTGGTCCAACGGATATACGGAGTAATTACTGAATAAATCACTCAACTCCTAGCAATAATACTACCCGTCCAGTGTATCACATCGGTCAACACATAACCAGAGAAACCTCGGAAACTCATCTACCTCAGACCCTCTTAATCACAACAATACTAGTTATGGCAGTACATCTGGACGCTCTCCCCGGTACTAGGTGACTCTAAACTCGTCTTGCCAAAAAGAGTATTGAAGCAATTTTGAACATCTTCATCCTGAGATACTAAGGAAACTGAAGGATAGCGAGTGTAATGAGAATCCCGTGGAGCTCAACACCCCAGAACAGGAGCACCGAGAACAAAATCCTGGTCACAACGACATCGTAGTGATTCCAAAATAACCGCGTGATCCTAATTTTTTTGAGTGAGAAGAGTGATAGAATTCAAAATCCTATGTCAAGATTCCTCACTAGAGCATAGAAGAGGAGTAAAAGGAATCCTATTCTCCAATTATAACTAGACTCAAACTAATTTTTTTACTAGACTCAACTCTACCAAGCTCGATCAATCAAGGGGGCTCCTAGGTTGGTAAAGGCTCTGATACCAACTTGTAACGCCCAATATGCGGTCCTATCCTTATTTTGGCTCGAGGGCCTCGATTGGGATAGAAGCACATCTCTTCGTTTTGTAAGAATGGATATCATTACAAGTAAATGCAAAAAGGAGATGAGTATATGGAATTGGCTTACACTAGCCACAAGATACATCAAGATCACATCAATACAACACATGTTCAATCATCATAAATGAGAGCAGGGTCCAACTACAGACGAAATCAAATGATAAAAATGACATTCATCCTTGCTATCCCGGGTTGCCGTCCTGGAACCCATCCTATGATCGATGAAGAAGAAGAACTCCAAATCAAATGACCATCGCTCTCACATCAAGGCATCTCATTACCCGGACCTACAACTATTGTTGTAGTAATCTGTGATCCACGGGGACTCGGCAATCTCATTTCCAAGGGTATCAATACTAGAAAATCTTAATGTGTGAGGTATGGATAAGTGGTGAGGCTGCAGCAAGCACTAAGCATTTATTTGAGTGACTAACTTACGAGTACAAGAATAAGAAGGGTGATCTATGCATAAACGGACGTGAACTAGTGATGATCACCAAGTGATCTTGAACACCTACTTATGGTCAAACATAACCCCACCATGTTCTCTCTCGATTCAGAACTCATGAGTAGAGAACTTCATGGTTACGCACACGGTTGGTGTATTTTATTTAAGTTTACTTCAAATTTGCTATGACCGGGTGTTGAAAAAATTTCCAAGTTGCCACATAACCGCGGGCATGGCTTCTTGAAAAGATTTAAAATTGCATGGGTGCTCCAACTCATCCATCACAAACTAGCCACACGCTGGAAAACCTCAACCACGGAATAGCCCACAGTATCCATAGAATTCCGGTGGAAAACCTCAACCTCGAGATATCCCAAAGCATCCTCCGAATACCGTGCACACGATGTTCGAGAAAGGTAAAACAAATCTAGCAAGACCACCCGACGTGTCGATGAACCCGATAGGATTCGTGTATCTCGTTCTCAGGACACGAAGGATGAGCGATGATTACCACGCCAATCACCAAGTTGCCCTAGGAGGCATTAATAAGCTGCTTTGGGTCGGACCAACACTCATAAGGAGCACTGGACCGTGGGTTGATGAATTATCCATGGGGTCTGGAAAGTCCCTATGCAATTTTTATTAGTTAGGCAAATGGAGTACCAATGTTGGGCCTTGCTAGAAGAATTTTATCCCAAAACGAAAATCAAGGGGGTCCCCATAACAACCCCAAGCATGTTAGGAGCGCTCAATATGGAACATAACACCGGTACACAAGTAACTAGGGCGGCAAAGGTGGAACAAAACACTGAGCAAAAGGCCAAGCCTTCCACCATCTACCAAGTATATATGTGCATTAAATTAAATAGCAATAATATTGTGATATCTCAATATATCCATGTTATCACATGGAAACAACCTACACCCGCAACTAGCAATGCTATAAGAAGGGCTAAGCAAGCAGTACCATAGCCAAACAATGGTTTGTTGAGATGTGGAGGGGTTAAAGGCTTTTCATGATAGTGTTTGGAGGCTTGACATACAAGTGGTAGGTAACAATACATAACGCTAGAAGCGAGACAACTAGTATAGCAATGATAGTAGTGGTATCAGGGAAACGGTCATCTTGCCTAAGATCCCGCTTGGAAGAACAACGAATCCGTGAATAGACGAACGAGACGTAGTCGAACGAATCTTAACACTCCGAACGCTTTTGGAACTCTATCAAGAAGAAGAAATCCGGAAACAAACAAATAACACGGTAAACACCACAACATATTCATGATATGATGCGCAAACAAATATGATGCATGTATGATTTACATAGGCATGGCATGGCAAGATGCAACAATCAAACACTACAAATTAAGTGCAGTTCAATATGCAGAAAATTGCATATTGAAGAACTCCACAATCAATTTGTTGAGTTCACTCACGTTTGTTCTACTCATCAATATTAAATGTTATCAAACACGACAAGAAGTGAAGCACGGATAGACTACACATTTATGCAACTTTAAATGAGGCCAGAACAACGAATAACAATTCCGAAAAGTCCCCATATGTAATTTTCGAATTGGTATTGTCCTGCCCTAATCATAATTTTAATGTTGTTAAACAACAAGTGTAAGTGCACCATGTTATTCTAACATTTTTCTAGTGAAGTTACATATGTAGCTCATAAGAATCAGAGCCATAGTTGTTTAGTTATGCAATAAATCATAGCATTTATGCAAAACAATGCAAACACCAAGTTTAAACATTTTAAACATGCATGAAAGTTGAATATTATTGATCTACATAAAATTTTGAATTTTTTTCATATATAAATTATTTTTGTCCGATGCACGGTTATTTATTTATTAGCGTTTCAAATAATGTCCTGGTTAATGTTAAATTCTTCATACAAAAAAACACAATGCGGGCCGAATTGTAACGTAGTGCAACAACCCAGGATGATTTGGCTCAAGTGGCCGTGTGTGCAAGATTGAAAAAGAAATTCAAACTAGAAAAGAAATGCAAAGGGAAAACCTCGCTGTTGGCACGCTCGCTAAACCAGTTGGTCTGGCCATGTGTTGTTTGGAAAAACGGGCATTCGCCTCATATATAGAAAACAAGCTCGCGCTTTCTTCTCCAACGGGAAATGACAGATCTAGGAGGTGCAGTCGGCAATCAAACGCAGCGGCAACCGCAGCCGACAGGCAGCGGCGGGCATGCAGGAATGGCAGGGGAGGCTCCTTACCTCACTGCGATGGCGCAGTCGACGCGAGGGATCTCGTTGCTCGCTTGATCTGGTAGGGGCGCAAGCAGAGGCTTGAGCAGCCATCGGCACAGCAGACAAATGCCATAGCGCGCAGGACGAGGCCAGTGACTCGAGCATCAGGAATGACGGGAATGGGTCTAGGAGGTGCCTGATCTAGCTCCGGCAAGGGGAGGTGCCTGATCTAGCGATCCGGGGCTGCATGGCTTAAGCTTGTGTCCATGGCGAGGCTCTGTCCAAACCAGAAGAGAGGGAGAGTAGGGGTGGTTGTTAGAGTTAATCTTAACACGTGTGTGCCCTATATGTTAGTGGTCTAGAGTTGTGTACTGGAGTGAGTCCAGGAGTTGGTTTTGGTTAGGTCGTGGTGGTTAGATCTATTCTAGGAGAGTATCGAGCCAAGTTGTTAGCTGAACATGGCTAGGTAGTATTTTCCATTGAGAATAGGGTGCACAAGTGGCGGACTTGGCCATGCATATAGCTAGTGATTGGTTAGTGCATGGTGGTTAGTTGAGCTAGTGGGTTAGTACATGGCTTGGAGGTGTTAGTGGACGAGGGTGCTGGCTAGCCAGTGCGTGCGTGAGGGTCAACATCATGTATATATATGCTACACCGAGGATTGGGAAAAGAGGCCATGAGGGCTGAGAGAAAGAATGTAGCCATCATGTGGTCACCAAGGGAGTCTCTCGGCAAAGCTTGTGTGCTCTTCGTTGGTGCATGTGTGTCCTGGTCGTGTGTGTTCATGAGTGCTCTTTGTGTTGAGAGACAAAGTGAGAAGATAGTAACCTTAGGAGAGTTGTGCGGGGTAGCTTGAGGTAGAACAAGAAGGCGGCGTTGCGAGGAGGTGGTTCCAACAATTGGTATTCAGAGCCTTGTCAATTTGAGGTGGTGGCGGCGCGATGGACTCCATGTTAGGTGGAGGACAGTGGCGCGAGGTGGAGGCCGACGGCTGTGCGATGCCGCTAATGGTCGGTTGCAGTGTGATGTCACAAGAGGATGATGGCGTGGTGATCATCGTCGCGATGACATCGTCCATGTCAAGAGATAGCCGCTGAGTGCGGCAAGAGGACGTGGTGATGGATGTTGCGATGACATCGACCATGACTAGATGAAGATGGTGTGGTGACCGGTGTTGTGATGGCGTCATCCACAGCAAGATGGTCGATGGCGGGTGGTTGGCCGTGCGACGGTTTCGTCCATGACAAGGAGGTGTTTGGTAGTGTGATGTCGAGCGAACATGTGGCTGCGGTGCGATGTCGCAAGAGGAGACGGTGGTGTGATGCTGCCACAAAAAGGGTGTCGGGACCCCAATTCTAAGTCATATGAATCCAGGCTGTAACATATCACATCACTTTGTGGCCTCATGCACGGTAAGCTCCACGGCTGCAGCCTTACCTTAGCTGGGACCGTTTGCGTCTTTTGGCTCACGTATGTGAACATGTCACTAGCAATCAGACGACAGAGAACCCGGGCCGACATGACTAGTCATAGGACCCAAGTGGCACATCCATACGGAAACAGGCATACGTAATCCAACAATGCAGGTGCCGGCCTCGAGCATGTGTAGACGAGTCATAACAAGCTACAAGGACTCCATTACGTCACGAGACATAAATGCCAGCACCACACGTAGACGAGTCGTAGCAGGCTACATGGACTCCATTACACTACGAGACATTTCCTTGAAGGGACAGACACAACAGCAAAGAAGGATACATACCAGTCAATCAATGTGTCCGGAGCAGTAGCAAGCTACCAAGGCTCGATGGAAGCACAAAGAGGCAGTTTCCTGTAAAGAGTAGTACTAAAGGCACACGACTAGGTGTCGGATCCCATACATACCGTTGCACGTCACACGTACGCATGACATGCCCGATATGCATAGATACAACTATGACATCACAACATAACCATACAACAACACAACTTTTATTTAAGAGGCTCACACGAGCCTTGCATAATATGTTCTTACAGATAGGGGTCACATGACCCGACACTCAAGTTATACAAACAAGTTCATACAAACCAAGCGGAAGCATAAGCTGTGTGACTTCAGACAGATGAAAGGGTAAAAAGGCACATGGCCTGATTATCTATAGCCCGCCACAGGGCACAAGCTCGTAGCTAGGACATCAACTATTCGGCATCATCGACATCTACAAAGAACCACCTATTCGGCATTGCCAGCTTTGACTCATGGCTAACCTACACTACAAAATTTTAACTCTTTGTTCAAATTTTAGATATCGCACACGAGTCCACTAACTCCATGACAATACACCACCATGGATTCACTTCCCTCTCCTAGGAGAGTGCCATCCACGGTACTCACACTTGTCTTGACATTTTTATGAGTATCCATTTGATTATCTATGAATAGCATAAGTTTTCCAAGTAGTCCATATCCGAGGACGCGGCTATTCGAATAGTTTCATACCCTGTAGGGGTGTACTTCTTCACACACGCTCTCGCCACTTATCGCCGTGTGCTCCTAAAACCATGCACCTCGGCAACCTTCAAGCGGAAGCCCGGCGAGGGAGTCGGCCACGACCGTCAATCGCACAAGACCTCTAGTCCAGGCTATCGCCTATTTGAGACTGAACCCGGACGGAAGCCCGGCCGAAGTTTCCACTATGGCCCCAAACGATATGCGCAGGGTTCCCAAGCCCACCATTCGGGTGACCCTTGGTACATCGTGCCACTGCCTACCGCATCGTAACCCACCCCTAGGGTCAGCGCTACGCACGGCCTATAGCATGCTATAAATACCAGAAACTACTTGCAAATCCTGGACTAAGGACTAAGTGACTGATAAGTCGACAGGGTCAATTAAGTATCCCAACGTGTGGTAGTAACTAGTCTTGGATCACAAACACGGAACTCAGTTCCTAAGAATGGTCCCAATGAGACAACCCGCTATGTACTCCTACATAGCCCCTCATCCCTACCTTTACCAAATCAAGTTCATCATAAGCTTATCACATCAGAACAACATGGTTTCACTCCAGTTCATCACCCAGATGAATCAGACCTGACACAACTCTAAGCATAGCAAGCATAGCAGGCTAAGTAATCTAAGCACACCATGGCACAAGCATCACCCAGATGTTAGGTTGCAAGGTTTAGCTATTTACTGTGACAATGACAAGTCATGCAAAAGAATAGGTTCATCTACCGTGTATGACAGACAAGTGAACGTTTGTCCTAATGCAATAAACAAGAGCAGGAGCGAGAGTGTGGGATCTTATCGGAATGATCAAAGGGGGTTGCTTGCCTTGCTGGGTAGCGGAAAGGTTCTCTCCTTCTTTGGAATACTCGGGGGTATCCTCAAAAGCAGGGCCTACCACAATGCAGATAAATAACAATCAATACACGCAAGTGCAACAATATGATGCATGATCATGACATGGTAGCATATAAGGATGGGCTAGTGCAACTATTGTCCAAGTTAGTTTGACTGAGTTTGAATATAGGTCCAAAATCAATCCCCATTTCATATTCCATACATTAACCTATTAGTAAATGTCAATGTTCATCTACATAGGTTGCTCTAACATGCATGATAATAGCACCATTAGATTCATTGGATTTTTTGATAAATTTTCATATATAAATTATTTTCATCTGAGTTACAGATTATTTTATTTGAATTTTTGAAGTTTTAACATTTTTTGGAATTATTTAAAACTAGAAATTCCTTTATTACATCAGCCTGACGTCATCATGGCGTCAGCAGGTCAGCTCACCAGGCCAGGTCAAACCTGACTAGTGGGACCCACTGGTCAGTGACCCAGTCACTAACAGGGTTGAATAATTAGCTAATTACTAATTAGATTAGGTTAGGGCCCACTGGTTAGTGGGCCATTAACTTAATTAAGTTATTTTAGTTATTATATTTAAACCAATTCTAATTAGAAAGGGGGCGGGCCCCACTTGCCAGTTGACTTGGGGTCAAACCCCGTGGTCAGCGTCGGTTGACTCACCGACGTTGAGCTGCCGACGATGTCAAGGACAGCGGAGGGGGTCGGATCCCCTCCTCCGGCAACCAAAAGGACGGCGGAGGGCACTCGGAGGGCCTACGCTCGAGCGCGCGTCAATCTAGCCCCAAGCCAAAGGCTGGGGTGGTCGGGATCGACGCCGGCGATGAGCTCAGCGGCGGCGGCGGCTCGGGCAGGACCGGCTACGACGCTAAAGGGCACGACAGGAAGAGCTAGAGGCGTTTACGGGCCCCTGGATGCACCACGAGCCCGAGCCCGTGTTCAGGTGCGAGCTGTGGCCACGGCTACGCCATGACCGGCGGCGAGCTCCTCTCGACTCTGGTGATAGGCGGGGGCTAGCGGAGGGGAACGGCGTCGGGGCTAGGGGAAACGATCCGGGGCCTCACCGGAGGGTCTTCTGGTGCCTTGGCGTGATCGGGGACGCACGGGAGACGGCGAATCGGCGGCGTCTTCAGTCCGGCGAGGGAAGAACAAAGGAGACAAGGGCAAGCAGAGAGCACGCGCTAGAGAGCGCACAGGGGAGAGAGGGGAGGAGAACAGGCCACGACGAGGAGGCCTCGTGCTGGCGCTTTCCGAGCCCTCCAGGCCAGCAGCCAGGCAGGGAGGAGGTGGCCTGCGTGTGCCTGCACGCGGCGAAAGCACGCCCTTGTCCTCCTGGAGAGAGGACATGGATGACTGACACGGGCCAGATGGGCCGGTTCCCCCCTGGGCTTCTTCCTCTTTCTTTTCTTTTCTTTCTGTTTTTCTATTTCTGACATTTGTTTTATTTATTTTTCAGGTACAAATGCTTTGATAAAATATCCCAAATATTTTATAATATCAAGTTTGAATATTTCAAACTCCAATAAAAAGTTTCAGGATATTTTGAAATGTAAAGTATTGATAATGCTTTATTTGGCATTTTCAGAGGCTTTGTTATTTATTTTTAAATTGCTATAATTGTTCAAATATTTAAAATGGCCCCTGATATATTCATGTCCATATTTATCAGACATAGGGAACATTTTGTATTGGCGTATTGAGTTTGTTGAGTTTTCACAAACTTGTAATTAATTTGATTCCAATGTGAGCTTGGGGTTTCTTTTAATCCCCATTTCATGTTGATGCAAAATTGAAACATGATGCACACACATGCTGTCCTATGACATCTATCTATGGATGTGACAACTCACCCCCACTCAAAAGAATCTCGTCCCGAGATTTTGAAGTCGTCGGGAAGAGCGCAGGGTACTCTAGTCGAAGACGATTTTCTCTTTCCCATGTGGCCTCCTTTTCAGAATGGTGTGACCACTGAACCTTGAGAAACTTGATGTTCCGACGCCGAGTGGTACGCTCAGCTTGATCAAGAGTACGAACAGGGTATTCTCTATATGTAAGGTTATCTTGGAGATCAAGCGCTTTGTGGTCTACTTCACAGACAGGGTCCAAGTAGCAACGCCTGAGTTGTGAGATGTGGAAGACATCATGAACCTTGGAAAGATGCGACGGAAGTTCCAATTGGTAGGCAACCTCTCCTCGTCTAGCAAGAATATGAAAAGGTCCAATGTAACGAGGAGCCAACTTGCCCTTGATACCGAACCGATGGGTACCCTTCAGAGGTGTAACCCGAAGGTAAGCCTTCACGTCAACTTCATAGGTCATAGCCTTATGATGGCGATCATATTGGCTCTTTTGACGAGATTGGGTTGTTTTCAACTTTTCACGAATAATGCGAACTTGCTCCTCTGCATCCTGGATCATATCCGGGCCAAAGAGTTGCCTCTCTCCGGTTTCTGACCAGTTAAGAGGTGTTCGACACCTTCGTCCATAGAGAACTTCAAAAGGGGATTTGCCCAAGCTTGATTGATAACTATTGTTATAAGCAAATTCGGCAAATGGAAGACATTTCTCCCAATTCACACCGAACGATATAACACAAGCTCGGAGCATGTCTTCGAGGATTTGATTGACTCGCTCAACTTGACCACTTGATTGTGGGTGGAAAGCAGTGCTAAAGGATAGATGAGTCCCCATAGCGGTTTGAAAACTTTCCCAAAATCAGGAAGTAAAGATACTTCCGCAGTCTGAGTTAATGTCCAATGGAACACCATGAAGAGAGACTATTCGAGAAACATATAACTCTGCTAGTTGGCTAGCAGTTATACTCTCCCGAACAGGAAGAAAACGGGCCACTTTGGAAAGGCGGTCAATGACCACAAAGATAGCATTATTCCCTCTCTTGGTCCTGCGAAATCTGGTAATGAAATCCATACCGACCTTATCCCATTTCCATTCGGGAATAGCTAAGGGTTGAAGGGTGCTAGTAGGCCTTTGATGTTCTGCCTTAACGCGACGACAAACGTCGCAATTAGCAACCAACCGGGCAATTTCTCTCTTCATCCTAGTCCACCAGAACCTCTGGCGTAGGTCCTGATACATCTTGGTACTACCCGGATGAATTGTGAGAGGGGAATCATGAGCCTCCTGAAGGATCAGTTGTCTTAAGCGTGTGCTCTTAGGAACCACAAACCGGTTCTGAAAGAACACAACATCCTCATCGTCCTTGGATAAATCTTTAGCGTTTCCGCTAGCAATATTCTCCTTGATCCGAGATATACCTTTGCCATACCTCTAGACAACTACTATTTGATCCTTAAGAGTAGCTTTCGCCACCAGGTTGGATAGGAATCCTTGAGGAACAATGTGGAGGTTCAACTTCCGAAATTCCTCATAGAGAAGTGGTTGACCTTGTTGTAACATCAGGTTGTTACAATAAGACTTACGACTTAGTGCATCAGCCATGACATTGGCTTTCCTCTGGGTGTAAGTTATCCCTAAGTCTTAATCTGTAATCAACTTAACCCACCGTCTTTGCCTGAGATTCAAATCCGGCTCGGTGAAAATATATTTCAGACTTTGGTGATCAGTGTAAATTTCGCAACAATTACCCAGAAGGTAATGTCGCCAGGTTTTTAGTGCATGGACCACAGCTGCAAGCTCAAGATCATGTGTTGGATAATTATCCTCATGTGGACGCAACTGTCGAGATGCGTATGCAATCACATGGCGGTCTTGCACGAGAATGCAACCTAATCCTTGACGCAAGGCGTCGCAATAGATAACAAAGTCCTTAGAGAAATCTGGTGGCACCAGAACGGGAGCAGAGGTCAGTCGTCTTTTCAACTCCTAAAAACTGCGCTCGCATTGTGGAGTCCACTCGACTTTTTATCTTTCTTGAAGAGTTCAGTTAGAGGTTTCACAACCTTGGAAAAATTCTCGACAAAGCGGTGACAATAGCTCGCTAAGCCAAGGAAACTCCAAACTTGCTTAACCGATTCAGGTTGATTCCAATCAAGGACAGCCTGAACTCTCTCGGGATTGACAGCAATACCTTTAACAGAGATCATGTGGCCTAGATAGGTCACTTCTGGCAACGAATATTCACACTTGGAGAATTTGGCATACAGACGGTGCTCTCAAAGTTTCATTAATACCAGCCTTAGATGCTCGGCATGTTCCTGTTTGTTCTTCGAGTAGATGAGTATGTCGTCGAGGTAAACCATGACGAATTTATCCAAATACACCATGAAGATCGAATTCATCAAGCGAGACAAGGTGGCTAGGGCATTGGTTAAACTGAAGGACATAACGGTGTACTCGTATTGGCCAGAACGAGTAACAAAAGCCGTTTTTGGAATGTCCCCGTTTCTAATTATGATTTGATGGTATCCCAGCCTCAAATCCATTTTGGAAAAGATAGAGGATCTAGCGAGTTGATCGTACAAATCGTTGATCCTGGGGAGCGGATACTTGTTCTTTATGGTGACCAGATTCACTGGCCGATAATCCACGACCATCCGATCCGATCCATCCTTCTTCTTGACGAAGAGGACGGGACAAGCCCATGGAGTAGAACTAGACAGATGAAACCTTTCTTCAAAGCTTCATCGAGTTGGATCATAAGTTCGGCTAGTTCTAAGGGTGCCATCTTATAGGGTCTTCTGGCTATTGGGACAGTCCCTGGGATGAGCTCTATCACAAACTCAACATCTCTCACACGTGGAATATCTGGCAGTTCTTCTGGAAAGACATTCGGAAAATCATGGACTACCGGAATATCTTCTAATTCTGGAAGAGGGCTAGCATTGAGGGAATAGAGTTGGCGCTCGGCTGTTCGAGTGGAGACATTAACTATCTCACCTGATGGATGTGTAAGTTGAACATTCCTAGTATGAGTATCAATCTTAGCACAGTGGGCTTTCATCCAGTCCATGCCTAAGATGATATTGATGTCCGAAGACTTGAGGGCTATCAAAGATGCTAGGAAGACTAGCCTATCCAATAGAATCTCATTATCATGGCTCACTCTAGAGGTTTGCCACTTTGAACCAGGAGTCTGAACTACTAAAGGAGTAGGCATATCACAAAAAGACATGTTATGCAACTGTGCATAAATTTCTGAGATGAAAGAATGAGATGCCCCAGTATCAAATAGAACAGATGCTGGATATCTATTGACAAGGAGCATACCTAGGATAACATCAGGATCCTCAAGGGCTTCCTCACCAGAAACATAATTCACTCGTCCATGAGCAGGAGCTGGCTTCACATAGAAAGCTTTTCCCGGTTTCCCACGTCTAGCTGGCTTGGCATTGTTCTGAGGACACTCACGGGAGTAGTGTCCTAGTTCCCCACATTTGTAGCAGACCACGGTGGCATGGGGAGCAGCATTGGCAGGCGGACCTCCAAATGTCCTGGCTGGAGGGTTGGGCTGAGCTGGGCGAGGCGCCTGGAAGGATGGCCTCGCGGTGTACCTTGGCGGCAGAGCCGCGTTGGGCACCCACACCCGGCGTTTGTTGGAGCCTGAGCCTGATGCGGGGCTGAAATCATGGTTGTGCTTCCTCGTGGCCCCATAGTCAGTCTGTCCACACTTGGCATTGATAGCCTTGTTGACGAGAGCCTAGAAGGTTGTGCACTCATGCAGGCGCAGATCTCGACGAAGCTCAGGATTAAGTCCCTTGCCTTGGCATCGGTTGAAACTTCCTCCTGAGCATAACGAGCAAGATTGCCGAACTCACGGCTATAGGCATCCACTGACAGTCTGACCTGGGTGAAAGCACAAAATTCCTCTCTCTTGCGATCCATCAGCCCTTCCGGGATGTGATGGTTACAGAATGTCGCGCTGAATTCTGCCCAAGTTGGTGTGGGGCCTGCGGGACACATGGCTTCATAATTTTCCCACTACAGATTGGCGGGTCCTTCCAGAAAGTAGGTAGCAAAGGTCACCTTGTTGGCCTCGGATACATTGGCAGCTCGGATCTTACGGAACATGCTGGTCAGCCAATCATCCGCATCGAGTGGGTCGACCGAATGATGATACTTGGGTGGGCACAGCTTGACGAAATCACCGAGGGACACGCCATCATTGTGATCATTGTGAGGAGCACGTGCTGTGTTCTGCTCAATTCGTTCCAGCACCCTGTTGGTCTCCCTTTTGTTCCGCTCAGCTTCAAGCATCACTTCCGCCAAAGAGGGCACATGTGGCAGGTTCTCTTGCCTTGGCTGGCTTCCCTCGCCCTGCTCAGGGGCAGGCACGGGGTTATTCCTAGTTCCCACCATCCTGGGAAAACAAACCTACAGCTTAGCCATAGAGGACATCAACTCTAAGACATGAGGTAAGGAATGTACTAGACAACATGGCATGCAGGGTAAACACCCAAACAACATGGTAGTAACAACTGCCCTATGAACACCATGATTCATACACACCATGACATAGTTCAGTACAAGCCCAAGCTTAAATACAAACTATAGAGAGATGACACAACTCATCGGAGGCATTACAAGCTTCCTATACATTATCTATCTACACCTCCTGAACTCAACTCTCAACCTCAATCATATCCCACAAGACACGCATGACTGTGGCGATATGACTACTACCATACTAGAACTAAAATCCACATACTCAAGCATCACCGTAGAATGCCTCATACAGGTTACCCCCGTGACCCGGGAGCTAAACCTGAGGATCTGGAAACACTCTAGCCTGTGATTCCTGGAAACCGTAAGGACACGGATGTGGCCTCGGTCCCCTTGTTGGCGGCAACAACAGTCCTCGAAGAGGGGTGATGCCCCCAACATCGGGCCAGTCTACGCGTGCTGGCAGATGAGTCCGTGATGGGTTCAGCATCTCCAAATCTCCATAGCCTGTCTGCACAATAGGTGCCAACTGCGTCAGGGCTGTCCAAAGACGTGCACGGGTAGCATAAAGCTCCATGCGAAGGGCACATGCATCACGCTCCCTGTTCTCCAACATCTGAGTGGTCACCTACAGCCTAGGGTCCTCATGGGAATGATCATAGTAGGCTGCGCTAAGATAGCCATCCTCTCCTCCGATGGAAGCACTAACATAACAGAACTCTGTGTTCTCAAGCAGACCATGGTGAAACCTCATGATAGTCAACATGGTGTAGGCAGCCTCCTGAACTGCCATTTCTATGGTGACACCTAGTCCATAAGTCCAGTGAAGCGGCTCTACAGCTCCAGGATATGAAGGATATATCTTAATAGTACACAAATACTGGCTCTGGTTGAAATCTCGATACTGTTCCTCCACTGTGTACTCTGGGTACCAACAGTAGCCAGCCTCCATCATAACTCTAACCAACATGGCCGTGTGACCCGGTACATCGATGCACCTGGTCAGACGGACCACATGACGGGAAGGACGAGGGGCATCTGAAACAGAGAATGATGCAAAGACATTAGAGACTCTAGCAGAAATTGGACAGCATAACGACTGTAATTGCTCAAAAAGGATTTTGAGACAACTGCAAAAGATTGGAAAGCATAACCACTCGACTTTCTAGACTCAAATCTCTTCTCCATCTGTTTGTCACACCAACAACACTCAAGTACCGACATTCACTTGCAAACAAGCTAGCTAGTAGTCCATGGTTAGTAACTCGTCATCCTAAGCAATAGATGAGAAGCCTAGTTCTTACACCCGTAGAAAAGATGAGAAAGACTCAGCATAGAATAACTTGGGAAGAGGAGTAAAAAGAGCCTTACATTCCCTTCCACAATCAATTCCCCTACTTTTCTATAGTGTTTCTAGACTCAACTTCGACCGGTTTGGCTTGGTAGTCCTATAGTCAGTCAAGCTCTAATACCAACGCTGTCGGGACCCTGATTCTAAGTCATATGAATCCAGACTGTAACATATCACATCACTTTGCGGCCTCACGCACGGTAAGCTCCACGGCTGCAGCCTTACCTTAGCCGAGACCGTTTGCATCTTTTGGCTCACGTATGTGAACATGTCGCTGGCAATCAAACGATAGAGAGCCCGGGCCGACATGACTAGTCATAGGACCCAAGTGGCACATCCGTACGGAAACAGGCATACGTAAGCCAACAATGCATGTGTCGGCCTCGAGCGTGTGTAGACGAGTCATAGCAAGCTACAAGGACTCCATTACGTCGTGAGACATAAATGCCATCACCGCACGTAGACGAGTCGTAGTAGGCTACAGGGACTCTTACACTGCGAGACATTTCCCCGAAGGGACAGATACAGCAGCAAAGAAGGATACATGTCGGTCAATCAATGTGTTCGGAGCAGTAGCAAGCTACCAAGGCTCGATGGAAGCACAAAGAGGCAGTTTCCCATAAAGAGTACTACTAAAGGCACGGGACTACGTGTCGGATCCCATCCATACTGTTGCACGTCAAACGTACGCACGACATGCCTGATATGCATAGATACAACTATGGCATCACAACATAACCATACAACAACACAACTTTTATTTAAGAGGCTCAAACGAGCCTTGCATAATATGTTCTTACAGATAGGGGTCACATGACCCGACACTCAAGTTAGACAAACAAGTTCATACAAACTAAGCGGAAGCATAAGCTGTCTGAGTTTAGATAGATGAAAGGGTAAAAAGGCACATGGCCTGACTATCTACAGCCCGCCACAGGGCACAAGGTCGTAGCTGGGAGACTAGCTATTCGGCATCATCGACATCTAGAAAGAACCCACTTGATGGGTCCTGGGTCTCATCTGTAACATTTATTAAGCAAACGTGAGTACAAACATACTCAACAAGTCTTTAAAATAGACCTAGTCTGTTCATGCTCATGTATCAGCAAGGGGAGTGGTGGAGTTTAGGCAGCAATGCCATCTTTGACTCATGGCTAACCTACACTACACAATTTTAACTCTTTGTTTAAATTTTAGATATCGCACATGAGTCCACTAACTCCATGACAATACACCACCATGGATTCACTTCCCTCTCCTGGGAGAGTGCCATCCACGGTACTCACACTTGTCTTGATATTTTTATGAGTATCCATTTGATTATCTATGAACAACATAAGTTTTCCAAGTAGTCCATATCCGAGGACGCGGCTATTCAAATAGTTGCATACCCTGCAGGGGTGTACTTCTTCACACACGCTCTCGCCACTTATCGCCGTGTGCTCCTAAAACCATGCACCTCGGCAACCTTCAAGCGGAAGCCCAGCGAGGGAGTCGGCCACAACCGTCAATCGCATAAGACCTCTAGTCCAGGCTATCGCCTATTTGAGACTGAACCCGCACGAAAGTCCGGCCAAAGTTTCCGCTATGGCCCCAAACGATGTGCGCCGGGTTCCCAAGCCCACCATTCGAGTGTCCCTTGGTACACCGTGCCACTACGTACCGCTTCATAACCCACCCCTAGGGTCAGAGCTACGCATGGCCTCTAGCATGCTATAAACACCAGAAACTACATGCAAATCCTGGACTAAGGACTAAGTGACTGATAAGTCGAGAGGGTCAATTAAGTATCCCAACGTGTGGTAGTAACTAGTCTTGGATCACAAACATGGAACTCAGTTCTTAAGAACGGTCCCAATGAGACAACCAAATATGTACTCCTACATAGCCCCTCATCGCTACCTTTAACAAATCAAGTTCATCATAAGCTTATCACATCAGAACAACATGGTTTCACTCCAGTTCATCACCCAGATGAATCAGACCTGACACAACTCTAAGCATAGCAAGCATAGTAGGCTAAGTAAGCTAAGCACATCATGGCACAAGCATCTACTAGGTATGCTAGGTTGCAAGGTTTGGCTATTTACTATGACAATGACAGGTCATGCAAAAGAATAGGTTTATCTACCGTGTATGACAGACAAGTGAACGTTTGTCCTAATGCAATAAACAAGAGCAGGAGCGAGAGAGTGGGATGTTATCGGAATGATCAAAGGGGGTTGCTTGCCTTGCTAGGTAGCGGAAAGGTTCTCTCCTTCGTTGGAATACTCGGGGGTATCCTTAGAAGCAGGGCCTACCGCAATGCAGATAAATAACAATCAATACACACAAGTGCAACAATATGATGAATGATCATGACATGGTAGCATATAGGGATGGGCTAGTGCAACTATTGTCCAAGTTAGTTTGAGTGAGTTTGATTATAGGTTCAAAATCAATCTCCATTTCATATTCCATATATTAACCTATTAGTAAATCTTAATGTTCATCTACATAGGTTGCTCAAATATGCATGATAATATCACCATTAGATTCATTGTATTTTTCTGATAAATTTTCATATATAAATTATTTTCATCTGAGTTACAGATTAATTTATATGAATTTTTGAAGTTTTAAACATTTTTTGGAATTAACGTCATCATGGCGTCAGCGGGTCAGCTGACCAGGCCAGGTCAAACCTGACCAGTGGGATCCACTGGTCAGTGACCCAGTCACTATTAGGGTTAAATAATTAGCTAATTACTAATTATATTACGTTAGGGCCCACTGGTTAGTGGGCCATTAACTTAATTAAGTTAGTTTAATTATTATTTTTCAACTAATTCTAATTAGAAAGGGGGGCCACTTGCCAGTTGACCTGGGGTCAAACCCCGTGGTCAGCGTCGGTTGACTCGCCGGCGTTGAGCCGCCGGCGACGTCAGGGACGGCGGAGGGGGTCGGATCCCCTCCGACGACGACCAAAAGGACGGCGGAGGGCACTGGGAGGGCCTGCGCTCAAGCGCGCATCGATCTAGCCCCAAGCCAAAGGCTGGGGTGGTCGGGATCGACGCCGGCGACGAGCTCAGCGGCGGCGGCGACGGCTCAGGCAGGACTGGCTACGGCGCTAAAGGGCACGATAGGAGGAGCTAGAGGTGGCTATAGGCCCTTGGACGCACCACAAGCCCGAGCCCGTGGTCAGGTGCGAGCTATGGCCGCTGTGGCCACGGCTACGCCATGACCGGCGGCGAGCTCCTCTCGGCTCTGGTGACAAGTGGGGGCTAGCAAAGGGGAACGGCGTCGGGGCTAGGGGGAAACGATCTGGGGCCTCACCAGAGGGTCTTCTGGCGCCTTGGCGTGGTCGGGGACGCACGGGAGACAGCGAATCGGCGGCGTCTTCTGTTCGGTGAGGGAAGAATAGAGGAGAGGAGGGGGAGGAGAGAGCACGAGAGAGAGCGCGCGCTGGGGAGAGAGGGGAGGATAAGAGGCCACAGTGAGGAGGCCTCGCGTTGGTGCTCTCCGAGCCCTCCAGGCCAGCAGCCAGGCAGGGAGGAGGTGGCCGGCGTGTGCCCGCGCGTGGCAAGCGCACGCCCCTGTCCTCCTAGAGAGAGGACATGGATGACTGGCACGGGCCAGATGGGCCGGTTCCCCCTGGGCTTCTTCCTCTTTATTTTCTTTTCTTTCTGTTTTTCTATTTCTGACATTTGTTTTATTTCTTTTTAGGTACAAATGCTTTGATTAAATATCCCAAATATTTTATAATATCAAGTTTGAATATTTCAATCTCCAATAAAAAGTTTCAGGATATTTTGAAATATAAAGTATTGATAATGCTTTATTTGGCATTTTCAGAGGCTTTGTTATTTATTTTTAAATTCTAGATACCGCACACGAGTCCACTAACTCCATGACAATACACCACCATGGATTCACTTCCCTCTCCTCGAAGAGTGCCATCAACGGTACTCACACTTGTCTTGATATTTTTATGAGTATCCATTTGATTATCTATGAACAACATAAGTTTTCCAAGTAGTCCATATCCAAGGACGCGGCTATTCGAATAGTTTCATACCCTGCAGGGGTGTACTTCTTCACACACGCTCTCGCCACTTATCGTCGTGTGCTCCTAAAACCATGAACCTCGGCAACCTTCAAGCGGAAGCTCAGCGAGGGAGTCGGCCACGACCATCAATCGCATAAGACCTCTAGTCGAGGCTATCACCTATTTGAGACTGAACCCGCACGGAAGTCCGGCAGAAGTTTCCACTATGGCCCCAAACGATATGCGCAAGGTTCCCAAGCCCACCATTCGGGTGACCCTTGGTACACCGTGCCACGGCCTACCCCATCGTAACCTACCCCTAGGGTCAGCGCTACGCACGGCCTCCAGCATGCTATAAATACCAGAAACTACATGCAAATCCTGGACTAAGGACTAAGCGACTGATAAGTCTTGAAGGTCAATTAAGTATCCCAACGTGTGGTAGTAACTAGTCTTGGATCACAAACACGGAACTCAGTTCCTAAGAATGGTCCCAATGACCCAACCCGCTATGTATGCCTACATAGCCCCTCATCGCTACCTTTACCAAATCGAGTTCATCATAATCTTATCACATCAGAACAACATGGTTTCACTCCACTTCATCACCCAGACGAATCAGACCTGACACAACTCTAAGCATAGCAAGCATAGCAAGCTAAGTAAGCTAAGCACATCATGGCACAAGCATCTACCAGGTATGTTAGGTTGCAAGGTTTAGCTATTTACTGTGACAATGACATGTCACGCAAAAGAATAGGTTCATCTACCGTGTATGACAGACAAGTGAACGTTTGTCCTAATGCAATAAACAAGAGCAGGAGCAAGAGAGTGGGATGTTATCGGAATGATCAATGGGGGTTGCTTGCCTTGCTGGGTAGCGGAAAGGTTCTCTCCTTCGTTGGAATACTCGGGGGTATCCTCAAAAGCAGGGCCTACCGCAATGCAGATAAATAACAATCAATACATGCAAGTGCAACAATATGATGAATGATCATGACATGGTAGCATATAAGGATGGGCTAGTGCAACTATTGTCCAAGTTAGTTTGAGTGAGTTTGAATATAGGTTCAAAATCAATCTCCATTTCATATTCCATATATTCACCTATTAGTAAATGTCAATGTTCATCTACATAGGTTTCTCTAACATGCATTATAATAGCACCATTAGATTCATTGGATTTTTCTGATAAATTTTCATATATAAATTATTTTCATCTGAGTTACAGATTAATTTATATGAATTTTTGAAGTTTTAAACATTTTCCGAAATTATTTTAAAACTAGAAATTCCTTTATTACATCATCCTGACATCATCATGGCGTCAGCGGGTCAGCTGACCAGGCCAGGTGAAACCTGACCAGTGGGACCGACTGGTCAGTGACCCAGTCACTCACAGGGTTAAATAATTAGCTAATTACTAATTAGATTAGGTTAGGGCCCACTGGTCAGTGGGCCATTAACTTAATTAAGTTAGTTTAATTATTATTTTTCAACTAATTCTAATTAGAAAGGGGGGCCACTTGCCAGTTGACCTGGGGTCAAACCCCGTGGTCAGCGCCGGTTGACTCGCCGGCGTTGAGCCGCCGGCGACGTCAGGGACGGCGGAGGGGGTCGGATCCCCTCCTCCGATGACCAAAAGGACGGCGGAGGGCACTGGGAGGGCCTGCGCTCGAGCGCGCATCGATCTAGCCCCAAGCCAAAGGCTGGGGTGGTCGGGATCGACGCCGGCGACGAGCTCAGCGGCGGCGGCGACGGCTCAGGCAGGACTGGCTACGGCACTAAAGGGCATGACAGGAGGAGCTAGAGGTGGCTACAGGCCCCTGGATGCACCACGAGCCCGAGCCCGTGGTCAAGTGCGAGCTATGGCCGCCGTGGCCACGGCTACGCCATGACCAGCGGCGAGCTCCTCTCGGCTCTGGTGACAAGCGGGGGCTAGCGGAGGGGAACGACGTCGGGGCTAGGGGAAACGATCTGGGGCCTCAACGGAGGGTCTTCTGGCGCCTTGGCATGGTCGGGGACGCACGGGAGACGGCGAATCGGCGGCGTATTCTGTTCGGCGAGGGAAGAACAGAGGAGAGGAGGGGGAGGAGAGAGCGCTCAGGGGAGAGAGGGGAGGGGAAGAGGCCACGGTGAGGAGGCCTCGCGTTGGTGCTCTCCGAGCCCTCCAGGCCAGCAGCCAGGCAGGGAGGAGGTGGCCGGCGTGTGCCCGCGCGTGGCGAGCGCACGCCCCTGTCCTCCTGGCGAGAGGACATGGATGACTGGCACGGGCCAGATGGGCTGGTTCCCCCTGGGCTTCTTCCTCTTTCTTTTCTTTTCTTTCTGTTTTTCTATTTCTGACATTTGTTTTATTTCTTTTTTAGGTACAAATGCTTTGATTAAATATCCCAAATATTTTATAATATCAAGTTTGAATATTTCAAACTCCAATAAAAAGTTTCAGGATATTTTGAAATATAAAGTATTGATAATGCTTTATTTGGCATTTTCAGAGGCTTTGTTATTTATTTTTAAATTGCTATAATTGTTCAAATATTTAAAATGGCCCCTGATATATTCATGTCCATATTTATCAGACATAGGGAAAATTTTGTATTAACATATTGAGTTTGTTGAGTTTTCACAAACTTCTATTTAATTTGATTCCAATGTGAGCTTGGGATTTCTTTTAATCCCCAGTTGATGTTGATGCAAAATCGAAACATGATGCACACACATGCTGTCCTATGACATCTAGCTAGGGATGTGACAAAGGGTGAGATTCTATTACAAGGTGAGGTGGTGATATGTCACTAAGAAGATGTACGACGACATGATGTTGTCACTCAGGTCGGTGCAAAGCTGACAGCGGTGGTGCGATGACATCGTCATCATGAAGAGTTGGTGTGAAGCCAACAAAAGTTACATCATGATGTTGTGGCAAGATGGTGTGGTGATCGCTATTGAGATGGCGTGGTCGACGTCATGATGGTGATGTCGAGTTTGGGGTGGCGATGGTGTTGTCTACGATAAGGTATGCGTGTTTGGTGCCGCGACAGCGTCGACGAGGAAATGGAGTGCATCTCAACGCTATGAAGGCGTCATCCATGAAAGGTTTGATGAGCCACCATGTCAAGATTAGGAGGGAAAATTTTAGAGTTAATCTTACACGTGTGTATGTGGATGTGTACCCTATATGTTAGTGGTCTAGAGTTGTGTACTGGAGTGAGTCCAGGAGTTGGTTTTGGTCAAGTCGTGGTGGTTATATCTATTCTAGGGGAGTATCAAGCTAAGTTGTTAGCTGAACACGGCTGGGTAGTATTTCCCGTTGAGAATAGGCTGCACAAGTGACGGACATGGCCATGCATATAGCTAGTGATTAGTTAGTGCATGGTGGTTAGTTGTGCTAGTGGGTTAGTGCATGGCTTAGAGGTGTTTGGTCGAGGGTGCCGACAAGCCAGTGCATGCATGAGGGTCAACATCCTGTATATATATGCTACAATGAGCAATGGGAAAAGAGGTCGTGAGGGCTCAGAGAAAGAATGTAGCCACCGAGTGGTCACCAAGGGAGCCTCTCGACAAAGCTTGTGTGCTCTTCCTTAGTGAATGTGTGTGCGTGTGTATCCTGGTCATGTGTGTTCATGAGTGTTATTTGTGTTGAGAGACAAAGTGAGAAGAGAGTAACCTCAGGAGAGTTGTGCGAGGCAGCTCGAGGTAGAAGAAGAAGGCGGCGTTGCGAGGAGGTGGCGCTAATAGTTGTAACCGAGGGATCCCAGCGAAGGATGGAGAGCAGCACGGGGGCGTGGGGACGACCTCTGGTAAGCCGGCATGCGGCGAGCTGGTTGCGGGGTCGAGGCCAGGGAGGAGGTCCGGTGGTGCTGCTGGTTGGGTGCGAGAAGGCATGGTCGTGGAGCTCCTTCAGCTGGTGATGCACGGTGCGAATCAGAGGAGGATGGGCCGCTCGGCTCTCCCCATGGCTTGCGGGCGCGGAGACGCGAACTCGGGTTGGCTGGCTGGTGAATTCGAGGGAGGTGGATCTAGGACTATGCGGCATGAACTAAGACGATGGGGGCCGACCGATTTGGATCTGGTAGTCCAGATCAATGGATCTGAGGGGAGGAGGTGGATGGAAGGGTTTGCAAAACAAGGTGGGCAGCTGGTCGGATCGGGATGGATCCCGAAGCTAGGGGAGATTGAATAGTGATGGCTGCGCGGTGACAGGACAGGGGTCCTAGATTTTAGGGTTGCTCTAGTGATGGTATATCTATAACTAGACTAGGTTTGGACCCTCCGATTTAGATTGGACGGATAGGAAAATAGGTTAGGGAGTTCATTTGAGGAACAAATGATGGTTTGGGGTATTACGGGGTTGATCCGGATCCAACGGTCACGATTGCCGGGTCCAGGTCTGGGGAGAGTTTTCAGACTAGGTTGCAAGCAGGTGAGTGCACTGTGCAGGGAGGCTAGACGGAGATGAGAGGGAAGACGGGCAGCCCGGCAACAAGTTTTTATATACGAAAAAAGTATGCGATATGACCGGTTAGTGCCGCTATAAGTTTAACGGTTTAGGTATCAAACTTCGACGGTCTATCGACACTATAACAAGACCGCACACCAACTTTCAACCCATTCAGCGAAAGCTTTTTTACACACCTTTGAAACCAATATTTTATCGATGTTGCGGGCGCGTGCCTGTATGGTGGTCTCAAAACAATTGACGATGAGAACGAGAAGAACCGGCAACTACGAATGGATGCAAGTTTTGAAAACTGACAGCGACGGAGTGCCGATGCAATGCGGATGATGCGACTGATGCGATGATGAATGTGACAACCAAATGTAATACACTCCAAAACTCGAAATAAATGGAAGGCGTCTACGGCGTCGGTCTCGAGCTGTTACACGGGGTTTGTACCAACATGTGACTACACAGGGGTGTAGGCTTCATACCACGTGCAAACTTTTGGGTAACAAAATAATGCGAAGCTCCACAATCAAACAGAACGATTGCTGGAGTTTAGTTGGCGAGGAACGTACCCCATATGACATCCAGGCCTTCCCGGGCTTCCTCGGTGGTGACGTAATTCACACGATCCTTGCCTTTGTTGGGCTGGTTGCGGGGATCTGGATTCCTTGGTGGCGCTCCACGACCTTTTCCTGGGTTTGGCGCATTGGGGCACGATGCATCTCGCTTCTTGTTGGGGCATTGCCTAGAGATGTGTACTGGCTAACTACACCCAAAGCAAGTGACCTGGCCTGAGTTGCTGTTGTTGCCACCATTGTTGTTACTACGGTTGCTGTAGGCTGGCCTGGGATTAGCATACTGCTGAGACTGGTAGCTCGGACAAGGTGCAGGAGGTCTAACCTGTTGCGGCTGATAGGTTGGCTTGGCTGGGGCTGGCTGCCAGGGGCGAGGCTTCTGGTTGCTAGAACTACCTTTGCTGATTATCTTGTGCTTTTTGAGTTCATCCATGGCACGACGGTTGTCTTCAAGCATGAGGGCCTTGTTCACCAGATTGAAGAAGGTCCGACAGTCGCAGACAGTGAGCTGATACTGTAGGGCTTGCTGGAGTCCTTCCATGAAATGTTCCATCTTAGCGGCCTCAGTGTTGACATCTTCAGGTGCATACCTTGACAGCAGGTTGAACTTCTGCATGTACTCCTTGACAAATCCACTTCCTTGCTTCAATACTCGGAATACTCTCTTCATGGTAGACATGATCCCAGAAGGAATGTGGGAGGTGCGGAATCCTTCCTTAAAGTTAGCCCAGGTAATCACATGATCGCCTTGCATGACCTTGAATCCATCCCACCAGGCTCTAGCGGTACCTCGAGGACAGTGAGAGGAATAAAGCACATTCTCACGACCCTCATTGCAATTGACAAGTTCAAGGAGGTCCTCAATGGTGCGGATCCAGTCATCGGCATCTAACAGTTCAGCAGTCTCGGTGAAGGTTGGGGGAGAATTCCTCATGAACTCAGACAGAGTGGAGTGGCTGTTGTCGTTCCTGCCTTGATGCTGGTTGTTCACAAGGAACCTGAGCCATGTGCTAGATAGCAGCAATTTTGTATTGGCATTTGTCTCGGAGAACTTGTAGAAACTAAGCTATGGTCATGTTCTCCGGTAGAGGTGGTGGTGGGGGTATGTCGCCTTGTGGCTGCTCCGGGTGATCTCCAGCGTGAGCAGCCCCACGATCTCCCTGTTGCTGGCTGGAGGTGCCAGCTTCAGGGTTGGTGAAGGAGCTGTTGTGGGTTGCAGTCAACATCCTATTTGGAGCAGCCAAGTCAAATAACTAGGATAGACGAGAGGGAAAAGCAATAATTGAGAAAGTGCACCTAAGGGGGGTGGTATAGTGCAAGTGTGATAAAACAAAGGGCGAAAGACCAACAAATATATTGGATAAGATAGACATGGAGTCGTACATGTTGCCTAAGGCAAAAGTGCGACTTGCATCGGAACACAAACAACAAAAACAAACAACAACCACACATAGTTTCATATGAACCAACACACGAACTCAACTTCGCATGAGGGGTACATGACTGATCCTACCCTAGGGGTCCTCAGACTCAAGTGGTGGAGTGCTCGGTCTCATAGTCACACTCCTTTGGGTCTTCCTCCCGATCGTCATCCGTATGGGCATCGTCTCCGATTGAGGTGGTTGGAGAACGAGGAAGTCCATGCCAACGATGCTTCGTCGGTGGGTCGATGAAGAGCGCATGGTACTCCTTTGCACTCATGCGACGACGACGTGTGGGTGCATCTCTAGCTGAGGTACTCCTCCTCTGTAAGCGACAATTGGTCGTCCCTTAGGGGCTCCATCCTTCTTGATCATGTCTAGCTTCGTCTTGGCTTGACGAAGTAGCTCTTGGGTGTGGTGAAGTTCCTTGTGGAGCTTCACGGACTCCTTAATCAAGTTGTGGGCTAGACTGTTGGCGGAGAGGACGAAGTAGGTCTAGAATCTGAGTGGTGTCACATCCTCCTTGGATGGAACCAACGTCCAACTCTCGCCAATATCGTCCCTCCCGAAGGGTAGATAGCGAGTAGCTGGCTGGTCAGCCATCTCTGGGATGATGCCTCGAAGGTGAATAAGTGCATACCGTGTAGCCGTCTCGACTGCTAATGCCAGGGTCTCCATCTGTGGTCCTTCAAAGAATCAACTAGTCAGGGAGTCGTTTGCCTTCACGACCACATCAACGTGGCAATCCTTCATGACGGCATCGACCCAGTGCTCATGGTAGAGGAAAATGGGGGGTCGGCGATACTGACACTTATCCAAGCTATCATCAAGGAGTAGGGGAAAGACGGATGCTAGGAGGTCTTCAGGTACGACAGTCATCTACAAGGTTTGAAGGGAGGGGAGTCAGTAAGTGTTTGAAATAGACTAGAAGAGAAGAGAAGCATAGAAAGTGTTGCACTTAGCAACTAGGCATAGATTTTGAAAATGTTTTATCCTAACTAACGTCCATGCTAACTAAGGCTTCCTACAGTTAGGATGGCTCTAATACCAGCTCTGTGGGGATCGAGACTCATAAGTAGTGATCACCGAATGCACATGTACAGTGATCCCAGAGATCAATGCTCACTAAACACACAGAAGTTGAATAACAAGAGTCTTACATTCATACATATAGTCTTACACAAATAAACACCATTATGGTCAAGTCTTACATAGATAGGGTCATCAAGGCCGGATAACAAACATAAACTCGCAGCAGAAATCTTGAAAGATAGCCTAGGCCCATGCCATCTGCCTTAACCCTACAGGCATTCTGACTTGGAAGCGTCCTAGTTCGCATGTTTGTCACCAGTGAACTCTTCACCATATTCTTGCTTCTCCATGATTGGCCAATTAAATAACCAGTGGCAAGCCAATGATTACTTTGAATGTACTCGCAAGCAACCCATGTTTTGGAACAAGGCATAACAATGCATGATATAGCACTAAGTAGGTAAGTTTGCAGAAAGCCAATTTTGTGTGCAATGACGTAATCAATTAACTTGTAAAAGCATGCATCATGAGGTTGTAGGTATCCATGTGAACAAGTGACAGATATTAATATAAACAAGGGTGGAACATATCATGTTCAGTTATCATGCCAAGTCCTCTGACTTAGCTCATGTATCTCCTTTGTCACCAACACACACACACCAAGTTTTTGAAAATATTGGACGTGGTTTAAGAAGCATCACCCAACTGTCCTTGACCATGGACACGACTATTCGAATAGTTTTACAAACTGCAAAGGTTGCACAATTTACCCACAAGACTCAGGAAACTTCCGTGTCAAGCCACGACTCACAGTACTGTACATCCCCGAGGTAAGTAACCGAACAATGCCTTCCCCTTACGATACTAAAAAGAGTCCACTCGTTGGCACACAGCCCGCACGATGTATGTCAAAAGTATCATCCATGCAGGGACAAACGGTGTGCCCGGTGTCTGTGAAAACATCCCACGATCGTCCTTTCCGGCACGACCCCATATCGAGAGCGACCACATCACTCTCGCACTAGTAATGCGGGCTCTCTCCTAGTACCCATCAAAGTAATCAACAAAGCCCCGTGTCATAAGGTGTATCATGGTTGCACATGTAAGGTTGGCAACAGTCGACAAATCTTAAATCTAATCCGTTTTCGAAAACACACACACTCACTTGCCTCGGTACACCACTTCTTTACCAAGTGGTTACCTAGATCATCATCATCTCCATCGGGCATTAGTGGCACCCGACGGGGTTTTCAAAAATAGTTTGAAAAGCTTTTGTTTCCATCACCATGCTTATCCTCATCCCTTTTTGCGTAGCATCTACATAGCAACCTAACTACTTCCCACACACCCAACTCTGAGTAGCAAGCAAAGTCATGTCATGCATGTACCAACGAGGAAAAGTAACATAGGTAACCCATAAAGGTGGTCACCATAATACCACAATCAACATTCCGAAAGTAAGGTGCTATATGACATGCAATAATTTATTTCTTAACATGGTGAAAAGGCTACTTGCCTGGCTCAACAAAGTCCTCGGGGTCTTCAAAGTCTTCTGGTCCAACTCCCTCATCAACAACACAATCTATCATCGCAAATTGTAATGGGCAAAAATAAGAACGCAACAAAAACAAAGAAAATAATCTACTTCTAAAATGTCGCACCACTCTATAAAATACTAAAATAAAAATAAAAGTATTTGTCTCTGGTTTTGAAGTGTTAAAAGTTTTGAAAACTAATTTAAAAGTGGTTTTACATATTCAAAACTAGCTTTTAAATAAAACCAATACATAATAGATTTTCAACAAATTTCAGAAGTGGCATGAATAAATACTACAGAATATTACAAGATTTTACGTGGAAGTATATTTGGATTTGGAGGAATATTGGAATCTCTGGAAATTTTGGAAAACAGAAGAAAAAGAAAAGGAAAAAAGGGCCACGGTGCCCTGGGCCAGAGCAAGTGGCCGAGCAGGCCAACTAGAGAAGCCGACCCAGGCGAGCATAGTGAGGGCACCCGCCGGGTTTTAAACCCGACAAACGGGGCGCAGTCGCTAGTAAGAGAGGGAGCGAGCGAGAGAGATGTGCGGATGATAGGAAGGGCCCACCTATCATCCCCAACCTCAGGACATAGTGGGCGAGGAGCTCACCGTCGATGGCAAGGGGCATGGCAGGGCTCGCAGATGGCGGGAATTGGTCCAAGGGAGAGTCATCGTTCGGATGGAGATGATCGAAGCTGTTGGGGTGATCGGGGTCGCCGATGACGAGAGGCTCGCGGCGTAGGGCTGTAGAAGGTGGTTACGGTCAATGCCTCCTACTGCAAAACATGGCGGGAAGATGGGGAAAAGGGTCAAGGGGGCCTCGCATTTCCAGATCGAGCGAAAACTGGACAGGAGGAGGCCTCTCACTGCGTGGACACCGGTGACCAGTGACGGCGGCACTCGGCTCGATCCCGAGCAAAGGGAGTGAGAGGAGAGCTGGGGCTCTGCTGGGGGTCGATTAGGAGTGGGATAGAGGTAACAAAGGGGAGAGGGGGTCTCGGGGGAGGGGGCTTTTTATAGGGTGTCGTGGTCCACCATACGCCCGTGCACCGGTGAGGAAGAAGCGGTCGGCAAAGAGGGAGAGAGCTCACGGGGGCTAGCCCAGGGTGTTTCTTGGGTCGGTCTAGGCCAAGGGGGAGCAAAAGAAAGAGAGAGGGAGGAGCGCGTGTGTGTGTGAGAACTGCGGTTGGCCAAACCGGTGGCGCTTGGTATGTGCGAGAGGGGAGAGAAGGAGGAGGAGAGAGTAGGGGGCCGACCGAGTGCCATACTGTGGACGTCGAGGCGACCTCGAGGGACAAGCTCCCACATGCCGAGGTGGTCAGGTGGCTCGGGACGGGTGCAACTAGAGTGCGGGAGCGCACTATAGCATGCTCCAGAGCGTACAAATGTCCAGCATTGCCGTTGCCCGCGTGCTCTGGGGTGCCCCACCTTGTCCAGTAGCTCCTGGGGGTTACATAGATGCTCCTAGGATGCTTTGGAGCTAGGGTGAGGGGAGGAAAAAAAGAAAATTGAGGAGAGGAGCTCCTGCCTAGGCTGTCCATAGATATAAATGTTTTTACCCTACTCCATGATTGAGCCTGGGCTTGAAATTATTACTGGGGATAGAGGAGGCATACAAGGGACTGTGGTAAAAATTTGAGCTCAAGGAAAATAGTGGAAGAGATGAAAACAAGGCTTTTTACCAATCTGCCAGAAGATGTTTGATGAAGTTTTGGACAAGCAAATGGAGTCAACCTGCCATGAGTTTTACCAGGATCAAATAATAGGTAAAAACAAGGTTGAACACAAGGTTTGAAGAAGGTTGGCAATGGAGACTTTGTAAGCCATAGAAATTAACAGAATCAAATTTTTATAGATCTAGTCATGCAAATCCATTCTACTTGATGCACCACTGGGTATAGCATCATTATTTAAGAATTAGAACATGTCCAGAAAGTTTGGTGTCAAAAGGATACAGTTGGCAATGTAGAGTTGCTCAAATTTGGATCTTGGCAAGAATGGTTTTGGAATATTTTGGTGAATCAAATCAATGGGGATTGAGATGAAACTTTGGAAGATCATCACATATGGCATGTGTGACTTTCTAGAATTTTCCTAGATTTATTTCAGAATAATTATTATAGAAATATTTCAAATGCTTGATTTAAGAAGAAAGGGTTTTGGAGGGTTTTGCCCATTATTTTGGACATGACCATGTGTTGAAACTCATATATATGTAAAATACATGTCCATCGAGTTTCCCCAAATTTTCTCAAATATATTGAAAGCATTTAAATATTTTCTCACTATGAAAGACCATTTCTAGCCCTAAAAAGAGCCTTTAAATAAAATAGTAAAATAATCTTTAAAATTAATATTTGGTGATTTTGGGAAGTCTTATATATAGTAAGTTCCAAATAAAGTCTTTGAGACAAAACAATCCACCCAATTTGAGAACTTGTAGTACAAACCTCGATCAAGATTTATTTTGAAAACCTAACTTGAACAAATCCTTTTTGGCCAAACTAATATGTGATAAAATTAGTTTTGGGTACTATACATGTGGCATGATCATTGGGCAAGAAGTTTGGATCAATGAAGTGAGTTCTAGACGGAAGAAGATCTTCGGGAATTAAAACACAATCAATCATTCAAGCAAGTAGCACCCAAGTCAACCATCAGAAACAAGCAAGAAGTTTTAAATGGGTCCAAATTTTATAAAACCATAGCATAGCAAAGTGATACAAACACATGGTGTGACAGATTTTAACGAGGAATAGAAATACTCACACATCCTCACCATGCCTTTTTAATTTTTAGACAAACAAGAAGGTAACACCTCTTAATACCGACACTTCTACGAATCAACAATGATGCACTCACACCCGTTCACATTACCACATCAATATCATTAACCCACAATTTCTCTTTAATGTGCTACATGGAAGTTTTGATTATCACTCCTTGAATACCTATTATTTTTGTACTAGTCTTATAAGCCATGCAAATTACCATCACTTTTTATTAACTCTCAAACAAATATAAGTGAAGAACGTGAGTTTAATTCTTTATACAAAAGACCACACTCTAATAAATATAATTGAAGCAAAAGAGCTTTCTACAAATAATAGTTTTCTATATGTAGAGAAATAGACATCCAACTTCAAATGACATAAGCGAAGGACATGAAGCATTCTATAAAGCCATACACAAAAGATATAAGTGAAGTGCAAAGAGCATTCTATAAATCAACCATCAACTTTCCCAAACCAACATGGCGCATTGCTAAGAGTAAAATAAAAGGCACATGACGCTCCAAGAATTTACACATATCATGTGAATAAAACAAAACCGAGACATACCGATAATTGTTGAAGACGAAAGCTGGGATGCCTTCCGGGGCATCGCCAAGCTTAGATGCTTGAGTATCCTTGAATACTTATGTGGGGTGCCTTGGTAATACCCAAGCTTGAGCTCTTTGTGACGCCCCCAATTTTGACCATATGCTAAACATACACGCAATGCGTACGACCAAGATTAGGGACTCACTAATCAATATCACAACACAACTCTAGACACAAATTAAAGTCATACAACTTCATATTACAAGCCAGGGGCCTCGAGGGCTCTAATACAAAGCTAGACAAACACAAGTCAGCGGAAGCAAATAATATCTGAGTACAGACATAAGTTAAAAAAAATTCCCTTAAGAAGGCTAGCACAAACATAAATAACGGATCGAAAGAGGCGAGGCCGCCTGCCTGGGAACCTCCTATCCTACTGCTGGTCGGGGGCCGCCTCCACGTAGTAGTAGGCTCCTGCGATTGTGTAGTAGTCATCTCCGGCATACTCCATCTCCTAGGCTCCATCGTCTGAACGCAGAATCGTATCGAGGGGGAAAGAGGAAGCAAAGCAGCGGTGAGTACTCATCCAAAGTACTTGCAAGACTGACATCAGAACTATGCTAAGTATGCATCGGTATCGAGGAATGGGTTTATATCTGGGCGGACTGTAGAAAACAAGAATAGGGGGAAAGGCCTAGTCCTATCGAAGACTAGCATCTTCAACATCTTGCATCATTAGAAGAGAGTAGATAGGTAACTCACATATAGGCATATTATTGTAGCAATTTATTAAGTAACCACGCCCAGAGATTCTTCCTCGACTCCCTACAAGGAAGCAATCCTGGAGCCAACATTCATTTCAAATTAAATCACAATTATAGTTGTATAAGGTCAAGGTACAACTCCAAGTCGTCCTGTTACCGTGGACACTACTATTCGAATAGATGAATTAATCCCTGCAGATGCACCGCATTTCCAACACGCTTGATCACTCTGTCCGTACACACTTTCCTGGGTAATGCCCGGCCTCGGGATCCAAAACTTCGTCACCCCACCTATACTCAACGAACAGGCCAGCCCGCCGGTCTAAATCGTAAGCGCGCAGGTTCATGGGCCCACTTGCCCTTGCACTCCTGTACGATACGAAGGCGGCCGAGGTCAGTCCTAGCACCCCTTATAACAAGCGCGATGCCGTTGCGGACCACTCGGGTGTGCGCCGCTCCATTGTCAACGTCCGAAGAGCTTCGGCTGATACAACGACGCTAACTACCCATAACTTCTCCCACGTGAAGGTTTAGTGCGAAAAAGGTCAAACGACCAACTTAGATCAAATACCCAACCCATTAGCATTTTATTAATGCGGGGCAAGCGCAACCCATGAAGTGTGGTCCCGTCATCCTGTCTCAAGGATGTGTGGCAAAGGCCTCTCCTGCCCGTCCACGCCTCAACATAACCCGGATGCCTTACCGGTGCATCCCACCATATCTCACCCACACGGGTACCCTTGGGGACGACCCGTCTCAGGACTATCGAGAACTCAGGTCCACCTCAATAGGGTGGTACCGCCTGTCCCTTCAGCCCCGTCATGTTAGTACAGTGTCAAGTCAATAGTAGTTATGTGGTATGAAACATCAAGGCAGGAACTGAGGAATCACCCTCAATGGTCCCCGCTCGATGTAACCGTCAAAGTGGACTTTAGAGGAGTCACCCTCGAGGGTCCCACACTTGAGGGGTTGCACGACAGAGACATCGTCGGGAATGGTGAAGGAGGAATCACCCTCGATAACCACAACCGACTAGCTACACTACAGGGCTAACATCATGAGTACTTCACGAGGTGTCACCCTCGGTACTCGATAGTAGCACTGCAAAGTCATACAACTAAGGGGAGTGCGGCGTTGTGAGGGGCCTGGCTTGTCGGTCGGTTGATCGAGTCTTCGAGTCATTGAGTAGTCGGGTCGTCGATGAAGGAGCAGGGGCAACTGGGACTAAGGGTGTCACTGAGGATTCATTGATCAACCTATACTAAGCAGTTGATATAGCAACATGTATAGTAGCAGTTCATCAAAACAGGCTATGCATGAGAATAGGAGCTAACTAATACAGTAGCAAAAATCTAATGCAAGAATAAGAAGGAAGATTTTGCGATATCGGAATGTTCAAGGGGGGCAAGGGTTGCTTGCCATGTTGCTCTGCTGCAAAAGATTGGTCGTCAGGGATGTAGTCGTACTCGACAGCAGCGTCTGTCTCGGAGGCTACCGAAGAGAAGAGGGAGAAGAAACAATAAATAGAAGCAAACAGATGCAACACGATGCATGACATGGCAATACGCAGTGCTAGGGGCAGTCTAACGCAGTACTACATGTATCAGACGGAACGGGAGAATATCTGACGATATTTCCCGGGTCTTTTGATTTATCGGACAAATGATTCGGAGGGGAAAGTTCCATGTTTGCTATGCTAGGAGCATGTGACAGACGAACGGATAGTGTATTCGGATTCGTGAGATTTTTCTGATAAACTTTCATATGTAAATTATTTTCATGCGACTTACGGTTTATTTTCTATTAATTTTTAATGTCTTATTAATTTTCTGAAATTTCTTTTAATTATAAATGTGAATTATCCAGAACAATAAAATGCTAGATGCACCCAGATTTGTACCAGTCAGCACACAGAGTGGCTGACAGGTGGGCCACATTGACCTTGGTCAACACCCAGTCGGCAGAGGCTGACTGGTGGGCCAGCTGCCCAGTCAGCAGGCTGACTGGGTCGGCCTAATCCATTGGAATAGTGGGCCAACCCCACTTGTCATTCTTTGTAGTTTTAGTTAGGTTTATTTTAAGCCCTGGATTAATTAAAGCGGTGGGGTCCTTCTGTCAGCGACTTTTAACCGTTTAATTAATCGCGGATTAGCACTAATATAATTCCTGACGGGGAAGGCCCATCTATCGGCAAGACAAGGACGACCTAACGAAGCCCACGCCAACGGCGACCTGCAGGGACGGCGGGGGTACGCTGGTGGCCGATTTTGGCGACCAAAAGGATGCCCGCACACATGAATGGAACCAGCGCGATGAGTCGCATCTATCTGTACTACAAACGCGAGCTGAGGGGGTCGGCAACCACGATGGCGTCGATGGACAGCGGCGACGGCGCTCGGGTACCGGGGAGCAACGATGCTACAGGATGCGGGGAGGAGACGGAAGAGGCCAGGGAGATCCGGGAGCTCATAGCAGTGACGGGGAGGGGTCTAGGAGGGCCGAAGGTGGACGAAGGGGAGCTACAGATCAACAATGGCGACGGCGGCCGAGGAGGGGGATCCGGTCGATGGCGTCGATTCGGTGCAGCTCCAGTTCGATCCAGTGCTCGGGATGGACGAGGTTGACCCTGCGGTCCTCATGGACAAGGCGGCGTCGCTACGGAGCTCCGGTTATCGCGCCTACAGTGAGCGAGCCCCGGCAGCAGTGCTCGGGAAGAAACATAGAGGGGAGAGATGAGCAGGAGGGGAACTGGGGCGCGTTAGGGTTTGCGGGGAAAGAGAGAGAGTCGGGAGGGGTGACCTAGTAGCCGCCGGAGGGGGTCGAATGGCCGGCACGTGGCAATCGAGCCGCGGACGCTCGGCCATCGTCCACATCTCCTCGATGAGCACGAGGTTAGGGACGACGAGGGAGTGGTCTGGGCCACACTGTAGCCCCTTAAGAGTCCAGGAGCACAGTGCTCCTTCCCTTTTCTCTTTTTCTTTTTCTGATTTATTTTACAGCTTTTGTTTTATTTCTTTTTGGCCATATTTTCTTTTAGAAAAAATGTGTAACATGGTCCATTTAATAACTTGCAATATTTTGAATGTCCACAACAAGTTTGAGGATTTTTGGTTACTGTTGGAATTAACCATGAAATTTAAAGGGCATTTTAAATGCAAAATAGTCCTAATTTGGATGGTGGGGTCCACACCAGCTTGAGGGTGATGTTGTTTTCCTTGAAAAAAATTGTTTTGGATTATTCCACAAGTGTGCAACATTTTCCTGATGTTGTTTGGAGAATTATTTTATCACCATATAATTCAATTGGCTTCTGAACGAAAATTTAAATTGAGATATGGATTTTTAGCTAGACCATATCTTGTTTAGCAAAATGATTAGGCACTAATCATGGTCATCACTATGCTTAATTACAATGATCAACTGTAGCACAATTCTAGGGCGTCACAATTCTCCCCTACTAAAAAGAATTCTCGTCCTCAGAGTTAAGAAGTAGAAGGAAAGAGCCTGGGGTATTCTGCACGAACATGATCTTCGCATTCCCAAGTTTCATCTTCAGAATGATTTGCCCACTCCACTTTGAAGAACTTGGTAACCTTCTGACGAGTCCGACGTTCAGTTTCATCGAGAATGCAGACTGGTTGCTCTTTGTAAGAAAGGTTTTGTTGCAGTTCAAGCATATCATGATCCACTGCTCGGATGGGATCCTTGAAGCAGCGACAAAGTTGTGACACATGGAACACATCATGAACCTGAGAAAGGTTTGGTGGTAGTTCCAGTTGATATGCCACTTTACCACGCCTTTTGTGAATAGTGAAAGGACCAATATATCGAGGAGCCAGCTTTCCCTTGATCCCAAAACGGTGTGCACCTCTCATTGGCGTGACCCGAAGATAAGCCTTTTCGCCAGGTTGATAGACCATATCTTTGCAATGACGGTCATACCGACTCTTCTGACGAGACTGAGCAGCCTTCAGATTTGCATGAATAATGCGAAGTTGATCTTTGGTATGTTGGATAATATCCAGACCGATAAGTGTACGTTCCCCAGTTTCTAACCAATTCAGAGGAGTTCGACACTTACGTCCATATAACACTTCAAAGGGAACCATCTTTCGACTAGCTTGATAGCTATTGTTGTAGGATAACTCTGCATACGAGAGAGATTCCTGCCACTTCTTGCTGAAAGAAATACACAAGCTCAAAGCATGTCTTCGAGAATCTGATTGACTCATTCAACTTGTCCATGTGATTTAGGGTGAAAAGTGGTGTTGAATGACAAATGAGTTCCATAGCTTCTTGGAAACTTGCCCACAATCTCAAAGTGGATAAGCTGCCACGGTCTGAACTAATCACCAATGGAATACTGTGGAGCGAGATAACTCTGGACATATATAGATCTGCCAGCTGACTAGCAGTGATAGTTTCCTTGACGGCCAGAAGTGTATAACTTTGGACAGTCGGTCAATGACGACAAGAATAGCGTCATTACCTTGGATGGTGGCTCCGGATTTACATACGAAGCCAAGTGCAACAAAACTTTGGATTTAAGGATGTACAAGAGAGTCAGGTTTCGATCCTGTGGTACTTTGGGTTATGGGCCCGCCATGCGGGTTTAAGAGTAGGAAGAGTGATGACATCTTGCACGGTCATGGTAGCAAGACCTGTCAGAGGAGAGATTGTCAGTTAAGTTGGCAACAACGTTGGTACCAAGGGCGGGGGATGAATAGAACATTTTTCCTGCTCGCTGAAATGAGGCGGACCAATAGGCAAAATTCTCGTCCACCGGCGGTTACCGGAATGTTATCAACAAAAGTAACAGGGTCTTACTGACAGAGTTATTCACCAAGGCGTTTACCTAAGCAGGTAATTATTACTGCTTAGATCATATATTCCCAAGCAAGATTAAACAGACCAATGGAAAAAACAAGGTGGTTATACACAAGTATTAAGAGTATTACTTTCCCAAGGAAAAGCAGAGCATGATAGACATGATAGGGCAACAAATGCATAATCCTTTGGATAAAAGCGGCAAGGAGAAACATGACGTTTACCCATTCAATGATGTTTGGATAATTGATCAAGAAACCTTTAGCATTGAACTGCCAATGTTCTTGCTTGAGGATCGGAGTACCACGATCATGCTTCAGGGAAGCATCGACATGGTCGTCAGGTAAGATCGGACGTTGGGGACACAAAGGATCCATCAGGAACAACTTATCACATAAGTCTTACAATTTCCTCGTGGGAAATAGGCCAATCTTGCTGAACAAGATACTATAACAATAGGTCTTTCGGGCAGGTGTGGTAGCCATAACATCACCTGACCAAGTAATAAAGACCAAAGTTATAATTCTTGATAATGTTCCAACCATCATATCTATCCGAGATTCAGATCTGGTTGGTGTCCGGATACTTCAGACTTTGGTGATTAGTGTAGATCTCGCAACGACTACCAACAAGGTACTGCCACCACTCTTTCAGTGCGTGAATTATTGCAGCAAGTTCAAGGTCATGAACTGGGTAGTTCTCTTCATAAGGACACAATTGACGAGAGATATAAGCAACCACTCTGCGTTCTTGCATTAGGACACAACCCATTCCTTGACGTTCAGCATCACAATAAATGGCGAAGTCCTTACGAGTATCCGAAGGAGCAAGCACTGGAGCAGACGACAGTTTGTTTTTAAGTGCCTGAAAGCTCTCCTGACATTTTTCTGTCCACTCATATTTGACACCTTTGTGAAGCAGATTGGTTAAAGGCTTGGCAATCTTGGAGAAGTTTTCGACAAATCGACAGTAATAGCTGGCGAGTCCGAGTAAACTTCTGAACTTGCTTGACATTCTTCGGGGGAGTCCAGTCAGTAATAGCATGAACTCGTTGAAGGTTAACTGCAATACCATCCTTGGAGATCACATGACCAAGGTAGGTTACTTCGTCCATCCAGAACTCATACTTGGAATACTTGGCATATAGCTGATGTTCCCGAAGTCTTTCTAGTACAAGACGAAGATGTTCAGCATGCTCTTCTTTATTCTTGGAAAATACCAGAATATCATCTAGATAGACCACGACGAATTTATCGAGGTAATCCATGAATATATAATTCATCAGGCAAGAGAAAGTTGCAGGAGCATTGGTTAAGCCAAAGGACATGACGGTGTACTTGTATGAGCCATAGCGAGTAACAAATGCAGTCTTGGGAATATCCTCTTCACGAACCCGGATCTGATGGTATCCTAGACTCAAGTCGAGCTTAGCGAAAATTCAGGCACCAGCAAGTTGATCATACAAATCATTGATCCGAGGAAGTGGATAGTTGTTCTGAATTGTAGCTTGGTTGATTGGTCGATAATCCTGGACAAAGAGGGAAGGTGCTCCTCAAGCAGAGGAACTTGGGCGAATGAAACGCAGACGAAGCGAATTGTCAAATTCTTGCTTAAGTTCAAGGGGTTCATGTGGTGGCATCTTATATGGACGCTTGGCAATAGGAATGGTACCAGGTACCAAATCGATGACAAACTCGACAGCTCTAGCATGGGGAATCCCTGGAAGTTCTTCTGGAAAAACATCCTGGAAATCCCGGACAACTGGAATGTTTTCAATCCCCCCAAGAGGTGACTCATTTAATACATTCATGGAATATAACTGGGCTTCAGCATCTCGAACAAGATGAGCATGGTAGCTAACTATCTCATTAGAAGGATGCAGAAGGTGGACAATTTTGGTGGCACAAATGACGGAAGCAGTATGTGCATTCAACCAATCCATTCCGAGAATGAGGTTGATATTGGAAGACTTCAGCATTTAACAGCTTGGGATGACATGATCGAGTACATTTCATAACCAAAGAAGATTACTATGAGTTGTTGAATCGCAATCCGTACCTGATTCAGATATCGGTATCCTTGATTGTCCAACAACTCAGAATACGAGGAAACTAGAATTAGTGAAATATCCTAGTTGATGAGGACCTCAGAAGAAGTTATAAGGCTCCATGATATTTATCAAGATACTAGGGATAATACCTGGAGGTAGATCAGAATAGAGATTAGACTAGCGTATTGATCTGGAAGAAAAATACTTTAACCTATCTGAGAATGATATCAAAGTAGAACAACCTGGTCGAACCACGATTACAAAGGACAAGATCAAATCATACAATGAATGATTATATGAAAGGAGAAGCTTCTATGATAAGATCAACATTCCTTCCGTGGGCATGAACACAAGGTTCAAGGTCGACTCCCACTTCATCAATGCATTACCTTCCATTTACACCCCGCCTTTGATGAAGTTGTAGTTTTGAAAGATTATCTGGCGAGACACCAAAAATGTATGACTCGTGAGAACTGTCGGGTTCACACGAATTAAGGAAGGCATAGGTCCAACCCATCGGGGCATCTTAGGAACATATACCACAAGCTTCAAGAGTATTTAACACATGCTCGACAACAAAGCATGGCTGACAAACCATAGCATACAACTTATCAGAGGAAGAAGACACAATTTAAAAATGGCGTCACTTATCAGGGGGATAACACCAAAATAATTTAAAAGTGAAGGATGCTATCGGATAATAACCCAACAATGGGTCTGGCGGTCAAAGGACCTGATGTGAGTATCAATACCAATTCAGAGGGAGTAAGAAGGCAAGGCATCAGATTACAGAACATCCAACAATTTTGATGCTTAAATAACCAAGGGAATTAAAATTTTGAAATTGGTTTATTGCAAGACTGACATCAGAACTATGCTAAGTATGCATCAGTAGCAAGGAATGGGGTTATATCTGGGCTGACGACAGAAAGCAAGAATACGGGAAAAGGTCTAGTCCTATCGAAGACTAGCATCTTCATCATCTTGCAGCATTAGAAGAGAGTAGACAGGTAACTCACATATAGTCATATTATTGTAGCAATTTATTAAGTAACCACGCCCAGAGATTCTTCCTCGACTCCATGCGAGGAAGCAATCCCGGAGCCAACATTCATTTCAACTTAAATCACAATTATAGTTGTATAAGGTCAAGGTACAACTTGAAGTCATCCTGTTACCGTGGACACGGCTATTCGAATAGATGAATTCATCCCTGCAGGGGTGCACTGCATTTCCAACACGCTTGATCACCTCCGATCGGACACACTTTCCTAGGTAATGCCCGGCTTCGGGATCCAAAACGTCGTCGCCCCACCTAGACCCAACGAAGAGGCCATGTGACAGCCCGAGACCGACGCTCTAGAAGATTCCAGAAGATTCCCCTTTTATTTCCGTTCTCGTCATGTGTTCGCCTGGTTGTCGCATTCATCATCGCATCATTCGCATCATCTGCATAGCATCGTCACCCGTTTTCGAAAACTTGCATACGTTCGTAGTCGTTGGTTCTCTTCGTTCTTGCCGTTGCCCATTTCGAGACCAACCACACACGCACGCGCCCGCGGCATCGTTTAATAAAACCATTTTTAAGTGCGTGCAGAAATATCCTCGGATTGGGTCGAAACTTGTCGTGCGGTCTTGTTATATTGTAGGTAGACCGCTCGTCGATTTTTGTCGCGTTCTGAGTTCGTTAGATACCCCATCGGTCAGTCGTAGCAGAGAGGTCATCGGTTATCGTCAGACGTTTTTCGGTATTTTAAAACCTCCGTGCCACGGGTCACCATTCTCTCTTTCTTCCCCTCTTAGCCCCTCTTCACAGTCCATTCGCCCGTCTGCTAGCCCCTCTGCTTCCTCTCATCGAGTCGACACCCGACGGTCCGAAAACGGACTGCGACCGTAAACCGTAGCCCCGAAAGCTCTATATAGCCCCTAGTCCCCTCGTTCCCCGTGCAAACCCTAGACTTCTCCCTCCTCTAGCCGTCAGGCCCGCTGAAGCCCATCTGGGCCCGACCGGGCCCGATTCAGCCCGTCCCCGAGCTCTCCCGCAGCTCCCATGGAGCTCCCGCAGCCGCAGTCGCCATGGCGTGCAGCCCGCGTTGCCCGTCGCTTGCCGCAGTTGCCGAAGCTGCCCTCGCCGGAACCAGCCCTGGCCGGCCGGCACCTCTCCCTTCTCTCTTCTCCTTCCTCCTCTCTCTCTCCCTAACCCCATGGCCTCCTCTTCTCCCGCAGGATCCGCCGCCATGGATGCCCGAGCTCCGCCGCCGGGATCGAGCCCAGCCGCCGCCGGATCCGCCGCCCCGAGCCGGATCGGGCGTTTCCCCTCGTCCCTGCCTTCCCCTGCCGTCGTTGGTCACCGCCGTAGCCGCTCGCTCGTCCCGCTCGGGGAGGACGAGGCTGCGCCCGAGCGCGAGCGCTCTGCCAGCGTTGACCAGCGCTCGCCCGCGTGGGCTTGGCCAGCGTAGCGGCCCAGCTGCGCCTCCCTCTGTCCCGAATCGGCCCAAGTGGCCTGGTGAGCAGCGCAACCCCCCCTGGTGTTTTTATTATTTCGTTGTAAAATCCATTGCATGTTTTTTTAAAGCCATATCTATTTATTCGTTAACCGTAATAAAATATTTTAAACATGATAAATGTTTAGCAAATATGTAGATTAATAATATGACATTTGCATCCCTGCTTAAAATATCTTACATGCCATTTTGTGCAATTTGCATATTTGCCATTAATTGCGTTGTCATAATTATTTAACCGTGCATCGAATTAAATAAAAATGAAGTATTAAAAATGTTCATCTCATTTGCATCGCATTTTCATGCATGATAAAATTGTTGGCTTGATGCTTGCATTTAATTTTGCATTAATGAATTGCTATAACGTGATTAGGCCTAATACTCGCATATTTAATTGTGATTAATTTTCCACATGAACCTATACATATTATACATTTTTTCGGGTAGAAAAATCCATAGAAATTATCTGTGCATTTAGTTTTGCCATTTGAGCATTTTGTGTGCATGTCATTTATGCCGTGATGCCCTTTTATCATTTTCGTGGGATTTAATTCCATGCATGTTTTGAAATAATTTTGAACATGAGAAATGCCCTTTGATATGTGTCCTAGCCCTTGGACATTTTGCTTGACATAGAAATGCATGTTTAGGTGTTGTTTGTTGTTGTCAACTTGCTATAAAAATTCTGCTATTTTGAGATGCTAAAATATTTCTAAGTCTGCAATCTGTTAAATTTTGTTGTTGTCTTGCCATGTGATTTGCTAGTGATCTAGAACTCTTTTGTGGTAGGTGTAATGGAGTTATTTGTGGTTGATATTGTCCTTTAGTATGCTGTCAAGTTTCATGCCATTATATGATCTGTAGCATATAGTTTCACTGCTGTCAATATGCCTTCGTGATAAAAACTGCACTGTCAAAAACTGCTATTTTCGCTAAGTCTGAAACTGTTATCAAGTAGCCTTCTTGGGAGCTTTCTACCATGTGATCCATGCATGTTTTATTTATGATATGTGAAGATGAAAGGAAATGTGTGTTATATACTATTGGTCCATGCTTAGGTTGTGCATTTTAGAATATTGTATCTTGTTGTTTTGATGGGTGCAATATGCTATGTTTCTGTTTTGGCAGATTTCAACAAAAACTTGTTTTGATGAGTGTGGTTGAACCGTAGCTCCGTTTTGAACATGTTGCATATGAACCTTGCTTAGAATCTCATGTAGCTTCATAATAAATTGTCGCATTCATGATTTGAAATGTTTGTGATTGAATTTTCCATGCATTTGCATTCATGGCATGTGCATCTTGTATTGCTCATATCTTTTAGATCGTAGCTCCGTTTGAGATGTTCTATATATGTAAATCGACTAGAATGACGTGTAGAATAACATGGTGTCATTTATTTTGCTGTTTACCAAATATAAAATAAGATTAGTTCAGATCTGGACCAATTTCGAAATTAACATATGGGGTCGTTTTGGAAATGCTATAAGTTGTTTCTGGCCTCATTTAAGATGCCTAGATAGTTAGTTTACTTATGCTTCACCTCTTGCCATGTTTAACAACATTAAATATTATCGTGTACCTAACGGGAGTGAACTAAATAATTCGAATATGGAGTTTCGTCAATATGCAACTCGTTAAATATTGAGCTTCACTTAATGTGTAGTATTTGATTGTTGTGAATTGTCATGCATTGCATTAAACCGGACATGCATCATATTTGTATGTGCATCGTGTCATGCATATGTTGTGGTGTATCTTGTGTTGATTGTTGTTTCGGATTGCTTCTTCTCGATAGAGTTCCGAAAGCGTTCGGAGTGTGAGGATTCATTCGACTACGTTGGTTCGTCTTCTTCATGGATTCGATCTTCTTCCGAGCGGGATCTCAGGCAAGATGACACATTTCCCTGGATACCATTACTATCACTGCCATGCTAGTTGTCTCGTCTTTTATCGTTATGTCTCGCTACCTACCACTTGTTTGATAAGCCACCCAACATTGCCATGAAAAGCCTCTAACCCCTCCACATCCCAGCAAACCTTTGTTTGGCTATGTTACCGCTTGCTCAGCCCTTCTTATAGCGTTTCTAGCTACAGGTGCATCTGCTTCCATGTGTCAACATGGACCTTCTTTTGTTATATCACAATATTGCTGCTATTTAATTTAATGCACATATATACTTGGTAAAGGTGGAAGGCTTGGCCTTTTGCTCGGTGTTTTGTTCCACTCTTGCCTCCCCTTTAGTTACTTGTGAACCGGTGTTATGTTCCATAAATGAGCGCTCCTAACATGCTCGGGGTTGTTATGGGGACCCCCTTGATTTTCGGGTGAGAATAAAGCTTGTCTGGACAGACCCAACATTGGTACTACATTTTCCTAATAATTAATAAAATTGCATAGGGACCCGCCGACACTCGTGGATAATTAATCAACCCATGGGCTAGTGCTCGTCATGAGTGTTGGTCCAAACTAGAGCACCGTGCGGGGCCAACCTAGGGCAACTCGGGAGATTTCTATCAGGCCTCCGTACACTAGCTTATCCGGTCGTGTCCTAAGAACGAGATACGCGGCTCCTATCGGGTTCGTCGACACGCCGGGCGGCCTTGCTGGATTTGTTTTACCTTTCTCGGACGTCTCGAGTGAGGAACTCTGGTTTTCTTCAGGCTATCTCGAGGTGTCGGATTTCCTTTGGAATTGCCTAGGATGATCACGAGATCTGTGGTTGAGTTTATTCCCACTGCGTGTGGTTAATTTATGATGGAGGAGTTGGAGCACCCCTGCAGGGTTAAATCTTTTCGAGAAGCCGTGCCCGCGGTTATGTGGCAGACTTGGATATTTTGTTTAACACCCGGTCATAGCAAACTTGAAGTAAACTCTAATAAAATACTCCAACTGTGTGCGTAACCGTGACCGTCTCTTCTCGTGAGTCCTTATCCAGAAGAGAACACGGTGGGGTTATGTTTGACGTAAGTAGGTGTTCAGGATCAATTAGTGATCATTACTAGTTCACATCCGATATGCGTAGACCACCATACTTTACTTTCTGTACTCGTACGTTAGCCACTCAAATAAATGCTTAGTTGCTTGTTGCAGCCTCACCACTTAACCATACCTCACCTATTAAGCTTTAATAGTCTTGATACCCTTGGAAATGAGATTGCTGAGTCCCTGTGGCTCACAGATTACTACAACAACAGTTGCAGGTACAGGTAATGCGCTGATTTGACGTGAGCGCGTTGCTTGATTTGATTTGGAGTTCTTCTTCTTCCTCCTCTTCGTCAATCTTGGATGGGTTCCAGGCGGCAACCTGGGATAGCAAGGGTGGATGTCATTTTATCGTTTGATTTCGTCCGTAGTCGGACCCTGCTCTTCTGTATGATGTTTGAGTGTGTTGTGGTATTGATGTGACTCTGATGTAGCTTGTGGCGAGTGTAAGCCAATTCCATATACTCATTTCTTCTGTACATGTACTTGTAATGATATCCATTCTTGCGAACGCATCGAGATGCGCTTCTATCCCCGTCGAGGCCCTCGTGCCAAAATAAGGATAGGACCGCATCTTGGGCGTGATAGGCCAGCCCGCCGATCTAAATCCTAAGCGCGCAGGTTCGTGGGCCCACTTGCCCTTGCACTCCTGCACGATGCGAAGGCGGCCGAGGTCAGTCTTAGCACCCCTTATAACAAGCACCATGTTGTTGCGGACCAGTCGGGCGCGCGCCGCTCCATTGCTGACGTCCGAAGAGCTTCGGCTGATACAACGATGCTGAGTACCCATAACTTCTCCCACGTGAAGGTTTAGTGCGAAAAAGGTCAAATGACCAACTCAGATAAAATATCTAACCCATTAGCATTTTATTAATGCGGGGCAAGCGTGACCCATGAAGTGCGGTCCCATCACCCCGTCTCGAGGATGTGCGGCAAAGGCCTCACCTGCCCGTCCATGCCTCGACATAACCCAGATGCCTTACCGGCGCATCCCACCACATCTCACCCACACGGGTACCCTTGGGGCCGACCCGTCTCAGGACTGTCGGGAACTCAGGTCCACCTCAACAGGGTGGTACCGCCTGTCCCTTCAGTCTCGTCATGTTAGTGCAATGTCAATTCAATAGTATCTGTGTGGTATAAAACATCAAGGCGGGAACTAAGAAATCACCCCCAATGGTCCCCGCTCGATGTAACCATCAAGGTGGACTTTATAGGAATCACCCTCGAGGGTCCCACACTTGAGGGGTTGCACAACAGAGACATCGTCGGGAATGGTGAAGGAGGAATCACCCTCGATATCCACGAGCGACTAGTTATACTATAGGGCTAACATCATGAGTACTTCACGAGGTGTCACCCTCGGTACTCGATGGTAGCACTGTAGAGTCATACAACTAAGGGGAGTGCGGTGATGTGAGGGGCCTCGCTTGTCCGTCGGTTGACCGAGTCTTCGAGTCATCGAGTCGTCAGGTCATCGATGAAGGAGCAAGGGCAACTGGGACTAAGGGGGTCACTGGGAATTCATTGATCAACCTATACTAAGCAGTTGATATAGCAACATGTATAGTAGCAGTTCATCAAAACAGGCTATGCATTAGAATAGGAGCTAACTAATATAATAGCAAAAATCTAATGCAAGAATAAGAAGAAGAATGGGCGATATCGGAATGTTCAAGGGGGGGTTGCTTGCCTTGTTGCTCTGCTGCAAAAGTTTGGTCGTCAGGGGCGTAGTCGTACTCGGCAACAACGTCAGTCTCGGAGGCTACCGAAGATAAGAGGGGGAAGAAACAATAAATAGAAGCAAACAGATGCAACACGATGCATGACATGGCAATACGCAGTGCTAGGGGTAGTCTAACGCAGTACTACACGTATCAGACGGAACGGCAGAATATCTGACGATATTTCCAGGTCTTTAGATTCATCGGACAGATGATTTGGAAGGGAAAGTTCCATGTTTGCTATGCTAGGATCATGTGACAGACGAACGTATAGCGTATTCGGATTCGTGGAATTTTTTGATAAACTTTCATATATAAATTATTTTCATCCGACTTACGATTTATTTTCTATTAATTTTTTATGTTTTATTAATTTTCTGAAATTTCTTTTAATTATAAATGTGAATTATCCAGCACAGTAAAATGCTAGATGCACCTAGATTTGTACCAGTCAGCACACATAGTGGCTGACTAGCGGGCCACATTGACCTGGGTCAACACCCAGTCAGCAGAGGCTGATTGGTGGGCCAGCTGCCCAGTCAGTAGGCTGACTGGGTCGGCCTGATCTGTTGGAACAGTGGGCCGACCCCACTTGTCGTTCTCTGTAGTTTTAGTTAGGTTTATTTTAAGCCCTGGCTTAATTAAAATGGTGGGGTCCTTCTATCGGCGACTTTTAACTGTTTAATTAATCGCGGATTAGCACTAATCTAATTCCTGACAGGGCGGGCCCATCTGTCGGCGAGACAAGGACGGCCTAACGAAGCCCGCGCCGACGGCGACCTACATGGACGGTGGGGGTACGCTGGCGGCCGATTTCGACGACCAAAAGGATGGCCGCATACATGAATGGAACCAGCGCGACGAGCCGCATCTATCTATACTACGAACGCGAGCTGAGGGGGTCGGCAAGCACGGTGGCGTCGATGAACAGCGGCGACGACGTTCGGGTGCCGGCGAGCAACGACGCTACAGGATGCGGGGAGGAGAGGGACGAGGCTAGGGAGATCTGGGAGCTCACAGCTGTGATGGGGAGGGGTCTAGGAGGGCCGGAGGTGGTCGGAGGCGAGCTGTACCTCAACAATGGCGACGACGGCCGAGGAGGGGGATCCGGTCGATGGAGTTGATTCGGTGCAGCTCCGGTTCGATCCAGTGCTCGGGATGGACGAGGCAGACCCTGCGGTCCTCATGGACAAGGCGGATTCGCTACGGAGCTCCGGTTGTCGCGCCTACAACGAGCGCATGCTGGCAGCAGCGCTCGGGAAGAAACAGAGAGGGGAGAGATGAGCAGGAGGGGAACTGGGGCGAGTTAGGGTTTGCGAGGAAAGAGAGAGAGCCGGGAGGGGTGACTTAGTAGCCGTCGGCGGGGTCGGATGGCCGGCGCATGGCAATTGAGCCGCTGACGCTCGGTCATCGTCCACATCTCTCCGGTGAGCACGAGGTTAGGGACGACGAGGGGAGTGGGCTGGGCCACACTGTATCCCCTTAGAGTCCAGGAGCACAGTGCTCCTTCCCTTTTCTCTTTTTCTTTTTCTGATTTATTTTACCGCTTTTGTTTTATTTCTTTTCGGCCATATTTGCTTTTAGAAAATTTTTGTAACATGGTCCATTTAATAACCTACAATATTTTGAATGTCCACAACAAGTTTGCGGATTTTTGGGTACTGTTGGAATTATCCATGAAATTAAAAGGGCATTTTAAATGCAAAATGGTCCTGTTTTGAATGGTGGGGTCCACACCAGCTTGAGGGTAATGTTGTTTTCCTGAACAAAAAATGTTTTAGATTATTCCACAAGTGTGCAACATTTTCCTGATTCTGTTTGGAGAATTTTTTTATCACCATAAAATTCAATTGGCTTCTGAAGGGAAATTTAAATTGAGATATAGTTTTTTAGCTGGACCATATCTTGTTTAGGAAAATGATTAGGCACTAATCATGGTCATCACTGTGCTTAATTACAATGATCAACTGTAGCACAATTCCAGGGCGTGACACTCTTGCCTCTCCTTATTCTTCTCATATCAATACCTCCTCGATCTTCGAACACTTCATCCACACAAAATTTAACATGACTTTCGTTAGAAAGGTTAGTACATATAACATCAAATCCCATCATGTCTTGCCAGAACATTATTGTATAACTATAATCCAACATTAACTACTGTACGATATCAAAATTATGTGGCTCCCAACTAAATCAACAAGAACTACAAGGTAAGTAGACAAAGCAACTATAGCAGGAATCTGTGAAAAGCAGGCTAGTCTATAAAGATGCAGATGAATACCATACTTCTATAACTCAAACAATTCTCAAACAATAGGAAGTGGTAAAAAATAGTATAAAAGTACTGTGTAAAAAATTCAGAAACTTTTGATGTACCACTCAAATATGAAAAACCAAATACTATAGCGAATGTTTCTGTTTTTGCACAGCACATATCAAACAAGAAATTTAAACATCCTAAAGGTATGTCTTGGCACATTATTTATGTAATATAATGGATTTATACAAGGGGGTAATTATTTTTGTTTAAAAGTTTTTGTAATCAAGATTCACGAAGTTTCCATGGGCATCAACAAAGTTCAAGGCTAGCCCCCAGTTCAACGGTGCTCATCTTTCTCACTTTCACCTTTCTTTTTGAAAACAGTTTTAATTTCCCCACTTTTGTTTTGTTTTTGATTATTTTACAAGCACATAACAGAAATAAATGACTCTCTAAAACTTCTGGGTTGTCTCCTAGGCAGCGCTTTCTTTAAAGTCATTAAGCTGGGCATATAGTGCTCAAGTAATTGATCCACCCGCATCCCAAGGTATATCAAAGCCAATTTTTATTAACAATGATTTGTAATTTAGTACTAAGAACAAATTGATATAGATCATGTAACAACGTAGTCTAACTCTCTTCCTATGCATTGGCATGTCACATCCCTAGCTAGATGTCATAGGACACCATGTGTGTGTGCATCATATATCATTTTTGCATCAACATGAAATGGGGACTAAAGGAAACCCCAAACCCTCATTTGAATCAAACCAATTCAAAGTTTGTGAAAATTCAACAAATCCAAAATGCCCATCTAAAATGCCCCCTATGTCTGATAAATATGGACATGATTATACAAGGGGTCATTTAAAATATTTGAACAACTTTAGCAATTTAAAAATAAATGATAAAGATTCTGAAAATACCAAATAAGGCATTATCATTATTTTATATTTCAAAATATCCTGAAACTTTTTATTGGAGTTTGAAATATTCAAACCTCAATATATAAAATATTTGGAATATTCTAAAATAGCATATGTGCCTGAAAATAAAATAAAACAAATGTAAGAACTAGAAAAGAATGCAAATAAGAAAAGGGGGGAGAAACCCCACCTGGGCTTACCTGAAGAAGAGGCCCAACCCATGGGGGGTAGCAACGTCTTCTTCCTCCTGCCAGGAGGAGAAGCAGGTGCGTGCCTCCACCGCAGCCGAGCGTGGCCACGTGCTGGCCATCTCCTCCCTGCGTGCCTGGCCGCCTCCTCGTCGTGCTGGCAAGAGGATAGGCTCTGCCGCCGCCTGGACCCGCTCCCCCTCGCCATTCCTCCCCCATCTCTCCTCTATTCTTCCCCTCGCCGGACTGAAGACGCCGCTGATTCGTCGTTTCCCGTGCGTCCCTGACCACGCCAAGGCACCAGAAGACCCTCCGGTGAGGCCCTAGATCGTTTCCCCTAGCCCCGACGCCGTTCCCCTCCTCTAGCCCCGTCGGTAGCAAGAGCCGAGCAAAGCTCGCCGCCGGCCATGGCGTAGCCGTGGCCACAGCGGCCCAAGCTCGCACCTGAGCACGTAGTCGTGCTCAGGATGATCCCAGGCAGACCTAGGAACCCTCAGGTGGCTCATTCGAGCTCTGGCTCGACGAGCCCGTGCTCTCCCGAGCTCCAGCAGCCGCTGTGCTCATCGCTGGCGCCGATTCCGACCATCCGAGCCCCTGGGAAGTGTCGGGCTCGACGTGCGGGGGCAAGCAAAGCAGTTTGGTGCCCTCCGTCGTCCATTTGGTCGCCGAAGGAGGAATCCCAACCCCCTCCGCCGTCCATGACGTCGCCGGCGGCTCAACGCCGGCGAGTCAACTAGTTTGACCACCAGGGGTTTGACCCCTGGATCACTGGCAAGTGGGGCCGGGCCCTGTTAGTCAAATCCCGATTAGCAATTTAATTAATTAATATAACTAACCTAATTAGTCACCGACCAGTGGGCCCAATGTTGATTAAGTAATTATGATTAGTTTTAATTATCTAATTAAGTGATTGAGTCACTGACATGAGAGCCCCATCCTGTCAGGTTTGACCTGGCCTGGTCAGCTGATCTGCTGACGCCATGATGACGTCTGGCTGATGTAATAAAGGAATTTCCAGTTTCAAAATAATTCTAGAAAATGTTTAAAACTTGAAAAATTCATATAAATTAATATGTAACTCGGATGAAAATAATTTATATATGAAAATTTATCAGAAAAATCCAATGCATCTAATGGTGCTATTACCATGCATGTTAGAGAAAACTATGTAGAAGAACATTGACATTTGCTAATAGATTAAAATATGGAATTTGAAATGAAGAACGATTTTGAACCTATATTCAAACTCACTTCAAATTAACCTGGACACTAGTTGCATTAGCTCATCCATACATGCTACCATGTCACGATCATGCATCATATTGTTGCACCTTCGTGTATTGAATGCTATTTATCTGCATTGCGGTAGGCCTTACTTCTGAGGATACACCCGAGTATTCCAACGAAGGAGAGAACCTTCCCGCTACCCAGCAAGGCAAGCAACCCCCTTGATCATTCTGATAACATCCCACTCTCTCGCTCCCGTTCTTGTTTATTGCATTAGGACAACTGTTCACATGTCTGTCATACACGGTAGATGAACCTATTCTTCTGCATGACCTGTCATTGCCATAGTAAATAGATAAACCTTGCAACCTAGCATACCTAGTAGATGCTTGTGCCATGATGTGCTTAGCTTACTTTGCCTGCTATGCTTGCTATGCTTAGAGTTGTGTCAGGTCCGATTCATCTGGGTGATGCACTGGAGTGAAACATTGTTGTTCCGATGTGATAAGCTTATGATGAACTCGATTTGGTAAAGGTAGCGATGACAGGGTATGTAGGAGTACATAGCGGGTTGTCTCATTGGGACCATTTTTAGGAACCGAGTTCCGTGTTTGTGATCCAAGACTAGTTACTACCACACATTGGGTTCCGGTAACTCGACCCCTCTCGACTTATCAGTCGCTTAGTCCTTAGTCCAGGAGTTGCAAGTAGTTTCTGGTGTTTATAGCATGCTGGAGGCCGTGCGTAGCGCTGACCCTAGGGGTGGGTTACGACACGGTAGGCAGTGGCACGGTGTACAAGGGTCAGCCGAATGGTGGGCTTGGGAACCCTGCGGACATCGTTTGCGGCCGTAGCGGAAACTTCGGCCGGACTTCCGTGCGGGTTCAGTCTCAAATAGGCGATATCCTGGACTAGAGGTCTTATGTGGTTGACGGTCATGGCCGACTCCCTCGCTGGGCTTCCGCTTGAAGGTTGCCAAGGTGCATGGTTTTATGAGCACACAACAATAAGTGGCGAGAGCGTGTGTGAAGAAGTACACCCCTATAGGGTATGAAACTATTCAAATAGCCGCGTCCTTGGATATGGACTACTTGGAAAGCTTATGATGTTCACAGATAATCAAATGGATACTCATAAAAATATCAAGACAAGTGTGAGTACCGCGGATGGCACTCTCCCAGGAGAGGGAAGTGAATCCATGGTGGTGTATTATCATGGAGTTAGTGGACTCGTGTGCATCATCTAAAATTTAAACAAAAAGTTAAAATAGTGTAGTGTAGATTAGCCATGAGTCAAAGCTGGCATTGCTCCATAAACTCCACCACTCCACTTGTTGACACATGAGCATGAATAGACTAGGTCTTCTTTAAAGACTTGCTGAGTACGTTTGTACTCATGTTTGCTTAATAAATGATGCAGATGAGACCCATGACCCATCAGGTGGGTTCTTTCTAGATGTCGACGATGCCGAATAGCTGGTGTCCTAGCTACGACCTATGCCATTTGGTGGGCTGTAGATAGTCAGGCCATGTGCCTTTTTACCCTTTCATCTGTCTGTACTCAGACAACTTATGCTTCCACTTGGTTTGTAAGAACTTGTTTGTATGACTTGAGTGTCGGGTCATGTGAACCCTACCTGCAAGAACATACTATCCAAGGCTCGCCTGGGCCTCTTAAATAAAAGTTGTTGTATGGTTATGTTGTGATGCCATGGTTGTATCTATGCATATCGGGCATGTCGTGCGTACGTTGGACGTGCAACGATATGTATGGGATTCGACAACTAGTCGTGTGCCTTTAGTAGTACTCTTAACGGGAAACCGCCTCTTGTTGCTTCCACCGAGCCATGGTAGCTTGCTACTGCTCCGGACACATTGATTGACCGGCATGTATCCTTCTTTGCTGCTGTGTCTGTCCCTTCGGGGAAATATCTCGCAGTGTAATGGAGTCCCAGTAGCCTGCTACGACTCGTCTACGTGCAGTGATGGCATTTATGTCTCATGGCGTAATGGAGTCCTTGTAGCTTGCTATGACTCGTCTACACACGCTTGAGACCGACACCTGCATTGCTGGGTTACGTATGCCTGTTTCCGTACGAATGTGCCACTTGGGTTCTATGACTAGTCATGTCGGCCCGGGTTCTTTGTCGTTTGATTGCCAGTGACATGTTCACATACGTAAGCCAAAAGACGCAAACGGTCCCGGCTAAGGTAAGGCTGCAGCCGTGGAGCTTACCGTGCGTGAGGCCGCAAAGTGATGTGATATGTTACAATCTGGATTCATATGACTTAGGATCGGGGTCCCGACAGCGTTGGTATCAGAGCCTGACTGACTGTAGGACTACCAAGCCAAACCGGTCGAAGTTGAGTCTAGAAACACTATAGAAAAGTAGGGGAATTGATTGTGGAAGGAAACGTAAGGCTCTTTTTACTCCTCTGCCCAAGTTATTCTATGTTGAGTCTTTCTCATCTTTTCTACGGGGATAAGAACTAGGCTTCTCATCTATTGCTTAGGATGACGAGTTACTAACCATGGACCACTAGCTAGCTTGCTTGCAAGTGAATGTCGGTACTAGAGTATTGTTGGTGTGACAAACAAATGGAGAAGAGATTTGACTCTAGGAAGTCAAGTGGTTATGCTTTTCCAATCTTTTGCAGTTGTCTCAAAATCCTTTTTGAGCAATTACAACAGTTATGCTGTCCAATTTCTGCTAGAGTCTCTAATGTCTTTGCGTCATTCTCTATTTCAGATGCCCCCTCGTCCTTCTCGTCAGGTGGTCCGTTTGACCAGGTGCATCGATGTACCGGGTCACACGGCCATGTTGGTTAGAGTTATGATGGAGGTTGGCTACCGTTGGTACCCAGAGTACACAATGGAGGAACAGTATCGAGATTTCAACCAAAGTCAGTATCTGTGTACTGTTAAGATATATCCTTCATATCCTAGAGCTGCAGAGCCGCTTCACTCGACTTATGGACTAGGTGTCACCATAGATATGGCGGTTCAGGAGGCCGCCTACACCATGCTGACTATCATGAGGTTCCACCATGGTCTGCTTCAGAACACAGAGTTCTATTATGTTCCTGTTTCTATGGGAGGAGAGGATGGTTATCTTAGCGCAGCGTACTGTGATCATTCTCATGAGGACCCTAGGCTGCAGGTGACCGCTCAGATGTTGGAGAACAGGGATCGTGATGCACATGCCCTTCGCATGGAGCTTTATTCTACCCATGCACGTCTTTGGACAGCCCTGACGCAGTTGGCACCTGTCGTGCAGACAGGCTATGGAGATTTGGAGATGCCGAACCCATCGCGGACTTATCTGCCAGCACGCGTAGACTGGCCTAATGTTGGAGGCATCACCCCTCTTCGAGGACCGCTGTTGCCACCAGCAAGGGGACCAAGGCCACATCCGTGTCCTTACGGTTTCCAGGGATCACAGGCTAGAGTGTTTCCAGATCCTCAGGTTCAGCTCCCGGGTCACGGGGGTAACCTGTATGAGGCATTCTACAGTGATGCTTGAGTACGTGGATGTTAGTACTAGTATGCTAGTAGTCGTATCGTCACAGTCATGCGTGTCTTGTGGCATATGATTGAGGTTGAGAGTTGAGTTCCGGAGGTGTAGATAGATAATGTATAGGAAGCTTGTAATGCCACCGATGAGTTGTGTCATCTCTCTGTAGTTTGTTTTCAGCTTGGGCTTGTACTGAACTATGTCATGGTGTGTATGAATCATGGTGTTCATATGGCAGTTGTTATTACCATGTTGTTTGAGTGCTTACCCTGCATGCCATGTTGTCCAGTACATTCCTTATCTCATGTCTTAGAGTTGTTGTCCTCTATGGCTAAGTTGTGGGTTTGTTTTCCCAGGATGGTGGCAACTAGGAATAACCCCGTGCCTGCCCCTGAGCAGGGCGAGGGAAGCCAGCCAAGGCAAGAGGACCTGCCACATGCGCCTTCTTTGGCAGAAGTGATGCTTGAAGCTGAAAGGAACAAGAGAGAGACCAACAGGCTGTTGGAACGAATTGAGCAGAACACAGCGCGTGCTCCCCACAATTATCACAATGATGGCATGTCACTCGGTGATTTCATCAAGCTGTGCCCACCTAAGTATCATCATTCGGTCGACCCTCTCGACGTGGATGACTGGTTGTCCAGCATGTTCCGCAAGATCCGGGCTGCCAATGTGTCAGAGGCCAACAAGGTGACCTTTGCTACTTACTTTATAGAAGGACCCGCCAATCTGTGGTGGGAAAATTATGAAGCCATGCGTCCCGTAGGCCCCGCACCAACTTGGGCAGAATTCAGCGCGGCATTCTGTACCCATCACATCCCGGAAGGGCTGATGGATCGCAAGAGAGAGGAATTTTGCGCTTTCACCCAGGGTAGACTGTCCGTGGATGTCTATAGCTGTGAGTTCGGCAATCTTGCTCGCTATGCTCCGGAGGAAGTTTCAATCGATGCTAAGAAACAGCCTAGGTTCCACAAGGGACTTAACCCTGAGCTCCGTCGAGATCTGCGCCTGCATGAGTGCACAACCTTCTAGGCTCTCATCAACAAGGCTATCAATGCCAAGTTTGGACAGACTGACTATGAGGCCACGAGGAAGCACAACCGTGATTTCAGCCTCGCATCTGGCTCAGGCTCCAACAAACGCCGGGTGTGGGTGCCCAACGCGGCTCTGCCGCCAAGGTACACCGCGAGACCATCCTTCCAGGCGCCTCGCCCAGCTCAGCCCAACCCTCTAGCCAGGAAATTTGGAGGTCCGCCTGCCAATGCTGCTCCCCGTGCCACCGTGGTCTGCTACAAATGTGGGGAACCAGGACACTACTCCCGTGAGTGTCCTCAGAACAATGCCAAGCCAGCTGGACGTGGGAAGCCGGGAAAAGCTTTCTATGTGAAGCCTACTCCTGCTCATGGACGAGTGAATTATGTTTCTGCTGAGGAATCCCTTGAGGATCCTGATGTTATCCTAGTTACGCTCCTTGTCAATAGATATCCAGCATCTGTTCTATTTGATACTGGGGCATCTCATTCTTTCATCTCAGAAAGTTATGCATAGTTGCATAACATGTCTTTTTGTGATATGCCTACTCCTTTAGTAGTTCAGACTCCTGGTTCGAAGTGGAAAACTTCTAGAGTGAGCCATGATAATGAGATTCTGGTGGATAGGCTAGTCTTCCTAGCATCTTTGATAGCCCTCAAGTCTTCGGACATCAATATCATCTTAGGCATGGATTGGATGAAATCCCACTATGCTAAGATTAATACTCATACTAGGAATGTTCAACTTACACATCCATCGGGTGAGATAGTTAACGTCTCCACTCGAACAGCCAAGCGCCAACTCTATTCCCTCAATGCTAGCCCTCTTCCAGAGTTAGAAGATATTCCGGTAGTCCGTGACTTTCCAGATGTCTTTCCAGAAGAACTGCCAGGAATTCCTTCTGTCAGAGATGTTGAGTTTGTGATAGAGCTCATTCCAGGGACTGTCCCAATAGCCAGAAGACCCTATAAGATGGCACCCTTAGAACTAGCCGAACTTAAGATCCAACTCGATGAGGCTTTGAAGAAAGTTTCATCCGTCCTAGTTCTTCTCCTTGGGCTTGTCCCGTCCTCTTCGTCAAGAAGAAGGATGGATCGGATCAGATGGTTGTGGATTATCGGCCAGTGAATCTGGTCACCATAAAGAACAAGTATCCGCTCCCCAGGATCAACGATTTATATGATCAACTCGCCGGATCCTCTGTCTTTTCCAAAATGGATTTGAGGTTGGGATACCATCAAATCAGAATTAGAAACGGGAACATTCCAAAAACGTCTTTTGTTACTCGTTAAGGCCAATATGAGTACACCGTCATGTCCTTCGGTTTAACCAATGCTCCAGCCACCTTCTCTCGCTTGATGAATTCGATCTTCATGGAGTATTTAGATAAATTCGTCATGGTTTACCTCGATGACATACTCATCTACTCGAAGAACGAACAGGAACATGCCGAGCATCTAAGGCTGGTATTGATGAAACTTCGAGAGCACCGTCTGTATGCCAAATTCTCCAAGTGTGAATTTTGGTTGCCAGAAGTGACCTATCTGGGACACGTGATCTCTGGTAAAGGTATTGCTGTCAATCCCGAGAGAGTTTAGGCCGTCCTTGATTGGACTCAACCTGAATCGGTTAAGCAAGTTTGGAGTTTCCTTGGCTTAGCGAGCTACTGTCGCCGCTTTGTCGAGAATTTCTCCAAGGTTGCAAAACCTCTGACTGAACTCCTCAACAAAGATAAAAATTTCGAGTGGACTCCACAATGCAAGCACAGTTTTTAGGAGTTGAAAAGATGACTGACCTCTACTCCCCTTCTGGTGCCACCACACTTCTCTAAGGACTTTGTTATCTATTGCGACGCCTCGCGACAAGGATTAGGTTGCATTCTCATGCAAGATCGTCATGTGATTGCATACGCATCTCGACAGTTGCGTCCACAAGAGGATAATTATCCAACACATGATCTTGAGCTTGCAGTTGTGGTCCATGCACTGAAAACCTGGCGACATTACCTTCTGGGTAATTGTTGCGAAATTTACACTGATCACCAAAGTCTGAAATATATTTTCACCCAGCCGGATTTGAATCTCAGGCAACGACGGTGGGTTGAGTTGATTACAGATTACGACTTAGGGATAACTTACACCCCAGGGAAAGCCAATGTCATGGCTGATGCACTAAGTCGTAAGTCTTATTGTAACAACCTGATGCTACAACAAGGTCAACCACTTCTCCATGAGGAATTTTGGAATTTAAACCTCCACATTGTTCCTCAAGGATTCCTATCCAACCTGGTGGCAAAACCTACTCTTACGGATCAAATTATAGAAGCCCAGAAGCATGATGTCGGGATATCTCGGATCAAGAAAAACATTAAAAAGGCTACTGTTAGATGCTTCTCGGAAGATGATCGGGGTGTTGTCTTGTTTGAGAACCGCTTGGTGATCCCGAAGAAGCAACATCTACGATAGTTGATCCATAAGGAGGCTCATGATTCTCCTCTCACAATTCATCCGGGTAGTACCAAGATGTATCAGGACCTACGCCAGAGGTTTTGGTGGACTAGGATGAAGAGAGAAATTGCCCAGTTCATTGCTAATTGCGACATTTGTCGTCGCGTGAAAGCAGAACAACAAAGGCCTACTGGCACCCTTCAACCTTTAGCTATTCCCGAATGGAAATGGGATAAAGTCAGTATGGATTTCATTACCGGATTTCCCAGGACCAAGAGAGGGAATAATGCTATCTTTGTGGTCATTGACCGCCTTTCCAAAGTGGCTCATTTTCTTCTTGTTCGGGAGAGTATAACTGCTAGCCAGCTAGCAGAGTTATATGTTTCTCGAATAGTTTCTCTTCATGGTGTTCCGTTGGAGATTAACTTAGACTGTGGAAGTATCTTTACTTCCCGATTCTGGGAAAGTTTTCAAACCGCTATGGGGACTCATCTATCCTTTAGCACTGCTTTCCACCCGCAATCAAGTGGTCAAGTTGAGTGAGTCAATCAAATTCTCGAAGACATGCTCCGAGCTTGTGTTATATCCTTTGGTATGAATTGGGAGAAATGTCTTCCATTTGCCGAATTTGCATATAACAATAGTTATCAATCAAGCTTGGGCAAAGCCCCTTTTGAAGTTCTCTATGGACAAAGGAGTCAAACACCTCTTAACTGGTCAGAAACCAGAGAGAGGCAACTCTTTCGCCCGGATATGATGCAGGATGCAGAGGAGCAAGTTCGCATTATTCGTGAAAAGTTGAAAACAGCCCAATCTCGTCAAAAGATCCAATATGATCGCCATCATAAGGCTGTGACCTATGAAGTTGACGAGAAGGCTTACCTTCGGGTTACACCTCTGAAGGGTACCCATCGATTCGATATCAAGGGCAAGTTGGCTCCTCATTACATTGGACCTTTTCGCATTCTTGCTAAACGAGGAGAGGTTGCCTACCAATTGGAACTTCCGCCGCATCTTTCCAAGGTTCATGATGTCTTCCACGTCCCACAATCAGGCGTTGCTTCTCGGACCCTGTCCGTGAGGTAGACCACGAAGCGCTTGGTCTCCAAGATAACCTTACATATCGAGAATACCCTGTTCGTATTCTTCATCAAGCTGAGCATACCACTCGGTGACGGAACATCAAGTTCCTCAAGGTTCAGTGGTCACACCATTCCGAGAAGGAGGACACATGGGAAAGAGAGGATCGTCTTCGACTAGAGTACCCTGCGCTCTTCGACGACTTCAAAATCGCGGGACGAGATTCTTTTGAGTGGGGGTGAGTTGTCACATCCCTAGCTAGATGTCATAGGACAGCATGTGTGTGTGCAACATATATCATTTTTGCATCAACATGAAATGGGGACTAAAGGAAACCCCAAACCCTCATTTGAATCAAACCAATTCAAAGTTTGTGAAAATTCAACAAATCCAAAATGCCCATCTAAAATGTCCCCTATGTCTGATAAATATGGACATGATTATACAAGGGGTCATTTAAACTATTTGAATAACTTTAGCAATTTAAAAATAAATGATAAAGCTTCTGAAATTACCAAATAAAGCATTATCATTATTTTATATTTCAAAATATCCTGAAACTTTTTATTGGAGTTTGAAATATTCAAACCTCAATATATAAAATATTTGGAATATTCTGAAATAGCATATGTGCCTGAAAATAAAATAAAACAAATGTCAGAACTAGAAAAGAATGCAAATAAGAAAAGGGGGGCGAAAACCCACCTGGGCTTACCTGAAGAAGAGGCCCAGCCCACGGGGGGTAGCAGCGTCTTCTTCCTCCTCCCAGGGGGAGAAGCAGGTGCGTGCCTCCACCGCAGCCGATCGTGGCCACGTGCTGGCCACCTCCTCCCTACGTGCCTGGCCGCCTCCTTGTCGCGCTGGCGAGAGGATAGGCTCTGTCGCCGCCTGGACCCGCTCCCCCTCGCCATTCCTCCCCCTTCTCTCCTCTATTCTTCCCCTCGCCGGACTGAAGACGCCGCTGATTCGCCATCTCCCATGCGTCCCCGACCATGCCAAGGCGCCAGAAGACCCTTCGGTGAGGCCCCAGATCGTTTCCCCCTAGCCCCGACGCCGTTCCCCTCCTCTAGCCCCGTCGGTAGCCAGAGCCGAGCGAAGCTTGCCGCCGGACAAGGCATAGCTGTGGCCACAGCGGCCTGAGCTCGCACCTGAGCACGTAGTCGTGCTCAGGATGATCCCAAGCAGCCCTAAAAACCCTCAGGTGGCTCTTTCGAGCTCCGGCTCGACGAGCCCGTGCTCGCCCGAGCTCCGGCAGCCGCTGTGCTCATCGCCGGCGTCAATTCCGACCATCCAAGCCCCTGGGAAGTGTCGGGCTCGACGTGCGGGAGCAAGCAAAGCATTTTGGTGCCCTCCGTTGTCCATTTGTTCGCCGAAGGAGGAATCCCGACCCCCTCTACCGTTCGTGACGTCGCCGGTGGCTCAACGCCGGCGAGTCAACCAGTTTGACCACCAGGGGTTTGACTCCTGGATCACTGGCAAGTGGGGTCGGGCCCTGTTAGTCAAATCCCAATTAGCAATTTAATTAATTAATATAACTAACCTAATTAGTCACCGACCAATGTGCCCAGTGTTGATTAAGTAATTATGATTAGTTTTAATTATCTAATTAAGTGTTTGAGTCACTCACATGAGGGCCCCATCCTGTCAGGTTTGACCTGTCCTGGTCAGCTGATCTGTTGACGCCATGATGACGTCTGGCTGATGTAATAAAGGAATTTCCAATTTTAAAATAATTCTAGAAAATGTTTAAAACTTGAAAAATTCATATAAATTAATATGTAACTCAGATGAAAATAATTTATATATGAAAATTTATCAGAAAAATCCAATGAATCTAATGGTGCTATTACCATGCATGTTAGAGCAAACTATGTAGAAGAACATTGACATTTGCTAATAGGTTAAAATATGGAATTTGAAATGAAGAATGATTTTGAACCTATATTCAAACTCACTTCAAATTAACTTGGACACTAGTTGCATTAGCTCATCCATACATGCTACCATGTCATGATCATGCATCATATTGTTGCACCTTCGTGTATTGAATGCTATTTATCTGCATTGCGGTAGGCCTTACTTTTGAGGATACCCCCGAGTATTCCAACAAAGGAGATAACCTTCCCGCTATCCAACAAGGCAAGCAACCCCCTTGATCATTCTGATAACATCCCACTCTCTCGCTCCTGTTCTTGTTTATTGCATTAGGACAACCGTTCACATGTCTGTCATACACGGTAGATGAACCTATTCTTCTGCATGACCTGTCATTGCCACAGTAAATAGCTAAAGCTTGCAACCTAGCATACCTGGTAGATGCTTGTGCCATGATGTGCTTAGCTTACTTTGCCTGCTATGCTTGCTATGCTTAGAGTTGTGTTAGGTCTGATTCATCTAGGTGATGAACTGAAGTGAAACATTGTTGTTCTGATGTGATAAGCTTATGATGAACTCGATTTGGTAAAGGTAGTGATGACAGGCTATGTAGGAGTACATAGCGGGTTGTCTCATTGGGACCATTTTAGGAACTGAGTTCCGTGTTTGTGATCCAAGACTAGTTACTACCACACATTTGGTTCCGGTAACTCGACCCCTCTCGACTTATCAGTCGCTTAGTCCTTAGTCCAGGAGTTGCAAGTAGTTTCTGGTGTTTATAGCATGCTGGAGGCCGTGCGTAGCGCTGACCCTAGGGGTGGGTTACGACACGGCAGGCAATGGCACGGTGTACAAGGGTCACCCGCAATGGTGGGCTTGGGAACCCTGCGCACATCGTTTGGGCCGTAGCGGAAACTTCGGTCGGACTTCCGTGCGGGTTCAGTCTCAAATAGGCGATATCCTGGACTAGAGGTCTTATGTGGTTGACGGTCATGGCCGACTCCCTCGCTGGGCTTCTGCTTGAAGGTTGCCAAGGTGCATGGTTTTATGAGCACACAACGATAAGTGGCGAGAGCGTGTGTGAAGAAGTACACCCCTGTAGGGTATGAAACTATTCGAATAGCCGCGTCCTTGTATATGGACTACTTGGAAAGCTTATGATGTTCACAGATAATCAAATGGATACTCATAAAAATATCAAGACAAGTGTGAGTACCGTGGATGGCACTCTCCCAGGAGAGGGAAGTGAATCCATGGTGGTGTATTGTCATGGAGTTAGTGGACTCATGTGCATTATCTAAAATTTAAACAAAAAGTTAAAATTATGTAGTGTAGATTAGCCATGAGTCAAAGCTGGCATTGCTGCATAAACTCCACCACTCCCCTTGTTGACACATGAGCATGAATAGACTAGGTCTGCTTTAAAGACTTGTTGAGTATGTTTGTAGTCATGTTTGCTTAATAAATGATGCAGATGAGACCCAGGACCCTTCAGGTGGGTTCTTTCTAGATGTCGATGATGTCGAATAGCTGGTGTCCCAGCTACGACCTATGCCCTGTGGTGGGCTGTAGATAGTCAGGCCATGTGCCTTTTTACCCTTTCATCTGTCTATACTCAGACAGCTTATGCTTCCGCTTGGTTTGTAAGAACTTGTTTGTATGACTTGAGTGCCGGGTCATGTGACCCCTATCTGCAAGAACATACTATCCAAGGCTCGTTTGAGCCTCTTAAATAAAAGTTGTTCTATGGTTATGTTGTGATGCCATGGTTGTATCTATGCATATCGGGCATGTCGTGCGTACGTGTGACGTGCAACGGTATGTATGGGATCCGACACCTAGTCGTGTGCCTTTAGTAGTACTCTTTACGGGAAACTTCCTCTTTGTGCTTCCACCGAGCCATGGTAGCTTGCTATTGCTCCAGACACATTGATTGACCGGCGTGTATCCTTCTTTGCTACTGTGTCTGTCCCTTCGGGGAAATGTCTCTCTGTGTAATGGAGTCCCTGTAGCCTACTACGACTCGTCTATGTGCAGTGATGGCATTTATGTCTCACGGTGTAATGGAGTCCTTGTAGCTTGCTATGACTCGTCTACACACGCTTGAGGCCGACACCTGCATTGTTGGGTTACGTATGCCTGTTTCCGTACGGATGTGCCACTTGGGTTCTATGACTAGTCATGTCGGCCTGGGTTCTTTGTCGTTTGATTTCCAGCGACATGTTCACATACGTGAGCCAAAAGACGCAAACGGTCCCGGCTAAGGTTAGGCTGCAGCCGTGGAGCTTACCATGTGTGAGGCCGCAAAGTGATGTGATATGTTACAGTCTAGATTCATATGACTTAGGATCGGGGTCTGGACATGGCATGTCATAAAATAACAATTCATGCACATGAAGTAAAGGCCAATACATAGCATAAGTATTTTCTTGCAATTTTATCGTATTGGAAACATAGAAAGGCAAAGATTTGGTTCCTCTCTCATAATAATTGCAAGTAGGAGCAGCAAGAACATGCATATTATATCCATCAAAATCATCATGTGTAGTGGTAAAATGCAACCCATCAATATAATCCTTAATAAGTGTAAACTTCTCCGATATGGTGTAATTGGGAGAATTCAAAAAGATAATAGGACTATCGTGTGTTGGTGCAATAGAAACAATTTCAAGCTTAACATAAGGAACTATAGCAAGTTCATCTCCATAACCATAATTCATATTGGCATCATGGCCACAAGCATAGCAAGCATCAAGTTCATAAAAAGGGATATTTCAAACGAATACAAGGGATGATAGCATTCATCCTTTGGTATGTGCAAAGGGAAATTAAACAATGTGCGAAGGGTAGCTAGTCGGCTCTTCCTCCTTTTGTTCTTCGCTCTCCTCCTCATCTTTTTCATCTAATGAGCTCACAGTTTCAGCAATCTATTCTTCCAAAGATTCCTGCAAAATATTAGTCTCTTCCAAGGCAGCAGGCATTCTCCCAATAAATTCATTAATATCGGCATTGTATTCATAATTATCATAGCAATGTTTAAGTATGGCAAAATGTTCATGTCTGTAAACTGCATTATCATAGTTATCATACTTTTCAAAGAACGATTAAATTTCATAAGCACCCATAAAATCAACAAATTATTCCATTTGTTCCACATCATAGTAATCATATATACCCTTAGCATAAGAAGCCAATGTTTCATTATCATTAAATTCACATTGAAAGGGCAACAAGTATGATCACAACTCATGCATAAATCCCAAGGATACCAACGCAACATTTTAATTTTATCCCATAATTGTTTCCCTTTTTGAGACAAGCGATAATCCCTAAAGTACTCACGTTGATCCAATGTGTCTTCCGAATGGGGGATTTCACAGGATTATCAAAGTAGTAATGAATGTTTTCGACATAACTAGCATCGATGGTTTTAGGAGGTTCCCCATCTCCTTGAGTAGAAAGTACAACTAATTTTATTGGTGTTTCGTATTCCATATCCATAATAAAGATATAAAACAACTTATAACAGAAAATAAAACAACTAATAACAGAAAATAATAATTACTTAGTGATAAAGTAAACACGCACACACGAGAATATGAACCACTACGCTATTGCGCCCCGGCAACGGCGCCAGAAAAAGGTCTTGATAACCCACAAGTGTAAGGGATCATTTGTAGCCTTTTTCAAAAAGTAAGAGTGTCAAACGCAACGAGGAGCTAAGGGTAGAATTAATATTCTCTCAAGTTCTATCGACCATCGATACAACTCTACGCATGCTAACACTTACTTTAACTAGAACAAATATGAAACTACTTTGCGGGAAAGAAACTAGAAGTACTTAGTAGGTGTAATAGATAGTTTCGCAAGATAACAAAGAGCAAGTAAATTGAAGTTAGGGGCTGTTTAGATAAAGAACAATAAAGTAAATTCTTTAGTAGAAAGCTTGTTGTGTAACGCAAGAGAAATATTGTCCATAGGCAATTGAATATAACATGATAGATACTTGTCATGTGCAATGAGGGAGATGCATACGCTAACACACTTTCTCTACTTGGATCACATGCGCTCATGATTGGACCTCCAGCAAGGATCCTCAACTACTAAAGATCATTAAGGTAAAATCCAACCATAGCATTAAACATGAAGTCCCCATTACTCCCATACGTAAACAACCCCCTTACATGGGTTTGTTGGAAATATGCCCTAGAGGCAATGAATAAAGTGTTTATTATTGTATTTCCTTGTTCATAATAATCGTTTATTATCCGTGCTATAATTGTATTAATTGGAAACATGGATATATGTGTGGATACATAGACAAACACAATGTCCCTAGTATGCCTCTAGTGAACTAGCTCGTTGATCGAAAGATGGTTAAGGTTTCCTAGCCATGGACATGAGATGTCATTTGATAACGGGATCACATTATTAGGAGAATGATGTGATGGACAAGACCCAAACTACAAACGTAGCTTATGATCGTGTCAGATTATTGCTACTGTTTTCTACATGTCAAGTATATGTTCCTATGACCATGAGATCATGCAACTCACATATATCGGAGGAGTACCTTGTGTGTATCAAACGTCGCAACGTAACTGGGTGACTATAAAGGTGCTCTATAGGTGTCTCCGAGGGTGTCTATTGAGTTGGCATGGATCAAGACTGGGATTTGTTACTCCGTGTGACGGAGAGGTATCTCAGGGCCCACTCGGTAATACAACATCACAATAGGCCTTGCAAGCAATGTGACTAAGTGTTAGTTGCGAGATCTTGTATTACGGAACGAGTAAAGAGACTTGCTAGTAACGAGGTTGAACTAGGTATGGAGATACCGATGATCGAATCTTGGGCAAGTAACATACCAAAGAACAAAGGGAACATCATACGGGATTAACTGAATCCTTGACATAGAGGTTCGACAGATAAAGATCTTCATAGAATATGTAGGAATCAATGTGGACACCCAGGTCCCGTCATTGGTTATTGATCGTAGTGGTGTCTCGGTCATGTCTACATAGTTCTCGAACCCGCAGGGTCTGCACACTTAAGGTTTGGTGACGTTTCGGTAGTATAGAGTTATGTATGGTGGTGACCAAAGTTTGTTCAGAGTCCTGGATGAGATCCGGGACGTCACGAGGAGCTCTGGAATGGTTCGAAGGTAAAAATTTATATATAGGAAGTCCTGTTTTGGTCACCGGAAAAGTTCCGGGCTCATCGGTAGTGTACCAGGAGTGCCGGTAGTGTACCGGGAGACCTCCGGGAGGGGTATTTCGACCCAAGAGGCTACATGGGCTATGGGAGAGTGGAAACCAGCCCTTAGTGGGCTGGTGGAACAACCACAAGAGGCCCATGCGGCTGGAAGAAAAAAGCCCAAGAGAAAAGGTGGGAAAAAAAAGGCAAAATAGGTGAATCCTAGTCCTAATAGGATTGGAGGTGGACTCCACCTCCTCCACCTCCTTTCGGCCGAAGCCCTTGGCTTGGGAAGCCAAGGCTGCCTCCTCTCCTCTCTTCCTCCTATATATACTGGTGGTATAGAGGGTTTTTGCACTAGAATTTCAGCCACCTGCTACCCGTTCCTCCAGTGCAAAGTTTCTCCTCTAGATTGGATTTCTGCAGTGCTTAGGCGAAGCCCTGCCGGAATTGCTCCACCACCATCGCCGGAGCGCCGTCAGGCTGCCAGAGAACTCTTCTTCCTCTCCACTCCTTCTTGCTGGATCAAGATGGTGGAGATCGTCATCAAGCTGTACGTGTGCTGAACGCGGAGGTGTCGTCCGTTTGGTGCTAGATCAGAAGGATCGTGATCAAGTTCATGGGACGGATCGTGATCAAGTTTGTGGGACGGATCGTGATCGGATCGCGGGACGGATCATGATTGGATCGCGGGACGGATTGTGATTGGATCGCGGGACGCACGGTGATTTGAATCGCGAAGACGTTCGACTACACCAACCGCGTTTCTTAATGCTTCCCGCTTAGCGATCTACAAGGGTATGTAGATTCACTCTCCCTCTCATAGATTCTCATCACCATGGATAGATCTGCGTGTGCGTAGGATTTTTTTTATTTCCCATGCAACGTTCCCCAACAGGGTTTGTGTTTCAGTCACTCACCAACCCACTATAAGCGAAGCATGAACATATTTAAAACCCTCCAGCGGGATTTCTTCACGTGTGCACCTCATGGAAGGCACCTTAGGACAACAGTGTACCAACATACAAATCATATTAGTAAAATCATACCACAATTAACTAGTAGGACAAAAGAAATCTACTCAAACATCATAGAGTACCAAACATCATTGGATAATAATATATGGCATTAAGCAGCATGTTCAAGTAGAGATTACAGCAGGGAGAATAAATTTCACACCACTGCATAGACGGGGAGATAGTTGGTGGTGACGGCGGCAAATTTGTTGGTGTATATCGTCATCGTGATGATTGCCCCAGCGGCGCTCAGGCGCCACCGATAGAGAGGGGGAGAGAGATGCCCTCCTTCTTCTTCCTTGGCCTCCTCCCAAGGTGAGAGGAGGGTTCCCCCTCTAGTCCATGGACGCCATGGATCCCGGATGGCATTAGCCCCTATGAGATTGGATCTCTCTCTCTGTTTCTCTCCTTTTTTCGAGTCTGTTTTCTGACCCCTTCACTGTTTCTTAAATATCCCGAGATCTGTAAGTCCGATCATTTTGAAATTTCGAGGGCATTTTTATCGCGAAAATATCTTTCTTGCAGCGGAAGGAGAGCCTCAACTGACTTTAGGGGTTGGCCACAAGATATCAGGGGGGCCCTCAGGCCGCGCCCTGTTGGCTTGTGGGGCCCTTGGGCATCATCTTGCGTTGAGTCTGACTCCCAGCATTCTCATATATTCCAAAAAAAATATCCGTGATTTTTTCTCGCGTTTGGACTTTGTTTGATATGGAATTTCTATGAAACAAAACACACACAAGAAACATGAACTAGCACTCAACACTGGGTCGATAGGTTAGTGCTCAAAAATAATATAATTTGGTAAATTGTTACTCAAAAAGTATCCTAGAATTATAATATAATATCATGGAACAATAAAAAATTATAGATATGTTGGAGACGTATCAAGAACATCTAGTTGCTGCTTTGCAATATCAATAATTTGATTGATCTAGAAAAACTATACTCGGGAAGAGATCATAGGGGGAAATACATGCACTGCATGTTCGTGTTCATCGATATAGAAACTGTGCGAGCATTTTGGAATTCACTAAGAAGACTTGGGTAGGAGAACACTGAGCAACAATGCTGGTGGGGGAGGACTGAGCGCCGTCGGAATGAGGGCTCGCGCGTGTGCGACCTTGTTCGCCAACGACCGCCCGACATGTGTCCATGTCCCAAGCGACGGTTGTGTCCCGCTGGCATCACCATTGTCCGCCAATCCCTCTCCGTCGGCCTCATGGGAGCGTAATGTGACACCCCTGCCTTTGTCATACGCTAATCGTACACGCAAATACGCACGATTAAGATCAAGGACTCACAGGAAGAGATCACAACACAACTCTAGACACAAATTAAGGTCATACAAGCTTTATATTACAAGCCAGGGGCCTCGAGGGCTCGAATACAAACGAGTCAGTGGAAGCAACAATATTTGAGTATAGACATAAGTAAACAAGTTTTCCTTAAGAAGACTAGAACAAACATCATCATGGATCGAAAAGGCAAGGCCTCCTTCCTGGGAGCTTCCTAACTACTCAACGGCCTCCACGTAGTTGTACGCTCCATCCTGATAGTAGTAGTCATCGGTGGGGTCAACTGGCTCCTGGGTTCCATCATCTAGTCCAATTGTAGGGGAAAAGGGGAGAAAAGCAACGGTGAGTACTCATCCAAAGTACTCACAAGACTTACATCAGATCTATGCTAAGTAAGCATCAATATCAAAGGAATGGGGCTATATGTTTGGAATTAACTACAAAAAGGCCAGAAGAGAGGGAATGCCTAGTCCTATCGAAGACAAGCATCTTCAGTGTCTTGCAACATTAGAAGAGTGTAGATTAGCATATTATAGGTAAGCATGTTGTAGTAACGCCCACAGATCCTTCCTTGACACTAGTAATCCCGCCTGCGAGAAAGTAATCCCGGAGCAATCATTTCCATTTCAATGTCACAAGTATGCAATTCTAGTTGTATGGATCGGAATACAACTCCGAGCATCTGTTATGTGGGCACATCTATTCGAATAGATATACTTCCCTGCAGGGGTGCAAAAAATTACCCAACACGCTCGATTAACTCTAGCGGGACACACTTACTTGGGTCATGCCCGGCCTCGGCTGATCGACACGCCGTTGTCCTACCTTGGCTCAACATAGAGGTCAGCAGGCTAGTCTAAATCCTAAGCGCTCGGGGGTCTTGGGCCCATTGCCCTTTGCACTTCTACGCGTTATGGGGACGGCCAGTGTCAGCCCTAGCACCTCTTTACACAAAGCACGTGCTTACGCGGGCCAGCCGGGCGCGTGCCCCTCAACTGTGGCATATGAAGAGCTTTCGGGCAAATGTATGACGTGGATTACCCATACTTATTCTCGCGTGGTGGTCAATGCGAAAAAGGCCAGAGGTCTACTCAGATCGCATATCCAAATCCGTTAATGTCTTGGTAGTGCGCGGCGATGATCAATGATCCACGATCTTTGGTCTTGTCGCCCCGTCTCCCGGACTTATCGCAAGGGCTAAGAATGCTCGACCGTGCTGCGTAATTATCTCGGGCACCCTCCTAGGCAACCCGACTACACATCACTCGTGGGTACCTCTCGAGGTCGACCCATTTTTCAAATTTCCCTCATGGGTGGCCCTCGGGGCCGACACGTGTTTACGTGGTTCTTGGTTAAAGTCAAAGTAACCGTGTGTCCATAACATCAAGGGGGAATCCGAGGAATCATCCTCGATGGATTCCACTTGATGTAACCGTCAAGGTGACCTGGGAGGAGTCATCCTCGAAGTTTCACACATGAGGTGTTGCACGACAGAGTCGTTATCGGGAGTGGTGAAGGAGGAATCACCCTCCGCAATCCACGACCGACTAGCTTCACTACGAATTTATCATCAGGAGTGTGTTACGAGGTATCGCTGTCGACACTCGATAGTAGCTCTGCATAGTCATACAACTAAGGGGGTGTGAGGTGATGTGTCGGGCTCAAGACGTCGATCACAATGATCGACTCATCGATGATGAAGCGGGGGAAACATGTACAAGGTGAGGGGTCACTGGTGGATCACTAACCAACCTATACTAAGCATATAGGATAACAAGTAAGGTAACAATAGTAGGTTACAAAAATAGGCTATACATCAGAATAGGAGCTATCAATAACAATAGCAAAATCTAATGCAAGCATGAGAGAGAAGGAATGGTCGATATAGGAATGATCAAGGGGTTTTGCTTGCCTAGTTGCTCTGCATACAAATACAGATCCTCGTCGGTGAAGTAGTCGATCACCGGATCAACATCGGTCTCGGGGTCTACCGGAAAAGAAGTAATGGAGGGGGGAACAAATAAATAATGGGGCAATCAAATGCAACACAAATGCAATGGCACGACAAGATGTGTGGGTGACATGCCCTAATGCATGACTAAGAATTTTTAAAAGAAGGGGGGAAATATCCGGCGATATTTTCCCGGCTCCAGGTATTTTTTGGACAGATGATCTTGATGCAAAATGCCCATATTCACTATGTTAGAGGGGTTTCACAGATATGTTGATGACATAATCAGATTCGTTATATTTTTCCGAGTAACTTTAATATATAAATTATTTTCATCTAACTTACGAATTATTTTATATGCATTTTCAAATATTTAAGCATTTTCTAAAATTTAGTGGATTTATTTAATAATTTGAATTAAATAGCATAATTGCTATGGGTACCCGAAAGTGTATCGAGTCAGAGTTTGCATGAGGCATGAGGCTGAAAATGGGGTCCAGTTGACTGTCGAGTCAGCAGTCAACTATTAACATTGACTGGTCAAACAGGCCAGTGGGTTCCAGCTGTCATACTAACTAATTAGGTGGGGCCTACTGTCAATGGGCAATTAGATTAATTAACTAAATAATTAATTAACCCACTAATCAGTTCGTTTATTTTAGGCCGGCCCCACTTGACAGGGGCATAGCCGGCTTCTCTGGATGTGCCTACGGGCACACACGAGCACACGAGGCACTGGGGGGCAGGCCAGAAACAGGCAGCGGCGGGTGTGGCCGGCAGCGGGCGACGACCGGCGAGGCCAGGGGCGGACGGCGGCAGCAGGAGGCGGCAGCGGCTGGCGGCAGCAGACAAAGGTGGGCGCGACAACAACGGGCAGCAGCAGCAGCAATAAGAAAGCGGCGGCGGCGGCAGAGCAACGCGACAGCGGGCGGGAGCAGCTCCAGCACGGGGCAAGGCGCGGCACGAGACGGCCAGAGGCGCAAGGGAGCACGAGCTAGGGGCGCAGGCACAGCAAGGAGCTAGCAAGCAAGCGCGTACACAGTTGCCCAGGCTCCGGCCATGGCGGCCAAACACGGGGACTGGCTAAACGGTGGCCGAATCGAGACCGTGGAAAGGGGGATTTAGGGGGAGGGACGGCTCACCGAGAGGTGCCGGATGGCGAGCTCAGGAGGGGGTCGGGGACGGCCATAGTCAAGGGAGAAGGAGGCGGATCGACCGGAGCTTCAGAGTGACCACCAGGGATGAAGGGGAAGTGGGCGACGTCGATGAGGCACCCCGGCTCTTATCCAGGGTTGTAGTCGACAAAGTTGACCGCCGCGGAGCCCCTGTACATGCTAGTTCAGCCCAAGGACGACGAAGGCCACGAGGACGATGAGGTCCTGCCGACGGAGGGGCACCGGTGTCTTCTTGGTGGCCACGGGGGTACCGGATGGCCGCCACGCATCCAGGCATGGCCATGGCTCCATGGATGGCTTCCACGCCCTTGTTCTGTGAACAGAGGAAGGGCAAGACCCCAGGTGGGCTGGTTCGGGGTACTGTTGAACTAAGGCTCATGTGCATAGTAGCACGCCCCTTTTTCTTTTTATCTTTTCTGTTTTATATTTTCTGTGTTGTTTTGCATTTAATTTTAATACCATTTGAGTTTTCTAAAAGGTGGAACCTGGTCACATAATTAACTTGCAATTTTAACAATGCCACAAAAATTATGGGGAACATTTGGAAATGTATAAATATTTATTTATTTGAAAAGACCCAATTTAATAATGTTGGTTCACTTTTAAATAGTTTAAGGGCATTTGAATATTGCAAATGAGGTTGGTTCCTACATTAAAATTACTTAATAATGAATATTTGCAACCCAACTGAGATTTTTTTTACTATTTGAAGAAACAATTTATTTGACTTTATTTTAAATTTGAATTTGGCTTTGATTTTTACAATTGGTAATTTGGCTTAGTTAAACCTGATGACATGGCATCATTAGTGTGAGGTCACTTTAGCATGACACGAGGGGTTTTAGACGTAATTTGCATAGCTGACCGACAAGGCCCAAGGGATTTGCGGGGCAGAGTGGTGGGTGCAGCAGGGGCCAAGGGATTGGCGGCGAGCGGCAGGGCCATGAATTTGGCAGCGAGGGAGTCCGGGACAAAGGGGTCCTCTGGTCGCCGGCCTGTTTCCTGTGGGCCAGACAGGTGGGCCGCATAATGCCTAGTACGTGGACGGCGAACTACAAGTCAACCTCGTATTCTCAAAGGAAAGCTTTGGTGCCTTGGTGTTTCCTCAAGTCAAGATGGCAAGATCAATGCGTTTATCCCTTGATGGTAACCAACTATGTGTAACCCTAGGTACCCCTGGTGTCTATATAAACCAAAGGGCTTAGCTCCTAGGGGCAGAACCATTACTCCGACTCATCTAGGGTTTAGTTCCTTTGATCTCGAGGTATATCGACTCTTGAGCTCCTGGAAGCTTTCTTCACACTTCGGCGTCCATTCGAACTTCTTGTCCTTCTTCAAAAGTTGAGTCATGGGTCGGGCAATGCTCAAGAATCCTTCGATGAACATGCGGTAATATCTCGCGAGTCCGAGGAAGCTCCTGACTTCCTTCACAGTGGTTGAGGATTGCCATTCAGTCACGGCTTCAATCTTGGCAGGATCCACTGGCAATCCTTTTGAAGTCAACACATGACCTAGGAATCCAACTTCATGTAGCCAGAATTCACACTTGCTGAATTTGGCGTAAAGCTGGTGCTCTCGAAGCTTGTCTAGGGCCAACTTCAAGTGTTTCTCATGCTCTTCTTCAGACTTGGAGAAGACGAGTATGTCATCAATGAAGACGACAACAAACTTGTCCAAGTACTCCATGAAAACCTTGTTCATGAGGTACATGAAGTAGGCAGGGGCATCGGTTAACCCAAATGACATGACTGTGTATTCATACAGGCCATACCGGTTTACAAATGTCGTCTTCAGAATGTCTTGGGGTCGGATCTTCAACTGGTAGTACCTGGACGTGAGGTCGATCTTGGAAAATACCTTAGCTCCATTCAGTTGATCGAACAGGTCCTCAATCTTGGGGAGTGGGTGCTTGTTCTTTATTGTGACCTCATTGAGAGAACGTTAATCAACACAGAGTTGGATAGTTCCATCCCTCTTTGACACAAACAGAATAGGCAATCCCTAAGGAGAGGCACTAGGGCAAATGAATCCTTTTCTGAGCTGCTCTGCTAGTTGCTTCTTCAATTCAGCCAACTCTTTGGATCCCATCCTATAGGGCTTCTTGTAGATGGGCCCTGACCCGGGCATTAGTTTAATGATGAACTCAATGTCGCGGTCACGAGGCATCCCGGGCTGCTCATCAGGAAATACATCCGGGTATTCACATACCACTGGCACTTGATCCAACTCAATTCTCGACAGACAATTATCCTGAGGGGCTCGAGTGGAGGCAGGGGTGGGGACATACTTGACTTCCATTCCTTGGCTATTGGTCATGGTAACAATCCTCTTGTCACAGTCCAACAAGCCTTGGTGCTTGGTTAACTAGTCCATGCCTAGGATCACATCCAAGCCTTCTGACTTCAGGATGATAAGGTCAGCTAGGAAGTCTACCCCGTTGATGTTAATCTTAACTCCTTTACAACCTATCTCGGACTTCATAACTAATCACAGGGTTTGTATCAACATATGACTACCCAGGGGTGTAGGCTTCATGCCACTCTTTAGTGCAAACTTTTGAGTAACAAAAGAATGTGAAGCTCCACAGTCAAATAGTACTATTGTTGGGGTTGAGTTGACGAGGAACGTACCTAGTATGACGTCCGGGTCTTCCTAGGCTTCCTCAGCGGTGACGTGATTCACATGACCTTTTCCATTGTTGGGCTGGTTGTGGGGAGCTGGGTTCCTTGGTGGCGCTCCACTGCCTTGACCTTGGTTTGGCGCATTGGGGCGCGATGCATCTGGCTTCCTGTTGGGGCACAACCTAGAGATGTGACCTGGCTGACCACATCCAACGAAAGTGACTTGTCCAGGGTTGTTGTTGTAGTTCCTGCCGCAATTGTTGTTATTGGGGTTGTTGTAAACTGGCCTGGGATTGGCATACTGCTGAGGCTGGTGGCTCGTATGAGGAGCAGGAGGTCTAGCCTGCTATGGCTGATAGGTTGGCTTGGCTGGGGCTGGCTGCCAGGGGTGAGACTCTTGGTTGCTGGGACTACCCTTGCTAATCATCTTGCGCTTGCGAGTGTCATCTATGGCATGACGCTTGTCTTCTAGCATGAGGGCCTTGTTCACCAGGTAGAAGAGGGTCCGACAGTCGCAGACGATGAGCTGATACTGCAGGGTCTATTGAAGTCCTTCCATGAAGCATTCTTTCTTGGCAGCCTCCGTGTTGACATCTTCAAGTGCATACCTTGACAGCAGGTTGAACTTCTGCAGGTACTCCTTGACAAAGCCACTTCCTTGCTTCAATGCTCGGAATTCTCTCTTCTTGATAGCCATGATCCCAGAAGGAATGTGGGCGGTGCAGTCTCCTTCCTTGAAGTTATCCAAAGTGATCATATGATCGCCTTGCATGACCTTGAATCCATCCCACCAAGCTCTGGCGGTACCTTCGAGGCAGTGAGAGGCATAAAGCACCTTCTCACTATCCTCATTGCAGTTGACCAGTGCAAGGAGGTCCTTGATGGTGCGGATCTAGTCGTCAACATCCAAGGGTTCAGCAGTCTTAGTGAAGGTTGGGGGCAAATTCCTCATGAACTCTGACAGAGTGGAGCGGCCATTGCCGTTCCTGCCTTGCTGCTGGTTGTTCACAAGGACTTGAGCCATCTGCTGAATAGCAGCATTGTTGGCTCGGCGTTCCTCTCGGAGAACTTGGAGAAACTAAGCTATGGTCATGTTCTCTGGTTGAGGTGGTGGGGAGGGAATGTCGCCTTGTGGCTGCTCCTGGTGTTCTCCATCCTGAGCAGTCCCACCAGCTCCCTGTTGCTGGCTGGAGTTGCTAGCTTCAAGGTTGGTCAAGGAGTTGTTGCGGGTAGCAGTCACCATCCTGTTTGGAGCAGCCAAGTCAAACAACTAGGATAGATGAGAGGAAAAGCAACAATGGAAAAACGCGCCTAAGGGGGTTGGTCGAATGCAAGTGTGGTAAAACAAAGGTTGAAATACCAACACATATATTAAGATAGATGATGGAGTCTCTTACAGGCCGTGTAAGGCAAAAAGCGTGACTTGCATCGGGACACAAATAGAAAAAACAAACAACAAGCACACATAATTTCATATGAACCACCATTACATGGACTCGACTTCGCATGAGGGGTACGTGACTGATCCTATCCTAGGGGTTCTCATACTCAGGTGGTGGAGTGCTCTGCTTCCTGCCCAAGAGGAAGGATCACTTTGTTGCTTGCTGGGACTCCTTTTGGCATGATGCCCATACTTGCTATCCCCAAAATATGTGACGAAAATCCAGAGGTTACTATTCGTCCTTGGTACAAGATGTCAGTGGTTTGGCAGAGATGCTCTCGAATGTGGTGAAGTTCTTGGCGAAGCTTCACAGATTCCTTAATCAGGTTGTGAACCAGACTATCGGCAGAGAGGCTGAAGTAGGTCTGAAATCAGAGGGGCACGCCATCCTCTTTGGATGGAACCAGTGTCTGACTTTCACCGATGTCATCCTCTCTGATGGGTAGGTAACGAGTAGCAGGCTCACCGGCCATCTCTGGAATGATTCCTCGAAGGTGGGTGAGTGCCTTCCATGCAGCTGTCTCGACTACGAGTGCCGGGGTCTCCATCTGTGGTCCTTTGAAGAACCAACTGGCCGGGGAGTCATTTGCCTTCACAAACACCCCCAACATGATACTCCTTCATGATGGCATCGACCAAGTGCTCGTGGTAGATGAAAATAGGTGGTTGGCAAAACTGGCACTTCTCCAGGCTATCCCCAAGGAGTAGGGGAAAATCGGATGCTAGGAGGGCTTCGGGTACGAGGGCCATCTACAAGGTTTTGAATGGAGGAGAGTCAGCAATAGCTTGAAATAGACTAGAAGAGAACAGAGGTATAAATTTTGTTGCACCTAGCAACTAGGCACATTTTTTTGAAAATGTTTTTATCCTATCTAACGTCCATGCTAACTAAGGGATTCTGACATTCAGGATGGCTCTGATACCAGCTTTGTGGGGACCCCGACTCATAAGTCGTGATCACCGATTACACATGTACAATGATCCGAGAGATCAATACTCACTGGACACATAGAAGCTGAATAACAAGAGTCTTACATCCTTACATACCGTCTTACACAAATAAAGGCCACCTAGGCCAAGTCTTACATAGATAGGGCCACAAGGGCCAAACACTTAAACATAACAATCAGCAGAAATCTTGATTGAAAGCGTGAACCCATGCCATCTGCCTTAAACCTACAGCCATTCTGACTGGGAAGCATCCTAGTTCGCATGTTTATCACCAAAGAACTCTTCACCATACTCCTGCTCTTCCAGGCCTGGCCAATTAAATAACCAATGGCAAGCCATTGCGTACTTTGAATGTACTCACAAGCAACCCATGTTGGAACAAGGCAATAACAATGCATGATATAGCACTAAGGATGTATTTTGCAGAAAACTAATTTTTAGTGCAATGACATGATGAAGTAAGTATGTAAGCATGCATCTACAGTGGTAGATATCCATATGAACAAGTTACAGATATCATCATAAATAGGGGGTTGAACATCTCATGTTTAGTCATCATGTCAAGTCATCTCACTTATCTCAAGTATCATCTCTGTGTCATCCACACACACACACCAAGTTTAGTAAACATTTGGACATAGCACAAGAGTGGTCATCCAACTATCCTTGACCGTGGACACGGATATTCGAATAGTTTTACACTCTGCAGAGGTTGCACACTTTACCCACAAGACTTAGGGAACTTCCATGTCATCCACGACTCGCGGTATTTAACATACCCGAGGTAAGCACCCAAACATTATCTTTCCCCTGGCGATGCTAAACAAAGAGTCCACTCAATTGGTACTTAGACCACATGATGTACATCATAGTAGCATCCGCACAGGGACCAATAGTGTGCCGATGCCTGTGAAGACAGTGCATGATCGTCCATACGGGCACGACCCCGTATCGAGAGTGACCACGCCACTCCCGCCACTAGTAATGCAGGCTCCATGCTAGTACCCACCAAAGTAATCAACAAGCCCCGTCCCATGAGGGGTATCGTGGTTGTGCATGTAAGGTTGGAGTAACGGTTGCAACTTACACCAATCCGTTTTCGAAAACCACACACACTCACTTGCTCCGGTACACCACTTCTTTATCAAGTGGTTACCTAGCTCATCATCATCTCCCTCGAGCATTAGTGGCACCTGACAGGTTTTTCAAAAAGTATTTGAAAACATTTCTTTGTTTCCATCACCATGCATAATCCCGATCCCACTAGCATAGCATCTACTATCAACCTAACTACTCCCACCCGCACAACCCTCATAAGAATGGTAGGTTCATGCATGATGCAAGTATCAATGGTAGAGTATCGGAGGCATCCCACCAAAGGGGATACTACATCAACATGATCATCATTCAGAAATAATGTGCTATATGCCATGCAAAAAGAGGTTTCATACTCATGGTTAAAGGGCTACTAGCCTGGCTCAACAAAGTCTTCGGGGTCTTCAAAGTCTTCGGGTCAAACTCCCTCGTCAATAGCGCAATCTATCATCGCGATAAATAACGATAATAATAAGCACCACACAAAAACAGAGCATAAAAATCTACCACTAAAATGCCACCCCACTCTAATAAATACTAAAAACTATTCTAAGAATATTTGTATAAAGTTTTGGGGTGAAAAAGGTTTTCAAAATTATTTTGAACACTGGATAAAAATGCCAAAATGTGGTTTTAAAATAAAACAGTACATAAAAGGTTTTTCACAAATTATAAAAATGACACTATTAATTTCTACACAATATTCTAAGATTTGTGGGGTTGGAATTATTTCAATAGGACAAACAATTTTTCCTGAGAAAATTTTGGGATCCTTCAAGAAAAAGAAAAAGAAAAACTGGCTCGAGCAAATGGGCCATAAGCAGCTAGCCGAATCGGCCTAGTCGGCGGAGCCGACCCGCGCGAGCCTAACGCCCGCGCGGCTGCTTCAAACCTGACCGGTGGGACAGGCCGGTCCGAGAGAGAGAGGGAGGCAGGAGACTTGGGGAGGATGACAAGCGGGGCTCGCTTGTCATCACCTTCCTTGGGCCAGAGAAGGTTGAGGGGGCTCACCGGCGGCTACAGAGCACGGGGAGGTGAAAGGAGGTCACCGACGTGCTCAGGGGCTCGCCGCTAGTTGAATGATGGTGGAGGGGGCACCGGGAAGCTCCTGTTTGTCGGTGACCAGGAAGTCCGGTGGCGGCTCCTCGTGAGGGGGATGCTCCAGTCGTCCTATGCACCATACGGAAGGGGAGATGGAAGGAAACGGGCCAGGAGGGAGCAAGGATTCTGGATCGAGAGTAAACGAGGGCGGACGAGGTCGTTTACCTCGCGAACGCTGGTGGCCCGAAGCGGCGGCGCTCGGCTCGATCCCGGGCACAGAGGCCTCCGAGGCTTGCTTGGGTGGCACAGTCGCTCGCTTCGGACAAGGATAGAGAGACTAGAGGGGAGAGGAGGCTTGGGGGAGGCCTTAAATAGGCGGCCCATGGTCCATCGAGCTCGAGTGCGCCGGCAAGCTCATGGTCGTGGCCAGAGGCCACGGGAGGGGGAGAGGACCAGTCTGGGGTCCTTCTGGATGCAGTCCAGGATCAAGGGAGAGAATAGAGAGGGAGAGGAGTGCGCGCATGTGAGGCAGCTCACTGGCCGAGCCGGGTGGTGCTCGGCACATGGAGGGGGAGGGAGGGAGGAGGAGGAGAGAGGAGGGGGCCAACTACGTTGCGTGTCCCGGACGTTGAGGCGGCCTCAGGAGACACAAGGGGAAGGCCCTAGGTGGTCGAGGGTAGGGATTGGGTGGCGGCTACAATGCTGTCGGGCACTATAGCGCGCTCCTGAGGGGGCGTATGGCATGCCACGACATGCCAACGGCGTTTTGGGCACGGCCAACCCTGTCCAGTGGGTCAAGGGAGGTCTAAACAATGAGGGGATGCATTGGATGCTCTGGTGATCCACCAAGGTGAAAGAGGAGTGGAGAGAGAGAGATTCCTTCTTTCTAGAAGGGTAAACTGGGGTTTTACCCCATCTACCAATGGCTTTTGGACTTGGAATTTCTACTGGAGGTAGAAGGAATATCCTAGAGACAGTGGTAAAAGTTTGAGACCAAGGGGAATAGGTTTGGGGGTGAAACATGGTTTTTAAAAAAAATAAGCAAAGGTGTTTGATGATGGTTTGGCTAAGCAAATGGAGTTTGCTTGCTAGGAAATTTAACAGGATGAAAATATGGGTAGAAATAAAGAGGGTCACCAAGTTTGAGGAGCTTTGAAGGAAGTACACAATGTAACTTTGTAAAACCCTAGAAATCAACAGAATCGAATTCCTGTAGATCTAGGTATGCATTCACATTCTCCTTGATGTACCAATTGGTGTGGCATCCTTATTTGGGTAATGGAACAAGCCCACGATGTTTGGGGTCAAGAGAAGGAACTTCACAATGTAAAGTTGTTCAAATTTGAATCTGGACACGAATGGTTTTCGAATATTTTGATGAAGCAAATCAATTGGTATTGAGATGAAACTTTGCAAATCAATTGTGACTTGGTGGAATTTTCTTGGAATCTATTGAGAATATTTCTTATAGAAATATTTCGAAAGCTTGATTTAAGCAGAAAGGGTTTTGAGGGGTTTTGCCCATGATTTTGAACATGACCATGTATTGAAACTCATGTATGTGGAATATATATGTCCACTGAGTTTCCCTAAATTTTATCAAATATTTTCAAAGCATAAAAATAATTTTCCCTATGAAAAACCATTTCTGGCCTTAAGAAAAAGCCTTTAATTAAAATAGTAAAGTAATCTACCTTGATCATCCGAAATCTACCTTGCAGCCCATAGAGTCTGGCCCATAAGAAACATGTCGGCTATCCGAGGACCCCCTAATCCGGAACTCCTTCACCAGGTTTAGCCCCTCGGAAAGAGGTAAAAGCCTATGTCTTGCTTTGTGTTGTATTGATGGAGTATCGATTACAAGGGAGCGGATTCTCTTGACCTAGCTATCGATCATTTGGTTTTCTGTCTTAAGCCGCCCAGGAACTCACCTTTATATAGGATCTCGAGGCCCTGGGGTTACAAAAGTCCAAACCGACTCATACAAGGTATCTGACCCTGTCTCTAAGCCGCATTGCCTTCTTGGGCAAGCCGTCTTCAGGCGGCTTACACGCCTGGGTCTCACGCCATCTTCCGTCTATGGGCCTTCATCTTGGCCCATCTGGTAAGTCGCATGTGGCCTTGCCTTCAATCTTCACACCCACCTTAAGGGTTTTGACTATGATTCGCCAGGCATGACCCGACCACTCCTGGGCGGGTCTTGCCATGGGGTTATATCCCCAACATTAGGCCCCAGATTGATTTGAATCTGTTCATGTCAATCTTCAAACTTATTTGGTGGCGAGTCTCATGTCTCCATTACCTGAAAGAGAAAATATCATAACCCGCCATGGATGACGTCATCTTGGATATGTCAAAAAGATTCCGTGACATTGCAACGGATCGTCTCATTAAACGGTTGGCCTGAAAATCAAGGCGTCTCCTTCGACCAATCATCACTATGCCTCCTCGATTCTTGTGCAGACTGTTATTGTCCCATCTCATAAATAGGCAAATGAGGGGTCTCATTTCTTTTCTCCTGTCTGCCATCACCATCTCTATTCTTCTTCCTCCTCCAGTGCTGTCGCATATGAAGCTCCATCGCCGTCGCTGCAGGTTTTCTCATTTGCACCAACATTGGCTGCTGCATCACCCTGCGTCCCACCATTTCATGAGATCCCTTTAGGTTCTTCCTTTCTCCTTTTACGGATCTGCATTAGTCCATCAGAGAGCTCCTGATTGCTCCACCATTATCGAAAACCTTACTGAACAAGAACACAGTAGGTTGAGAACTAGAACACCGTAGATTGAGAACTAGAACACCGTAGATTGAGAACTAGAACACCGTAGGTTCCAAAACCCTAATCCTTTCACGCGACACTCCGTTTAGCAAGCCTAAAATATCCAATATAGATCCTTTCTTGGAAAGATTTCATGCTTGAAATTGCTCGCACATCTGCGGTCTTTTTTGTTCATAATATATTTCCCCATTTTTCCTCATGCGTAGATCTAGTAGTGGTCGCCGTAAGTGGGGGACTCTGTTTGCACATACTTAATAGAATTCCCACTAGCTGTTGCATGTTAACCCGCCATTGTACTGCCGGCTCCCACGGTAATTTTGACCCGCCAAGTATCATAATTGATAGCTGTAGTTGTTCTATGGCGAGGTTTCTCAACCCGCCGTATTTATTCCCCGTGACAGATCCTAACCCGCCATCATGTCGAAAGCCCCTGCATCTTGTGATTGGGTTGGCTCCGGAGTCACCGAGTCGTTTCTCCATGATCTCATGGAGATGGGTGTCTGGCCGTCTCAGGACGTCGTTCACTGGTGGGTTCCAGGGCCAGAGATCATACCCAACCCTCAGGAAGGGGAAGTGGTCATATTTGCTGATCACCTCCTTTGAGGTTTTAGCCCACCAGGGTCAAAGTTTTTCCGGGATGTCTGTCGGTGTCGAAACCGGCGGATCTCGGGTAGGGGGTCCTGAACTATGGGAATAGGATCGACGGTAACAGGAGACAAATGGGACACGAGTTTACCCAGGTTCGGGCCCTCCAATGGAGGTAATACCCTACGTCCAGCTTGATTGTATTGATGGTGTAAGGGGTTACAGAGTTGATCTACCTAGAGATCGTATGTCTAACCCTAGATGAGTTGTTTCCCTACGCCCTAAAACCTTGGCTTACATATGGTCGGTCACGTGCCAAAGAGATAACTTGCCTAACTACAGCTAATAACTTGGAGAACATGTCTGAACATCATGAAGCCTCCATCCTGGCGTGGGTGGTCCTCGATCCTCCGATGCCTGCCTTGCCGACCATACAGTGCGGCCCACGAGTGATAGGTCAGCTATCCGAGGACCCCTTAATCCAGGACTCCCTCAGTAGCCCCCAGACTAGCCTTCAACACCGATATATATTCGGTTGATTCTCTCACGTCGTCGTCTTTGGCTTGCAATGCGAGTCCCTCATCCTTCTCTGTCCAGCATATGACCAGTCTTTTGGCGAGATCCCAAGCGTCACGGGCGTAGATCATTATAATAACTACACAAGTTCCTCGATCTTCATGCATCGTGGGGAGATGAGTGGCCAGAGATTTTTACAATCCTACCCCTCCGTAATGGAGGCACCGGCCCATTTAACCAAACAAAAACGTGATTCATACCACATCTTCTTCCTCCCTATCATCAGAAACTCCCAGCGAAAGCTCTACACAAAACATGGCTAACGCTCCCAGCTCAATGCGCCCTTATGGCCAACGCCCAGGCGACTGGACCAACTGCTCTATCACACTCCTATGGCTTCGTAATCTGGAGACCCAGGGATATCTCCCATCATCAGATCTGGCGGCAACCCGCGCTGGTCTGCTCTCCTATGGTGATGAGGTCTTTGACGAGCACTTCCCCAATCCAAACAAAGGGGAACACATTTGCTTTGTTTCGTTCCTCCTCCGAGGCCTTGGATTTCCAATCTACCCATTCTTGAGGGGGTTACTGGAGTTCTACGGAATTCAAGTCCACCATCTCACCCCAGGGTTGATCCTGCACATCTTGGGTTTCGTTGCCCTCTGCGAGATATTCTTAGGGTGCAAAGATCACTTCGAACCGTGGAGGAAATACTTCTGCCTCGTCCCCCGAACTCGGGACAAGGTCATCTTAGAGGTTGGCGGGGCCGAAGTATGCCGCATAGCGGGGACGGGGTATCCGATTGGCACACTGAAGAAATCCGAAGAATGGACTTCGGAGTGGTTCTATATTGAAGATGTCCTCCTATTTGAGCCAACTCAGACAGGTATGCCTGAATACTCCGACCTCCTCCCAAAGAAAAGGTACAACTGGCGACCCAAGAGCTCATCTCAGGAGGAGAGCGCCGAAGTGCAACACCTTGCCACGCAAGTGCGGATGCTTGCCCATCACAGGCTGACCATGATTGATGTCATGGCTGCCGCTATCTCCCGGTGCATGCAACCCCTCCAACAAAGGGTGCACCCTTTATGGCGATACAACGGGACAAGTGACGCCACACATTCCGAAAGACTAGGTACTACCAATCCAACAACACTGGTCGCCGTACTTGCCGACCTGTACAAAGGAGAGAAAGAAGACTTCATCCAGCAATCAACCAAGGAAGAGTATTCGGCCCACAATCCAATCGAATAGGTACACCTTCCTCTTTCAATCATGAAATAGTTTGGGACTTCATTACGCACTCTTATTTGACCGAGGCCTTGGCGTGAATAGGAATGGAGGAGCTGCATCAAGATAGTCAACTGTCCGTCTCCTCAGCCCGATAATCATTCGCGTGACAATGATCTGGGATTCAACAAGGACCCAGATCTCCTTCTCGACTTTGAAAACAGAGTCTATTATCAGGACAACATCGTCCATACCCTGGTGGCAATCATAGTCGATTACCCCGAGTCATTATCCATTCCGTCCACGGGCAAGAAGAAAAACTCCTCCCGTAAGAGGCCTGCTACCAAGAGTGCCCCGGACGTGCCGGTCCCGGCCCCTAAGCGCCACCGATCAGCACGCCTTGCACCAACAGCCGAAGCCATAGGCGATTCAGAGGTCAGACGGGACCCTGCAAAGGAGCCGTACATGGGGACAAATCCACCCGTCCGCGCATCCCGAAGGTACATTGTTCAGATATCCATTTTATCTTTATGCTCGGTAGAATCTTATAACCGCTTGTTTTTTACCTAGCCGAAACACCCAATCTTCACCTCCCGAGGGGGCTGCCCGGATATCAGGAGACGTCCGACGCTCTCGGGCCACCACCCATGCGGCTTCTTCTACCGAAGCACCCATGGCCGGTCCGATGCCCACCGAATCTGGCGACGGAGTATCCGTCACCAAATCATAAGTGGAGAGTGTCATGCATCATCGGCACCGTGACACCCAATTTTCTATGATCAGGAGTTTGGTACCCTACGCTCAGCGGATGCACATCTCGGGGCCGCCCAAGCTGGATTCGGTGAAGCTATGAAGCTGATAACAACCACTATTCACATAAGTGGTCGGATTTTATAGAATTCGTATACTTGTATCAGCCTAGTAGCCCCGAGCCTTAATTTGATTTTGAAAAAAAAAATTAAGTATCTCCACACTGTTTAACTGGTGACGCAGGCCTCAAAGCAATAGTCCGAGCAATTGTCCAAGGCCCTCGAGGAGAGCCGCATGGAGGTGCAATCCGTGAGGCCGAACTAGCACAAGTGAAAAGCTTCACAAGAGAGGCCCATGGTAAGTATGCTTTTAATGCTAGTCAATAGAACATATGTATTCCGTGCCTGACATATGGAATTCGTGTAGCAGCCGAATCAATAGGACATATGGAAAGGCAGCTGGAAGAAGCCCGGGATTCACAAAGGTATGCGGAATCCCAGCAGCAAGCCGGCTATCTTGTTATACAAAAACAGGTCGATGAAATAAAGAGTTTAAAGACTCAATTGGCCCAAGCTCAAGAAGAGAATCAAAATCTTCGGAGGGGCGTATTCGGTAAATACAATTCCTCTATGAGTAAGTATTTCCGATGTATAGAATGATAGTAATCGCGCTTGTTGTCTTGTGTATATGTCTCCTGACCGGACATCCTAGAGAGGAGATCGAATTGTTCCAAGGGGACCTGCTGAAGGAGCTGACCTCTCTCCATAAGCGCGTGCAAAAGGCGATGAAGGGGATGGTGAAGGCATTATGGCCCACCGAACAGCCACCCGAAGGGCTGGCCACACATGTGGATCAATTTAGGGGGGCTCGGTGTAGGTTCGAGCTATGGAAGACTTCGGCCTGCCACGAAGGAGCACGGGAGGCATGGGCAATGATCAAGACCCGTTTCACCGGACTTAACGCTGAGCATATGGTGCGGGTTGGTCCTGTGGGATCAGATGGAAAAGAAGTGTCACTCCGCCTGGTATATGACTAGGTGATGCGAGCCGCCCGGCTCTCGCAAGCAGACTGCCCCCTCACCACAATAATTGATGATCTCGATCAGTAGCCGCATATGTAATTTACATATACATGTGTAAAACAATCCGTGTTGTAAACTTTGTCTTAACCGGCCATCGGCTTCTCCCTCCCGGGCGAAGAGCTCGGGAGTGTTCCTTCTTATTATTCCTTCGCCAAGAGCAAAATTGTATTCAAGGAACTAGGCAATCCGTCCATGTGGTGCGAATAGACAGAAAGCACACAGAAAGATATGTTATATTACAACGTAGCGTAAAAAACATCTTCCGATGAAAATAGTACCACTAGCGATACCTTTCGCCAGGGTTCTATGAAGAATATAGATAGGAATCCGCATACTTGCGATTAAGTGTCTTTTTGGAATAAGAGCCCCAAACAACAGAAAAAGCAACCAGGGCCGGATAGGGTGTTTCCGTCATAGCCGATCAATTGTCTACGTAGATAGCTAGCTTTCGGCTTCACCCGTCTGAGGTACGTGTCCGGATGCTCCGGTCATAACAATCGCAGAGGTGCTCCCTTTACTCTCTAGCCAAACAAGTGGGAATGTAGAGAGTAACCACAGGAGCGAGGCAACCCAGCTTGGCAAAGTCTTAGTTCAAATTGATGCATATAATGGCTAGAACATGACAAAAGAAACATGCGTGCACGACAGGTGCTGGAAAATGATTGTAGTAGAAAAGGATTGCTACTAGAAGGAGCCCCCACGTGCTGTGTTCGGATGTAACACTCTATGGTGCATGCCGATAACCTTAGTACAGGATCGGTTTAACCGAACATAGGAAGAAGAAAATCGATCCTATCAAACAGCAAAGTGGGAGCGAAAGAAAAAAGTGAAAATATAAGAAAAATAGAAATGTAAAATGTGCGGGAATTTGGACAGGACCGGTCTATTCGTAGAAGCGTCGTAGACGAGCCGCGTTCCATGGGTTTGGTTCAAGGCGATTATCTGATGCGTTCCGAAGGTGATAGGCTCCTCCCACGAGTACTTCATTGATGATGAAGGGGCCCTCCCACTTGGGATTGAGTTTATGCTTCTACTTCTCTGGGATCCGTAGGACGAGTTCACCTACGTTGTATGCTTGTGCCTTGACCTCCCTACTCTGGTAGCGTCACGCTTGCTGCTGATAAAGCGCAGAGTGAGCTAGAGCTATGTGCGTTCTCCCTCCAAGGCGTCCAGGTCATCCTGGCAATCCAACTCGGCTTCCTTTTCCTCATACATGCGCACTCTTGGTGCGTCGTGAATAATGTCGCAGGGAAGAATTGCCTCAGACCCATAGACCATGAAGAACGGTGTGAAGCCCGTTGATCTATTTGGGTACGCAGGCGCACTCTTGGTGCGTAGTGAATAATGTTGCAGGGGAGGATTGCCTCAGGCCCATAGACCATGAAGAACGGTGTGAAGCTCGTTGATCTATTTGGGGTGGTACGCAGGCCACATAGTACGAATTCGAGCTCCTCAACCAAATGATAGTCAGACTCATGAAGAGATCGGGCCAATCGTGGCTTAATGCCAGTCATGATGAGACCATTGGCACGTTCGACTTGTCAATTGGTCTGTGGATGATAGACTGATGCGTAATCGAGCTTAATGCCCATTTTCGCACGCCAATCCTTGACCTCTTGGGCCGTAAAATTAGATCCATTATCCGTTATTACGCTGTGCGGTACACCGTAACGGTGTACTACGCCGGATATGAAGTCTATAACTGGTCCGGACTTGGCTGATTTAACGGGCTTTGCCTCTATCCATTTGGTGAATTTGTCAACCATGACCAGCAGGTATTTGTTTTTCTTGGTCCCCCCTTTAAGGGGTCCGACCATGTCAAGCCCCCAGACCATGAAAGGCCAAGTGATCGGAATAGTCTGAAGAGCTGTTGGAGGCATGTGACTTTGATTTGCGAAGAGTTGACAACCCACGCAGTGCTTGACAAGTGACTGTGCGTCCATATGAGTTGTGGGCCAAAAGAAACCGGTTCGGAAGGCCTTGCTAACTTAGGCTCTCGCCACGGTGTGATAGCCGCCCATGCCTGCATGTACTTCGGCGATAAGCTCCCGCCCTTCTTCCTCAGATACGCACCATTGTAGTACACCAGTTGTGATTTTCTTGTATAACTCACCCTCGTGAAATTGTAGGCCTTAGAGCGCCGAACTATGCGTCAGGCCTCTGTCTGTTTGTAGGGGAGTTCTTTTCGAAGAAGGTAGGCGAGGAAGGGCTCTGTCCAAGGTGCAATTATTGCCATTACCTCATGAGCCAAAGGCGTTTCATTCATTATGGAGCCACCGATTATTTGGTCGTCCGGTTCGTTAACAGGGGAGACAACCACGTCCGATGTATTCGGACCGGCGCCATTGTCACCGTCCCGCTACACGACGGAAGGCTTAAAAAGCTGTTCCAGAAAAGTGTTCTTTGGGACAGGATCGCGCTTGGCTCCTATACGAGCCAATATGTTGGTGGCTTGGTTGTTGTCGTGAGCGACATGGTGAAATTCCATCCCCTCAAACCGAGTTGATATCTTGAGGACGATGTTTCTGTATGCCGCCATCTTCGGATTTTTAGCGTCGAGTTTGCCATTGATTTGCGAGATGGCTAAGTTGGAGTCTTCCCATACCTCTAGCCGGCGTATGCCCATTGATGCAGCCATTCGGAGACCATGAAGGAGGGCCTCGTATTCGGCTGCATTGTTGGATTCCGCATACATGATTTGCAACATGTATCACACGTTGTCACTAGTGAGGGATGTGAGGATAACTCTAGCCCCCCAGTCCGGCCAAGGTTTTGGAGCCGTCAAAGTACATTGTCCAATGGGAGTATGCACTGTATTCCTTGGGGAGTTTGGCCTCCGTCCATTCAGCCAGAAAGTCCCCCAACACCTGTGATTTAATGGCACGACGTGGCTTGTAGGTTATTTCAAAGGGGAGGATCTCAATGGCCCATTTGGCAATGCGGCCGGTGGCGTCCCTATTGTTGATTGTATCGTTCAAGGGACCCCCAATGCTACCGTCACCGCGCACTCCTGGAAGTAGTGTCAGAGTTTCCTCAATGCCATGAATACTCTATAGGCATTTTTTTGATAATACGGATATCTGGACTTGCACTGCGTTAGCACCTCTGACACATAGTACACCGGCTTCTGAGTCCAGAATTTATGCCCCTCCTCATCTCGTTCAACGACGAGCATTGCACTGACGACTTTGTTGGTGGCCGATATGTATAACAACATGGGCTCACTAGCGCCTGGTGTCGTGAGTATGGGGTTGGTTGCCAGTATTGCTTTGATCTCTTCCAACTCAACCGCTGCTTCATCGGTCCATTCAAAATTGTTGGTCCTGTTCAGCAGCTTGTAGAGCGGTGGAGCTTTTTCTCCGAGGCGGGAGATAAAGCGGCTTAACGCCGCTACGCACCCGGCTAGCCTCTGGACATGCTTCAGCTCTGTGGGGATTGCAAGCTCTGATAGAACATGGATTATAGCTGGATTTGCCTCTATTCCTCTATGGGAGACGATGAATCAAGCAGCTTACCAGAGGGAAATCCGAATACACATTTTTCTAGATTGAGCCGTATATCATATTCGTGTAAATTAGCGAAAGTTTGACATAATTCATCGATCAACTGGTCGACGTGTTTGGTTTTGATTACCACATCATCCATGTATGCCTCGACGGTCTTGCCGACCTATGTAGAGAGGCAGGTTTGGATCATGCGCTAGTATGTGGCCCCAATGTTTTTTAGCCCGAAAGGCATTGTGTTGAAGCAGAATGTCCCATAGGGGGTGATGAATGCCGTAGCAGCTTGATCAGATTCCTTCATTTTAATTTGATGGTATCCGGAGTAAGCTTCGAGGAAACACAACAAATCGTGTCCGACTGTGGCACCGATGATCTGGTCTATGCATGGTAAGGGGAAAGGGTCCTTGGGACATGCTTTGTTAAGGTCTTTGAAATTGACACACAGCCGCCAGGACTTGTCTTTCTTAGGTACCATCACCAGGTTTGCCAACCACTTAGGGTGTTTAATATCCCAAATAAATCCGGCCTCAAGCAATTTCGCTAATTCTTCACCCATGGCTTGCCGTTTGGGCTCGGAGAAGCGATGCAGAGTCTGTTTCACAGGCTTAAAGCCTGGAATAATGTTTAGGCTATGTTCGTCTAGTCGACGTGGGATTCCAGGCATAGCGGAAGGGTGCTTGTCCTCGTTTTCTCACGGGGGTCTCGCGAGACGGCAGATGCGATGGGGTGAATTATCGAGGTGAGAGCAAGGCTGTCGTGGATGATCCGGGATGGGTATGCGAATGGGACGCAGTGGTTTACCCAGGTTCGGGGCTCTTTGGAGAGATACTATGCCTACTCCTGCATATCTGTATTACTGTGGTATATCTAGTACATGGTTGCTCCTGGAGCTGTTTGGGGAGGAGAGCCATGAGGCTTCTTGCCTCATATGTGAGTGTGAGAGTGGGGATGAGAGAATGTGAGGGGAGCTAGCCCCCCTGAAAGAGTGAGCAGGGGCCTTTATATAGGCTTGGATGTGTAGCTTGGTATGTAAGCTAGAGTGTGTAGCTTACATACCAAGTAGCTTGGGATGTCAGCTAAATTGGGTAGCTTACATGCCAAGCTATATGTAGCTTCTGGACTAAGCTATGTCCGTCCCCTGGTGCACTTTATAAGTCAGAGTCCAGGGGAGATGTTACAGTGTAGATAGTACAGCATGACGCGCGTATAATGCATTACTGCTCGCCACTAGTGCACCGCCATGGGATATGGCTGTCTGGTTCGTGCGTGTCCGATGGGACGTCGTAGTTGGCTCCGAGCTACCGGCTGGCGGGCGCAGCTGGCTGATCGGAGCAGCCGGCCCAGGCGGGCGTGCACCCCATTTGACTCGCCGTCGTTGGGGTACCCAAGGGTCATCCCCCCGACAGTGCCAGGAAAAAATGTCCCAGTTCCTGTAGGGTAACGCAGCAGAAAACAAAAAAATTCCGACCTACACACCAGCCCAGGACCACTATGAAGACTGCATACAAGGTTTGATCTTTTCGTTACCGACTCGTAGCGCAGCGGAAGTAGAGTCGATGACGATCGGCGGTGCAGATCCCCGCAGCTAGGATTTACAACCTCCCAACCGCGAGGATGTATACCCTCATCTGCCCCGCGGACAGCCCTCCGGGAGGCGGTCGGACAGTCCCCCGGACAGTGTCGCGGACAGCCGTTCGGGAGGACCTCCGAAGCTCGGACTGTCACTCGGACAGCCCTTCTGGAGGACCTCCAAAACTCGGACGGTCACATTGACAGCCCTTCGGGAGGCACTCTCGAACTAAGACCGAAACTACAATCTCTCTACAGAGTTGCACACATACGGTGTCATCTATCCGGCAGGGCTTCGCCGTCCAGAACTAGTTCCTGCCGGAACCCAGACAGCCTTTCGGCTCCACGAAACTATTTCGCTGGGAGGGAGAGAGAGAGCTTGCAAAGCAAAGCATGTGTATGAGAGCACAAGGATGAATAAATGGCAGCCCACATCTCCTCTATTTATAGGAAAACCAAGGGGTAGGGTGGTTTTACAATAAAACCCAAAATGCACATGAATGAAGTCCTTCCACAAGGGCATAAAAGTGAAACCAAGGAACAAGAGGGACACCATGAACGAGTCCACCATGTGGCCGGCCACACCCTCATGTGGGGCCCAAAAAATGGCTCCAATCCATCCATGTCATCTCCAAGATCTCTTGGAGCAAAGCCCCAAAAGGTGGCTTTCCATAAAGTAGTCCAAAAAGCACTTTCACTATTCACGGCGACATTTTTCAGCGTCCGCTCGAACTGAAAATATTTATGTGGGCTTAGAACAATTCTAGTACCCCACTAAAATAATTTTCAATGCGATCCGGAACAATTCCGGATAGTGATTTTCATCTGCGAAAAGCATCTGAAGCAGTTCCGGCAGCTCCGGAACATTTCCGGTTATTCTTCCAGAAAATTCCCAGAAGTTTCCAGAATGATTCTGGCAGCCTCCAAGAATTATCAGGCATGTGCCAAAACCAATTTGACTTAATGGTATCCCTTGAAACAAATTTTCAGTTTCACCGAAACTGTTCCGGTGACCTGTCTACGGAACTTTTCCACTGTCCGAAACTTTTCCGGTGTCCGAAACTTTTCGGTGATTTTCTCTCAGACTCCCTGTCTAGTATTCAACAGATGGATGACCCTTAAGCATGTGACCCTATAGGTTCGGTGAAGCATAGACATGACCCGGAACCCCTTCCGATCAATGATCAACATCGGAGCCGTGGACACCCATATCAATCCCTATACCCACACGAATAAATATTCGAGTGAACCTCCAGTTGCCGTGTGCTATTCCTGTTGCTTCGCGATATGTTACAAATACCCGAGGTGAGACATGTTGGCATCCTCGTGGATCAACAACTTGTCCACTATGCCAGTTACCTCGTTAATGGTATTGTTCTCTTTTCTCGTTCCCGTGTTCCGGCATCCCCGTGATCAAATCACAAAGTGTCTGGCCAGACGATGATGGATACCGTAACACCGAGAGGGCCCAGAGATATCTCTCCATCCTCGGAGGAGCAAATCCCAATCTTGAGCTATCAAGTTACTTCACATACTTTTCCATGAACCCGTAAGCTGCCGTAATAGCCACCCATTTACGGATGACGTTTAACAAACCCCAAAGTTCATGAAGCAAGCATGAAGAAACTCGATACTCTCATGGTCTAAGGAATTATGAAAACATTAACTTCTCTGTGTTATTAACCATTAACTTATGACGAATGTATCTCATAGAATAACATCAATTCGGGTCGATTCAACACAAATGTTCTTATAACATTATGCCCTCAAAATTGCCGGCATAACCATGCCCATGATCAGAAAAACAGGATCATCATGCAATACTTGAGCCAGTCTTAGAGGCCAGACTAGGAATACATTTTACCGTTTATTATCCCACACGTGCACATGAGTTTCCCTCCAAGCCTCGTTTTATTTGTAGACTCGAGAATCATTGCAGTTATAGCATGGAACATAAACATAATTATGAACAGGGAGATAATCAAAAACATTTATTATTGCCTCTAGGGCATATCTCCTACAGACTCCCACTTGCACTAGAGTCAATAATCTAGTCAATGCTAATGCACTTTACACCTATGGCATACTGGTGTAAAATATGCTTCGCTTGTGGTATAGACTGATGTCCAATGGATCTGACAACTTCAGCTCCGTGTGGAACATTGCATATCCTCGTGTTTTCACGCTATCACAAAATTCGTATTTTGTGTGACTTGGCTTTGCATATGTGTGAATCATTGGTCGAAGCCTGATTCCTCAGGCTGACCTATGGAGCAACTATCTGCAATAGTGTCTCATAGACCAAAGCCATCTTGGAACCATACTAAGTTCATGAATGAACTATATGATTCAACAACTTCTTTGTCGCTTCCAAAGCGTCAACGTACTTAGCCTTTGTTATAGAATTCGCCACAGAATCTTGTTTGGAACAATTTCCAACTACCGTGCCACCATATTGTGTATCACACAAAAACCTCAATTAAATCGAAAATCACATGGAGAAATGGTGGAGACTGTATCGATGTAACATATTACACCGAACTCTTCATGATTTCTGCTTGCGAGAAAACATGTCATCACTACTACTATAGTACTCAATGACATCTTTCACTGTTGTCCTATGATCAGTACTTTGATCACTTTGGTTATCCATACTCGCAACAACTTTGGAGTATCGGACATATCTGGTGGTTTTACATACCATGGAATACATGATTAATCCAAACACAAGAGTGTGTGGAATCTCCATCATGTATTTCACTCATCAGTGTTTTGGGACACTAAGTCTTGCAAAAACTCTTTCCATGTGACTTCGGCAAGAATCACTCCTTGGCGTTTTAAATGCTAAAAGGTTTTAGCACCTTGTCAATATGTATTCATTGCTTAGCCCCATTAGGTAAATCTATCTCCATAGATCATCATGCCTAATATTGAGGCTATTTAGCCTAAGCACTTCATCGAAAAAACTATTTTCAAATGAAGTCCTAATTCGTGTCAAGAAATTTATTTCCAATTAACAATGTGTCAAGTACACAAGGTTTTTAGAAATAGTATTATGCTCCCACTTACTTTCTTGAATCACAAGCATCTTCGATACCCATTTGATGAAGTCAAACTCCTTTGACCATTCCATCAAAAACGAAGATTCCAACTCCGCTTTGCTCTCTTCTGTCCATCGCTGGAACTCTGAAGTTTGCATACTTACTAGCATCCTCTGGATCGACAAATTACTTTGGACTGTATCACATACAAGTCCTAGGTTTCATTTCCATCAGATGGAAATCCTTTTGTCATCCGTGTTTCATATCTCATGATTGATATATGTATTAATTGCTAGTTCAACCCGAACCGACCTTAAGCATCGCTACGGTGAAAAAACCTCATCGTAGTCAACTCCTTGAACTTGTTATTTCAACAAGTCGAGCTTTATGGATAAAACATTTTTATCCGTACCAGTTTTCAGTTCCATAAATATTCGTTGGACTCTAAGTCCTCTGAAAGGTGTATCAAGGTTTTAATCTTGAATCACTTATATGGAAACTATCTCGGATTGTATTGGCATTTAGCCAATCCCGGAGTCAGGGCCCATCAACGCTTCCTTGCGTATTGTAGGTATATTGTTGTCCAACAACAATATCTCGTTTGCGCACCTGATAGGTTTGCATGAGCATTGCCTACGTGGTTCAGCTACACGTTCAACTGAAGTCCATACATTTTATTGTAGAGACTTACGTATCAGTCATAGTAGGAAACAACAGATTCACTTCCAAGGTTTCTTTCCTTTGAACTGATGACGAAGATACTGGTTATCTCGTCGAGTTGCACTGTCCTCCCACTCACCTTTTGTAAGAACTATTCTCTTTAAAAGCATACCGTTTTGTGGCAAAACCCATTGCCTCGGTATAGTGGTGGGGGAATACCCAATGACTTCGGATAACCATACAAAATAGCACTTGTATGATTTGGAATGGGTTTGTAACCTTTTACACAAGCCCCATATTCCAAATGTTAAGAAAAGATATAACATGGTTGGGCGTACCATACCATAGCGTCATTTCAACAGGCCTGATGGATCTCTTTTTAGTGTAAAAGCCGCAGTCTCTAAAGCATCACTCTATAAAAGGGATAATGGCAAATCTATTTATGTCATCTTTGATCTTACCATGTTATAAATGGTTCGATTACATCTTCACGGACTTTCCACTTGCAGTGGTGTTCCGGGAGGTGCAAGTTATGAAACTCTTTTCACAACTCATCAGACAATCGCTAAACTTGTAACTCAAATATTCCTTTCCGCAATCAAATTGCAGAAACATAATTTTCTTGGTACAATAACTTCTACTTCATTTTTGAAAACCTTTCGAATGATTTCAAAAGATCCAGACTTACGTCTCATCAAGTAAATATCCATATATACTTGAGTCATTTTTGAAGGTAGACAAATCCACTGTTTGCAACAACATTTATTTGACTACACACATCATAATGTATGATTACCAATAAGTTCTTTGCTCGTTCCTTATGGCCTGTGAATGGTATTTTAGTCAGTTCACCTTTTGGAGGAAAGCTGCAAGTGTCAGATGATTCAAAATCAAACGACTTCAAAATCCATCATAATGGAATTTTCCATGCGGGTTTCTCCAATGTGACCAAATGCAGTGCCACACATATGTGGTATTCTTTTAGTCTTGCGACATTTAGCGTCAGTGTTATGGATGTATCATATTTCCATCAATATTCATAACATATATTTCATCTAGGATGGAATCATGGCCCTTCATGTTATTCATAATACTGAACAACAATTGTTGTTTTTATGAACAAATCTTTTGCAACAAACATTGTGCAATGGGCTAGAGTGTATGAAACTCTAAAATGAATTATGAAAGTAAACCCAGAGGTAATGTATTATTATCAATATTCATAACATACGTCTCAGTCATGATGAAAGTATGGCCCTTATGTTATTCATAACACCGAACATGAAAAGTTCTCTTATGAACAACCTTCTTGCAAGATACCTTATGCAAAGGGCTAGAGTGTATGAAACTCTAAAATGAATTATGAAACTTAATACATAGGGAATACACCGATGGAAGGCATAGTAACATTTACTATGTTCCCTACGTGTATCTAAACCTCATTCCTGGCTAGTCTTTCAGGCCATAGTAGTTCTTACATCGAGTTGCAACAAAATGCAATCGAGCGGGTATCTTTGTGACCAACTCACAATACCCAAGAATTAGTGATTAACATGTTTAACCATAATTCCCAAGAACTATATCTTTGACCAGCCTTCTATACATCAAAAACTTGTATGACATAAATACATGAGATGGATATTCCAGTCTTCTTTCCTTTTGCCATTATATTTCTAACAGTTTAACTTTTCAGTATTTCTCCTACTCTCAGAAGAAGCACCGAACTTAAGAGTGGCATTAGCCCCGGACTTCCTAGGCGTGAAAGTCTTACTAACACCCTTCAGACACTTCCTTTCTCTTTAAGTTGTTTTTTTATTCACCTTTCATCATATGACAGGCGTTCTCCTGGATCCCTCTCTTATCAGTCTAATGCATAGTAAACTCCTTTACTAATAGTTTGCAAACAAACATTGCTTTGGATATCTCATATATTTTAGCTTTTGTCTGTCTCTGAAAATGACTTTCAGATTCCATGAATATCACATAACTATCCGAACTTTCGAAGTTTCGGTCTCATGGAAGCAAACATATTTGACTTGACCGTAATGGAAATTTAGCTTTTTGGATCGAAGGACGAGAGTCATATCATCCATAGCATTAGCGGGAGAATACCAAAAACATGCGATAGGACAAGTCCTTCTCGGCACTCTTGAGGACAATCCTCACATTACGTTACCAACCGTAAAGTTTTAACCAGATATTTAATAGCTATTCAGTTTTAATAGGGAAGGTGGAAACGTGAGCCATTATTCTACAACTATTTTGCAAACCACACTTAGACAGTGTTCAAAATAAATTGCACTGAGAATTAAAACAAGTTAATTCTACAGTGCGCTCCCACTCAAATCAATATCTCTCATAATTGATTGTGAGTGATTCAAGATCCAAATTACAATTCAACGCCAAGGATGTATCCATCTCAAGTGACGAGAATTGCAATCGGTAGGCCAACTTGCCAATCACATCTCTATGTGACTCTTGTTCATCTTTCGATGCGTGTGTTCCGAGCTCATGACTTTCATGCCTGGACGTCAAGACAACCAAGTGATCTCGCTGCGAGGTCTCAACTCACCCGCCTCACACTTCTCTAATCGTTCGTACCCATGTAAACATGTGATACCCCGAAGAGATAGGTGCCATGACGGTGCTACACTTGGGAGAACACTAACTACTTGATATTCTAAGTGAGATATCACCCTAATAAAAAGCGACTACCGTGCAATCAAGAAGGGTGCATCAAGAGGGATAAACATCTCAGGCAATTCATAATTAGCATGACATGGTATAGCCCCTTCTGACGGAGAAGTCAAGTATTTCTTCATCTTCGGCATTCGCATCGGAGTTCACCTTTGCGAAGATTGCCACCACCTTTTGATGCACCAAATAATATTGCTATCTCTATAGCTTAATAAAATAAGTGCATTACATAAGGTTGACACGCAGGTCATTAAAGTGCAATCATATGGCTCCAGCCATCATGCCGAATCATGACACGCAGGTCATGTTAATCAATTTACATCATATAGTCATCTCATACCTAATCAAATTATTATGAACACTGCTATACCACATCACATGCACATGCAAACCATCCTGCAAAACCAAGTTAGACGCCTCTAATCGGTCCATGCAAAAACTTGTTTTTCGTGGCTTCTAAGGTTTCGAAACAAACCGAAGCTACCAACGTCCATCATCAAGTATGATAATTCAAGTTGCTAGATTAACAATCCAGGGTGTATGAAACACGAGATAATAAAATCTCGAGCCCCATACTAAACTTCGTCATACGCGTGACCCCCGTGCAGATCACATCTGTATTGCCCTTTCGTCTGCGAAACATCCATCTTTCTCAACTATGGTGGAACCCAAAGAACTGTTAGCACTTCGTTGATCTGTCAATCAGCATACTCAGGAGCTGCATGAAAGGATCGCGGATTGCCAGAACTTTGTGAGATTCCACCATTCCATTAAGATCAGGACTACGCAAATTCCACGGAAGCAACAAGAACATCGGGTTACAGATTTCATCTGCTACCCGCACAAATAATTTTCAGTAATAGATCTCATCTACTACCTAATTATATTATGCAACACCCATACATCTCCATGTATTCTAGATCGCAACCTGCATCTATGCATAGCACGGCTCTTGATGCCACTGTAGGGTAACACAGCAGAAAACAAAAAAATTCCGACCTACGCACCAGCCCACGACCACTATGAAGAGTGCATACAAGGTTTGATCTTTTCATTACCGACTCGTAGCGCAGCGGAAGTAGAGTCGATGACGATCGGCGGTGCAGATCCCCGCAACTAGGATTTACAACCTCCCAACCACGAGGATGTATACCCTCATCTGCCCCGCGGACAGCCCTCCGGGAGGCGGTCGGACAGTCCCCCGGACGGTGTCGTGGACAGCCCTTCGGGAGGACCTCCGAAGCTCAGACTGTCACTCGGACAGCCCTTCAGGAGGACCTCCAAAACTCGGACGGTCACATTGACAGCCCTTCAGGAGGCACTCTCGAACTAAGACCGAAACTACAATCTCTCTACAGAGTTGCACACATACGGTGTCATCTATCCGGCAGGGCTTCGCCGTCTAGAACTAGTTCCTGCCGGAACCCATACAACCTTTCGGCTCTACGAAACTATTTCGCTGGGAGGGAGAGAGAGAGCTTGCAAAGCAAAGCATGTGTATGAGATCACAAGGATGAAGAAATGGCAGCCCACATCTCCTCTATTTATAGGAAAACCAAGGGGTAGGGTGGTTTTACAATAAAACCCAAAATGCACATGAATGAAGTCCTTCCACAAGGGCATAAAAGTGAAACCAAGGAAAAAGAGGGACTCCATAAAGGAGTCCACCATGTGGCCAGCCACACCCTCATGTGGGGCCCAAAAAATGGCTCCAATCCATCCATGTCATCCCCAAGATCTTTTGGAGCAAAGCCCCAAAAGGTGGCTTTCCATAAAGTAGTCCAAAAAGCATTTTCACTATTCACGGCGACATTTTTCAGCGTCCGCTCGAACTAAAAATATTTATGTGGGCTTAGAAAAATTCTAGTACCCCACTAAAATAATTTTCAATGTGATCCGGAACAATTCCGGAATAGTGATTTTCATCTGCGAAAAGCATCTGAAGCAGTTCCGGCAGCTCCGGAACATTTTCGGTTATTCTTCCGGAAAATTCCCAGAAGTTTCCAGAATGATTCTGGCAACCTCCAAGAATTATCAGGCATGTGCCAAAACCAATTTGACTTAATGGTATCCCTTGAAACAACTTTTTAGTTTCACCGAAACTGTTCCGGTGACCTGTCTACGGAACTTTTCCACTGTCCGAAACTTTTCCGGTGTCCGAAACTTTTCGGTGATTTTCTCTCAGACTCCCTGTCTAGTATTCAATAGATAGATGACCCTTAAGCGTGTGACCCTATAGGTTCGGTGAAGCATAGACATGACCCGGAACCCCTTCCGATCAATGATCAACATCGGAGCCGTGGACACCCATATCGATCCCTATACCCACACGAATAAATATTCGAGTGAACCTCCAGTTGCCGTGTGCAATTCCTATTGCTTCGTGATATGTTACAAATACCCGAGGTGAGACATGTTGGCATCCTCGTGGATCAACAACTTGTCCACTATGCCAGTTACCTTGTTAATGGTATTGTTCTCTTTTCTCGTTCCCGTGTTCCGGCATCCCCGTGATCAAATCACAAAGTGTCTGGCCAGACGATGATGGATACCGTAACACCGAGAGGGCCCAGAGACATCTCTCCATCGTCGGAGGAGCAAATCCCAATCTTGAGCTATCAAGTTACTTCACATACTTTTCCATGAACCCGTAAGCCGCCGTAATAGCCACCCATTTACGGATGACGTTTAACAAACCCCAAAGTTTATGAAGCAAGCATGAATCTTATGGATCTGAATATTCATGCCACAATAGAGAATATTACATGGATAAATATGTTAGGTAGCACTCCACATCAAAAATTATGTTTTTATCATTTACCTACTCGAGGACGAGCAGGAATTAAGCTTGGGGATGCTGATACGTCTCCAACGTATCTATATTTTTTAATGATGTCATGCTATTATATTATCTGTTTTGGATGTTTTATATGCATTAATATGCTATTTTATATTATTTTTGGGACTAACCTACTAATCTAGAGCCTAGTGCCAGTTTCTGTTTTTTCCTTGTTTTTGAGTTTTGCAGATATGGAATATTAAACAGAGTCCAAACGGAATAAAATCTTCAGCATGATTTTTTCTGGAAGGAAAGAGATCCACGGGACTTGGAGTGCATGACAAGGGATCTACCAAGAGATCACAAGCCTGGTAAGTGCGGCCACCCCCCTGGTCACGCCTGGTAGGCTTGCCTTCTCCTGGCAGGTCTCCTAACCATATTATTCATCCTATAAATACCCAAATATTCCCCCAACACTAGAGGGAGCCACGAAACTTTTCCGCCGCCAGAAGCCTCCGTTCCCGAGAGATCCAATCTTGGAGCCTTTTTCGATAATCTGCCGGAGGGGGTTTCGATCACGGAGGGAATCTACATCAACTCCATTACCCCTCCGATGATGCGTGAGTAGTCCACCATAGACCTACGGGTCCATAGCTAGTAGTTAGATGGCTTCTTCTCTCTCTTTGATCCGCAATACCATGTTCTTCGTGATCTTCATGGAGATCTATCGGATGTAATACTCTTTTGTGGTGTGTTTGTCAAGATCCTATAAATTGTGGGTTTATGTTCAGATTATCCATGAATCTTATTTAAATCTTCTCTGAATTCTTATATGCATGATTTCATATCCTTGCAAGTCTCTCCGAGTTATTGGTTTGGTTTGGCCAACTAGATTGGTAATTCTTGAAATGGGAGAAGTGCTTGGTTTTGGGTTCAATCTTGCGGTGTCCTCACCCAGTGACATGGTAGGGGTAGCAAGGCACGTATTGTATTGTTGCCATCAAGGGTAACAAGATGGGGTTTTTATCATATTTCTTGAGTTTATCCCTCTACATCATGTCATCTTACTTAATGTGTTACTCTATTCTTCATGAACTTAATACTCTAGATGCATGTATGAGTCGGTCGCTGTGTGGAGTAATAGTAGTAGATGCAGAATCATTTCGGTCTACTTGACATGGATGTGATGCCTATATGCATGATCATTGCCTTGTATATCTACATGATTATTCGATTTTCTATAAATTGCTTGACAGTAATTCGTTTACCCACCATGATATTTTCCTTCAAGAGAGAAGCCTCTAGTGAAATCTACGGCCTTCGGGTCTACTTTCCATAATATATTTTCAGATCTATAAACCAAAAATACCAAAAATACTTTGCTGCAATTTACTTATCTTTTACTTTCTATTTTAGTTTACATCTATCTCTATCGGATCTAATCCTTGCTAATAACCGTGAAGGGATTGACAACCCCTTTATAGCGTTGGGTGCAATAGTTTGATTGTTTGTGTCAGTGCATCCATTGCTGACTTGCTTGTTCCTCCTACTGGACTGATACCTTGGTTCTCAACAACTAGAGGAAATACTTATCTACTTTTCTGCATCACCCTTTCCTCTTCAAGGGAAAACCAACGCAAGGTCAAGAGGTAGCAAGAAGGATTTCGGGCGCCATTGCCGGGGAGGATACATAGCAAGCCAAGAGAAGAACTTTTTGGTCAACTTGCCAATTCTGACAGCATTGTTGGGAGAGGTCTACATCAAGCCTACCAAGTACCCATCAAAAACTCATCTCTTGCATTTACATTATTTGCATTTTGCCTCTCGTTTTCCTCTCCCCCACTTCTAAAACAATTTTCAAAAAATACCAAAACGATTTGCCTTTTTAGTCGCCCTTCTTCCGTTCGCATTTTCGTTTGTCTTTTGTTTGCTTGTGTTAGATTGTTTGTTCGTCTTTATGGCTCCACCCAATAACTTAAATCCTTATCTTAGGAAGTTGGAAGATATTGATGATAATGCTAAAAGATTAATGTCACTCCAATTTGACCATAATAACTTCTTTAGAAACGAGCTTAAAGAACAAAAGGGTATGCTTGAATACATGAACAAGGAACTTGATGATATGTCTAAAGAGTTTTATGGATTGAAATCTCAGTTTGCTCATCTTGAGGATTTAGTAGGCCAAATTTATGATAAACAAGTTACCTTAGTCAATAAGATGGCCGCCAAGCCAGAATCTTTCAATAAAGATGAAGATCTCAAAGTGATTGATGTGACTCCTATTAAATCTTTGTTTTCTAATGTGAATATTGATAAATATGGGACTAGAGATAAGTCAACTTTAGTTAAAAGGCGTCCCAATGATTCGGAGTCTATAGATCTTAATGCTAAGATTGATAAAAGTGGGATGGAAGAGGTCAAAACTTTAAGTAGCAATGAACCCACTATTTTGGATTTCAAGGACTTTAATTATGATGATTACTCTTTGATTGATTGTATTTCCTTGTTACAATCCATGATGAATTCTCCACATGCTTATAATCACAATACGGCTTTTACTAAACATATCGTTGATGCTATGATGAAATCTTTTGAAGAAAAACTTGAGTAAGAAGTTTCTATCCATGGAAAGCTTCATGATGAGTGGGAGCCTACTATTCAGATTAAAATCAAAGATTATGAGTGCCATGCTTTGTGTGATTTGGGTGCTAGTGTTTCCATGATTCCAAAAACTTTATGTGATGTGCTAGGTTACCATGATCTTGATGATTGCTCTCTAAATTTGCATCTTGTGGATTCCACTATTAAGAAACCTATGGGAAAGATTAATGATGTTCTTATTGTTGCAAATAGGAATTATGTGCCTGTAGATTTCATTGTTCTTGATATAGATTGCAATCCTACATGTCCTATTATTCTTTGTAGACCTTTCCTTAGAACGATTGGTGCAATTATTGACATGAAAGAAGGAAACATTAGATTCCAATTTCCAATAAGGAAAGGCATGGAACACTTTCCTACAAAGAAAATAAGATTGCCTTATGAACCTGTTATGAGAGCTACTTTTGCATTGCATACCGAAGATGACAATACCTAGATCTATTGCGTTTTGCCTAGCTAGGGACGTTAAACAATAGTGCTTGTTGGGAGGCAACCCAATATTATTTTTGTGTTCTGTTTTTGCTTCTATTTTTGAGTGTTTCCCACATTATTACTTATGTAGTAATCGTGTTTTGGTGTTTTAATTAGTGTTTGAGCCAAGTAAAACATTTGGGGTGATCTATGGTAGTTGTTGATTTGATCTTGCTGAAAAAACAGAAACTTTTGCGCTCAATCCAGGAATTTTCTAATTTTTTCAGAGAATCGAATGAGTCTAAATTTTTTATGCAAGATTTATATATTAATTGCACAGGTTGTCCTAATTTTTCCAAAAATTTTGAGTTACATAAGTATACGAAGTTTTCAGATTTATACAGATTGTTCTGTTTTTGACAGATTATGTTTTCTTTGAGTTGTTTGCCTATTTTGATGAATCTATGCGTTGTATCATGGGGTATGAACCATGGAGAAGTTAGAATAAAGTAGGTATAACACCAATGTAAATAAATAATGAGTTCACAACAGTACTTGAAGTGGTGATTTATTTTCTTATACTAACGGATCTCACGAGTTTTCTGTTAAGTTTTGTGTTGTGAAGTTTTGAAGTTTTGGGTAAAGATTTGATGGACTACGGAATAAGGAGTGGCAAGAGCCTAAGCTTGGATTATGCACATGAAGAAGAAGGATTCAGGTGTGAGAGAGTGGAAAGCCATTGATCCTTACTCTTAGAGGAGGAAAAAAATGTGGACTATAGGTTCTATACCAAGGAGCAACAAGATTTCTATGAGACTGTTTTTCCTAACAAGAGCCCAGCTGTCAGTGATCTGAGATATGTTGATTGGAAGTACATAAACGAAAAATCAAGACTATTTCCCAAATGTGCAGGACAACTTCCACTGCATTGCCCTAGATGAGTTCGTTGGCAAAGAATTCACCACATGGAACGATGAGATGATCATGCAATTCTACTCCACTACTCACTTCTATGGAGATGGTAGGATTGTGTGGATGACTCAAGGAGCAAGAGATGAGTGTAATGTTGATGAATGGGCTGCCATCTTAGGAGTCCCATGGGTGCAAGATGGAGATGTCTATGTGTACTCAGAGTCCAAGGCCAGCCACAATGCCATGAAGGACATCTACAATGCTATCCCTGTTGCACATCTTCAGTCTCATAAGCTAGGATCTATCTATTACCTCCACACAGGTCTCCGTACCATTAACACCATTCTGAGGCATACTTTGATTCCTAAGTTAGGGAACGAGAAGATAATTCGAGGCTACTCCATCAACTTGCATCTTCTTATTGACCGGCATCATAGATTCAGAGTGATGGATATGATGGTGGAGACTTTGAAGAGGGTTGCTGCTGATCAGAAGCAATCATGCTGCTATGCACCCTACATTCAGATGCTCATCAACTCCAAGTTGGGGAAGCACATATTTGCTCTTAACATACCCCATTTTCCCCTGCAGCCAGATTTTGAGGACAACGTTGTGGTGATGGACCCAGCTCATCCCACATCACCTGCAGCTCAGGCACAGGCAAAGGCAGAGGCAGATAGAGTCACTAGTGCTCTAGTCCCTAGATCCAGGAACGACCAAATGGATCTCTTGATCTCTACCATTCAGGGTATGCAGAAGGACATCAAGGACATACTGGAGAATCAGAACAGTCTTGTGAAGATCTTTTAGAATAGGCTCAAGACCCTCAATAACAAGGTGGATGGGTTGACCAAGACCGTGAACGAGCTTAACAAGGAACTAGATGTTGTGCCTATCCCACACTCCACAGATGAGGACACTTCAGATGATGAGGATGACTCTCCTCTCAGGCTAGCTACTCAGTTCACTACCCAGGCCAGATCAGCCACAGTGCTAGGTCCTAAGTTGAGGCCTTCTTCATCATCTCCAACTACAGTCACTTCAACTCCATCCATGACATCAGCAGAGGTCTTCGCCGACGCAGTTCTCTCGACTCTGACATCGACCACCGGAGGAGATCAGACCTAGAAGAACGATTAGCTATATCTCTTTGACCTTGTTGGTAACTTGTTGCCAAAGGGGGAGAAGTTGTATATAGATCTTTAGGATTTTAGTGAGAGAGCATTGGTTTTTATTACCGTTTCAAAAACATTTGGTCTTTTGGTTGCTTGTGTTAAACTTTGTTTGGTGTTTGATCATACGCTTAATGTGTGTTGCAACTATTTCCTATCCTTTTGATGTTTATGAGATGATCATTCACTTTGCTTGAATGTGTTGTGCTATGATATTCACCCTTATTACTCTCGCACACCACCAAGATGTATGTGACATGGAAGATGTGCCCCATGTACCTAATCGATTGTGCATTTGCATTCAAACGCAAATTTAAAATAATGCACAAATTTAGGGGGAGCTCTTGCTTATCACATACGTCTGAAAGCAATGATTATATTCATTGATTATATCATATGTCGAAGCTTTGATCTATATGTTCTCATCAATTACCAAAAGGGGGAGATTAAAAGCACAATTTCTCCCTTGTTGGTTTTAGTAATTAATAACAACATATATGTAATTGAACTAATGTTTCCACTAAGCATATTTCAGGAAAGGCTCAATGATAGGGATGGAAAAAGGATTGTGGAAAACCCCAAGATGCAAGGCAATAGATTGGCAAAGCTTCAAGCAAGAGGACTCTACATTTTACTTTGTGACAAATTACTTTGAGTCCATTGTAAAGCCAATACTATTAAAAGGGGGTAAGGTACTGTTGGTGAACAAAATGCTCATACATGCACAAGTGATAGTGAACAAAAACATCCACCAGATCTTCCACAAAAGTCTGTCCAAAGCCAAATATCCAGAATCGGTGCAACCAACAACCCCCACTCGGTGCCACCAATTCCCAGACTCAGACAGACCCATGCCAAACCCTAACCATTCGGTGCAACCAATTCTGGTTCGGTGCCACCGAGTTTGGGTTGCCAACTTCATGTTACCCCAATTCACAAAATCGGTCCCACCAAGTTTGTTGGATCGGCGTCACCGAGTTGCGCAATCTGACCGTTGGTCACCTAATAGGTGCAACCGAGTTTTATGTATCGGTCTCACCGAGATTCAAAATTTGCTACCTTTGGAGCAACTCGGTACCACCGAGATTCAGACATCGGTGACACCAAGTTGGTCACTTAAGGTGTAACGGTTGGATTTTTTGAGATGCCTATATATACCCCTCCACCACCACTCACTCGCAAGAGAAGCACTCAGAACAGATCCCCACTGATACCAACTAATTTTCTGAGAGAGAGACACCTACGCATGTGTTGAGATCATGCCATTCCATTCCAACCATATGAATCTTGATCTCTAGCCTCCCCAAGTTGCTTTCCACCCAATCAATCTCTTCCACCAAAGCCAAATCCGTGAGAGAGTGATTGTGTGTTGAGGAGTCTATCATCTTGACGCACAAGAGCAAGGAGTTCATCGACATTATCGAGCCTATTACATTTTGGAGGGTGGTGCCTCCTAGATTGATTAGGTGTCGCTTGGGAGCCTCCTACTTCGTGTTGGGGAGTGAACCAATAAGTTTGTAAGGGCAAGGAGATCGCCTACTTCGTGAAGAGCTACCACGAGTTAGGCTAGTCCTCCATGGGAGTAGGCCATCATGGTATAGTCAACGTTACTTCTTCGTGGAACCCTCCATGGGTAGAGCCCTCCGTGGACTCTCGCGACTGTTACCCTCCGTGGGTTGAAGACTCCATAAACGTGGACATACGATAGCACCACCTACCGGAACCATAGGAAAAATCATCGTGTCTCCAAATTGTGTTTGATCTTCCTACCCTTCCTTTACTACTCATACTTGTCTCTACTTTCTGCTGATATACTCGTAGACATGCATGTGTAGGGTGTGCTTGACTTGCTATGAATGCTAAAATCTGCCAACACTTAAATTGGGAAAAAGTAAATTTTTATTAGGTCAAGTAGTCTAATCACCCCCCCCCCCTCTAGACCTACTTTCGATCCTACAAAATGAATCATAGTATATGTGTTGAATATACAAAGGAGGAAGTGAAACAAGCTTTGTTCAATATTGGTGACCTGAAGGCGCCAGGACGAGATGTAATGCCTGCAATATTCTATAAGCGGTTCTGGCAATTGGTTGGCAAAAAATTAACAGAGGAAGTGCAGAAGTTTCTTCGAGGTGGAGAAATGTCAGAAGGATGGAACGATACCACGGTGGTGCTAATTCCAAAAGTTTCAAACCCACAGACCTTGAAGGACCTTAGACCAATTAGCCTCTACAGTGTCATTTAAAAGGTGATCTCTAAATTAAATGCTAATAGATTGAAAAATATTCTACCTTATATTATATCTCAGAACCAAAGTGCTTTTGTTCCACGTAGAGTAATTTCAGATAATATCTTATTGGCCTACGAACTTACCCTATTTTTTGTATAGAAGGAGAAGGTTCGAACTAGGATATGCTGCTGTAAAGCTCGACATGAGTAAGGCATACGACCGAGTAGAATGTACATACTTGAAACAAATGATGTTAAAATTGGGGTTTGATAGTGAATGGGTAAATCTGGTGATCAAGTATGTTGCAACTGTGAGGTACCAGGTCAAGGTCAATATAGATACAATAAAGGTTATTATTCACTTGAGAGGACTACGCCAAGGAGACCCCCTCTCACCTTACTTATTTTGTGTGTGTGTGGAGGGTTTCTCAGCAATGCTAAAGGAAGCTGAAAGATATGGGAGTCTGAGAGGGATTAAGTAATGTAGGGAGGCACCAAGTGTTAGTCATTTACTCTTAACACATGATTCATTGCTACTCATTGAAGAAAATGCAGAGATTGCTATGGTTGTCAACAAAATATTGCACAAATATGAAGTTTTCTCAGGACAGGTGGTAAATAAAGATAAATCAGCCATCCAATTTAGAAAGAATACAAGTAGAGAGGAGAAAAGGAAAATAATGGAAATCATGAACATACCAACAGAAGGGATAAAAGGGAGATACCTCAGATTGCCACCTTACAATGGAAAATCAAAAATCAAGGGCCTTCTATTGGGGAACATAGCATGGAAAACAAAAAAAATCCTACGCACACGCAAGATCTATCCATGGTGATCAGCATCTATGACAGGGAGGGTGGATCTACATACCTTTGTAGATCGCTAAGCAGGAAGCGTTAAGAAACGTTGTTGGTGTAGTTGAATATCTTCACGATCCTATCACGGGCCGTCCCGTGATCCCGTCATGAGCTATGCCATGATCCCATCATGTTCCTTCCGATCTAGCGCCAAACGGATGGCACCTTCGTGTTCAACACACGTACAGCTCGATGATGATCTCCGCCTCCTTGATCGAGCAAGCGAGGGGGGAGAGGTAGATGGGTTTTCTGGCAGCATGACGGCATGGCGGCGGTGGTGGTGGAACTGATCCAGCAAAGCTTCGCTAAGCGGCGCCAAAAAATCTAGAGCAGAAGCAATCTGGGAGGGAGGAAGGGTTGTGTCGTGGCTTCTCGTGGTGCATCCCTCCCTCCCCTCTCATATATATAGGGGGAGAGGTAGAGGGGATCGGCCCCCTAGGGTTCCCACCCCTAGGGGCGACGGCCAAGAGGGGGGCGGCGGCCAAGGGATCCCTTGGCCCCCAAGGCAAGCTGGTCGGCCCCCTTTAGGGTTCCCCCCTCCACCCTTTGGCCGTATGGGCCTTGTGGGAGGAGCGGCCAGCCCACCAGGGGATGGTGCGCCTCCTCTCACAGCCCATGGGACCCTCCGAGGCTAGTGGCCCCTTCCGGTGGACCCCCGAAAACATTCCGGCACCCCCGGTACATTACTGGCGACGCCCGAACTTTTTTTGGTGATCAACACGGAACTTCCTATATATGAATCTTCACCTCCGGACCATTCCGGAGTTCCTATAATGTCCAGGATCTCATCCAAGACTCCGAACAACCTTCGGTCACCAACATATATAACTCATCTATACCAATTCGCAACCGAACGTTAAGTGTGCAGACCCTGTGGGTTCGAGAACTATATAGACATGACTAAGACACCTCTACGGTCAATAACCAATAGCGGGACCTGGATGACCATATTGGTTCCTACATATTCTACGAAGATCTTTATCAGTTGAACCTTTATGTCAAGGATTCAGATAATCCAGTACGATGTTCCCTTTGTCTATCGGTATGTTGCTTGCCTGAGATTCGATTGTCGGTATCTCCATACCAAGTTCAATCTCGTTATCGGCAAGTCTTTTTACTCGTTCCATAATACAAGATCCCATGACTAACTTATTAGTCACATTTCTTGCAAGGCTCATTGTGATGTTGTATTACCAAGTGGGCCCTGAGATACCTCTCCGTCACACGGAGTAACAAATCCCAGTCTTGATCCATGCCAACTCAACAGACACCCTCGGAGACACCCGTAGAGCATCTTTATAATCACCCAGTTACGTTGTGATGTTTGATACACACAAGGTACTCCTCCGGTGTCAGTGAGTTACATGATCTCATGGTCATAGGAACACATACTTGACATGCAGAAAATAATAGCAATAAACTGACACGATCATATGCTACGTTTATAGTTTGGGTCTTGTCCATCACATCATTCTCCTAATGATGTGATCCCGTTATCAAATAGCATCTCATGTCCATGGCTAGAAAACATTAACCATCTTTGATCGACGAGCTAGTCTACTAGAGGCATACTAGGGACACAGTGTTGTCTATATACCCACACATGTATTTAGTTTCCAATCAATACAATTATAGCATGGATAATAAAAGATTTGTTGGGGAACGTAGTAGTAATTAAAAAAATTCCTACGACCACCACGATCAATCTATGGAGAAACCACCAAATGAGCAAGGAGAGAGTGCATCTTCATACCTTTAAAGATCGCAAAGCGGAAGCATTACAAGAACGCGGTTGGTGGAGTCGTACTCGTAGCGATTCAGATCGCGGTGGACTCTGATCTTAGCGCCGAACAATGGCGCATCCGCGTTCAACACACGTGCAGCCCGGTGACCTCTCCTATGCTTTGATCCAAAAAGGAGGAATGAGAGGTTGAGGGAGAGCTCTGGCAGCATGACGGCATGGTGACGGTGGAACAGCGTGGTCTCCGGCAGGGCTTCGCCAAGCACCGCGGAGAACGAGGAATAGGAGAAGTAGGGCTGCACCAAGAGAGAGGGAAACTCATGTGTATGGCAGCCCCAAAAACCCCACTATATATAGGAGGAGAGGGAGGAGGGAGCACACCCCTAGGGTTCCCACCCTAGGGGGTGCGGCAGCCCTAGATGGGGCAAGGGGCGGCGGCCAGGAGTGGGAGAGGGGAGGGCGGCGCCCTAGATGGGCCTAGGGTCCATCTGGACCTAGGGTTTGCCCCCCCCCCCCTCTCTCTCCTTGCTGCGCCTTGGTCTAGGTGGGAGGGGCGCCCCAGCCCACCTAGGGGCTGGTTCCCGCCACCTTTGGCCCATGCAGCCCTTCGGGGCCCATGGCCCCTCCCGGTGGACCCCCGGAACCCTTCCTGTGGTCGCGATACGTTACCGGTGACGCCCGGAACACTTCCGGTGACCAAATCCTCACTTCCTATATATGAATCTTTACCTCCGGACCATTCTAGAACTCCTCGTGATGTCCGAGATCTCATCCGGGACTCCGAACAACCTTTGGTAACCACGTACACTATTTCCCTATAACCCTAGCATCATCGAACCTTAAGTGTGTAGACCCTACGGGTTCAGGAGACACGTAGACATGACCGAGACACCTCTCCGGTCAATAACCAACAGCGGGATCTGGATACCCATGTTGGCTCCCACATGCTCCACGATGATCTCATCAGATGAACCATGATGTTGGGGATTCAATCAATCTCATATACAATTCCCTTTATCTACCGGTATGATACTCGCCCGAGATTCGATCATCGGTATCCCTATACCTTGTTCAATCTCATTACTGGCAAGTCTCTTTACTCGTTCTGTAACACATCATCCTGTCGCTAACTCCTTAGTCACATTGAGCTCATTATGATGATGTCTTACCGAGTGGGCCTAGAGATACCTCTCCGTCACACGGGGTGAGAAATCCTAGTCTCGATTCGTGTCAACCCAACAGACACTTTCGAAGATACCCGTAGTGCACCTTTATAGCCACCCAGTTACGTTGTGATGTTTGGAACACCCAAAGCATTCCTACAGTATCCGGGAGTTGCACAATCTCACGGTCTAAGGAAACGATACTTGACATTGAAAAGCTTTAGCAGACGAACTACACGATCTTGTGCTATGCTTAGGATTGGGTCTTGTCCATCACATCATTCTCCTAGTGATGTGATCCCATTATCAACGACATCCAATGTCCATGGTCATGAAACCATGACCATCTATTCATCAACGAGCTAGCCAACTAGAGGCTCACTAGGGACATGTTATGGTCTATGTATTCACACATGCATTACGGTTTTCGGTTAATACAATTATAGCATGAACAATAGACAATTATCATGAACAAGGAAATACAATAATAACCATTTTATTATTGCCTCTAGGGCATATTTCCAACAGTCTCCCACTTGCACTAGAGTCAATAATCTAGTTACATTGTGATGAATCGAACACCCATAGAGTTCTGGTGTTGATCATGTTTTGCTCGTGAGAGAGGTTTAGTCAACGGATCTGCGACATTCGAGTATGTATGTACTTTACAAATATCTATATCTCCTTCCTAAATGTAATCATGGATGGAGTTGAAGCGGCGCTTGATGTGTCTTGTCTTCTTGTGAAACCTGGGCTCCTTTGCAAGGGCAATAGCTCCAGTGTTGTCACAAAATAGAGTCATCGGGCCCGACGCGCTGGGAATCACTCCTAGGTCGGTGATGAACTCCTTCATCCAGACTCCTTCCTTTGCTGCTTCTGAAGCAGCTATGTACTCCGCTTCACATGTAGATGCCGCCACGACACTTTGCTTGTTGTTGCACCGGCTGACTGCCCCTCCGTTCAAAATATACACGTATCCAGTTTGTGACTTGGAGTCATCCGCATCTGTGTCGAAGCTAGCATCGACGTAACCCTTTACGACGAGCTCTTCGGCACCTCCATATACGAGAAACATGTCCTTGGTCCTTTTCAGGTACTTCAGGATATTCTTGACCGCTGTCCAGTGTTCCGCTCCGGGGTCACTTCGGTACCTCCCTACCAAACTTATGGCAAGGTTCACATCAGGTCTGGTACACATCATGGCATACATAATAGAGCCTATGGCTAAAGCATAGGGGATGACACTCATCTTTTCTCTATCCTCTGTCGTGATTGGGCATTGAGTCATACTCAATCTCACACCCTGTAACACAGGCAAGAACCCCTTCTTGGACTGATCCATATTGAACTTCTTGAATATCTTGTCAAGGTATGTGCTTTGTGAAAGACCTATGAGGTGTCTCGATCTATCTCTATAGATCTCGATGCCTAATATGTAAGCAGCTTCTCCAAGGTCCTTCATTGAAAAACTCTTATTCAAGTAGGCCTTTGTGCTTTCCAAAAGTTCTATATCATTTCCCATCAACAGTATGTCATCTACATATAATATGAGAAATCCTACAGAGCTCCCGCTCACTTTCTTCTAAATACAAGGTTCTTCATAAACCTGTATAAATCCAAACGCTTTGATCACCTCATTAAAGCGAATGTTCCAACTCCGAGATGCTTGCACTAGACCATAGATTGAGCGCTGGAGCTTGCATACTTTGTTAGCGCCCTTAGGATCGACAAAACCTTCTGGTTGCATCATATACAGTTCTTCCTTTAGGAAGCCATTAAGGAATGCCGTTTTGACGTCCATTTGCCAGATCTCATAATCATAAAATGCGGCAATTGCTAACATGATTCGGACGGACTTCAGCATCGCTACGGGTGAGAAAGTCTCATCGTAGTCAACTCCTTGAACTTGTCGATAACCCTTAGCGACAAGCCGAGCCTTATAGACGGTCACATTACCATCCGCGTCAGTCTTCTTCTTAAAGATCCATTTATTTTCTATGGCTCGCCGATCATCGGGCAAGTCCACCAAAGTCCATACTTTGTTCTCATACATGGATCCTATCTCGGATTTCATGGCCTCAAGCCATTTGTTGGAATCCGGGACCGCCATTGATTCTTCATAGTTCAAAGGTTCACTATTGTCCAACAACATGATCTCCAGGACAGGGTTGCCATACCACTCTGGTGTGGAACGTGTCCTTGTGGACCTTCGAGTTTCAACAGCAACTTGATCTGAAGTTTCATGATCATCATCATTAACTTCCTCTCCAGCCGGTGCAGGCTCCACAGAAACAACTTCCTGTGTTGCGCTACTATCCGGTTCGAGTGGAGGTACAATTACCTCATCAAGTTCTATTTCCCTCCCACTTACTTCTTTCGAGAGAAACTCTTTCTCCAGAAAGGATCCATTCTTGGCAACAAAGACTTTGCCTTCGGATCTGAGGTAGAAGGTATACCCAACAGTTTCTTTGGGGTATCCTATGAAGACGCACTTTTCCGCTTTGGGTTCAAGCTTCTCAGGTTGAAGTTTCTTCACATAAGCATCGCATCCCCAAACTTTTAGAAACGACAGCTTAGGTTTCTTTCCAAACCATAATTCATACGGTGTCATCTCAACAGACTTTGACGGTGCCCTATTTAAAGTGAATGCGGCAGTCTCTAATGCATATCCCCAAATGGTAGCGGTAAGTCGGTAAGAGACATCATAGATTGCACCATATCCAATAGAGTGTGATTACAATGTTTAGACACACCATTTTGCTGAGGTGTGCCAGGCGACGTGAGTTGTGAAACAGTTCCACATTTCCTTAGGTGAGTGCCAAACTCGTGACTCAAATATTCTCTGCCACGATCAGATCATAGGCACTTTATTTTCCTGCCACGTTGATTCTCTACCTCACTCTGAAATTCCTTGAACTTTTCAAAGGTTTCAGACTTCTGTTTCATTAAGTAGACATACCCATATCTGCTCAAGTCATCAATGAGGGTGAGAACATAACGGTAGCCACCGCAAGCCTCGACGCTCATTGGACCGCACACATCGGTATGTATTATTTCCAATAAGTCGGTCGCTCGCTCCATTGTTCCGAAGAATGGAGTCTTGGTCATCTTGCTCATGAGGCATGGTTCGCACGTGTCAAATAATTCAAAATCAAGAGACTCCAAAAGTCCATCAGCATGGAGCTTCTTCATGTGTTTGACACCAATATGACCAAGGCGGCAGTGCCACATGTAAGTGGGACTATCGTTATCAACCTTACATATTTTGGTACTCACACTATGGACATGTGTAACATCACGTTCATCAAAAATAAACCATTGACCAGCGGGGCATGACCATAAAACATTTCTCTCATATAAATAGAACAACCATTATTCTCAGATTTAAATGAGTAGCCATCTCGCATCAAGCGAGATCCAGATACAATGTTCATGCTCAAGGCTGGTACTAAATAACAATTGTTGAGGTTTAAAACTAATCCCGAAGGTAGATGTAGAGGTAGCGTGCCGACGGCGATCACATTGACCTTGGAACCATTCCCGACACGCATCGTCACCTCGTCCTTTGCCAGTCTCCACTTATTCCGCAGCTCCTGCTTGGAGTTACAAATGTGAGCAACAACATCGGTATCGAATACCCAGGAGCTACTATGAGCACTGGTTAGGTACACATCAATAACAAGTATATCACATATACCTTTAACGTTGTCGGCCTTCTTATCCGCTAAGTACTTGGGGCAGTTCCGCTTCCAGTGACCGGTACCCTTGCAATAAAAGCACTCAGTCTCAGGCATGGGTCCATTCTTGTTATTCTTCCCGGCAACTTTCTTACCGGGCACGGCAACAGCTTTGCCGTCCTTCTTGAAGTTCTTCTTACCCTTGCCTTTCTTGAAACTAGTGGTCTTATTTACCATCAACACTTGATGCTCCTTTTTGATCTCGACCTCCGCTGATTTCAGCATCGAGTACAACTCAGGAATGGACTTCTCCATACCTTGCATGTTGTAGTTCATCACAAAGCTCTTGTAGCTAGGTGGAAGCGACTGGAGGATTCTGTCAATGACCGAGTCATCCGGGAGATTAACTCCCAGCTGAGTCAAGCGGTTGTGCAACCCAGACATTTTGAGTATGTGCTCACTGATAGAACTATTTTCCTCCATCTTACAACTGAATAACTTGTCGGAGACATCATATCTCTCGACCCGAGATGAGCTTGGAAACCAAGTTTCAGCTCTTGGAACATCTCATATGCTCCGTGTTGCTCAAAACGCTTTTGGAGCCCCGATTCTAAACTGTAAAGCATGTTGCACTGAACTAGGGAGTAATCATCATAGCGCATTTGCCAAGCGTTCATAACGTCTTGTTCTGCTGGGAGAATGGGTGTGTCACCTAGCGGTGCATCAAGGACATACAATCTTTTGGAAGCTATGAGGATGATCCTCAAGCTACAGACCCAGTCCGCATAGTTGCTTCCATCATCTTTCAGCTTGGTTTTCTCTAGGAACGCGTTGAAGTTGAGGGTGACATTAGTGTTGGCCATTGGATCTACAATATAGTTTGTAAAGACAATTTTAGAATAAGTTCATGATAATTAAGTTCACATATTCAAATTGTTTAGTGAACTCCCACTTAGATAGACATCTCTCTAGTCATCCAAGTGACACATGATCCACATCGACTAGCCCATGTCCGATCATCACGTGAGACGGACCAGTCATCCATGGTGAACATCTCCATGTTGATCGTATCTTCTATACGACTCATGTTCGACCTTTCGGTCTTCCGTGTTTCGAGGCCATGTCTGCACATGCTAGGCTCGTCAAGTCGACCTAAGTGTATCGCGTGTGTAAATCTGGCTTACACTCGTTGTATGCGAACGTTAGAACCTATCACACCCGATCATCACGTGGTGCTTCGGAACAACGATCCTTAGCAACGGTGCACAGTTAGGGTGAACACTTTCTTGAAATTTTATTGAGAGATCATCTTATTTAGCTACCGTCATTCTAAGCAAATAAGATGTAAACATGATAAACATCACATGCAATCAATATAGTGACATGATATGGCCAATATCATCTTGCTCCTTTGATCTCCATCTTCGGGGCACCATGATCATCACTATCACCGGCACGACACCATGATCTCCATCATCGTGTCTTCATGAAGTTGTCTCGCAAACTATTACTTCTACTACTATGGCTAACGTTTAGCAATAAAGTAAAGTAATTACATGGCGATCTTGATTGACACGCGGGTCATACAATAAATTAAGACAACTCCTATGGCTCCTTCCAGTTGTCATTGTCATCGACATGCAAGTCGTGAATCCTATTACATGAACATGATCAATCTCATACATCACAATGCATCACATCACATTCTTTGGCCATATCACATCACAAGGCACATGCTACAAAAACAAGTTAGACGTCCTTTAATTTGTTGTTGCAAGTTTTACGTGGCTGCTATAGGTTTCTAGAAAGAACGTTTCTTACCTGCGCCAAAACCACAACGTGATATGCCAATTGCTATTTACCCTTCATATGGACCCTTTTCATCGAATCCGATCCGACTAAGGTGGGAGAGACAGACACCCGCTAGCCACCTTATGCAACAAGTGCATGTCAGGCGGTGGAACCGGTCTCACGTAAGCGTACGTGTAAAGTTGGTCTGGGCCACTTCATCCCACAATACCGCCGAATCAAGATAAGAATAGTAATGGTAAGCAAATTAACAAGATCGACGCCCACAACAACTTGTGTTCTACTCTTGCATAGATTCTACGCATAGACCTAGCTCATGATGCCACTGTTGGGGGACGTAGTAGTAATTCAAAATTTTCCTACGACCACCAAGATCAATCTATGGAGAAACCAGCAAACAAGCAAGGGGAGAGTGCATCTTCATACCTTTGAAGATCGCAAAGCGGAAGCGTTACAAGAACACGGTTGGTGGAGTCGTACTCATAGCGATTCACATCGCGGTGGACTCCGATCTTAGCGCCGAACAACGGCGCCTCCGCGTTCAACACACGTGCAGCCCGGTGACGTATCCTATGCCTTGATCCAGCAAGGAGGAAGGAGAGGTTGAGGGAGAGCTCCGGCAGCACGACGGCGTGGTGACGGTGGAGCAGCATGGTCTCCGACAGGGCTTCGCCAAGCACCGCGGAGAACGAGGAATAGGAGAAGTAGGGCTACGCTGAGAGAGAGGGAAACTCGTGTGTATGGCAGCCCCAAAAAAACCACTATATATAGGAGGAGAGGGAGGAGGGTGCCCACCCCTAGGGTTCCACCCTAGGGGGTGCGGCAGCCCTAGATGGGGCAAGGGGCGGCGGCCAGGAGTGGGAGAGGGGTGGGCGGCGCCCTAGATGGGCCTAGGGCCCATCTCGACCTAGGGTTTGCCCCCTCCCCTCTCTCTCCTTGCTGCGCCTTGGGCCAGGTGGGAGGGGCGCACCAGCCCACCTAGGGGCTGGTTCCCTCCACCTTTGGCCATGCAGCCCTCCGGGGCCCATGGCCCCTCCCGGTGGACCCCCGGAACCCTTACGGTGGTCCCGATAGGTTATCAGTGACGCCCAGAACACTTACGGTGACTAAATCCTCACTTCCTATATATGAATCTTTACCTCCGGACCATTCTGGAATTCCTCTGACGTACGGGATCTCATCCGGGACTCCGAACAACCTTCGGTAACCACGTACACTATTTCCCTATAACCCTAGCATCATCGAACCTTAAGTGTGTAGACCCTATGGGTTCAGGAGACACGTAGACATGACCGAGACACCTCTTCGGTCAATAACCAACGGCAGGATCTGGATACCCATGTCGTCTCCCACATGCTCCATGATGATCTCATCGGATGAACCACGATGTTGGGGATTCAATCAATCCCGTATACAATTCCCTTTGTCTACCGGTATGATACTCGCCCGAGATTCGATCGTCGGTATCCCTATACCTTGTTCAATCTCATTACCGGCAAGTCTCTTTACTCATTCCGTAACACATCATCCCGTGGCTAACTCCTTAGTCACATCGAGCTCATTATGATGATGTCTTACCGAGTGGGCCCAGAGATACCTCTCCGTCACACGGAGTGACAAATCCCAGTCTCGATTTGTGTCAACCCAACAGACACTTTCGGAGATAACCGTAGTGCACCTTTATAGCCACCCAGTTAGGTTGTCATGTTTGGCACAACCAAAGCATTCCTATGGTATCCGAGAGTTGCACAATCTCATGGTCTAAGGAAACGATACTTGACATTGAAAAGCTTTAGCAGATGAACTACACGATCTTGTGTTATGCTTAGGATTGGGTCTTGTCCATCACATCATTCTCCTAATGATGTGATCCCGTTATCAACGACATCTAATGTGCATGGTCATGAAACCATGACCATCTATTGATCAACGAGCTAGCCAACTAGAGGCTCACTAGGGACATGTTGTGGTCTATGTATTCACACATGCATTACAGTTTCTGGTTAATACAATTATAGCATGAATGATAGCCAATTATCATGAACAAGGAAATACAATAATAATCATTTTATTATTGCCTCTAGGGCATATTTCCAACACGATTATCATGAACAAGGAAATATAATAATAACCAATTTATTATTGCATCTAGGGCATATTTGCAACAGTCTCCCACTTGCACTAGAGTTAATAATCTAGCTCACATCACCATGTGATTAACACTTACATCACCATGTGATTAACACTTAAATCATCATGTGATTAACACCTAATGAGTTCTGCGGTTTGATCATGTTTTGCTTGTGAAAGAGGTTTTAGTCAACGGGTGTGTAACATTCAGATCCGTGTGTACTTTGCAACTTTCTATACTGTAAATGTTGCTACCACGCTTCACTTGGAGCCTTTCCAAATGGCTACCCCACTATACGTATCCGGATTGGTACTCTGAGTTGTCCGGATTGGTGTTAAAACTTGCATCGACGTAACTCTTTATGGTGAACTCTTTATCACCCCCATAATCGAGAAATGTCTCCTTAGTCGTCTAGTTACTAAGGATCATTTTGACTGTTGTCCAGTGATCCACTCCTGGATAACTCTTGTACCCCCTTATCAGACATGGGGCGAGGCACACATCAAGTGCAGTACACATCATGACATACTGTATAGAGCCTATGGCAATGGCATAGGGGACCTTCGTCCTTTCTCTTTCTTCTGTTGTGGTCGAGTTTTCAGTCTTACTCAACTTCACACCTTACAATCAGGTAAGAACTCCCTTTTGACTTATCCATTTTCAACTCTTTCAAAAACTTATCAAGGTATGTTCTCATTGAAAGTTTTATCAAGCATTTTTGATCTATCTCTATAGATCTTGATGCCCAATATACTAGTAGCTTTGTTCGGGGTTTCCTTTGAAAAACTCCTTTCAAACAACCCTTTATGCTTTCTAGAAATTCTACATTATTTCCGATCAACAATATGTCAACCACAAATACATATCAGAAATTCTACAGTGCTCCCACTAACTTTGTTGTAAATACAAGTTTCTCATAAATGTTATATAAACTCAAAGACTTTGATCACCTCATCAAACAGTATATTCCAACTCCGAGATGCTTGCTCTAGTCCATTGAAGGATCGTTGGAGCTTGCATACCTTTTAGCATCCTTAGGATTGACAAAACCTTCTAGTTGTATCACATACAACCTTTCTTAACGGAATACCGTAAAGGAAACTTTGTTTTGACATCCATCTGCCAGATTTCATAATCAAAAAATGCAGCAACTGCTAACTTGATTCCAACATACTTTAGCATCGCTAAGGGTGAGAGAGTGTCATCGTAGTCAACTCCTTGAACTTGTCAGAAACCTTTTCGCGACAAGTCGAGCTTTATAAACGGTGACATTTACCATCAACATATGTCTTCCTCTTAGAGGTCTATTTGTACTTAACGACCTGCCTTCAACGGGCAAGTATTACCAAAGTCCATACTTGGTTTTTCATACATGGATCATATCTCGGATCTCCTGGCTCCTGGCCATTTGTTGGAATCTGGGCCCACAATCGCTTTTTCATAGTTCATAGGCTCATCGTTGTATAACAACATGATTTCCAAGACAGGATCACCGTACCACACAGGGGTAGTACATATCCTTGTCAACCTATGAAGTTCGGTAGTAACTTGATCCGAAGTTTCACGATCATCATCATTAGCTTCCTCTTCAATTGGCGTAGGCACTGTAGAAATATCTTTGTGTGTTGTACTATCATCCAACTGAAGTGACGGTTCAAAAACCTCGTCAAGTTCTACTTTTCTCCCACTCAATTATGTCGAAAGAAACTCTTTCTCAAGAAATGACCCATTTTTAGCAACAAACACTTTGCGCTTGGATCTGAGATAGAAGGTATACCCAAAAGTTTCCTTAGGGTATTCTATGAAGATGCATTTGTCCGCTTTGGTTTCGATCTCATTAGGTGAAAACCCTTTTCACATAAGCGTCATAGCCCCAAAAATTAAGAAATGACAGCTTAGGTTTCTGCCAAACCATAGTTCATACGGTGTCATCTCAACGGACTTAGATGGTGCCCTATTAAAGTGAATGTAGTTATCTCTAATGCATAACCCCATAACGATAGTGGCAAAACGATAAGAGACATCATAGTACGCACCATATCGAATAGAGCACGACTACGATGTTCGGACACACCATCACACTATGGTGTTCTAGGTGGCGTGAGCTGTGAAACAATTTTCACATTGTCTTAAGTTGCATACCAAACTCGTAACTCAGATATTCACATCCACGATCATATCATAGACATTTTATCTTCTTATCACGATGATATTCAACTTCACTCTGAAACTGCTTGAACCTTTCAAACGTTTCAGACTTGTGTTTCATTAAGTAAATATCCCCGTATCTACTCAAATCATCAGTGAAGGTAAGAAAATAACAATATCCACAGCGTGTTTCAACACTCATTGGACCACATACATCAACATGTATCAATTCCAATAAGTCACTAGCCCGCTCCATCATATTGTAAAATGGGGTCTTAGTCATCTTGCCCAAGAGCCATGGTTCGCATGTCTCAACCGATTCGAAATTGAGTGAGTCAAAAGCTCCATCAGCGTGGAGTTTCTTCATGCGCTTTACATCAATATAACCTTCGCGGCAGTGCCACAAACATGTGGTACTTATCATTACTAACTTTGCATCTTTTGGCATCAATATTATAAATATGTGTATTACTACGATCGAGATTCAATAAACCATTCACATTGGGTGCAAGACCATTGAAGGTATTATTCATGTAAACAGAATAACCACTATTCTCTAACTTAAATGAATAATCGTATTGCAATAAACACGATCTAATCATGTTCATGCTCAACGCAAACACCAAATAACATTTATTTAGGTTCAACACTAATCCCGAAGGTAGAGTGAGCATGCGATGGTGATCATATCAACCTTGGAAACACTTCCAACACACACCGTCACCTCGCCCTTAGTCAGACTCCATTTATTCCGTAGATTTTATTTCGAGTTACTAACATTTAGCAACTGAACCGGTATCTAATACCCAAGTGCTACTAGGAGTACTAAGTAAGGTACACATCAATAACATGTATATCAAATGTACTTTTGTCGATGTTGCCAGCCTTCTTATCTACCAAGTATCTAGGGTAGTTCCGCTCCAGTGACTGTTCCCCTCATAGTAGAAGAACTTAGTCCTGGGTTTGGGTCAAACCTTGGGTTTCTTCACTCGGTCAGCAACTGGCTTGCAATCATGAAGTTTCCCTTCTTACCCTTGCCCTTCTCGAAACTATTGGTTTTACCAACCATCAACAATTGATGCTCCTTCTTGATTTCTACCTTCGAGATGTCAAACATCGCGAATAGCTCATGGGATCATCCATCCCTGGCATTTTTATAGTTCATCACGAAGCTCTAGTAGCTTGGTAGCAGTGACTTGGAGAACTATATCAACCACTATCTTATCTGGAAGATCAACTCCCACTTGATTCAAGTGATTGTAGTACTCAAACAATCTGAGCACATGATCACTCATTGAGCTATTCTCCATCATATTGTAGGCAAAGAATCTTTGTTGGAGGTCTCATACCTCTCAACACGGGCACGAGCCTAAAATCCAAATTCAGCTCTTGGAACATCACATATGCTCAGTCATGTTCAAAACGTGTTTAGAGACTCAATTCTAAGCCGTAATGTATGACGCACTGAACTATCAAGTAGTCATCGGAACGTGCTTGTCAGATGTTCACAACATCCACAAACGTTGCTTTAGGGGGTTTGGCGCATCGAGCGATGCATTAAGGACATAAGCCTTCTATGCAGCAACTGAGGACAATCCTTGGATCGCGGACAAAAGTCCGCATAATTGCTACTACCATCTTTCAACTTACTTTTCTCTAGGAACGTATCAATAAAACAGGGGAGCTACAACATGAGCTATCTACAACATAATTCGCAAAGACACTTTTGACTATGTTCATGATAATGAGTTCAATTAATCATATTACCTAATAACCCCCACTCAAATTGACATCCCTTTGGTCATTTGAGTGACACATGATCCCAATTCACAAACCCATGTCCGATCATCACGTGAAATGAGGTGGTTTCAATGGTGAACATCTCTATGTTGATCATATCTACTATATGACTCATGTTCGACCTTTCGGTCTCTTGTGTTCCGAGGCCATGTCTGTACATGCTAGACTCGTCAAGTTTAACCCAAGTGTTCCGCACGTGCAACATTGGCTTGCACCAATTGTATGTGAACGTAGAATCTATCACACCCGATCATCACGTGGTGCTTCAAAACGATGAACTTTCGCAATGGTGCACACTCGGGGAGAACACAATTTTATCTTGAAATTTTAGTGAGGGATCACCTTATAATGCTACCGTCGTCCTAAGAAAAACAAGGTGCATAAAAGGATTAACATCACATGTAATTCATAAGTGACATGATATGGCCATGAACTTGTGCTTTTTAATCTCCATCTTCAAAGCACTGGCATGATCTCCATCGTCACCGGCATGACACCATGATCTCCATCATCTTGATCTCCATCAACGTGTCTCCATGAGGTTATCACGCCAAGTGTTGCTTCCACGACTGTTGCTAACTCATACGATGAAGTAAATCAAAAAACAACAAAAATAAATTAAAGACAACCCTATGGCTCCTGCCATTTGCATACCCTGCAAAAACAAGTTAGACGTCCTCTAATTGTTGTTGCATATTTTATGTGGCTGTTGCGGGTATCTAGCAAGAACGATTCTTACCTACGCAAAAACCACAACGGTGATACACAAATTGCTATTCAACCTTCTCAAGGACTGCCTCAATCAAATCCGATCCAACTAGAGTAGGAGAGACAGACACCCGCTGGCCATCTTTATGCAACAGAGTCACATGTCAGTCGATGGAACCGGTCTCTCGTTAGCGTACGAGTAAGGTTGGTCCAAGCCGTTTCATCCCACAATACCGTTGAATCAAGAAAGGACTAAGGTAGGAAGCAATCTAAATATCAACGCCCACAAAATATGTTGTGTTCTACTCAAGATCTCATCTACGCATAGAACTAGCTCATGATGCCACTGTTGGGGAACGCTGCATGGAAAACAAAAAAATATCCTATGCACACGCAAGATCTATCCATGGTGATGAGCATCTATGAGGGGGAGGGTGTATCTACATACCATTGTAGATCGCTAAGCGAGAAGCGTTAAGAAACGCGGCTGGTGTAGTCGAACATCTTCGTGATCCTATCACGAGCCGTCCCGCGATCTCATCACGAGTCGTCCCGCGATCCCATCATATTCCTTCCGATCTAGCGCCGAATGGACGGCACCTCCGCGTTCAGCACACGTACAGCTCGATAACGATCTCTGCCTCCTTGATCTAGCAAGCGAGGGTGGGGAGATAGATGGGTTCTTCGGCAGCACGACGGTGTGGCGGCGGCGGTGGTGGAACTAATTCGGCAGAGCTTTGCTAAGCGGCATCGAAACAATCTACAGGAGAAGCAATCTGGCAGGGAGGAAGGGCTGCGTCGTGGTTTGTGGTGGTGCATCCCTCCCTCCCCTCTCATATATATAGGGGGAGAGGGAGAGGGGCTCAGCCCCCTAGGGTTCCCACCCCTAGGGGCGGCGGCCAAGGGGTGCCTTGGCCCCCAAGGCAAGGTGGTCGGGCCCCTTTAGGGTTCCCCCCTCCACCCTTCGGACGCATGGGCCTTGTGGGAGGGGCGGCCAGTCCACCAAGGGCTGGTGCGCCTCCTCTCACAGCCCATGGGACCCTCCGGGGCTGGTGGACCCCCGAAAACCTTCTAGCACCCCCGGTACATTACCGGTGACGCCCGAACTTTTTCTGGTGATCAACACGGAACTTCCTAAATATGAATCTTCACCTCCGGACCATTCCAGAATTTCTTCGGGATCTCATCCGGGACTCCGAACAACCTTCGGTCACCAACATACATAACTCATCTATACCAATTCGTCATCAAACATTAAGTGTGCAGACCCTGCGGGTTCGAGAACTATATAGACATGACTGAGACACCTCTACGGTCAATAACAAATAGCAGGACATGGATGCCCATATTAGTTCCTACATATTCTACGAAGATCTTTATTAGTTGAACCTCTATGTCAAGGATTCAGATAATCCCGTACGATGTTCCCTTTGTCTATCGGTATGTTATTTGCCCGAGATTCGATTGTCGGTATCTCCATACCTAGTTCAATCTCGTTACCGGCAAGTCTCTTTACTCGTTCCGTAATACAAGATCCCCTGACTAACTTATTAGTCACATTGCTTGCAAGGCTCATTGTGATGTTGTATTACCGAGTGGGCCCTGAGATACCTCTTTGTCACATGGAGTAACAAATCCCAGTCTTGATCCATGCCAACTCAACAGACACCCTCGGAGAAACCTGTAGAGCATCTTTATAATCACCCAGTTACGTTGTGACGTTTGAGACACACAAGGTACTCCTCCGGTGTCAGTGAGTTACATGATCTCATGGTCATAGGAACACATACTTGACATGCAGAAAACAATAGCAATAAACTGACATGATCATATGCTACGTTTATAGTTTGGGTTTTGTCCGTCACATCATTCTCCTAATGATGTGATCACGTTATCAAATAACATGTCATGTCCATGACTAGGAAACCTTAACCATCTTTGATCAACGAGCTAGTCTACTAAAGGCATACTAGGGACACATTGTTGTCTATGTACCCACACATGTATTTAGTTTCCAATCAATACAATTATAGCATGGATAATAAACGATTATCATGAACAAGGATATATAATAATAACCAATTTATTATTGCCTCTGGGGCATATTTCCAACACCTTCCAGTATATAAAGGAAAGGATGTGGAAGAGAATCCAATCTTGAAAAGAGAAGTTATTATCGATAGCGGGAAAAGAGATCTTAATCAAGGCAGTAGCACAAGCAATCCCAGTGTATGCTATGGCTTGTTTTGACCTAACCAAGTCCTTATGTGATGACCTTAGTTCCATGATATGCAGATTTTTGTGGAGCCATATGGATAAGGCCAATAAAATCCATTGAACGAGTTGGGAGAAATTGTTTAAACCAAAGAGAGTGGGAGGTTTGGGATTCAGAGACCTACACTCTTTTAATATGGCCATGCTAGCAAGACAAGGATGGCGGCTACTCCAAAACCCTTCCTCTATTTGTGCACGAGCACTTGAAGTGAAATATCATCGAGGCCACAACATAATTGAAGCTACCCTAAAGAATGGGATGTCTTATGCATGGCGAAGTATTTTGAAAGGTGTACAACTCCTGAAGAAAGGCATAATTTGGCGATTCGAAGATGGAAGAAGTATTAATATTTGGCTTCTAAGAGGCATCACCACAAGAGTTACCACGCTACAAGGACGAAATCTAGTCTCAAGGGTGGCAGAACTTATTGATCCAGTAACTAATGGTTGGGATAATGACCTAGTGTGCCAAACATTTAATGTGGAAGATGCTAAGATAATCCTACAAATCCCCATTTATGAGCATATGAAGGACTATGTGGCATGGCACTTTGACAAGAAAGGGAGTTTTTTCGTGAAGTCGACATACAAGGTAGCAATAGACTGTGCACAAAGGGAATCAAGATACGGCTAGCCATCTAGCTCTGCAAGCAGTGGAGAAACAACTGATTCTGAATGGAAGAAAATATGGGCCTTACCTCTCCCAAATAAAATTCTACGCTTCCAATGGCGTATGGCAACATACGGCTTACCTTTAAGAATGAAAGTGAAGAACAAAGGTATGGTGGTGGACTAGATTTTTTTTTTAGAAAAGGAGTGTGACCTCCGGCCTCTACATCAGCATGATGCATACGGCCATTTTATTAATTATTCACAGAGACCATACAAGGTAATACATCAGTCAGCCTGAAGCCACCATCTAGGCAACACCTGTTGCTACTCCTATCCCCTTGATGAAGGTGTGCCGAATATCCGGGCCCAAACGGACATCGCACCAGACCCTAACATCTAAAGTCGGATGCCCCAGCCCAGCCACACACCGGGACTGGGTCCCATACCGGACCGACGCACTCCCAGAGGCTGTCGCCGCCGTCTTCCACCAATCCATCTCCAGAGCAGAAACTGGCCCATCGACCTTGCCTGGCCTGCCGTCGATGCCACCACGACGCCAGACAACTCCACCATCCTGCACGTATCCGTCCACACGCACCCGTCGTCGAACCTCCGCAACACCATGCCACCGGGATCCACCGTCGGCCTTGAGATGGATGAGATACCGCTCTACCGCTTGTCTCGTCCAACCAGCACATGCTCCAAAACGATGCCCTCAAGAGGGACAACGGCATAAAAGATACCCCCGTCGTCCGATCCGGAAGACCCATATCTAGGGTTTCCCCCGAAACATCTCGATCTTGATGACACGACCTGCATTGACGATGCCTCGAGAAGGGAACGACGTCGAAGACGCCGCCATCGTCCGCCAAGGCCGCAACCAGCGCGGTTTTCACCGGAAGCCGCATCGCCCAGATGTCGCCGTTGGATGGATCCGCGAGCACTCTCGCCCCGAGGACGAACTGCGCCGACGGCAAGCCGGTAGAGGACCAATGCTCCCCCACATCGGCCTCATCTCGCGCCCCCGGCCAGCCGAAGCCACGCCCGGACGGATCTAGCCGAGATGCCAGGATCCACGGCCACCGCCGCCGCATCACAGCTGACAATTGCCGCCGCACAGCCAGGCAGCCGTCCTGGCCGTCGTGCACGATGCCCGCCCGAGGAGCTCCAGTCACGCCCGGTGGTGGCCGCCACATCCTCCTGCCCTAGCGCCTTTGACGCCGGGCGCCACCGTCACCGCGGCCAAGGCCAGCAGCAACGGCGGCAATCTTCACTGGCCGAGATGGGAGGGTTGGAGGAGCCGGGATGGATTCCCCCCGGCGTCGCCCTGGGATGGCGGCGCGAGGGGGTCGGGGAGAGGGGATTTTTTGAGATTTGATTAGCAGCTAGCTTTGATGCACCGATAGATATACGACGAGGATGGGGGTTACTGCTTTCTGAAATGCAAGAAGATGAGGAGGCTTTGGTTGCCAACCCAAATGGAAGAAATTAGTGAGAAACTTTTAAAGTGCAGTGACCCACTAATTATGTTTGATGAGATATTTCATCTGACCGAGGCAGATCGTATAAAGGTGTATTCTGTTCTGGTTGTGACGGCATGAGAGAAACAAGGCCAATGCCGGAAATCAGATGAAATCTCCATATGATATAATTGCTTCTATTAAGTATCATGTCTTCGAATGCAGGAACCTTAAGAAGCAAAGGAGCACCCAGAAACAAGCTTCAACCATATGTTGGTCCCCTCCCCCGAGTGGGATCCTTAAAATAAATATAGATTGTGCTTTTCATGAATCGACTTCGTCTGGTGGATCAGAAATGATAGTGGTGTGCTTATGGTTGCAGGAGCAGGAAATCTGGAACATGTATCCAATACACTCCATCCCGAAGCCCTGGCCATGTTATATGCAATCAGCAAAACTACGCAAATAGGATGTAATCATGTGATATTTGAAACAGACTCCGTGGTATTGAAGCAGGCGATCACAAGCGAGGAGTATGACTTGTCGACTTTAGGTGCGTGTTTCAGGAAATAAAATTTCATTTGAATGTGGCTTTTGATGATGTAAATATTAGTTGGAATACAAGGTTGTTCCTTTAAAAAAAGAAAAAGAAAGGAGCAAACCTTAACACCACCACATAACTAACCATGTTACACTCGCTGGGCCTGGGAGGGGACATCCTTAATATTACAGAATCACATCAAAAGCACAGACAGGCAGCTGCAAGTTACTACAACATCCCACCCACAGGTGTTCACCATAACTCTGCTACTCCTGGTTGCTAACATACCACTACGAGCTCAGTACCCATTTGCTCCGAGACAGATCAGCATAAGTGGGAGCAATTTTAACCAGGGGAATGCCAATCAACAGATACAAATTCTTACCTAAAAAAAAGATACAAATTCTTGAACTGCTATCCCCGGAGTGACCTTACTGGCTCTCTTCCTCTTCGTCTTCTATCTCTTCCTCGTCTTCCTTGTTGTCAGAATCGCTGCCACTACCAGTGTCTCTGGCATCCGCGGCAGAGGCATTGTTTTTGTTGTACAGGTAAGAAGGCCGCTGTGAGGCATGGTGGTGCCTGTCGTCCTTGACACGGTACCGAACATGGTGATTGCTGCTGGCCATGACATCGGTTGCCATAGAAGCTCTCCTTGAACCGTTGCCATCAGCAGCAGGTGGCGAGTTGCCATCGGCTGCTGTAGAGGCTGAATTGCCGACCATGGCAGCGGCAGCAAGTGGGACAGCGAGTGGGGCACCATTGTTGGCCTTCGAGATCTCCATCTGCATCTTGAGGAAGAACTGCACACGCTGGTCCTCCAGCTCGCGTGCGGCATCCAGGCGGTTCCGCTCCATCCGGAGCTCATGCTCCCCTTTTGAGGACTCCACGCGCTGGTATGCCTCCCCAAGCCGTCGAATCGCCTGTGCCAGGTCGCGCAGGCCCTGTGCACGGTCGCTGCTGTCCGCTCCATTCGCCGACTCCTCGAGGCGTTGCCTCTTGCCGTTCACAGCATCAGCCAGTGGTTCAGGTGGGAACCCGTCGGACGACTCCGACGATGCTGACGCCTGGGGCGGCGAGGGCAGCTTCCGCTTCATACCTGACGAGGGAAAGGCCGTGCGGGTGCGCTGAGGGAAGTTGACACGCGGGGCCATAGGTGCGGTGCTCCGGTTGCTGGGATTGGAGGAGCCAGAATTTCCTGCTGCCCCACCGGAATTGCCCCCGAGCTTCTGAACTGGGGCGAGGAGGAAGTCAAGGCGGTCGAAGAATGGCCATGAGGAGTCCGACTTGGACTTCTCGACCTTGTACTTCTTCTTGAGGGTGTCGATACGGTTCTTGCACTGGACGTCGGACTTGGGCGGCTTGGAGTAGCCATCGCGGGAGGAGACGACCTCGGCGACCTCCTGCCACTGCGGATGGCGTAGGCTGCCGCGGCCGAGCGCCACAAAGCGCTCACCCCAGGCATCGATCAGCGTCGAGGTGGCGCCGTCGCTCCAGGCGTCCTCCCTGCCCCCGCCCCCGCCCCCGCCGCTGCTGGAGGGACCATGCTTATGGATAGGGATGGCGAGAGGGAGGTGGCCGGGGGGCACGCCGGCGACGGTGACGGAGTCGGCGATCGGAAGCGGGGAAGGGGAGCGCGACGGTGACAGTGACGGTGACGGCGAGGGCGATGGGGAGGCGGCGCCGTCGTCATCCATGAGCGGAGATCTGGAGGTCGTTGGTCGGCGGTGGACGAGGGTTTGGGGATATTTCCAGGACGCGGAATTGTTTCGGATGCATTTGCATTTTGTGGCGTGCGGTGGCCGCCGTGTCCGGCGGCGATGGGAGGTGTTTATCTTTCTTTGCTTTTTACAGTGTGTCCACCTACGAAAATGCACTTTGGAGGCCGAGCTATGTGAAGGCCGATATCTCATGCGTCCGTCTTTATGGGGATCAGCCTCAGGCGTGTATTCTTCTCCCATATTTCAGCAACGAGCTATTTTATCCGCAACAGTATTATTCAAACATGAACAGTTGTGTTGATTGAATCAGACTACCAGCATTAGCGCACGTGCCATCGCCATTCCCTTTATGAGAACATGGGACCGTACTTCCTATTAATGCTTCTTACCACACCACACATATGCCATCTAGTTTTTGCCTCTTCTAACTTGGTGTGTCAAATTTTTAGAACAAATCATTATAGTGTGACCAACAACATAATACATGCGCATTTTAGTACATGAAATCATCAAAAAACATCAATTCTTGTTTGGCGGATTTAAAGAAAGAAATTATGCATAATTCAAATTGATTTTATTGTCCTCACTTTTATTTTTACATGCATTTTCTAAATGGTTTTTCCATATTACTTTTGTATCATAATTTTTTTTTGAATAATTTAGGTTGCTTAGCACATATATCGTAACTTTTTGTCAGAAAACTCCAGTGAAAAAATTATTTCTGCATTGTCTTCCTCTCAAAGTCATGCTTTTTTTTCACAGGTAACAACACAGCGACCCCTTATGTGATACACAAATAAGATTACGCCGACCAATCTCTCATGGATTATGTAACTTGTTCAGCCTATAATGAAATTTTCACACACGATGAACAAAATGCATTTGGATTTCTGTCTTTTTATACTGGCGGTTTATTTTAAAAAGAAAAAAATCAGCCACTAGCACTAATAATTTCATTACCAATTGAAAAAATACATCATCCTATAGTTCTTTAGTTCTTCAATGACATACCATAACTAAACCTCACGTAGATCCCATGACACTTCAAATCTACACAGTGGCGGAGATAGGCCTAGGAAAACTATGGCTATGGCCCTTTTTTATTCCTTCTTAGATAATATAGAAAATCATAAAAATTCCTCGTTCAAGCTAGTTCAGTCTCAAGCGTAATCCACTGGTAGCTCCGCCACCGAGCCTACTAACCAACATTTCCCAGATGTGAAAATTCCAAGAAATTCTCTGACGTTATAACAAGATATCACACATATAAATAATGTTTTATTGCCAGTCCCTCTAGCAAAGGCTCGAAATCGTTTCACTCTTGGCGCTCTTGAATATTTTAGCCAACCATAGATCGATACCACCCTAGTGTTCCTAATCATTTCAATTTAAATGCATCTAGCATTTTTAAGGTGACACCTTTTAGAGGAAGATTTAATAATAATTATGCCATTTTTCTCTTTTTAAATTCATATTTCTTAATTTGGTAATCAACTAAAATAAGATGCACTCTGCCAGGTTCATCACTCATTTAATTTTTGTTTTCTAACTAGCACCACGTTAACTTACACGAGATTTATACCAAAAAATGTTTTTGGGGTTCGTAGCATCACACACGTTGAGATTCCCCGCACATCCAACCAAATCCAAAAATTAGGACAAGTACAAATTTCAACAACTCCGCTAAAAAATTGTCCTGAATCACATTCATCGAAGATGACTTGTCTAGTGTGCTAGAGGAATGAATAATTCGTTTAAAAAAATCATGTGTCACCTCCAAGTAAATGTAAAGCGACATGTATCATCTATTGGGTCCATCCATGCATTTAATGACACGCCAACCCGGTCCTTACATCACATGTGGAATATTCACTGTCGCACAGGAGTACATCATGTACCTGCAATCTTCACCAAAGCGGAAGCCCACGTACAAATCTAGCACACCAACTCATGGGACCTGTGTATTCTCACTTTATAGCCAGCGTATAAGCATTGCAAATGTACACTGCACACATCACTACGTCTCAATGCATGGCCTAGATAACGGCATGCAGGTAGCTCGGCCTCCAAAACGCCTCACTCGTCCACCTACTCCATCCGTCCATGAATAAATGTAATCTAGGTTTTATCTTAAATTAAGGTTGTAAAACCAACTTTACTAGTAAACTACCCGTGCATTGCCACGGGTTAAGAAACAAATTTGTAAACAAAGTTCAATGTATCTCCCCACGAACAAGCACATTACACGCAATGTTCAATCAAATATAAATGCATATGTCTTCTCTTTATTTTTACACACTTCTCTAGCGTTCTTTTCCATCGAACTTGTCATACATCACTTTTTATGTTTATGCATCATTCATTCTTTTAATCCACCACCTTGTCAATTGTTTTCTTGTCTCAAATGGTACAAAAACAACTCAAGCATGTCGCTTTTTTCCTGATCTATTCCTAGATCAAGGAAGCTAAATCCGGCTAAATGTCCTTGAGTTGCTATGGAACAACAAACTCATCTGTGAAAACATATATCAAAATATCATTATATGCAATGTGTATATCACATGCTTAGCATTATATTGTGACAAATAGTTCTTTTTCATCTTTCGCTTTCCTGTAAATATGTTTCTCCAACCAAGCATTTCAACAAAATATCTAATTTCACGTGCTCCTTAATTGCACGCATGTTGCAATAGGGCATAACGCACTAATCGTATCAAACATATATCTTTACGATTACTCATCTACTTTTTCCTTCAATCACTATCTTCACTCCCTAATCAAGCATGGTGCCATTACTGGCACATCCGACTCACAATCCCTTGACCCTATCGCACAACACATCAAAATTATACGGAATCAATAACAAGTGAACATGCTACTTTTTCTGTTTTCGTCCCGAACATGTTTTCTGCCCCTGGATCACTAGCACGAATTTTGGAGCAGGAAAATCAGCCACGTCACACTTTTCCTTCGTTTGGAAAATAAAGGTTCGCCCCGAACGGCTCCTATCTATCCTCTTTCCCCCACCGCGCATCCCACACACTCTTTCCTCAAATCCGATTTGGGAGGGACTGGTGCGTCTGCACCGGCGGTGAGGCGGTGGCGTGTCCGCCCCGGAGGGGAGGGGGTGGCGCGTCCGCACCGGTGGTGAGGCAGTGGCGCGTCCGCACCGGCAGGGAGGTGGTGGCACGGCTCATTGAGGATGCCTCCATCGCCCGGGAGCTCCTCTCCCGCAGGAGCCAGGGCGGCGCCGATGGGGCGCAGCTCGAGGAGGCGGTCGCGTCAAGGAGTTTAGCGGCGAAGCCGACGTTGACGCATTGATGCAGCCACAGGGGGGCACACCCTACAGCCTATGGATTGGGGCGGGCGCGATGGTTGTGCCCTGCGTGACCGTCCTCTGCTTCGTCGTGCTACAAGACGAGGAGGGCGGCGGCTGCCAGTGAGGTTCAGCGATGGCTCCTCCAGGTGGGCGGTGGCGGCTTGAGCTCATGGAGGTGCCGCCCCCGATGATGCGGCCCTTACCACTCTTTTGCGATGCGACCCCTCTAATCGGGGTGACGCACGTCCTCGAGGTCGTCGACGGCAGAGGTGGCTCCAACCATGTGTCGGCGCGCCCGACCAGCTTGCCACCGGCGTGGAATGGCCTCACATGGCCCCACGGCCTTCCAAAACACCTTACCCTGGCGTGGTCCGGTCCGGGCCGGCCGGTTGCCCGTCTTTATGTCCTCCTCCTTGATGTACTCGCAGATGGAATTGAAGCGTCGCTTTATGTGTCTGGTATTCTTGTGAAACCTTGGTTCCTTGGCCAGGGCAATGGCACCAGTGTTATCACAGAACAGATCCACTTGGTTCAGTGCACTAGGCACTACTCCAAGACCTGTCATGAACTCCTTCATCCAGACAGCTTCCTTCGCTGCCTCCGAGGCTGCGATGTACTCCGCTTCGCATGTAGAATCGGCTACCACGCTCTGCTTAGAACTACACCAGCTTACTGCACCCCCATTAAGAATAAATATGTATCCGGTTTGTGACTTAGAGTCATCCGGATCGGTGTCAAAGCTTGCATCGACGTAACCCTTTCGACGAGCTCTTGATCACCTCCATAGATGAGAAACATTTCCTTAGTCCTTTTCAGGTACTTAAGGATATTCTTGACCGTTGTCCAATGCTCCATTCGAGGATTACCTTGAAACCTTCCGCCATACTTATGGCAAGGCTCACATCGGGTATCGTGCATAGTATTGCATACATGATAGAGCCTATGGCTGAAGCATAGGGGATGACACTCATAGTCTCTCTATCTTCTGTAGTTACTGGGCATTGAGTCTTACTCAACTTTACACCTTGTAACACAGGCAAGAACCCCTTCTTGGACTGATCCATTTTGAACTTCTTCAAAACTTTATCAAGGTATGTGCTCTGTGAAAGTCCTATTAAGCGTCTTGATCTATCTCTATATATCTTAATGCATAATATGAAAGCAGTTTCTCTCGGGTCCTTCATTGAAAAACTCTTGTTCAAATATTCCTTCATGCTTTCCAGCATTTCTATATTGTTTCCAATCAGCAATATGTCATCCACATATAATATTAGAAACGCTATAGAGCTCCCACTCACTTTCTTGTAAATACAAGCTTCTCCACAAACTTGTATAAACCCGAACGCTTTGATCACCTCATCAAAACGCAGATTCCAACTCCGAGATGCTTGCACCGGTCCATAAATGGATCGCTAGAGTTTGCAAACTTTGTCAGCATTCTCTGGATCGACAAAACCTTTTGGCTGTATCATATACAACTCTTCCTTAAGAAAACCATTAAGGAACGTTGTTTTGACGTCCATCTGCCAAATTTCATAGTCGAAATATGCAGCTATTGCCAACATGATTCTGACGGACTTAAGCATCGCTACGGGTGAGAAGGTCTCATCGTAGTCAACTCCTTGAACTTGTGTAAAACCCTTTGCCACAAGTCAAGCTTTATAGACGGTGACATTACCGTCCGCGTTCGTCTTCCTCTTAAAGATCCATTTGTTCCGAATGGCCTTTCGCCCTTCAGGTAATACTTCCAAAGTCCATACTTTGTTTTCATACATGGATCCCATCTTAGATTTCATGGCCTCTAACCATTTCTCGGAATTCGGGCCCATCATCGCTTCTCCATAGCTCGTAGGTTCATTGTTGTCTAACAACATGACCTCCTAGACAGGGTTGTCGTACCACTTAGGAGCAGTACGCACCCTTGTCAACCTACGAAGTTCGATAGTAACTTGATCCGAAGTTTCATGGTCATCATCATTAACTTCCTCTTCAACCGTAGTAGGCTCAACAAAAACATCTTTCTGCGTTGCGCTACTCTCTGATTGAAGTAAAGGTTTAACAACCTCATCAAGTTCTATTTTCCTCTCACTCAATTCTTTCGAGAGAAACTCTTTCTCAAGAAATGTTCTGTTCTTAGCGACAAACACTTTGCCTTTGGATCTGAGATAGAAGGTATACCCAACTGTCTCTTTCGGGTATCCTATGAAGACGCATTTCTCCACTTTGGGTTCCAGCTTTTTAGGCTGAAGCTTTTTGACATAAGCATCACATCCCCAAACTTTAAGAAACGACTACTTTGGCTTTTTGCCAAACCACGGTTCATATGGCGTCGTCTCAATGGATTTCGATGGTGCCCTATTTAAAGTGAATGCAGCTGTCTCTAATGCATAACCCCAAAACGATAGTGGCAAATCGGCAAGAGACATCATAGAACGCACCATATCTAATAAAGTTCGATTATGACGTTCGGACACACCATTACGCTGTGGTGTTCTAGGCGGTGTCAACTGTGAAACAATTCTACACTGTCTTAAGTGGCTGCCAAACTCATAACTTAGATATTCACCTCCTCGATCAGATCGCAGAAATTTAATCTTCTTGTTACGATGATTCTCAACTTCACTCTGAAATTGCTTGAACTTTTCAAATGTTTCAGACTTGTGTTTCGTTAAGTAAATATATCCATATCTACTTAAGTCATCACTGAAGGTGAGAAAATAACGATATCCACTACGCGCCTCAATGCTCATTGGACCGCACACATTAGTATGTATGATTTCCAACAAGTCACTCGCCCGTTCCATTGTTCCAGAGAACGGTGTTTTAGTCATCTTGCCCATGAGGCATGGTTCACATGTGTAAAGTGATTCAAAATCAAGTGACTCCAAAAGTCCATCAGCATGGAGCTTCTTCATGCGTTTTACACCAATATGACGTAAATGGCAGTGCCACAAGAAAGTGGCACTATCATTATCAACTCTACATCTTTTGGCATCAATGTTATGAACATGTGTATCATCACTATCAAGATTCAACATGAATAAACCCCTCACATTGGGTGCATGACCATATAAGATATTACTCATATAAATAGAACAACCATTGTAGCGACCCGATCTCAAGGGATCGAAGTCTCTGTGCTTAAGTGTCATCCCTGGATCGGTATGCTGACACACACAGTACTTGAGGATTTACAACAGAGTTCAATCACACATTTATTTCATCGAGAATCCTCAGAGAGTATTTATTACATTAATGTGGCCTAAGGCCAAGTAAAACAAAATCATGCGGAAGCAATAAGTGTAACGAGTCCATCAACTCCACGAGCAAGCTGAGTGCAGAACAACGACCTATCGCACCTTATTCGTCGTTGGATAAATCTGCAACATGATAAGTTGCAGCCATGTAGGTCGGAATGTACTGGAAAGTCACATCATAAAGTGTAATGAGCCTACATAGTACATGCAATTTGGCTGGTGGAAATCTCTAAGTTTAGTTTTGCATAAAGCTAGTTTTTCCCTATCAAAAATAATTGCTCTACTTCTACAAATATCATAAGTCTGAGATGATGCCCATCTCAATCATTCCAAAATTTTGTACCCTGTTGATTAGTTAAGAGTGATGAGATCTCCCTACATTTCCATTACTAAAAGCTCAAGTTGTCCATGACCGGGGACACGGCTAATCGATTAGATTTTAACTCTACAGAGGTTGTGCACTTTTCCCCACAAGACTCGACCACATCCTTGATCGGAATATCGAGACATAGTCTTTCGAAAGCATTTCCCCTAACCCACGGATAGGCCGGTACACCTACATCATCTACATCTTCTAGCCTATCCCGGAAGAGGTCACACCATCTACTCAACTAAGCCAGAGCCCATATTGGCTTGCGGCTGCACACGGAAGCTTATAGACATGAAGACAAGGTTGATCCCTTTGAGCCTGGGTGGACGGACCACTAGTGTGCACTCCCATGGATTCCCATGAATGCTCTCACTGTACTTCGCCACCATACCAACCAATTTCCACCTAGGTAGTTCATTAGAGTTGGTCCTAGTTACTACTTTGTCACTCACATCTCAAGGTGATAACACTCCCCAATCCACGTCTACTTTGGCGAGGCATTATAACATAACACGGTGGCGACAAAGTTGGTATGGTTTAGACCTACCTCAAATGAACTACTGGGCGATAGTAAAGCCAACAAGTATAAACTCCTACCATGCACTCCTACATCAAAGGACTATGTGCAAAAATAAAACATAGGTAAAAACTGATATGATCAAATGTAACTTGCCTTCGTGCTGGGAGTGAAGTTCTAGGGAATGGTAGTACTCTGCTTCGCACTCCGGACAATCTATCGCAAAGTAAATAAACACACATAAACAAGCATTCATACCATTCAAAGAAAACATGCAACAAAATATTTGCACAAGCCAAATAAAATCCAACACAAGTCATTAACATGAAAATTTTCAAAGTATAAATAATGTTCAAAATTCGTGACGTGCACTAGTGTTCCTACAAGGCATTCTAGAAAAATTATGATGAACAAAAAATAATTGTGTAGAATATATAGTGGCAAAATTTTATGGCAAAGGATTTAGTTCGTGTGACATGGTGCAAAAAATTTCACTTCAAACGGGTATACCGTTTGAAATATATGGCCTAATGAAATTTACATTCAAATCGGAAATAATTTCAAATTTGAACTTGCAAAAATCTACAACTATGGGTTTTCTGGTTAGGGCTATTTGAGACGAAAATTTAGCCTCTTGTTTCATTCCGTTTCGATCTACGGTTAAAAAGTTAAAGCCGTTTGAAGTTTTAAACTAAATCTAAAAAAACTGCTATAGGAACGTTTTCTGAAAATACTAAATTGTGAACGTTCGCGGCTAGAGCGCGATGCGGTCAGCTCTGGTTGGCTGGCTGCGTTCACCACGGCGGCTACGCGGTGAACATTCGCGAAAAAAGTAAAATACTCCGGTTCGGCTAAATTAAAAGAAAAAACGACATTCGGCTTAATATAAACCGCACGATTTAAATCAAATAAAAAAACAATCTAACCTACCGGTTCAAAACTAAAAAAACTATACTAATCGAACGAAACGAGCAAGGCAAGCGCTTACAGAGAGGAGCACGACCTCGGGCAGGAACTAGGCGACGACGGGGCGGCGGCTCCGGCGAGCTCCGACGCGGGCGAGGTAGGCGGGGAGGTGCGGCTCGGCGAGGGCTGCCGAACGGTGGTGACGGCGGATGGCGACGATGACCGGATGGGGCTGGGCAAGCTCCTGTACTCCGATGAACTCCGGCAACGCAGGTCGGACGGGGAGCTACTCCGGCTAGGCCTAGGGGCACAAAATATGTCAGGGAGGTGCACACGGACGAGGGGGTCCGATTCTGCGAAGTAACAAAGGCAGGGGAGTTTCACCGGCGACGTAATCCTTCGGCGAAGAACTCGGCTCCGGCAAGATGCGAACAGCGACGGCGACGGCTGTGAGCGGCGAGAGATGGGCCGAGTTGGCTGAATAGAAAGAGGGCATCGAGGGCTACTTATAGGCGCGGCTAGGGCGTCCATGAGTGCGGGATAAGATCTATCCCGAGAGCTCCGGCCGGCGGTTGCGGACGCGCACGGGCTCGTCTATCCCATGGACTTCGCTGGAGGTTGGACACGACCTGGGGTCGGGTCCCGTGCGTCAGTTGCGTGAGGGAGAGAGAGAGAGAGTTAGCGAGAGAGAGACAGATCGTGGGGAGTTCTTTTTTTCCTCGATCGTTGACTCCTGGCGGTGCCAGGGAGGAGCGCTCGCTCCTGGAGTCGAGCAGAAGCTGGGGCTAACGAGCGCCTTCGGCCTGGTGGGCTTCGGCCTGGCTGGGCCATGTGTGCGTGCGTGCGTGTTGTTTTTCTGTTTTTTTAACTTCTTTTTTTTAAATCAGAATCAACAAAAGTAATATATATATATATATCAAAAAATTCCTAAAATCCTTATTTGTAAAATAGAGCACAAGGAACATTAATTCCTGCGCATATAATTTAAAAAATATATTTTCTAATGCAATAAATTTAACTCTAGCTAACCAAAATAATTTTCGATGCAACCTTGAAAACACCAAATATACTTTAAATACTTTCGCACTCATTTATATTTTGAGGAAGTCATATTATCCTCTCTCTGTTATTTTATGTGAATGGAAAAACTTGAACATCATAAACTCCAAACGCAATAAAAATATGATATGCAAATATGATGATCCTATTAACATCGTAATTTAATAAAATTGGGATGTTACAACCATTATTCTCTGGTTTAAATGAGTAACCGTCTGCAATAAACAAGATCCAGATATAATGTTCATGCTTAACGCAGGCACTAAATAACAATTATTCAGGTTCATCACTAATCCTGATGGTAATCGAATAGAGAGCGTGCCAACGGCGATCACATCAACCTTGGATCCATTTTCCACGCGCATCGTCACTTCGTCCTTTGCCAGCCTTTGTCTATTCCGTAGCTCCTGTTTTGAGTTGCAAATGTGAGCAACCGAACCGGTATCAAATACCCAGGCACTACAACGAGAGCTAGTAAGGCACGCATCAATAACATGTATATCATATATACCTTGTTTGTTGTTGGCCGCCTTCTTGTCAGCCAGGTACTTGGGGCAGTTCTGCTTCCAGTGACCAGTTCCCTTGCAATGAAAGCACTCAGTTTCTGGCTTAGGTCCATGCTTGGGCTTCTTTACAGGAGTAGCAACTGTTTTGCCATCCTTCTTGGATTTACCCTTCTTGCCCTTGCCCTTCTTCTTGAAACTAGTGGTTTTATTGACCATCAACACTTAATGTTCTTTCTGAATTTCAGACTCAGCGACTTTTAACATCGCAAACAGCTCGACGACTGACTTGTTCATCCCGTGCATGTTATAGTTCATCACAAAGCTCTTGTAGCTAGGTGGCAGTGATTGAAGAACTCTGTCAATGATCGCCTCTGACGGAAGGGGCATTCCCAACTCCGCCAGACGAGTTGAATACCCAGACATTCTGAGTATATGTTCACTGATAGACCCGTTCTCCTCCATTTTACAAGCATAGAACTTATTGGAGGTCTCATACCTCTCGATCCGGGCATTCTTCTGAAAGAGAAACTTTAACTCCTGGAACATCTCATATGCTCCATGATGTTCAAAACGTCTTGAAGTCCCGGTTCTAAGCCATACAACACTGCACACTGAACTATTGAGTAATCTTCAGGACATGCCTCCCAAGCGTTCTTAACATCTTCAGATGACATGTCTTCGGGTTGGTCACTAAGCGGTGCATCAAGAACATATGATTTCTGGGAAGCCGTGAGGATAATCCTCAGATTACGGGCCTAGTCCACAAAGTTACTTCCATCATCTTTCAACTTAGCTTTCTCTAGGAACGCATTAAAATTCAGGGGTGCTACTACGTGAGCCATTGATCTACAGTATAAATATGCAAAGGTTACTTAGACTATTGTTCAAGATTACTAAAGCTCCCACTCAAATTGACATCCCTCGGGTCATCTGAGTGATACATGATCCAAATTCACCAACTCAAGTCTGATCATCATGTGAGTTGAGGTGGCTGCAATGGTGAACATCATCATATTGATCATATCTACTATATGACTCATGCTCGACCTTTCGGTCTCTTGTGTTCCGAGGCCATGTATGTACATGCTAGGCTCGTCAAGTTTAACCCGAGTGTTCTGCATGTGCAACACTAGCTTGCACCCGTTGTATGTGAACGTAGAGTCTATCACACATGATCATCACGTGGTGTCTCGACACAACGAACTTTCGCAACGGTGCACATTCGGGGAGAAGACAATTCATCTTGAAACTTAAGTGAGGGATCACCTTATAATGCTACCATCGTCCTAAGCAAAACAAGGTGCATAAAAGGATTAACATCACATGCAAATCATAAGTGACATGATATGGCCATGAACTTGTGTTTTTATCTCCATCCGGAAGCACCGGCATGATCTCCATCGTCACCGGCATGACACCATGATCTCCATCAATGTGGTGCCATCGGGGTTGTCACGCCCACCATGCTTCTACTACTATTGCTACCGTTTAGCGATAAAGTAAAGCATTACAAAGTGCTTAATGATTGACACGCATGTCATACAATAATTAAAGCTAACCCTATGGCTCCTGCCGGTTGCCGTACTCATCGACATGCTAGTCGTGAAATTCTATACATCACATGGTCATCTCATACATCACATATATCTCATCATGTAATTGGCCATATCATATCACAACATATCCTGCAAAAACAAGTCAGACGTCCTCTAATTGTTGTTGCAAATTTTACATGGCTGCTACGGGTATCTAGCAAGAACGATTCTCACCTACGCAAAACCATAATGGTGATACATAAGTTGCTTTTCAACCTTCTCAAGGACCGCCTTTGTCGAATCCGATACAACTAAAGTAGGAGAGACAGACACCCGCCAGCCATCTTTGTGCAACAAAGTCACACATCAGTCGATGGAACCGGTCTCTCGTCAGCGTACGACGTTAGAAATATGCCCTAGAGGCAATAATAAATTAGTTATTATCATATTTCCTTGTTCATGATAATCGTTTATTATCCATGCTATAATTGTATTGATCGGAGACTTAAATGCATGTGTGGATACATAGACAAAACCATGTCCCTAGTATGCCTCTAATAGACTAGCTCGTTGATCAAAGGATGATTAAGGTTTCCTAGCCATGGACATGAGATGTCATTTGATAACGGGATCACATCATTGGGAGAATGATGTGATGGACAAGACCCAAATTACAAACGTAGCATATGATCGTGTCAGTTTATTGCTGCTGTTTTCCGCATGTCAAGTATATGTTCCTATGACCATGAGATCATGCAACTCACTGACACCGGAGGGATACTTTGTGTGTATCAAACGTCGCAACGTAACTGGGTGACTATAAAGGTGCACTACAGGTATCTCCGAAGGTGTCTGTTGAGTTGGCATGGATCAAGACTGGGATTTGTTACTCCGTGTGACGGAGAGGTATCTCAGGGCCCACTCGGTAATGCAACATCAAAACAAGCCTTGCAAGCAATGTGACTAATATGTTAGCCACGGGATCTTGCATTACGAAACGAGTAAAGAGACTTGCCGGTAACGAGGTTGAACTAGGTATGGAGATACCGACGATCGAATCTCGAGCAAGTAACATACCGAAGAACAAAGGGAACGTTATACGGGATTGATTGAATCCTTGACATAGAGGTTCGACCGATGAAGATCTTCGTAGAATATGTAGGAACCAATGTGGACGTCCAGGTCCCGCTATTGGTTATTGGCCGTAGAGGTGTCTCGGTCATGTCTACATAGTTCTGGAACCGAAGAGGTGTCTCGGTCATGTCACGAGGATCTCCGGAATGGTCCGGAGGTAAATATTCATATATAGAAAGTCCTAGTTTGGTCGCCGAAAAAGTTTCGGGCTCATCGGTAGTGTACCGGGAGTGCCGGTAGTGTACCGGGAGACCACCGGGAGGGGTATTTCGACCCAAGAGGATTTATGGGCTGTATGAGGATGAATACCAGCCCTTAGTGGGCTGGTGGAAGTCCTACACAAAGCCCATGAGTCTGGGAAGAAAATACCAAAAGGAAAAAGGTGGAAAAAGGCAAAAAAGGGCCAAATAAGGAAGGAGTCCTAATCCTACTAGGAGTGGAGGAGGAGGACTCCTCCCTCCTTGGTTTGGCCAAACCAAGGGCTGCCTTTTTGGCAGCCAAGCCTCCTCCTCCTCTCCTCCTATATATACTAGAGGATTTTAGGGTTTTGGCACAAAATTTTCAGCCACGTGCCACCCATTCCTCTAGTGCATAGCTTCTCCTCTAGATCGGTTTTCTGCAGTGCTTAGGCGAAGCCCTGTCGGAATAGCTCCACCACCATCGCCGGAGCGCCTTCACGCTGCTGGAGAACTCTTACTCCTCTCCGCCTCCTCTTTCTGGATCAAGACGGTCGAGATCGTCATCAAGCTGCACGTGTGCTGAACGCGGAGGTGCCATCCGTTCGGTACTAGATCGGAAGGATCGTGATCAAGGCCACGGGACGTTCGTGATCGGATCGCAGGACAGATCATGACGAGATCGCGGGATGGTTCGTGATTGGTTCGCGGGACGGTTCGTGATTAGATCGCGGGACGCTCGGCGATTTGGATCGCGAAGAAGTTCGACTACACCAACCGCGTTTCTTAACGCTTCTCGCTTAGCGATCTACAAGGGTACATAGATCCACTCTCCCTCTTGTAGATGCTCATCACCATGGATAGGTTTGCATGTGCGTAGGAATTTTTTTGTTTCCCATGCGACGTTCCCCAACAGTGGCATCATGAGCTAGGTTGATGGTTCGATGAGATCTCGAGTAGAACACAAAAGGTTTGTGGGCGTTGATGCTTAGATTGCTTCCTCCCTTGGTCGTGTTGTGGTTCAGCGGTATTGTGGGATGAAGCGGCCCGGACCAACCTTACTCGTACGCTTACGAGAGACCGGTTCCCTCAACTGCACTTGTTGCAACAGATGGCTAGCGGGTGTCAGTTTCACCTACTTTAGTTGGATCGGATTCGACAAAGGCGGTCCTTGAGAAGGTTGAAAAGCAAACTAGTGTATCACCGTTGTGGTTTATGCGTAGGTGAGAATCGTTCTTGCTAGATACCCTTAGCAGCCACGTAAAACATGCAACAACAATTAGAGGACGTCTAACTTGTTTTTGCAGGGTATGTTGTGATGTGATATGGCCAATTACATGATGTGATATATGTGATGTATGAGATGATCATGTGATGTATAGAATTTCACGACTTGAACGTCGATGAGTACGGCAACCGGCAGGATCCATAGGGTTGTCTTTAATTATTGTATGACCTGCGTGTCAATCATTAAGCGCTATGTAATGTTTTACTTTATCGCTAAGCGGTAGCAATAGAAGTAGAAGCAGGGTTGACGCCACAACCCCAATGGCAGCACATTGATGGAGATCAAGATGATGGAGATCATGGTGTTGTGCCGGTGACGATGGAGATCATGCCGGTGTCTTGAAGATGGAGATCTTAAACACAAGTTCATGGCCATATCATGTCACTTATGATTTGCATGTGATGTTAATCCTTTTTATGCACCTTGTTTTGCTTAGGAAGACGGTAGCATTATAAGGTGATCCCTCGCTTAATTTCAAGATAAATTGTGTTCTCCCCGAGTGTGCACCGTTGCGAAAGTTCGTCGTGTTGAGACACCACGTGATGATCGGGTGTGATAGACTCTACATTCACATACAACGGGTGCAAGCCAGATTTGCACGTGCAGAACACTCGGGTTAAACTTGACGAGCCTAGCATGTACAGACATGGCCTCGGAACACAAGAGACCGAAAGGTCGAACATGAGTCATATAGTAGATATGATCAACATAATGATGTTCACCATTGCAGCCACCTCAACTCACGTGATGATCGGACTTGAGTTGGTGAATTTGGATCATGTATCACTCGAATGATCGGAGGGATGTCAATTTGAGTGGGAGTTCTTAAGTAATATGATTAATTGAACTCATTATCATGAACATAGTCAATAGTGTCTTTGCAAATTATGTTGTAGATTACTAGCTCGCGCTGTAGCTCCCTTAAATTTTTATATGTTCCTAGAGAAATAGAGTTGAAAGATGTTGGTAGCAATATTGCGGACTGGGTCCGTGATCTGAGGATTGTCCTCATTGCTGCACAGAAGGCTTATGTCCTTAATGCACCGCTCGGTGCGCCACCCCTCTAGCGTCGTCTGTAGATGTTGTGAACATCTGACAGGCACGTTTCGATGACTACTTGATAGTTTAGTGCGTCATGCATTACGTCTTAGAATTGAGGCTCCGAAACGTTTTGAACGTCACGGAACATATGAGATGTTCTAGGAGCAGAGATTGTGATCTCAGGCTCGTGCCTGTGTTGCGAGATATGAGATCCAACAAGATTCTTTGCCTGTAAGATGAAGGAGAATAGCTCAATCGTTGAGCATGTACTCAGATTGTCTGGGTACTACAATCGCTTGAATCAAGTGGGAGTTGATCTTCCAGATCAGATAGTGATTGATATAGTTCTCCAAGTCACTGTCACTAAAGCTACTAGAACTTAGTGATGAACTATAAAACACCAGGGATAGAAGTATTGATCCCTGAGCTATTCGCGATGTTTGACACCGCGAAGGTAGAAATCAAGAAGGAGCGTCAAGTGTTGATGGTTAATCAAACCACTAGTTTCGAAAAGGGCAAGAGCAAGGAGGGAAACTTCATGGATAGCAAGTCAGTTGCTGCTCCAGTGAAGCAACCCAAAGTTGAACTCAAACCCGAGACTAAGTGCTTCTATTATGAGGTGAGAGGCCGCTGAAGCGGAACAACCCTAGATACTTGGTACATAAGAAGGCTGGCAACATCGACAGAAGTATATTTGATACACGAGTTATTGATGTGTACCTTTCTAGTACTCCTAGTAGCACCTGGGTATTGGATACCGGTTCGGTTGCTAAATGTTAGTAACTCGAAATAAAAGCTACCGAATAAACGGAGAACTAGCTAAGGGTGAGGTGACGATGTGTGTTGGAAATGTTTCCAAGGTTGATGTGATGAACATCGCACGCTCTCTCTACCTTCAGGATTAGTGACGAACCTAAATAAATGTTTTGGTGTTTTGCGTTGAGCATGAACATGATTAGATCATGTTTGTTGCAATACGGTTATTCATTTAAGTCAGAGAATAATGGTTATTCTGTTTACTTAATACCTTCAATGGTCATGCACCCAGTGAGAATGGTTTGTTGAAATCTTGATCGTAGTAATACACATGTTCATAACATTGATGTCAAAAGATACAAAGTTAAATAATGATAGTACCACATACTTGTGGCACTGCCGCAAAATGTCATATTGATATAAAGCGCATGAAGAAACTCCATGCTGATGGATACTTGGACTCATTCGATTTCGAATCGGTTGAGACATGCGAACCATGCCTCTTGGGCAAGATGACTAAAGGACCCCGTTGGATGGAGCGGGCAAGTGACTCATTGGAAATGATACATGTTGATGTATGCAATCTAGTGAGTCTTGTAGCGTGCAATGGATATCGTTATTTTCTTACCTTCACTGATGATTTGAGTAGATATAGTGTATATTTACTTAATGAAACACAAGTCTGAATCGTTTGAAAGGTTCAAGCAAATTCAGAGTGAAGTTTAAGATCATCGTGACAAGAAGATAAAAATGACTGTGATATGATCGTGGAGATGAATATCTGAGTCACGAGTTTGGCATACAACTTAAGACAATGTGAAAGTTGTTTCACAACTAAACGCCACCTGGAACACCATAGTGTGATGGTGTGTCCGAACATCATAGTTATGCTCTATTGGACATGGTGCGTGCTATGATGTCTCTTATCGTTTTACTACTATAATTTTGGGGTTATGCATTAGAGACAACTACATTCACTTTAAATAGGGCACCATCTAAATCCGTTGAGATGACACCGTGTGAATTATGGTTTGATAGAAACCTAAGCTGTCATTTCTTAATATTTGGGGCTGCGACACTTGTGTGGAAAATGTTTTCACCTAATGAGGTCGAACCCAAGGCGGACAAATGCATCTTCATAGAATACCCTAAGATCAGTTGGGTGAACCTTCTATCTCAGATCCAAGTGCAAAGTGTTTGTTACTAAAACGGATCCTTTCTCGAGGAAAAGTTTCTCTTGAAAGAATTGAGTGGGAGGAAGATAGAACTTGATGAGGTTGTTAAACCTTTGTTCAACCAGAGAGTAGCGCACCGCAGAATGTTGTTTCTGTGAAGCCTACATTAGTTGAAGAGGAAGTTAATGATGATGATCATGAAGCTTCAGGATCAAGTTACTATCAAACTTCGTAGGTCAACAAGGATGTGTACTGCTCCTAAGCGGTACGACAACCCTGTCTTGGAGGTCATGTTGTTGGACAACGATGAACCTACGAGCTATGGAGAAGCGATGATGGGCCCGGATTCCGACAAATGGTTGGAGGCCATGAAATCCGAGATAGAATCCATGTATGAAAACCAAGTATAGACTTTGGTAGACTTTCTAGTTGGACGGCAGGTCGTTGAGTACAAATGGATCTTTAAAATGAAGACAGACGCTGATGGTAATTATCACCATTTGTAAAGCTCGACTTGTTGCAAAGTTGTTTGTGACAAGTTCAAGGAGTTGACTGCGATGAGACTTTCTCACTCGTAGCGATGCTAAAGTCTGTTGGAAATATGTTAGCAGTTGCTGCATTTTTCAATTATGAAATCTGGCAGATGGATGTCAAAACATCGTTTCCTTAACGGTTTTACTTGAGGAAAGGTTGCATGTGATACAACCAGAAGGTTTTGTCAGTCCTAAGGATGCTAAAAGGTGTACAAGCTTCAGTGATCCTTCTATGGACTGAAGCAAGCATCTCGGAGTTGGAATATGCACTTTGATGAGGTGATCAAAGTTTTGAGTCTATGCAAAGTTTATGAGAAACTTGTATTTACAATAAAGTGAGTGGGAGCACTATAGAATTTCTGATAAGTATATGTGGATGACATATTGTTGATCGGAAATAATGTAGGATTTCTGGAAAGCATAAATGGTTGTTTGAAAAGTGATTTTCAAAGGAAGACCTGGATAAATCTACCTAATTGTTGAGCATCAAAATCTATAGAGATAGATCAAGATGCTTGATGAGACTTTCAATAAATACATACCTTGACAAGATTTTGAAAGAGTTCAAAATGGATCAGTCAGAGAAAGAGTTCTCGCCTGATTTATAAAGGTGTGAAGTTGAGTAAGACTCAAAGCTCGATAACGGCAGAAGAAAGAGAAAAGACGAACGTCGTCCCCTATGCCTTAGCCATAGGCTCTGTGTAGTATGCCATGCTGTGTACCGCACCTGTGTGTGCCTTGCCATGAGTCTGTCAAGGGGTACTAGAGTGGTCCAGGAGTGGATCACTAGACAGCGGTCGAAATTATTCTTAGTAACCAGAGGACTAAGGAGATGTTTCTCGATTATGGAGGTAATAGAGAGTTCATCGTAAAGAGTTACGTTGGTGCAAGCTTTAAACACCAATCTGGATGGCTCGTAGTAGCAATCTGGATACGTATAGTGGAGCAGCCATTTGGTAAAGTACCAAGTGGAGTGTGGTAGCAGTGTTTATGGTTTGACATAGATTTGCAAAGTACACACGGATCTGAATGTTACAGACCCGTTGACTATAAGACCTCTCTCACATGCAAAGCATGATCGAACTCCAGAACTCATTGGGTGTTAGATTCATAACAATGCGAATCACATGGTGATATGAACTAGATTATTGACTCTAGTGCAAGTGGGAGACTGTTGGAAATATGCCCTAGAGGCAATAATAAATTAGTTATTATCATATTTCCTTGTTCATGATAATCGTTTATTATCCATGCTATAATTGTATTGATCGGAGACTTAAATGCATGTGTGGATACATAGACAAAACCATGTCCCTAGTATGCCTCTAATAGACTAGCTCGTTGATCAAAGGATGGTTAAGGTTTCCTAGCCATGGACATGAGATGTCATTTGATAACGGGATCACATCATTGGGAGAATGATGTGATGGACAAGACCCAAATTACAAACGTAGCATATGATCGTGTCAGTTTATTGCTGCTGTTTTCCGCATGTCAAGTATATGTTCCTATGACCATGAGATCATGCAACTCACTGACACCGGAGGGATACTTTGTGTGTATCAAACGTCGCAACGTAACTGGGTGACTATAAAGATGTACTACAGGTATCTCCGAAGGTGTCTATTGAGTTGGCATGGATCAAGACTGGGATATGTTACTCCGTGTGACGGAGAGGTATCTCAGGGCCCACTCGGTAATGCAACATCACAACAAGCCTTGCAAGCAATGTGACTAATATGTTAGCCACGGGATCTTGCATTACGGAACGAGTAAAGAGACTTGCCGGTAACGAGGTTGAACTAGGTATGGAGATACCGACGATTGAATCTCGGGCAAGTAACATACCGAAGAACAAAGGGAACGTTATATGGGATTGATTGAATCCTTGACATAGAGGTTCGACCGATGAAGATCTTAGTAGAATATGTAGGAACCAATGTGGACGTCCAGGTCCAGCCATTGGTTATTGGCCGTAGAGGTGTCTCGGTCATGTCTACATAGTTCTCGAACCCGCACGGTCTGCACACTTAAGGTTCGGTGACGTTTCGGTAGTGTAGAGTTATGTATGGTGGTGACCGAAGGTTGTTCAGAGTCCCGTATGAGATCCCATACATCATGAGGAGCTCCGGAATGGTCCGGAGGTAAAGATTCATATATAGGAAGTCCTAGTTTGGTTGCCGGAAAAGTTTTGGGCTCATCGGTAGTGTACCGGGAGTGCCGGTAGTGTACCGGGAGACCATCGGGAGGGGTATTTCGACCCAAGAGGCTTTATGGGCTGTAGGAGGATGAATACCAGCCCTTATTGGGCTGGTGGAAGTCCTGCACGAAGCCCATGAGGCTGGGAAGAAAATACCAAAAGGAAAAAGGCAAAAAAGGGCCAAATAAGGAAGGAGTCCTAATCCTACTAGGAGTGGAGGAGGAGGACTCCTCCCTCCTTGGTTTGGCCGACCCAAGGGCTGCCTTTTTGGCAGCCAAGACTCCTCCTCCTTTCCTCCTATATATACCAGAGGATTTTAGGGTTTTGGCACAAGATTTTCAGCCACGTGCCACCCGTTCCTCTAGTGCATAGCTTCTCCTCTAGATCGGTTTTCTGCAGTGCTTAGGCAAAGCCCTGTCGGAATAGCTCCACCACCATCGCCGGAGCGCCGTCACGCTGCCGGAGAACTCTTCCTCCTCTCCGCCTCCTCTTTCTGGATCAAGACGGTGGAGATCGTCATCAAGCTGCACGTGTGTTGAACGCGGAGGTGTCGTCCGTTCGGTACTAGATCGGAAGGATCGTGATCAAGGCCACGGGACGTTCGTGATCGGATCGCGGGACGGATCGTGACGAGATCGCGGGACAGTTCGTGATTGGTTCGCGGGACGGTTCGTGATTAGATCGTGGGACGCTCGGCGATTTGGATCGCGAAGAAGTTCGACTACACCAACCGCATTACTTAACGCTTCCCGCTTAGCGATCTACAAGGGTACGTAGATCCACTCTCCCTCTCGTAGATGCTCATCACCATGGATAGGTTTGCGTGTGCGTAGGAAATTTTTTGTTTCCCATGCGACGTTCCCCAACATACGAGTAATGTTGGTCCGGGCCGCTTCATCCCATAATACCGCTGAACCAAAAACACGACCAAGGGAGGAAGCAATCTAAGCATCAACGCCCAAAAACTCTTTGTGTTCTACTCGAGATCTCATCTACACATAAACTTGGCTCTGATACCACTGTTGGGGAACGTTGCATGGGAAACAAAAAATTTCCTACGCACACGCAAGATCTATCCATGGTGACGAGCATCTACGAGAGAGGAGAGTTGATATACATACCCTTGTAGATCACTAAGCGGTAAGTGTTAAGAAACGCGGTTGATGTAGTTGAACGTCTTCGCGATCCAAAACACCGAGCGTCCCGCGATTCAATCACGATCCGTCCCGATCTAGCGTCGAACGGACGACACCTCCGCGTTCAGCACACGTACGACTTGATGACGATCTCCGCCTTCTTGATCCAGCAAGATGGAGCGGAGAGGTGGACGAGTTCTCCAGCAGCACGACGACATTGCAGCGATGGTGGTGGAGCTATTCCGACAGGGCTTTGCCTAAGCACTGCAGAAAACCGATCTAGAGGAGAAACTATGCACTAGAGGAGAGAGTAGCACGTGGCTGAAAATCTAGTGCAAAAACCCTAAAACCTCTAGTATATATAAGAGGAAGAGAGGAGGAGGCTTGGCCCAAGGGCCAAGCCCTCTAGGCTTCGGCCGAACCATGAGGGAGGAGTCCTCCTCCTCCACTCCTAGTAGGATTAGGACTCCTTCCTTATTTGACCTTTTTTTGCCTTTTCCATCTTTTTCTCTCTTTTCTTCCCAGCCGCATGGGCCCTTTGTGGGACTTCACCAGCCCACTAAGGGCTGGTATTCATCCTCCCACAGCCCATGTAGCCTCTTGGGTCAAAATACCCCTTCCGATGGTCCCCCGGTACACTACCGGCACTCCCGGTACACTACCGATGAGCCCGAAACTTTTCCGTGACCAAAATAGGACTTCCTATATATCGATCTTTACCTTTGGACCATTCCAGAGCTCCTCGTGACGTTTGGGATCTCATCCGAGACTCCGAACAACCTTCGGTCACCATCATACATAACTCTATACTACCGAAACGTTACCAAACCTTAAGTGTGCAGACCCAACGGGTTCGAGAACTGTGTAGACATGACCGAGACACCTCTATGGTCAATAACCAATAGTAGGACCTGGATGCCCATATTGGTTCCTACATATTCTACAAAGATCTTTATCGGTCGAACCTCTATGTCAAGGATTCAGTTAATCCCGTATGATGTTCCCTTTGTTTATCGGTATGTTACTTACCCGAGATTAAATCATCGGTATCTCCATACCTAGTTCAATCTCGTTGCCGACAAGTCTCTTTACTCGTTCCGTAATACAAGATCCTATCGCTAACACTTAGCCACATTGCTTGCAAGGCTTATTGTGATGTTGTATTACCGAGTGGGCCCTGAGATACCTCTCCGTCACATGAAGTAACAAATCCCAGTGTTGATCCATGCCAACCTAGCAGACACCCTCAGGGATACCTGTAGAGTACCTTTATAGTCACCCAGTTACGTTCCGACATTTGATACACACAAAGCACTCCTTCGGTGTCCGTGAGTTGCATGATCTCATGGTCATAGGAACATATACTTAACATGTAGAAAACTGTAGCAATAAACTAACACGATCATATGCTACGTTTATAGTTTGGGTCTAGTCCATCACATCATTCTTCTAATGATGTGATCTCATTATCAAATGCCATCTCATGTCAATGGCTAGGAAACCTTGACCATCTTTGATCAACGAGCTAGTCTGCTAGAGGCATACTAGGGACATAGTTGTGTCTATATATCCACATATGCAACGTGTTTCCATTCAATACAATTATAGCATGAATAATAAGCGATTATCATGAACAAAGAAATATAATAATAACTATTTTATTATTGCCTCTAGGACATATTTCCAACACTGCCTTGATGAACAACAAGCAGAGCCACCTCCAGGAGCAGTACACCACGACTGTGACGCTCCAGCTCAGGAAATGACAGCTCGTAGTCCCCGATGGTCGTGTTGTCGTTGGGGGTTCTCTGGGTTTCTACATGAGTTCGAGGTGACAACGCCGCCACCCAATCCCCATATGCTGCCGATTTGGAATGGGAAGGGGATTTGAAAGAGCTCCAAATGTGTGACCGCCACTGCTACTTCATTTTGTCGACCGCATAATGTGTAGGGAGCTGGTGAGATTTACTGCTCTGGCTTTTTCCACAACGAATTCATACTGATGCTTGTTTTTGTGTTCCGGTCTATGGCAACTTTGTAGTAGACATTGAGTTTTATCTTACTCACATGGCAATTTTGTTGGGCTCGATTTGTTTAGCCAAAGCGAAGTATGTGAGTATGGTCCCCATGAGATTAAGAAAATGTCATAGCAATTTTTTTGTAAGCATAAGTTTGTATGTGAAATCAAAATGGCACAAAATTCATAATTTCTTTGCACATTAGATTAGTAACTTTATCAACATCCCTACATGTGCCATGGATACAATAAATGCTTGCAATGTGTCGATCCAGTTTTTGCCATGTTACCAATACACATCTTGCCATGACAAATACCATTTGCAATACATAATTTGTTAAATCTTTTCGCATGGCAACAATCTTTACAGCTCTTTTGCATTGTCTCACATCCATTTTTTTACCATGGCAACAATCTTTATAAAACTACATGATCGAGCATTCGGGACGGGGAGGAACCAAATTGCGTTTTGTTCGATCCAGGAGCGAGGACCGAACGAACGATTTTATTCGGTACGATCTGTCCCCATCCCGAATGACTGCTCACCTACAGCGGACCAGCCCAAAACGCTGTTGAAATTGAATTATTAAAAAACAATGAATTGTGTTTTCTGTAGGCCCAAAAACTTCTCCCTTCCCTCCCAATAAATGGAGAGAAACAAAAAGGGCCTAAAAATGCATTGGACCAAGAAAACTCACCTTGAAAAATAATAGAAAATCCTTAGTTTGTGACAAAAATTTGCCATGCTCTAATGAACAAAACTACCATAGGACCTATATTTATGAAAAAAAGGTATATCACAAAAGAAGTCATAAGTTTCCATGGTGTTCAAACACTCTTCTTAATATTTGAGTGTGCAAAAAAATTTGCCATGCCCATTAACTAAAATTGTCATGCTCCAATATTTAAAGAAAATGTTGTCATGTTGAAAAAAAGGAAAAAATTCATGGTCCAGAAACTAAATTGGCCATGATATATAGACTAAATTTGTCATGGTCCCGTATTTAAAGAAATGTTGCCATGTTCCAAAAAAAGAAAAGAAATTTGCCATGGTCCATATACTAAATTTGCGGTGCCCATAAACTAAAATTGCCATGCTCCAATATTTAGAGAAAAAGGTGCCATGTTGAAAAAAAGGAATTTTGACATGGTCCGAAGACTAAATTTGCCATGGCCCATATAATAAATTTGACATGCTCCATTAACTAAATTTACCGTGATATAGATACTAATCTTGCCATAGTCCAATATTTAAAGAAATATTGCCATGTTGCAAAAAAAATAGAAATTTGCCACGGCGTGTATACTAAATTTGCCATGGTGCACTAACTAAATTTGACATGATATGCAGACTAAATTTGCCATGGTACCATATTTAAAGAAATGTTGCCATGATGGAAAAAAAGGAAATTTTCTATGGCCCGTGTACTAAATTAGTAAATTTGCCATGCTCCACTAACTAAATTTGACATGACATGTAGACTAAATTTAAAGAAAATTTGCCATGTTGCAAAAAAGAAAGAAAATTTGCCATGGTCCAAAAAGTAAAATTGCCATGACTCGTAGACTATATTTGCCATGATCGATGCAATTAAATTGCCATGTGCCTAATAAAAGAAGATTTTTTTGCCGTGGTCCCATATCATGACATTTTTATTACACTTAAAGTTGTTTTCATAAGAATTTGCCATAGCAAATTGTAGATAGAGACAAATAATTCTAAGTTGTTACCAAAAAGTTGCCATGGCAAACATATATAGAGAAAATAATTCTAAGTTGCCATGGTCACCATGCTAGAATTCCATGTTCTTAGCTTTAAAAATCCTTGTGTAGTTTTATAAAGATTGTTGCCATGGTAAAAAATGGATGTGAGACAATGCAAAAGGGCTGTAAAGATTGTTGCCATGCAAAAAGATTTAACAAATTATGTATTGCAAATGGTATTTGTCATGGCAAGATGTGTACTGGTAACATGACAAAAACTGGATCGACACATTGCAAGCGTTTATTGTATCCATGACACATGTAGGGATGTTGATAAAGTTACTAGTCTAATGTGCAAACAAATTATGATTTTTGTGCCGTTTTGATTTCACATACAAACTTATGCTTACAAAAAAATTGCTTTGACATTTTTGTAATCTCATGGGGACCATACTCACATACTTCGCTTCGGCTAAACAAATCGAGCCCAACAAAATTGCCATGTGAGTAAGATAAAACTCAATATCTACTACAAAGTTGCCATAGACAAGAACAAAAAAAAAGCATCAGTATGAATTCATTGTGAAAAAAGCCAGAGCAGTAAATCTCACGAGTTCCCTAAACATTATATGGTCGACAAAACGAAGTAGCAGCGGCTGCCACACATTTGGAGCTCTTCCAGATCGCCTCCCCGTTCCAAATCAGCAGCATATGGGGATTGGGTGGCGGCGTTGTTGCCTCGAGCTCGTGTAGAAACCCAGAGAGCCCTCAACGACAACGCGACCATCGGGGACTACGAGCTGCCAATTCCTGACCTGGAGCGTCACAGCCGCGGCGTACTGCTCCTTGAGGTGGCTCTGCTTGTTGTTCATCAAGGGAGGCCATAGGGTACTCAACGGGCAACCGGCCGGCCCGGCCCGGACCACGTCGGGGTAAGGTGTTCTAGAAGGCCATGGGGCCCTGTGAGTCCATTCCGCGCCGGCGGCAAGCTGGTCGGGCGCGCCGACACATGGTTGGAGCCACCTCCGCCGCCGACGACCTCAAGGACGTGTGTCACCCCCGATTGGAGGGGGCGCGTCGCAAAAAAGTGGTAAGGGCCGCATCACCAGGGGCAGCACCTCCATGAGCTCAAGCCGCCACCGCCCACCTCGAGGAGCCACCGCTAAACCTCGCTGGCAGCCGACGCCTGCCTCGTCTTGTAGCAGGACGAAGCAGAGGATGGTCGCGCAGGGCGCAGCCATCGCGCCCGCCCCAATCCTGAGGCTGTAGGGTGCGCGCCCCTATGGCTGCATCAATGCGTCAACGTTGGCTTCGCCGCTGAACTCCTTGATGCGGCCGCCTCCTCGAGCTGCGCCCCATCGACGCCGCCCTGGCTCCTGCGGGAGAGGAGCTTCCGGGCGACGGAGGCATCCTCAATGAGCCGCGCCACCACCTCCTCGCGTGTGCAGACGCGCCACCGTCTCACCACCGGTGCAGACATGCCACCCCCTCTCCGTCGGGTGGACACGCCACCGCCTCACCGCCGGTGCACACGCACCAGTCCCTCCCAAATCGGATTTGAGGACAGAGTGCGTGGGATGCACGGTGGGGGAAAGAAGATAGATAGAAGCCCGTTCGGGGCGAGCCTTTATTTTCCAAACGAAGAAAAAATATGACGTGACTGATTTTCCTGCTTCAAAATTCGTGGTAGTGATCCGAGTTCTGTTCGGAACGAAAACGGAAAAAGTAGCACGTTCGGTTGTTATTGATTTCAAAAGAAAAACTTGGTTCACAAGGTGAAAACAATGATTTTGCTCTACGGGCGACGAGAGTTGGCGCAAAAGGACCCCGTCCACGAGACCCTCGGGCCTCGGCGCACTGTCAGCAGATGCCCTCCTGCTCTCTCCGTATTCTTCTCACTAGCTCCATCAGTTCAGCTGCCCCACCGCAACACCCCCTCTACTCCTCCACCACCACACCTCCTCGCTTTCATGTGGGTCCTCAACTCCGTGACCCACAAGTCGGCCAAGTTGTAAGATTCCTGTAAGCTGTAGCCTTCCTCTTCCCCCAGCATAGGCGATGGTCCCGTCGCCCATTAGAACAATTTACTACAGGTCGGAGCACACACACACGCACGCACTACGAACTTAATTAAAGCTATAGAAATTCGTCGCACCCATTCCTCTCGCTGAAGAGAGGGAGGGAGGAAGAAAGAAGACGCCGAGCTATCAACGGCGACGCGGCGGTCCAGCAGATCCGTGCATCTCGGTCTCGGGGGATCTGGGGGAAGGGGGGGGGGGGACTGGTTGGGGCCGCCTATGCGTCGGTGAGGTGGGGCCCAGTCGACGCTAGAGCAGGAATGGCGGCGTCCGTGTTGGGGAGAGGGAGGTGGCGACCGGTCGTCGTCGCTGTGTTCATGGTTGTTGCGGGGGTGGGCCATGTCTTCGCCAACACGGAGGGTAAGCTGCTTTGATCTGCTACGTGGTCGTTGATGTGGGGATGTTTTTTTTTTTTTTTGAGGATCGTTGATGTGGGGATGCCGGTCGGTTGGTTTGGTGTACGGTTAGTGATTTTTCAGTTGCTTTTATTAGCACAAGCTTGAGATGAAGGATTGGGCGGTACTTTCCTAGCTTCGTGTAGTCGAATTAGCTGGAAGGGAGTTTATTGTTCCGTATGGTTGGTTTTCAACGTCAACATAATTTTTCTCTAGTTTGGCCTGATTGGTCTGCTTTGTGTGTGTAAGGATAGAAATCTGGTTCCTTTCTTCTTATCTTATTCCAAAGCGAAAGAAAACGCTCTTGCTATTTTGACTCTCAGCTGAGATATTTCATTTGATCTGTGTTTGAGTCAAGACGGGTGCATTCTTGTAAAGGCTACTGATAAGAAATCCTTTCTTGCACAATTGCATCATTAAACAGTAGACACAAATTGATGAGCTGCTTGATAATCTATTTACTTTGATGATTACATAGTTTTTGCCCTGCATACCTGTTTCCTTGCAATAATACTGTTCCATATATAGTCACTCAAGGAGCTTCTTTATATATTCTTCATAAGTTTGTATATGTCGGCCCATGCTAATTCACATTTTGTCAATAATAGGTGATGCTCTCTATAACCTGCGCCAGAGCCTGAAGGATAGCAACAATGTATTGCAGAGTTGGGATCCCACTCTTGTTAATCCTTGTACATGGTTTCATGTTACATGTAACAATGATAACAGTGTAATTAGAGTGTAAGTTGATGAAAAACTCTCAGCATGCGTACCAAAGGGTTCAAGAGTGATCATCTTCATTATACCCTTTTGCTCTTTTCAGTGACCTTGGAAATGCACAATTATCTGGTGTACTAGTGTCCCAGCTTGGGCAGCTGAAAAATCTCCAATATTTGTAAGTTCTTGATGCCATGCACTACTTTTTTACTAAAAGCTTGCCACTTAATATATTCATATGACATTTTATTATTTACTTACTCTAATCGTTTGGTGTCGGTTGTGTGACTTGCATCTATTGTACTCTAGAGGAACCCATGCCTTACATAGAGGGGTTGCAACCGCAGATATGCTCTACTTAATTTAAGAAATCATTTCCTAATTCAAGCACTTCCGTAACTTATCTCCAACTCCTGGAGTCCTTATTTACTTTGCAAGAAATATCAACACTAAGCAACTTGGGTTATGCAACCTTAGGTGTGCCCAACTCTTTGTCAGGAACTGTGTAGCGACAACCGGTGATACACTACAGGTCTTGCATTGCCAGGAGCAAGGAGCACCGTTGATCTTCCATCCTCCGGTCGCCCGCCACGCGTACCGGTTCGCCAAGTTACTTCGCGTCTCAGCCGTTGATCCAGCGATGGACGGTCTCCCTCGATGTAACGAGTTAGTTTAAAATTACTGCAAGCACTGTAGCTCCGGATCATGTCGCTGTCGCTGCTTTTTACCTTTCTGCTTCTACTTAAGAGAGATGGGAGAGAGGAGTGGGTATTCTGGATGTAATCAGGCTGTGCCCTATCGCCGCCGTTGTTCCGGCTGGCCAAAACCCTAGTTCTCCGTGGCTTGAACTTGAATTACTCTGCCCGAATTTCCCCACGAATCCTACTGTTCTTGATCATTTTCTGACTGAAATCCCTGACAGACTTAGTAGAGCCTGTGGGCAAATCTTGTTGGACTTATGTACCTGCGAGTCATGTTACCATGATTCCAGTCATGTTGCAAGGGCGTGTACTTCGAACTATGTCTTTCGTCTTATGTACCTGCCATGCTCCTGGAACTAGGCAAATCTTGGTAAGATGGACTTGTCTTCAAGAGTGAGGCTGTCTAGGAGAATATTGTACAAACCAAGCAGCACTAACCTTTTCCCAGCTTCAGGATGAGTTGTTTGCCATGAAGAGGGGTGATGACATTCACGTGGGAACTCTCCTACTGCCACAGACTTAGGTCTATCAATGGTCAGACACAAGATTTATGTGTGGTTGGGCTGAATCTAGGATCGTTGTTCCTTGACCAGTACTTAAGGGCTAGGAGTTTGAAGGAAGAGAAGCTATATTGAATTTAGAGTTATGTCTCTTTGAAATCCCGCTATACAAGGGGATTCCCATATCAGTAATGGAAAGCAGTAATTACTCTATCGTCCCATTCCTGATTTTCTCTCCTCACTTGTTGGCCTCAGGGCCTCTGAGCACGTGGAAGACAGCTGGTCCCTAACTAGGGTTTGGCATCTCTCAAGCCTGTAATGCACTCACTGTGGGATTACATGTGAGTTAACTTGCTATTTGATTTACTAAGTTGGGTCTATTTATGTTCATCCCCTTCACACGAGTTGTGATTGGTCACGAATGGGACGCCTACCTCCCAAATCTTACTCCAACGCCAAATGCCCCTCCCAACCTGCATCACTGCCCTGCAGTAGTCTAGCGTCTTTGGCGGAGATGGCCTAACTAATCTGTTTACCATATCTCAGGACTAGTTGTACAGATAAGATCCTTGTGCACAATGATAGTGAGCTGAACCTTGCAATGAAGCTTCAAATATTTTGGGTAGATGTACAATCCTAGTTTGGGAGCCTTGGCACTGCGGTAAAGCTGTTGCCTTGTGACCATGGTCACGGGTTCAAGTCCTGGAAACAGCCTCTTGCAGAAATGTAGGGAAAGGCTGCGTACAAAAGACCTAAAGTGGTCGGACCCTGCACAAGCGGGAGCTACGTGCACCGGGCTGCCCTTTTCCTTATATCCAGAAACTCTGTAACCTATGTGCACAATCCTTGTAGGTTTGCTACTGCGTTTGCTAGGACTATCATGAAGGCTCACAAAAAATCTTGAAGAAAAGACACCCAAAGGGCATCTTACATCTGATAATTATCAAGGAAAAAAGCCAGCACAATGGAAAGATAACTGGAGGCAGAATGGCCAGTAAAAAATAAAATTACATTGAAAATCATACTAGCCTTCTTCTTCCTCTGATTGTACGCCACCCGCCGGAAATGAAAATTGCACTGAACCAACAGTAAAGGTCAGGGAAACCTGCAAACGCCCTCACCATACCAGACTTTAAAGACTGGAATAGTCACTCGCCGCTTGACACGAGATCTAGAAATCGCTGAAGAAACATCTGCTGGAGCATCATGACACGCAGAACAGGCTTACAATCCATCACCACTGGCCCAGAGAGTTGGAGAAACCGGACCATGACGCATAACTACAAGGAAGAAGATGTCGAAGTCGCCACACCAATGGCCAACCAACTGCTCTCCTTGATAGACACACAAACCGCCAAGATCTGAAGAGTGGCAACAGATCTGGCGACACAAACTCTCACAGGCCCTTTGTCAGCTCCGGATCGGACGACCTCGAGGTAGGGAGAGGTTGCAGTGACCTTATTCCAACACGCCATCGCAGCCACCACCTTGTCGATGCCACTAGGGAAACAAAACGTTAGGAAAGGAAAACGAAACGGATGATGAGGCCGCCGGATGTGGGAGAGGAGGGGGGACCGAGGCGACGGAGTGGAGGAGACCTTTGCGGGCGGTGGCTAGGGTTGGGAATAGGAGACAACTGAATGCTCAAGGCATGGAGGAGACCTTTGGGGGCGGTGGCTAGGGTGGGAAATAGGAGACAAAACTGAATGCTCAATTTTTGTAGATTTTGAAGATGTTATTTTGCTTATATTCCATGTTTATATTCCGTATTTTCTTCTGTTAGTTGTTTAGTATATATTTCCTTGCTTTGAAATTTCTCTTTACACTTGAAAACTGATATGTATTCCTTTGGTTATAGGGAGCTTTACAGCAACAACATAAGTGGGCCAATACCTGCTGAACTGGGCAACCTAACCAGCCTGGTCAGTTTGGATCTGTATCTGAACAAGTTCACTGGAATTATTCCTGACAGCCTGGGGAATCTTTTGAAGCTTCGATTCCTGTAAGATTAGGTCTTTTCTCCACTAGCACATCTGTTGTTGCATATCTGATGGTGTTACTTTGATGTTGTTTAGATTCTTTTCAGTTGGTCTGTTCTTCTGAGTTGTAACAGTTGCTCTTGTCCTGCGATCTTTTCTCCTTTGGGAGAATGAGGTTTACGAACCAGTGTTAAGAATGGAAACAGACAATTCTCATTGAAAAGCGTAATCCAAATGCCATGATGCATGCATTGACTTCTGTGTCTTTTTTTTGTACTTCTCTTTGTAAGGATTTTTGGTGTTTGTCACTCCTCTACATAACCTTTTTGTTTCCATTTTTTACTAACTTATCATGCAGATTGAGTGCCAACCATACCATTCTGTTTCCTATTATTAGTTGTATCATTTGTTCCCTTGTATTTGTAAGTCCCTAACTTTTTTTGCTACTATGCCTACTTGGAAGGATAGCCGTCTTAACAACAACAGCATGTCGGGTCAAATTCCTAAATCCTTGACTGATATCACTACCCTTCAAGTACTGTAAGTCGAACGTTATGCTCTGTCGTTCTCATGTTGTTTCGTTATGTGTTGGGATGAATATATATAACAATTACATTAATGCAGCGATCTCTCAAACAACAACCTCTCAGGAGCAGTTCCATCTACTGGCTCCTTTTCGCTCTTCACCCCTATAAGGTCTTCTATCTGCAAAAGATTCAATGATGCTTAGCCTAACTCCATTGCCAGTTTTAATAAGGTCTTATTTTTGGCTCAGTTTTGCAAATAATCCACTTCTTTGTGGTCCTGGTACTACAAAGCCCTGCCCTGGGGATCCTCCTTTTTCCCCACCTCCTCCATACAATCCTCCAACACCACCAACTCAATCAGCAGGCGAGTTCTGACTCTACTTGAATTTGCTTGTCAATATTCAATGCAGTAGAAAAGATAGCACTTTGGTACATGTGTTTGATGGATTTTATCCCATTAGGTGCCTCTAGCACTGGAGCTATCGCAGGTGGCGTTGCTGCTGGTGCTGCACTGGTGTTTGCTGTTCCTGCTATTGCATTTGCAATGTGGCGCCGTCGTAAACCTGAAGAACATTTCTTCGATGTGCCTGGTCAGTTTCATATACTGATACGTTTGTTGATTTGCCAAAAATTGTGTCCTCATGTCATCCATGCCACACATTTTGTCTTATTTTCTCGAACACCACACATTATGTTCTTATGTCGTCTCATTTTTCTTCAGCCGAGGAAGATCCAGAAGTTCATCTTGGTCAGCTAAAGAAGTTCTCATTGCGAGAGCTTCAAGTCGCATCTGACAACTTTAATAATAAGAACATTTTAGGAAGAGGTGGTTTTGGAAAAGTGTACAAGGGGAGGCTTGCAGATGGTACATTGGTAGCGGTGAAAAGACTAAAAGAGGAGCGTACCCCTGGTGGCGAGCTTCAGTTCCAAACAGAAGTTGAGATGATTAGCATGGCAGTGCATAGGAACCTTCTCCGACTTCGTGGTTTTTGCATGACACCTACTGAGCGATTACTAGTCTATCCATACATGGCCAATGGCAGTGTTGCATCACGTTTGCGAGGTACTTTGTTCTTTCCTGTAATACCTAACGAATGCAACTTCCTCAGCTACTAATCACTTTAAATATGACCTTTTCTGTTGTGACGATATGCTGAAATATTTCTGTTCTTACTTATGGTGCTTGATTTCATAGAGCGTCAGCCATCTGAACTACCCCTTGATTGGGATACCAGAAGACGAATTGCACTTGGATCTGCAAGGGGACTCTCTTACTTGCACGATCACTGTGATCCCAAGATCATCCACCGTGATGTCAAAGCTGCAAATATTCTTTTGGACGAGGACTTCGAGGCAGTTGTGGGTGATTTTGGGCTTGCCAAACTTATGGATTACAAGGATACTCATGTAACTACTGCTGTTCGTGGAACAATTGGACACATTGCTCCTGAGTACCTATCCACTGGAAAGTCCTCTGAGAAGACTGATGTTTTCGGCTATGGAATCACACTTCTGGAGCTTATTACTGGGCAGAGGGCGTTCGATCTTGCTCGCCTTGCAAATGATGATGATGTTATGCTTCTTGACTGGGTAAATACTTCTTCTCAAGAGCATGGTTTTCAATTTCAGTTTCAAAAATATTTCAGCCATAGCCAAAATTACTGAATTTCACTGAAATTGATTTTCCCTTTTGGAATTCAGTGATTTTGGTTTTCATTTCAGCCAAAGGGCCAAAATTTTCACTTGAATTAGATTGCAATCTAACTAAATATTTAAAAGAAACAAAAATATTTTTGAGAATTATTTGAATTTGTGCATACTATCGTAATTGTTGTGAGTGAAGCAAGGGGTCGGGTGTATGAGGACCTCTACCAGCGTTTAAACACGAAGGAAGGCGAAAGGAACATCTTATAAGATGGCCAAGATCTGATAGAGGAAGAAGAGGGATGTCAACCAAGTCAAATGCATCAAGGACGGAGTAGATCGCCTTCTGGTACAGGATGACGAGATCAAGCATAGATGGCGAGAGTACTTCGACAAGTTGTTCAATCGAGAGAATGAGAGCTCTACCATTGAGCTGGACGACTCCTTTGATGATAGCAACATAGTTTTTGTGCAACGAATCTAGGAGTCTGTGGTCAGGACGGCTTTAAAAAGGATGAAACGAGGCAAGGCGATGGGCCTTAATTGTATCCCTATTGAGGTGTGGAGAGCCTCGGAGACAACAATGGTATGGCTAACTAAGCTTTTCAACCTCATGTGTCGGGCAAGATGCCGGAAGAATGGAGGCAGAGTATATTAGTACCAATCTCCAAGAACAAGCAATATGTTCAAAGTTGTACTAATTATCGTGGAATTAAGCTGATGAGCCATACAATTTAACAACGTTACTGTCGGGATCGTGCTGTTGGCGGAGCTGGATATTGATCTTGGATTTCTTCTAGGGCTATAGTCATCCTTCTTTGGAAGAGCGCGGCCTCCAGTTGTTGGCTGAATGGATTTGCTTCGGCGGGAGTATAGTTTAAATCTACTGACGGACGAGGTTGTTGCTGTACGGGCGGCTGTTTCTGCTCGAGCTGCTCATGCTCGGGCGGCAGTTCATTAAGATCCAATTCATTTCTATTTCTATCCATGAATGAGACCAGGACCCTGCCTTGGAGGTTTCCTTCTATGTGAAAGTCATTGAGCACCGCTTAAGAAGAATGGCAGGCGTGACCAAAAATCAGTTTGGTTTCATGCCTAGGAGGTCGACCATAGAAGCCATTTTCTTGGTATGTCAACTTATGGAGAGATACACGAAGCAAAAGAAGGACCTCCATACGATAAGATACCACGGAATGTCGTGTGGTGTGGTGGGCCTTGGAGAAACACAAAGTTCCAACAAAGTACAAGGACGTGTACGACAATGTTGTGACAAGTGATGGAGACATTGATGACTTTCCAATTAAAATAGGACTGCACCAAGGGTTAGCTTTGAGCCCTATCTTTTTTGCTTTGGTGATGGATGAGGTCACAAGGAGATATCCCATGGTGTATGCTCTTTGCGGATGATGTCGTGCTAGCGGCGATAGTCAGACGGGGTTAATAGGATGTTAGAGCTATGGAGACAGACTTTGGAATCAAGAAGTTTTTTGTCTTAGTAGAACTAAAACCTGAGTACATGAGGTGCGGTTTTAGTACTAGTAGGCCCGAGGAGGTTGGCCTTGGTGGGTAGGTGGTACCTCAGGACACCTTCCGATATTTGGGATCAATGCTGCGGAGGATGGTGATATTGATGAAGGTGTGATCGAATCAAAGATGGATGTATGAAGTGGCACCAAGCTTCTGGCGTCCTCTCTGACAAGGGAGTGCCACAAAAGCTAAAGGGCGAGTTCTATAGGACGGCGATTTGACATTTGATGTTGCTGGTGCTGATTGTTGGCCAACTAAAAGGGGGCGTTTCCAATAATTAGGTGTTGTAGAGATGCGCATGTTGAGATGGATATGTGGCCGCACAAGAAAGGATCGGTCCGGAATGAGGATATACGTGATAGAGTTGGGGTAACACCGATTCAAAAGAAGCTTGTCCAACATCGTGTGAGATGGTTTGGGCATATACAACGCATGCCACTAGAAGCGTCAATGCATAGTAGACGTTTAAAGCATGCTGATAATGTCAAGAGAGGTTGGGTAGACCAAACTTGACACGGGAGGAGTCTGTTAAGAGAGATCTGAAGGAATGAAATGTCACCAAAGAACTAGCCATGGGTGCGTGAAAGTTACCTATGCACGTACGAGAACAATGAGTTGGTTTCAAGATCTTGTGAGTTTCAACACGAGAACAATGAGTTGGTTTCAAGATCTTATGAGTTTCAACTCCAGCCTACCCTAACTTGTTTAGGACTAAAAAGCATTGTTGTTGTTGTTGTTGTTGTTAGTTTTGTTCCTGTTTTACCTCAGCCAGGCCTTGTTGAGCCAGGCTCCATGGGCCTATCCCGCTAGGAACGGGTGTCAAACACGCCCTAGATGTGGTGATGATGATAATTTACGCTCACTCTTGAGCATGGTTTTCACTTTGTACTTTCATCCCAACACCAACAACAATTTTGGACGTGTTTGGTACCCGTTCCTAGCGGGACTGGCCATGGAGCCTGGCTCAACAAGGCCTGGCTGAGGTAAACAGGCACAAAACTAACATCTGTACTTAGTTTGGTTGCCTGCATACACTCTAGGCTGCACGGGGTGTCACGAAAGGCTTGTTGTTTGGTTGCATGCAACGCCTGTTGTCTGATAACCTCTTCGGCGCGATGGTGAGGTTACCAGCACACAACGGCATCAAGAAGAACACACAACAGAACATGGTATTAAGCAGTTATAAATATTGTGCCACAATTAAACAGATCAGTTCAAACGCAAAGCAGTTCGATATTAAACCAAAGCAGTTGGAGCATAAGGGGCGTCCTAGGTGTACACGGCGAAGGCGTAATCGTGCTTCCCGCACCTGGTCACCACTTCAATGCCATCGTCATTGAAGACGATGACCATCGTCATTGAAGACGATGACCTTCAACGTGTCGGCAGTCAGCAACTTGAAGGTCATCATGAAGCCTATCTTGATCTGATGGACGACGGCGAAGGTGTCCCAACCCTGATCGAGGGTGACCCTGCCGTTCAACAGTCGGATAGTGACCCTCCATGAGCATCCCGTGTTAGTCTTCAGCTTGAACTCTTGCGGCACGGACGGGAAGTGCTTCGTGAAGTCCAGTGGCATAGGTATGGCCTTGAGCTGGGGGACCACGATCACCTTGCAGAAGTTAGTTGGCCCTCTCACATCATGGTAGTGGCCGTAGTTTTGGCACTTGCCATTGGGGGGCTCCTCTGGCACGTCGTCGTATGTGGTCGAGCTCTGGCCGGGCGTCCAGGACGGACATCACCTTTGAGGGCGGCACCATGTCCTTGCCCTTGTCTTGCTCCCTTGGTGGCACCACGTCCTTGCACTTCTCCGTGTCGATCGGCATTATGAAGAGGTTCAAACAGTCAAGATCTGCATTATGAACGTTGCAACATCGCCATTAAAACCTATCGGCCAGAGCCCCTTTGTTTATCTAGCCTGACGGTCAAACTTCAATAGCATGGAAGAGCTGCACAAAGAGTCAGACGCTGTGGTGAAGAAGGCGATGACGGAGGAGTTGAAGATGCTGAATCCTGACCCAGTGAAGGGCGCTATGTCAGTCGACATACTTCGTTGGGCCATGAATTAGGCTGACTCCGACGACACTGGACAAAGGGCAAAGTGGGCCAAGTACAAACAGTACCGGTGTCCTCATGACCATCGTGCCGCAGTGCACTTCACCACAAAGACCGTGGTGGTGCCGTTGGAGGAGGATCAAGAAGCGGTGGCTACGAAGGTGGAAGAAGATGCGGTGGCGATGATTGTGAGGGCGTCGGCGCTAGGACACTGAAGCATGCCAATCAAGCTGGACTCCGGCGAGGACGAAGAGACTGTGGTGCAGGTCGAGGAGAAGACCAAGACCAAGGCCAAGGCGACCTGCCGCTCCAACCGCCTCCAGGGTCCCCGAGGCTAAGATCTGTGCGTACTGTGTAAGATGAACCCTAATTCCCACTCCTATTGTACTCCATCCGGATCGGGAACCTCATATCTACCGGTAGTCATGCAGATCTTATGATCACTCCTATGGTGTTTACCGCGATTCCCCTTACCCCTAACGCGGATCGAACCTAAACTCGGATCAAATGCGAAGTAGTACATCAGGAGGGGGAAAAAGTGCTTACCACCATTGCCGAAGTGCTGCTGCGGATGCCGGCAAAGAGGCCGGTGGTCGATTTGTTGTTCTCCGATCTGCTGCACGCTGCCGCCGTCGTTGGTGAGAGTGGGGTGAGGGGAGAGGGAAGAGAGAGCGGTGAGGGAAGGTGAGGGTAATAACTGCCGGCGCTTCTTGAAGCAACGTGGCTTCTCGAGGGTGACTCCTCGCGTGCAGCCCTCGTCGCCCACGTGCACCTCACGGGCCTGGCTTGCGAGAAGCTGCCAATTCGAGCGTGCCTCGCGAGACAGGTCCAGAGGTGCTTTAAAGTTTGTGCCATGCAGGCCCAATAGTGTATGCTGGCAACCAATCAGCCTGTTTTCTTCCCGCGCGGGCCTGGTTGGACCTCATGCGGGCAACCAAACGCGCCCCTAATGATTTTCTCATGATCATGCTGTTTTTGGACTCTAGTTTAAGATGTCTTATAAATGATTGTCACCCAAGCCCATGCAATAATGAGCTGTCCTTAGCCCGATTAACTTGTTATATAGATGGTTTACGTTGGTGAGTGACAAGCTGGCAGTTCATCCTTCCAGGACAGAATGTGCCAATATGCTGTCACTAGAGACAACCAGTTGTATCACATGTGGGATGCACTATACTCTGTTATCAGAAACAAGTGGGCAAATGAATAATTCAACTGCCAATTCTACAGGTAAAAGGATTGTTGAAGGAGAAAAAGGTTGAGATGCTGGTGGACCCAGACTTGCAGAGCAACTACGAAGAGACCGAGGTGGAATCGCTGATCCAGGTGGCGCTGCTCTGCACGCAGGGCTCGCCAGTGGAGCGCCCCAAGATGTCGGAGGTCGTGAGGATGCTGGAAGGTGACGGCTTGGCAGAGAGATGGGAGGAATGGCAGAAGGTGGAGGTGGTCAGGCAGGAGGCAGAGTTGGCTCCTCTTCGCAACGACTGGATTGTTGACTCCACATATAACCTCCGGGCCGTGGAACTGTCTGGCCCAAGATGACCAACATCACTCTCCGGCATAGGCAAAAATCAACATTGATCAGTCATTCAGCTTAATTGTTGTTTGTGAATATTAAAGGTAGCTGGTTTTGTGTAATGACAAATTTGAAGGGTGTATTTTTTTCCCCTTCCATTCTCCATAGACTGAGAAGTTATGCTAGGCTGCAGTCATTTGTTATGGTGAAAGGCATACATTTTGTGTTAAATTTGCAAGGGACTGTTGTATCAATCTGATAAATGTGCATTGTGTTCGTCTGCGATCCCTTTGTCGGCGCATAGATATTCAATTTTTTTCTGGTGTGTTGAGAAGCTATTGTCAGTCGGTGTAAGTGGAGTATCTCAATAATATTCCCTCGTTTCTAAATATAATTCTTTTAGAGACTTCATTGCAGACTACATATGGATCGAGTGTAAATTCATTTATTTTGCTTCATATGTAGTATGTATCGGTATCTTTAAAAAGTTTTTTGTTTAGGAACGGAGGGAGTAAATCACAACCGTATCAAACCCAACCCAGTGTGTGTGCGGGATCAAAGGGGTGTTAGTTGCCAACAATTAGGAACAGGCTAGCAAAAGGCCTCGTGCGTTGCAACGGGACACACAAATGTATAAATGTGCTTCAAATGGCATATCTACATAGCTTTGCAGCGCCAGGATTGATGTGGCACCAGAGCAGTGGCGAATCTTGCAAGAAATTGAAGGGAGGCTTAATGTTAACGGTGTTAGCAATAATCTTGTCATGTGTCTTGTGCACGTGCATGTGTGCACATCATGTAGTTGTCTAGGTATCAAGTGTCAGATAAAGCTTCAGCCGCGGATGCGAAGGAGACCAGATGTCGGCTGTCGTGCGATGGACGAGCATGGCAAGATGCCGATGGTGCCGTGTGATACGGCAACGCCGCAAGATGCGGCAGTATGCGACATGGCTGGAGCGTGACGGGCTGGTCATTCAGGTTGAGCCAAGTGATTTGGTCAAGTCATAGTTAGTTAGGGCATGTGAGGTTGTAGCTGCATGTGTGCGTGGTGGTAGCCGACTCATGGGTGAGTGCATGCGTGAGTTTGTTAGCGATTGATATGGGCGTGCATGTAGCTAGTCGGTTGGCGCATAGGTTAGTGCATGGAGGAGGTGCTGTTAGTGGCCGGTTATGGTGGCTGGTAGTGCGTGCGTGATGCCAACGCTTGGTGTATATATACTTGCATATAGAGTAATGAAGAAACGCCGTGAGGGCTGAGACGGCTGAGAAACAATGTAGTCTCTTGTGTTAACCAAGGAGATCCTCTCGTTAAAGAAGGAGCTGGTCTTCACCTTGGTGTATGCGGGTGCGTGTGTTTATCCCCATGTGTGTGTTCATGAGAGCAAAAGAGAAAGAGTTGTGTGAGGCAACCGAAAGAAAGAAGAAGAGCGGCGCTACGAGATGCGGCGCCAACAAACGGTGTGAAAAAAAGACACTAACACTCAGTTTTCTAGCAAATAATATTTTTTTATGATGAATACTAGTAAATTTTGTTTTTCAATTTTTGAAAGGGAGGCTCAAGCCTGTTGAAATATCCCCTAAATTCGCCACTGCATCAGAGGATCCATGAGTGGTTGCTTGAAGAGAAACTTTGACATACCATAACCTGAAGAGCTAAATGCAAGAATAATGACGATTGGACGTGTAGTTTGGGCAAGTCTGCGATGTGCCCAACTAGTTTGGGCAAATCTCAGCATTACGGAGCACGTCGTTGGAAACTTCAATTTGGTACAACATACGACAAGCAACCGGCTAACGAATGCGCGTGATGGATGTGTGTACTTATATTCAGCCAACACGTTATGAGATTGGAATCCATGGATGCGCATCCATACGCATGCAGGAGCAGGATCAAATCAATCGGCGGCACGTCCAAGTCTCTTAGTTTTAATCTTGTTACATGTATTAGTAGTTGTTTTTTTAGTCGTGTCATGCATACATGTTTAATTAGAAAGTTTCATGTTAGGCGGTTTATTAGCTAGTCGAGTCCTTGCATGTACACGTGTATCGCTGATAGATGGACGTGTGTACAAAGATTGAGTCTATGCATGTAAATAGGATCATTAGCCAGAGGCGTACGAGTTTACGTTGCGGCTATTAATATGTGTGTTAGTTGATATATTGTTGAGCCACGATGCACTATCGTGGGATGGCACGAATTCCCACGAATCTGGCATAGAGTTCGGCCGGTTTAACTGGTCAAATTTGCATGTAATCACAAGTTAAATAAGAGAAAGAATAGAGAAAAGAGGACGGCAGTTGGGCCTCACAAAACCAACCGGTGTCACCGTGTTCTGTCTTTTTCCTTGGTTCGTTCGTCTCCATCGTGTTCGCGTGTGTACTCCGGCCTTGATCCAACAATTGGTATACAGAGCCAGATTGTGGCCGGAGGCGAATAGGCGGCGGTGTGTAGCGATGAGAGATCAGTCACCGACGAAGAGCGACATCGGCGGCGATGGTGGAAAGTACACGCCACCGAGCAAGAGGCTCCGAGCCAGCGGCTCCGGTGATGGGACGATCATCGTGGCCGCTCCGGCGAGGAGCGTCGGAGTGCCGGTCCAATACCCGCAGCTGACAAAAGGTAATTATCAGTTGTGGGCAGCGAAGATGAAGATCATCCTTAAGCCAATGGGTGTGTGGTTCGCAATCACTAGAGAAGACGTGGATGAGGCCAAGGATCAGGGAGCCATGGCTGCTATCTCGCAGTCGGTTCCCGACGATGTGATGATGTCGATCGTGGAGTACGAGTCGGCAAAAGAGGCATGGGAGGCTATCCGCACCATGCGCATCGGCGATGAGCATGTCGTGCAGGCGCGCATCAGCCACTTGACAAGGCGCTTCGAGCGGTTGACCATGGAAGATGGCGAAGAAGTTGGCGCGTTCGGGCGCCGATTGACCGCCCTCGTCGGAGAAATCCGAGCGCTTGGCAAGGAGTTGTCGGAGTGTGCTGTCGTCAAGCGGCTGTTCGCGGCAGTTTCGGATCGCTTCCTATCGATAATTGGAACGATCGAGCAATGGGGCGACGTCAAGAAGATGTCGGTCGCCGAGGCCATTGGGCGGCTGTGGGCGTTCGAGGAGAACGAGTCTGGGCGGCGGCAAGACCGTGGCGACGATGGCGAGAAGTTGATGTTGGTCTCACGTGCGCAGCTGGAGGCACTCATCCGCGAAGAGAAGAGGAAAGGAGAGGGCTCCAGCACTGGCGTCAAGAACGGCGACAGCCGTGGCGGTGACCGCGGCAGAGAAGACTACAAGAAAAAGCCCCGTGGCAAGTTCGACAAGTCGAAGATTACCTGCTTCGAGTGTGGGGAGAAAGGCCACTTCAAGTCCGAGTGCGAGGCACTGAAGAAAGAGAAGGCTCTCGTAGCAGCTGCTGACGTCGACGACGAGCCGGCGTTGCTCATGGCTATGGCATATGATCTTGCGACTATGGTGGAAGCAGAGGGCGGCCATGCACTGGACGGCGAGTCCCTCGTGCCCTCTGATGCATCCATGGAAGCTGAGGTAAGGCGGCTGCGTGGTGAGTTAGCTGCTGCTAATGCAAAGATGCATGTCATGTTCGATGAGTACAAGACACGGGCAGAGTTGTTGGTATACGCAAGTGAGGAGAAGTCCAAGCTGCTGGAGGTGCAGCGCGTGCTCTGCAAGGAGAATGGCGTGTTGCATGCCCTCATGAACAAGACAACGTCAGAAGCCATACGGGGAAGCACGCGGACGACCTCAACAACACCAGCGGCAACAACGCCGCTTGTGCCCTTGAGGGCTGCCATTATGACGCCGCCGTCCGCGACGCCGACCGCAGTAACGCTGGGCATGAACAGGACGGGAGTGGTGTTCCTGGAGAAGGGCAACGAGTTCCTCATGCCGAATGAAGAGAAAATCAAGCCCAAGCTAAGTACCAAAGAGATGCACACTGGTGAATTATGGTATCTTGACACAGGTGCAAGTAACCATATGACAGGCAATATGAAGATGTTCGGTAACCTGGACACTAGCATCAAGGGTACTGTGCGCTTTAGAGATGGGTCCATTGTTCAAATTTGTGGGCGTGGAAGTGTCTCGTTGAATGGTTGCAATGGTAAACATCATGTGCTCAAGAGAGTGTATTTCATTCCCAAGCTCAGAAGCAACATAGTGATTTTGGGTCAACTAGATGAAGAAGGTTGCAAGTCACAGTTGTTCGATGGTTTTTTGAGCGTATACGATCGCTCGGGAGAGCTGCTAGCCAAGGCTCCGAGGGCAAGGAATCGTTTGTATGCGATGAATTTGAAAATACCCGCGTGCCTGCCGCTGAACTTGAAGCAGCTGGAATCATCTGAGGGAGGCGTCACACGCGATGAAGCCTCGACAACAAGAAACAAGACCCAGGCAACTAAGACGACAAGAAAAATGAAGAGCGGTGGTGGTACTGCACAAGACGGCGTCGCCAAAGTCGGTCAGGATGTTGAGATAACAAGATTAAGGAGGTGAATGTTAGTTTTAATCTTGTTACATGCATTAGTAGTTGTTTTTTTAGTCGTGTCATGCATACATGTTTAATTAGAAAGTTACATGCTAGCCGGTTTGTTAGCTAGCTGAGTTCTTACATGTACGCGTGTACGCTGATGGATGGATGTGTGCACGAGGATTGAGTCTATGCATGTAAATAGGATCATTAGCTAGAGGCGTACGAGTTTACGTTGTGGCTACTAGCACGTGTGTTAGTTGAGTTATTGTTGAGCCACGATGCACTATTGTGGGATGGCACGAATCTGGTGGGTCATGGCATAGAGTTCGGCCGGTTTAACTGGTCAAATATGCATGTAATCACAAGTTAAATAAGAGAAAGAATAGAGAAAAGAGGACGACAGTTGCGCCTCGCAAAACCAACCGGTGTCACCGTGTTCTGTCTTTCTCCCTGGTTCCTTCGTCTCCATCGTGTTTGCGTGTGTACTCCGGCCTTGATCCAACAATCTTTGTCATCCTCTTGCTCTCCGTCGCCGGCTAGCACGTACTCCACCATCTCGGCTAGTCCAGCATCGTCAGTCAACATGCCCGTCGGCGTCCTTTTTGGCCATTCCGTCCGTGGCCGCAAGAACGAGCTTCTCTCGACCGCCTTTTCGTTTTTCGTGGGCATCAAGATTGACACGAGCCTACTCTGCCGCTCCAGCGCTCTGAGTCATTGCCATTGGCCTCCCTCGCTCGACATCACGCTGCCAATGTTGCACATGCTCCAGCCCACTGTCCCCGTCGACCTTCGCAGCTCGGCGGCTGCATCATGACCACGGCCTCCCTCTCATCTCCTTATGGTTCCTCTGTGCCTGTTGAATTTTGCTAGTAGGCCTTTGACCCAAAGCCTAACTAGAATCTGAAATTCTCATGACCTATGTGATGTGGCTGTGTGTGTTGTGTGAGTGGGACTAAACTTTAGTCCCACCCTGTTAGTGAAGGGAGAGCCACACCTCTTTATAAGGTAAGCTCTTCTAGCACTTGTAAGAGAATGAGAAGAGAAGAGGCCCTCGCGCACTACTCCTTGCTCGCTCTCGTGATCCTATACGGGAGAGGGGCGATCAGGTTTTTGAGCAACGCTGGCGGTTCTACTCCCGCTGCACCGTATGCAATCTTGTTCTCGCTGTTTGAGATCATGCTAGAATTTATGTATAGTTTTTTCCATAGATTCGATCTACTCGTTTACTGTGTTAGTCTGCATGATTAGTGTAGTATATGCTATTGCTGTCATGATTTATTTACTCCAAGTGATTTTGCTACGCACCTGAAGTCACCCATCTTCAAGGGGGTGCAATATAAGAGATGACGCATGAGAGCAATCTACTGGTTCCAGACCATGTACTGCTATGACGCCACCAAGGGTAAGCCTGAAGGCGATCTTAATCCTGCACAACAGGAAGCTTTTGCGAAGATCAATACCCTCTTCAAGGGCGTCCTTCTGAGTGTTCTTGATGATTCCATTGTGGATTCATATATGTCGTTTGACAATAGCAAGGACATGTGGGTTGCGTTCATGGCCAAGTGTGGGGCCTCGGGCGCTGGCAGCAAGTTGTACGTCATGGAGCAATTCTATGACTACAAGATGACTGATGAGCGCTCTATTATTCAACAAGCTCATGAGATACAATCTCTCATGAAGGAGCTTGAGTACTTCAAGTGTGTGTTGTCGGACAAGTTTGTGGTCGGAGGCATCATTGCCAAGCTTCCACCTTCGTGGATCAATTTTGCTACTTCTTTGAAACACAAGAGAGAAGAGTTTTCCGTTTCGGGTCTCATTAGAACTCTTGATGTTGAAGAGAAGGCGAGAGCAAAAGACACACATGCTCAAGCCGTTGAGGGAGCTTCTAGTGCCCACGTGGTACAAAAGAAGAACTTCCATCTCAACAAGCCCCAAAACAACAAGAACAAATCTCAGGGCAAAGGCAAGTTTGTTCCAAAGAACAAGCCGTCACAATCTTCCAACTTCAAGAAGAATTCTCATAAGAAGGGAAAGGGACTATGCCATGTCTGCGGTGATCCTAATCCCTGGGCTCCGAGATGTCCTAACCGCTATGAGGAGCGCGAACATGAGAAGAGCGGCAAGTTCGCTAATGTTGTAGTCGGTGATACTGAGATGAAGGAATCTGGGTACGATATTTTTCCTACCATCCTTACAGTATTTCGTACTCCGGATTGGTTAATTGACACCGGTGCCAATGTACATGTTTGTGTTGATGCTTCCATGTTTTCTTCTTATCAGGTCACAGGGACTTCCCCTGTGCTGATGGGTAATGGGTCACATGCCATCGTTCAAGGAGTCGGTACGGTCGATCTGAAGTTTACTTCGGGGAAGATCGTGCGCCTGAAGAACGTTCATCATGTGCCCTCCATCGATAAGAATCTCGTCAGCGGTTCCCATTTGTATCGAGACAGTTTTAAGTTGGTTTTTGAGTCCAATAAAATTGTAATTTCTAAGTATGGACAATTTGTTGGAAAAGTCTATGAGTGTTGAGGCTTGTTCCGCCTATGTTGTCAGATATTTGCACTAAAGTTATTAATAATGTTTGCCATGATGATGAGTCTAATATTTGGCATTCGCGACTTTGTCATATTAACTTTGGTTGCATGACGCGGCTAGAAAATATGAGTTTAATTCCGAAATTCACTACTGCCAAGGGCTCCAAGTGCCAAGTGTGTGTGCAAGCTAAGCAACCTTGCAAGTCTCATAAGACTGCAGAGGCGAGAGACTTGGCGCCACTAGAGCTTATACATTCTGATCTTTGTGAGATGAATGGTGTGTTGAAAAAAGGTGGAAAGAAATATTTCATGACATTGATTGATGACTCTACCAGATATTGTGATGTGTATCTTCTCAAAAGACGAGGCTTTAAACTTCTTCAGAAACTATAAGCTGAAGCAGAGAACCAACTTGATAGGAAAATTAAACGGCTTAGGTCTAATCGTGGTGGAGAGTATTTTTCTGCTGAATTTGACTCGTTTTGTGCAAAACATGGTATAATCCATGAGAGGACGACTCCCTATTCACCTCAGTCAAATGGGGTAGCCAAAAGAAAGAGCCGTACTCTAACTGATTTGGTTAACGCCATGTTAGACACACCGGGTCTCTCCAAGGCTTGGTGGGGGGAGGTGCTAATGACTGCATGCCATGTCCTAAACCGAGTTCCCACAAAGCATAAAACCATTACTCCGTTTGAGGAATGGGAAAGAAAAAGGCTGAAACTCTCTTATCTACGGACTTGGGGTTGTTTGGCGAAAGTCAATATACCAATTCCCAAGAAGTGCAAGCTTGGACCAAAAATCGTGGATTGTGTTCTTCTGGGCTATGCTTTTCATAGCATTGACTATAGGTTTTTGATAATAAAATCTGAGGTACCCGACATGCATGTTGGTACGATTATGGAGTCGAATGATGCGACTATCTTTGAGGACATATTTCCTATGAAGGATATGCCTAGCTCATCAAATCAGGAGATACCTGCTCTATCTACTCGGGAATTTTTTGTAATTACTGAACCGACCATTGTGATGGAACACGTTGAGAATCCTGAGGAGGATGACAATGAAACTCCTATAAGGAGTAAGAGATGAAGGACTGCAAAGTCCTTCGGTGATGGTTTCATCGTGTACCTCGTGGATGACACACCCAAGACTCTTTCAGAAGCCTATGAATCTTCATATTCACTAGACCAGCAGCACCTCCTCGAGTAAAGGCTTCCATAGCGGGTTGACCAAAATGAGGATCCCAAATCGCATGAGCAATAGGTCTTACGTGTAAAGGATCTTGTATCCATGATTCAAAATTTCCTTGCCAAGCTACATGAAACAGATTTCCGGACGTCCATAGAAAGATTATTGCTAATTGCCCAAAGTGAGAAGCAAAAATGTTCTGATAAAGACGTTCTTCAGTAATATCATCTGCTAGAATAAGAAAAGGCGCTTCTGAATTGATCTCATCCTTTATAATATATTGCAAATTTTTCTTTGTTCAGTAATAACTTAATCTTGGAATAAAACACTTGGTACTTGTTTTGTAGCTCATGTTGACTACTAGAAGGAAGTTGTCCGTAGCGAGATGGATTCTATCTTAGCTAATGGAACCTGGGAAGTCACTGATTGTCCATATGGGTGAAAACCCATGGGATGTAAGTGGGTGTTTAAGAAAAAGCTTAGACCTGATGGTACGATTGAAAAGTACAAGGCACGGCTTATGGCTAAGGGTTATACCCAGAAAGAATGTGAAGACTTCTTTGATACTTACTCACCTATGGCTAGACTGACCACTATTCGGGTGCTACTATCATTGGTTGCCTCACATGGTCTTCTTGTTCATCAAATGGACGTTAAGACGGCTTTCCTCAATGGAGAGTTGGATGAGGAATTTACATGGATCAACCAGATGGTTTTGTAGTACCTCGTCAGGAAGGAAAGGTGTGCAAGCTATTGAAGTCTTTGTATGGCCTTAGACAAGCTCCTAAGAAGTGGCATGAGAAGTTCGAAAGAACATTAACTCTTGCAGGCTTTGTTGTAAACGGAGATGACAAGTGTGTGTACTATCGCCATGGTGGGGGCGAAGGAGTTATTCTCTGTCTGTATGTCGATGACATATTGATCTTTGGAAATAACCTTGACTTAATCAAGGTGGTTAAGGATTTCTTATCTCGTTGTTTTGAGATGAAGGATCTAGGAGTAGCTGATGTTATACTGAACATCAAGCTGCCGAGAGATGAGAATGGTGGTATTACATTGCTTCAATCTCACTATGTGGAAAAGGTATTGAGTCGTTTTGGGTATAGTGACTGCAAGCCTTCTCCAACTCCATATGATGCTAGTGTGTTGCTCCGAAAGAATTGACAGATTGCTAGAGATCAACTGAGGTATTCTCAGATTATTGGCTCGCTCATGTATTTGGCGAGTGCCGTGAGGCATGATATCGTTTGCTGTGTCCAAACTGAGTCGGTTTGTGTCAAACCTGGGAGATGATCATTGACATGCGCTTGAGAGAGTTATGCGATATTGGAAAGGCACTGCGAGCTATGTGATTCACTACAACGGGTACCCAAGGGTACTCGAGGGTTATAATGACTCAAACGGATATCTGATGCCGATGAGATTAAGGCCACAAGTGGTTATGTTTTTAAACTTGGTGGTGGTGCTGTTTCCTGGAAGTCTTGCAAGCAGACCATCTTAACAAGGTCAACTATGGAAGCAGAACTCACATCATTAGACACGGCCCGATGAGGACATCCCTACCAATGTTACACCCACAACCCCGACTGCTATACATACAAGACCAATTACTAGAGCTCGCGCACGTCAATTGAATTACCGGGTACTTCCGTTTCTTGGAAATCCTTCTAATGTTCATGAACATATGATGCTACCTAAATTAGATACTTTGGTTTTACTTATGAATGAAGTACCTAGTATGGACAAGAAGGATGACCATTGGAGCAGAATCAAGCATGGAGAAGAAGGTGCGCACGCGGGAAAGAACAATGGAGCTTCCAGTGATGATTTTCGCACTTTGAAGCCACCATAATGGGAGCGAGAAGCCTTGGACGAAATATGCATGATGCCACTTTATAAAATTCGTCCATAGGCTAATATAGGTGCTGCACCACCTTATTTTTGGGCCAGGCCCATGTAATTTCGAAATACCATATTATAGGCTGCTTTTAGAATCTGTATGTATGGGGAAACTGAGTTAGGGCCGGTTTCGGACCCCTCCTCCAAGGGGCCACGAAATTCCCCTCTATTCCCCCATATATACATCCTTAGGGCATTGTTTTAGGTTTGGGTTTTGTTTAGATTACAAGTTCGCGATAGCTGCAACTTCGGGTTCCTCGTTTGTGTTCCACGACCAGACAAAGGCATCACAGAACCCCATTTTTCATAAATAAAGCTTTCCTCTTATATTCTCAATATCCAAATTGCAATCTTAGTTTCTTGTTTGTTCTTCGTTTGCGTGCAGGAAACATACCCTCATGGTCAGGTTGATCGTGCTCCGGCGTGGTTAATAACCTCTCGGAATTGGTTTAGCGATTGCTAAGGCGCGGCGTCATCACACGTTCGTAGTAGGATCGTCAAAGTCTACTCCACCAAAAACGATAGCCACCATCTCATCGAAAGACACGGGCAACTTCACCTCTATCACGACCACTGTTCAAGCAGAGTGGCTTCGTCAGCTCTTGATGGACTTACCTGTGATTGAAAAACCAATACCCGCTATCTTGATGAACTGTGATAATCAAAATGTGATCATAAAGATAAACAGTTCTAAGGATAATATGAAGTACTCAAGGCATGTGAAGAGGAGATTGAAATTTGTTAGAAAATTGAAGAACTCGGGAGTTATTGCATTGGATTATATCCAAACGTCTAAAAACTTGGCAGATCCCTTCATAGAGGGCTTATCATGTAATGTGATAGAAAATGCATCGATGGAGATGGGTTTGAGACCCACCGTATGAGTTGTCCATAGTGGTAACCCACTCCATGTGACCGGAGATCCCATGAAGTAGAAGTGGTAGACAAGCTGTTGGACAGCTGGAAGGAGAGTATCCCTATATTTGCTATCTGTGATAGCCTGGCTTATTAGGGATGATAGACTACTCATATCAATAAGGAATTCCTTCTTTTCCGGGAGCCCATTCAAACAGAACTCCCAAGTTAAGTGTGCTTGGGTTGGAGTAGGACTAGGATGGGTGATCGACCGGGAAGTTGGTCCCGTGTGCGCATGAGTGAGGACAAAATACGTAGAAAAGACTAGTATTGATCGGTGAGGCCAGTCTAGATCCTGCCAGGAGTAAAGACTACCGCCAAAGCACAGACGTTTGTGCTTGGGTTGGAGTAGGACTAGGATGGGTGATCGACCGGGAAGTTGGTCCCGTGTGCGCATGAGTGAGGACAAAATACGTAGAAAAGACTAGTATTGATCGGTGAGGCCAGTCTAGATCCTGCCAGGAGTAAAGACTACCGCCAAAGCACAGACGTTTGTGCCAAGAGGGAACGTTCCTGTGACCCGACGAGGACGTCGGTTCCTTTGAGTGGTGGTGTATGTGATAGACTGGCTTATTAGTGAGGATAGACTACTCATATCAATAAGGAATTCCTTCTTTTTTGGGAGCCCATTCGAACAGAACTCTCAAGTTAAGCGTGCTTGGCTTGGAGTAGTACTAGGATGGGTGACCGATCGGGAAGTTGGTCCCAGGTGCGCATGAGTGAGGACAAAGTGCGCAGAAAAGACTAGTATTGATCTGTGAGGCCAGTCTAGATCCTGCCAGGAGTAACAACTACCGGCGGGTGTGTTCGGGGCGTTACACTATCCCACTCCGTGAAGATGCAATACTCTCATAATCTGCATGGCAGGTTGATACTTATCTTAATGTGTTCCAAGTGGCTTATTTGGTAAGCAGAGATGTTATCCTGCACAACATCTCCTGAGGTACACACCTATATGAATTTGATTGTTAAACATCACAGTCTGTGAGAATTGGGTGTTCTCTAATAAATTCATGAAAGGCCTTGGAGTATGACGTATACGCTCCACCCGCGGGGAAGCCTTGCAGCAACCCAGTATCAGTCAAGGATTTGTGTGAAAGTAGACTCGCAGAAAACTTGTAGTTCAAGGCATAGTCCACTATTCAAGTTGTGATCTAGTGTAGCATAAAATTCTAAATGGAAGTTCAACAATGTTTTGGAACCAAGAAATGATGAGATGTGCCAATGAGACTTTGTGGAGGATTTTTGGATTTTGCTAGTACGCCTTTAGCCCAAAGCCCAACTAGAATATGAAATTCTCATGGCCCATGTAAGGTGGTTGTGTGTGTGATGTGAGTGGGACTAAAGTTTAGTCCCACCCCGTTAGTGGAGAGAGAGCTACACCTCTTTATAAGGTGAGCTCTTCTAGCACTTGTAAGATAATGAGAAGAGAAGAGGCCCTCGCGCACTCCTCACTCGCCTCGCCACGCCACGCCCACGCCCACACCTTGTCATGACGCACCACGGGTTGCGGGATTGAGCCGAGCCGAGCTCATACCTATGCGCTTATTTTTGCCGGTCAGGAACGGAGAGTCCTTAATAGACGCGCCACGATATGAGACGTCGGATCGTGGGCTATCACCGACTTGGACGTGGGTATACACACACACACGCGCGCACGCGCGAGGTCCCTGCCAACCCTAGTCGCCGTCACAACATATGGTTTCGGACAGTTCCAGATCATTGCGTCGTTATCCAAGTCTTATCCATCCCCCCTTCCGGCGTGCACCACGAGAAGGGACAGCAGGCCTCCGGAACCCCACCTCTCGTGATCCTGTATGGGAGAGGGGCGATCAGGTTTTTGGGGAGCGCATTCGCGCGATTGCTGACAGTGATGACTTCCTCGACGACGACTTCTTCCCGGACATCGGCAACCTCTTCCTCAACGAAATGAACGAGAACATCAACGTTGGCAGTTCTACTCCTGCTGCACCGTATGCAATCTTTTCCTCGCTGTTTGAGATCATACTAGAATTTATGTGTCTAGTTTTTACCGTAGATTGGATCTACTCGATTACTGTGTTAGTCTGCATGATTAGTATAGTATATGTTATTGTTTTCATGATTTATTTACTATTTATTTAGATTAAATCTCGTAGTAATTTGCTCATATTTTCAACGGTGCCTGCTTCACGGCGTTCCTCGTCATGGGCAAGTCACTGGCATTCACGGCCGCCAAAGTAACATGCGATACGGGTAGATATGAGATTGCGAGGCCCACTGTCAGTTGCTTCCCTAACCATTGTGAGCCTCTCCTCTACTCTAAGCCAGCTCTCGCCTCCAAAGTCTGGTCAACCTATAAGCATCGGAGCGGCGCTCTTTGACCTACTTAATTTTTTAGATCGCACGGGAGTGTTCGATGGTTTTATATCTGGTCAAAACCGAAACAAAACGAGAAGTAATCGGTGGAGGACATGCATCGTACATAAATCGGATAAGATCGAAACAGGAGTCAGATTTTTTTTTGGAAGACATATGGGCCGGTTTCACGTAACATAGGAGGCACCAACTCCCTTTGCACGTGTGATGTGAGAGAGTTTCCTGTTAGGCCTTGTTTGGTAGAGGGGTTTTCTAGCCCCAGAGGGGGTGGAGATTTCAAGGGATTTGGTGAATCCCCATCTTTCACCCAATCCTCTCAAATCCACTTGAAACCCCCAAACCTCTCCAGCCACATTCCCCTTTGTGTAAAGTTTTTCTTTGGTAGGCAGGGTTTGCATGTTGAGATAAGATGTGCAAAACAATTAAAAATGTAATCTTTACTAGTATACCACAAGCTATAGAATGTAAAGGTCTTTAAATAAAAATGTGACATGCTATAAGGGAATAAATTTGTTGTAACAACATAATTTTGCATGAACTCGAATCAATATCTCATCAAATGCATGAAGTATATCACAACAACATAATTTCTTGTAACATTATGACTTGGAATCAACATGCCATGTGTGATCTTTCACAACAACAGTTCATACAACCACAAAATGTTTTCCAATAAAGATAGCGAGGCTGAGAATGATATTGTAATAGACATGAATTTGCTCTTTTGATGTCATGATCATCCAGCTTTTGAGTGGTCAAAAAGTTTTATCCATTCAGCTTGTTTAGTGTTGCTTCCTAGTCTGAACCTGATGAAACAAAAAGAGATTAATAAGCTCATTACGCTGACAAAAATTAGGGATGGCTCACTAGTTGCCTAAGCAACTGATGAAAACAAGTAAGAAACACAGAAAAATATGCTATATACGCATGCGGACACACATATGAAATTAGTTGTTACTCCTCTCAGAAACATCCCTCTTAGTCTGCAAGTACTACTCTCAACTAGCAGATCCAAGTCTTCAAGCACTCATTCCAAAGTTTTATAAGTTGTTACAACTAACAGCCATATAATTAATTTAGCCAACATTTTCAACTAGAAAATGTATGCACCAGACTGCATTGTTAAGAGCCATATACAAGGAACAACATTTCCAAAATGTATGAACTACCAAGTAATCTAGCTACAGATAATATATGGCGAAGAAGATGATAACCCAATCCATGATTACTAGAATGCAGAAGCTACCTATAGGAGAAACTGAAATAGCACACAGTGAAACAGAGTTAACTGAAGTTTACAACAGTTAAACTTCAGTTAAACTGAACTTTAAGTACTCATTTGGTTAAACTAAAAGTGAATCAGTCAAAAACGCGTGGCAAAACTACAGCGTCAGACTGCACACTGAATGACATCCACGGCAAGTACATCAACAATACACTCTATTCAGTCTGCCAAATTATCAAAAGTTTCATACTTAAACATATCAAACGGTAGCTTACAAGCCAAATTATCAAACAAAGGGATAATACTGCAAGAATACACTCTTCTGTTTCTTTGTAGTAGCATAGCACCCACTGTTTGTCAAAAAACATAAGATATTGCTGAGCAAAAGCTATTATGTATTCGTATTAATCGACGATGCAGATATTGACAGTTACAAAAAAGGAAAAGGACTCACATCCGGATGAGCACACATCAGATGCGAGCCAAATTAATTAAGACATGAACTAGTAAACTAATTCAGAAATGGTGAAGCCATGGATGGGGGAGTATTAGATAAGCAGCCACATGCATCCATAATAACAGAACCCATTCATTTCTTGAATCCTGAAATCACGCACAACAACCGAATGCGCAATCAATAGCAATCTTTCTTTAACAAGACACAGTTCAGACTCCATTCATCCAATTCTACACACTTGTTTCAACAGTTGGTACTGTTTCTATGAAAAGGAGCCGGGGAGCTCATCCCTGATGATCTTTAGAAAGAAGTAATCATACACAGCCTAGCTAGAAAGATATATACTAGCGACTGCCTTTTTCTTCTTTTCTGACGAGCAACTGGAATAGATAATAGATAAAGATCAATGTGCACAATAACAGAGTAAATCATTTTCCGAATCCTGAATCTTCTGCAATTTTCTACCACATATTTTCAGCAAATAATGAGCAGTAGATACATACATGCATGCATACGAATGATAATACACCTACGGTGAAAAAGGGATGAATTGAACACACTCTATCCAGGCATTCAGTGTACATTTTATACAGTGATATGCAGGTGCAGCCACTAACTCAACTAAATCCCGAGCTAACCTCCACTATCCACGTACATGCGACACACAACATTGAAGACTAGGCGAGGCCGTTACAAAGAGCAACGGGAGGGAGAGAATAACGTGATAACAGTGGAATCTGATATGTGATTCGACAGTTTACAATCTCGCCAGGTAGGGGTGGATGAGGGGCTAGAAGAGACGTTCTATGAGGATCTAGGGGTAGGATATGGCGGTCTTGGCCAGCTCGCCGAGAGGACGAGGCGGGTGGAGGACGCATGGGAGGTGGCAGCCATGGCGAGGACTTACCTCCGGGGAGAGGAGGGAGGAGGGAGGGAGGGGTGGCGAAGACTTATCGGGGAGAAGGCCGCGGACGACGTATGCCGAAGGAAGTATGCTGGAATCGAGGAGTCGGACGGCGGCTTCTCCACCAAATCCTTGTGTCTACCCTCGAGGATTTTGAAGCGCGTGGAACGGAGTGGATCGGAGGGATAGGTGAGGGATTGGGCCGAGGAACCCCGCATACCAAAGGGGGCCTCACGGTTTTGCGAAGTTTTTGGACCACGTAGCGAATATCCGTTCAAACCCCCCTCGATCCACTTCTAACAAATGAGGTCTTAGGGTTTGAGTTCCTCCAGCGGTCTCCGTCGACATCTCGATCCCTTCCTCCGTGACTCGCCTCTCATCAGTCCTCATCTGGCGGAGCAGGGCTGGTGGTAGACACTCCTTTGCACGTACGGAGTAATAAATAAGGTAAACGTTTGGGGCCGGTGCGCCGGCCGAACTCTTCAGCCGGTCTGTCCACTCGCTCGCGACAGCAAATTAAATTGGAAGGAAGGGTCCACCACGTTATTTTCTTCCTCATCCTGTATCCTTCTTCTTTTTTTTCTTCTTCTCTGACGAGCACCTTCGAACTCCCCTCGATTTCCTCTCTTTCAACTGCTCCATGGCGGCCGGAGCTGCAACAGACATGTCCAGCGAAGTTGCAGCTCAGTAATTTAGTACATGCTACCACCGGCATCGAAATTTGCTACAACCGGCACCACATTTTGCTACCGCCGGTGTCGCCTTTTGCTACATTGCACATGATGTCGCGATTTTTGCTATAACCGATGTTTTTATTTTGCTAACGTTTTGCTACATCCATCACAGCTTAGCTGCATCTCGAACAACGTAGATCTTTGATAGTCACCATGGCTAGCTAGGGAACCATGCTCACATTTGTTGCAACCGTTAACAGAAAAAGCTTCAACGGTATATGAAAAATGTTTCAACCGGCAATAGAGAAAGCTTCAACCAGGCACTCATTTTTGCTACATGTATCATGGCAGAGCTGGGAGCGACGGCGAGGGCCGTGACCGGCGGCGACCGGGGATGACCGGCGGCGAGAGAAGATGAGGAGGCGAGGCGTGCGGGTGCGGCGTGTGCGGGGGCGGCGCTCTTCTTTTTTCCCCTCCCACGTGGGAGATTGAAGATGGGATGCAAAAGAGAAGGGAGGAGATCTAACGGCTACGCGCTTTTAAATCGTACGAATCTAGCTTAACCAGCCAAAAAGATTGGGCCGACGCTGAGCGGGACGAGTTACTACAAAAACATAAGAGGTGTAGATAAGCCGTCTGATGAACCTATATTTATCCTGCAATTGTACACACCAGCCGTCCGATGAACTTATATTTACCCTGCAATTGTACAGTATGTACATCTCTTCATCTAATACACCGCATATACAGAGATTTAATACTCGTATGCCGATGGCTATGCTACACCACCTCTGAGGTAAAATTGCACACATGCAAAAATAAAATAAAAGGCGGATGATAAGCGCAATATATTACACGGAAATCTTTTGGGTCAGCTCTCACTGGTCAAATGATGAACTTAGGCAGTGCCGGTTATCAATCTCTCTTGTTGGTCCAGCTTCTTCACCTTGAGAACGCCAAGCAGGATTTGTAGCCCGAAGAACGCACAGAGAGAGTATGCGATGGTTGCTGGCATCTGCAGTGGATAAATGGAAGTGTAGTTGAATTTTTTTTGTGCTGGTAATTTTCTGAAAGATGAGTGCGGTTTCTTTGGAAACTTACCCGGATGGAATTGAGGTGCAGAATGGTAGCGAGGTTTACCAAACTGCCCGCAGCCACTCCCTGGGCAACACGCAGCAGCATTTCACAACAAAGGATGGGATCAGCACTCAAAAGAAAATAAAAACAGAGCACGACATCGTGATCACATATAGGGGTGTTCATGGCCGGGTTCATTTGAACCCAACCAAAACTGACAGTCAGGTGATAGTACAGTTTTTTCATTAGCCATGATCAAGGACACAAGTTCTAGTTCAAATAAATGCATACAGGGGTTGCGGTTCCCAAGGTAAAACCATTTTTGAGCATCCTAATCACACACAGTGCATTGCATCCTAAGAGTTGAAAAACTGGCACGCACCCACTATCAGTTTTTCTTGGACAGCCCTAAATTTCCATAGCAAGCATAATGTAACACACATAAAGCTTAATTAATTTATAAAACTCACATATCCAATTGTTTTCTGTACAGCAGCAACTCTTTGAAACGATCTTTCCGATTCTAATGCTCTGACACGAAGCTTGAGATCACCTTGCTCCTGTTATAAACAACAAATTAGACCACTGAGTTCATTGTTGAATGGCACCAGCAAACCGCGGAAAATAGACCAAAGAACATTGTAGATACCAAACGCTCAATGATCTGTGCAAGTTTTTCAACTCTGTCAGGTTGACGAAACACATTGTAGAATGCACGAGACTGCCTGTCCCATCGCTTCCTTGCATCCTGAGGTATAATGAAATGCACATGAAACAATGGCATTCCATGGTAAACATACTCAGGCGCCACCATGTAGGTTATAACAATGGACCAAAGGTTAACTTGCCTTAACAAGTACTTCAACACCAGCTTCATTAAATCTGAGCAACTCCATGGCATAACTAGTAATTTAAATAGATACATCAAATCAGATTCAGATAAGGCCATGTCAAAATTTTGTCAATTAAGAACATGGAATGCTACTAATGTAGAGAATACTCACGGCTTAGCAATCTCTGTGATATCAAATCTAGGATCTAAACCTTTCCCAATACCATCCAGTACTGAAAGAGTGGAGAAAGCATAAGGAGCCATGAATCTATGACATCATGTTACAACCATGTTTCTCCGCATGTAAAGTTGTCACAGACCTGAGAATGCTCTGACCACAAATGTAAAGGTGGCAGGAAACCGAAATGGTTGATCAGCAGCAATTGCTAAAAGATCCTCTCCTGTAACATTTTGATGCAAGTTAAAACAGAAAAGCAAAACCAGTAGAATGACATGCATGGCATATTTCCTTCCATCGTGTTCCCTGATAGTTTGCAGGAATCATGAACCATTACCGATAGCTGCAAGTCTCTGCTTCTTCTTTTCAAACTTTTCCTCCTTAGATAATTGTTTTTTAAATCCAGGTTCCACGGTTGCCATCTCTCTCTCTTTCCTTTGTGCAGCTAGACGCTCTTCAAAGCTATACAATAGATAAACAGAACACAGTGAGGCTAAGCGGTGTTGGTTGATCTCATTTAGGAAACTTTACATGTAACTAAGTACAAAGGAGCATCCTTCCGGGATAAAGGACTAGTGGACTACCTATCCAGGAAAAATTGAGCTGTTCTTCTAACGGCTGTCATATCTCCAGTAGGAACAAGGACGCCCATTTGAACCATTGCTTGAAGCACCTGCATGAATACACAATTGGATGTTCTGTCAAACTTCACAGGGTCTACATTACTATCTGCAGGTAAACTAACAAGAAAAACTTACTTTATCAGGATCTTTTTCATAAACTCCATAAAATACTTCAAGCAGTCCTTCGCGGATATTTGGGCTAATACTGCGAGTAAAAAGAACAAAGATTAGATTAATTACATAAATGGACTTTGCGGGAAACAAAATGATCATAAGCAACCTTCCCATCATCCCAAAGTCATAGAAGATAAGCCTCCCACCATTGGCATCATCAACAGCAATGTTCCCTGGATGCTGTAAAGGGAATCAATTCAACCAGCGCACTGCTACTGCATTTAATCAAGATACTTAAAAGGAGCAAAATAGAGTACATTTGATTTGATATCATGAAATTTATAATCTAAGAGAGTACTATTTGTCATTATGGCTATAGCTGACATAGATAGAGCTGCAGTTAATAAAATTGCCAAGGTTGGAGATTGTTTGATGATTTGGGATGCACAGGTGCTTTGCTGATGGTGCATAATCATTTTTGTGATTCATCTGAATACATTATAGTGTCCCCGCATTAAAAAACATTATAGTGCAACTAACCGGGTCGGCATGGAAAAATCCATGCGATAAAATTTGCTCAAGGTAGGACTCGACAGCATACCGGCCTAACCTGAAAGAGATTAAGGTTGGCAACAAAAGACACCAATGTTAGTTGGTACTGCAAAAAAAGTCATGGCTGAGTAGTATCGAGACTTCAGAGGATACCTTTTCCGATCAAGCCCTAACTTATCTATCTGCTGTATCCTATTTATTTTGATTCCTGGGACATACTCCATTGTTAGAACCTACAAAGCATACAAAATAAACTTAAGTCATATCTTCTGTTCTATGTTGCTTGAGAATCTATTCACGAGTTTCTGTATGGAAGGAACCTGAGGTGTAGTATACTCCCAGTAAATTTCTGGAACCTTCACGTAATCCATATTTTTGAAGTTTTCAGCAAACTTTTCAGCATTAAATGCTTCTTTGGTATAGTCTATTTCCTAAAAACAACCATAAGATGATTATGTAATTTGCTTTCATGTAAATATAGAAGAAACACCAAAAATCAAATGACTGATTTGAAAGAATTTATCTAATACAATCTGAGAAAAAAATATTGATACAAAGAATTCAAAGCAAGAAAGAGCATCATGAAATGGACTAATGATACTGAGCAAAATCAACATCAAGATGTAAGCCTCTCAAGCCCAATCCTCGCACTAGTATGGAAATATTGACAGCAAAACGATGTTTTGTGATGCCTAGAGAACTCTACCTATGCATCAAATTATCTTAATTTACTCTCACCGAGGAAAGATGCATAAAAAATGGATACATTTGCTTCCGATAGTCTGTTATATAACAGGTGTTATTTCAAAAACCTAAGCTCTGACAAGCATGAGATAGTAGCAGACTGTAGGTTGTGAGCATAAGACAGCCGCACCTGATATAATACATTTGCACATTCATCATAAATAGCAACCCAGTCTCGCTTGGCACCATCTGACTTGGGATCCACTTTCTGAAGGTATTCTGCTATTACCTAGAACATAATCAGTTGAGGCTATCAGCTGATGGTTTCAAAAGAAAGCAAAATAACAGAGAGGCACAATCTGTTAGGGAAAAGTACACTTTTAACAGACTTGCCCTTAAATTCTTGAGATCAATATCAAACAGCTCTTTCAGACCAGGCCTTTGCACCTTGAGTACAACTTCTTGGCCATTTAGGCATGCCCGATGAACCTGGCCTGCCAAAAAGGGATGTGTTGTTACAGTGTCAAGTTGACACAAGGAAATAAAATGCTTTTGTTTTAGTCAAATTTCAAGATTACATATCTGGTCGATGAGCTTATTACCGAGGCTAGCAGCAGCTAATGGTTCAACATCAAATCGTTCAAATATCTCATTTACAGATGCTCCCAGCTCTTCTTCAATAGTTGACACAGCTGTCTCTGAAGGGAATGGAGGGACCTGATCCTGCAAAAGAGGGAAGGGTTCCATGATAACATTAGTATTGTTAGAGTACTATATATATAGCCATGTAGCTTTTTGTATTTACCCCATTGTATAAGGGGTTTTCTGCATATTTCCTGCACCTATACACCTATATATATATTGGCTTATTGCCCCATGGGAATACAAGTTGCATATTTCCTAACATGGTATTAGAGCTTTAGGGTTTTTTTTTCGCACGCGCAACTCGTGCTAAGATCCAATCACGCCGCCGCCTTCCTCCTCTTTTCGGCTGCACTGCTCCACACCGTCCGCTGCTGCCTTCCTCTGCTGCTCCCGTCTGGCTATTTTCTCTGCAGCCGCTGCACTCCCTGATCACTGTCGCTGCAACTCTTCCCCACAGCCGCCCGTCCAGCTGCATCCAGATCAAAGCTTCCGCGCCCCCTTAGATCGAGCACCCGGCCGCCGCCTCATCTACAGCCTCCGCACCGTCTGCAGCCATCCGCGGTCGCTGCGTCCACCTTCGCACTGTCCCTGTGCGACTCTAGAAGCTAACTAGCTAGTTACTGATTCCATTCACATGAGTGGAAGCTAGCCCTTGTTTGCCTTCGTTCCGGCCAGCGCTCGTCCACGCGTGCTGCGAGCCTGCGACCGGTCGTCTTCTTTTCCAGATTGGATCTGCTGGCCCCCAAAAAAAGAGAGAAAAGAATTTTTTTATATATATACCTTGTTTTCATCAGATACGCATCCTCCCTGCTGCCCATAGACTCCTGACGGTGTTCCTTACATCGATCCGGTCTTGCACATGCTTTGCTTCTCAGGCTTGTCCGCCGTCCTCTCTGGCATCATCGGAGGGTTGTGGTGGTTGCTCTTCAACGACTCCTTTTGCAACCCCTCCCCCCCCCCCCACACACATGATGATTGTTGCTCTACACCGACTCCTCTCGCAACTTTCACTGGCAGTGCTGGTGCATATGGCTTCCACGACTCTGCCTCGCGCACACATCTTTCCTTGGCGCTTGGTGCTTGTCTGCATACGGCCTCGTCTCCTCCATCGGCCTTTGCCGATGCTGTTGATCATGCTACACCGCCACATCTAGCGGCTTCCACGGGTGGTGGTGGCTGCTCCTCTTCCCGTGATGTGTACTTCACCAAGCAGGAGGTTGTGCGACTTCACGAGATTGCCTCCGACTCTCTATTGTCGGGTGCATCTACATCGACCTCTTCAGTTGAGCCCCTAACTGAGCAGGAGATTACACTACTTTGATGCCTGGTAGCTGCATCTTCTGGTTCTCCAACGACAGGTTCTGCTACCGACTTTTCTGGCATTATGAGACCACCTTCTACACAGACAGGTACATCTTCGTGGATTCTTGATACTGGAGCATCTTTTCATATGACTCCTGATTCATCCACTTTGTCCTCTATTCCACCTCTTGATTCTTGATACTCATGTTCTTAGTGCTGATGGTACCTCCCTCACGGTTAATGGTCAAGGAATTCTTAACACTTCATCCTTTCACGTTCCCGATGTTGCTCATGTTCCTCGACTTACCATGCAGCTCATGTCCGGTGGTCAGATTGTTAACTCTGGTTGTCGGGTTATTCTCGATTTCGGCTCTTGCTCTGTTCTAGACCGTCATACTGGTGCTCTCTTGGTGCTGGCCCTCGGCACCATGACCCCCAAGGCCTCTGAGAGCTTGACTGGCTTCACCTTCCCTCCGCTGCCACCATCGCCAGTCTCTCCCGTTCTGTTACCTTGTCTACCAGCTCTTTTGCATCATCGCCTTGGTCACTTGTGTGGCTCTCATCTCTCATCCTTAGTTCGACGTGGTCTTCTTGGATCCATCATCGGTGGTGTGTCTTTAGACTGCCAAGGTTGACAGCTTGGTAAACAGGTCTAGTTACCCATAGCGACAGTGTATCTCAGCGTCCTTTCGACTTTGTTCACTCTGATGCCTGGGGTCCAGCTCCCTTTGCCTTGAAAGGGGATCGCCGCTACTATATTATCTTTACAGATGATTTCTCTCGCCACTCCTAGATATATTTTATGTCTTCTCGTAGTGAGGTCTTATTTATCTATAAGCATTTTGCTGCCATGGTTCACACTGAGTTCTCTATGCCTATTCACGTGTTTCGTGTTGACTCTGCTGGAGAGTATATCTCTTGCTGAGCAGGATACTGTTGCTCAGTTTTCTTGTCTTGGTGCTCATGCTCAGAATGGCGTGGCTGAGCGCAAGCATCGTCGCCTTCTTGAGACGGCTCGTGCGATGATGATCGCCGTCTCTCTTTTGTCTCACTTTTGGGCCGAGGCTGTCTTCACTTCCACCTATCGCATCAACCTTCAGCCATCCACTGCTCTGCAGGGTGGCGTTTCCTTTTGAGTGTCTCTTTGATCGTTCTCGTGATTACTCGGCGCTTGTTTGTTTGGTTGTGTTTGCTATGTTCTTCTTGCCCCTCTTGAACGCACCAAACTGTTCGCTCAGTCTGTTGAGCGTGTCTTCTTAGGCTATAGCGATGAGCATAAGGGCTATCGTTGTTGGGATCCTGTCGGACGTCGGATGCGTATTTCTCGGGATGAGACTTTTGATGAGTCTCGTCCCTTCTACCCGCGTCCATCTTCCTCAACATTTTCAGTAGAGGATATATCTTTCCTTACTTTCCTGACACACCTATCACTCCCGTTGAGCCCTTGCCCGTCTGTCCTAATGTCCTTGTTTCTCCGACTGTTGCAGATCCGACACCATCTCCCATGGTTTCCTCACCTCGTTTCTCACAGGATTCTGCACCTTCATCCTCGGTGTCTTCTCCATCACCTTCGCCTATCTCGGTGATTCCTACTTGTATTCTTCCATCTTTTCTTCATTATTATACCCATCGTCCGCGTAATGTGGATGTGCCTACTGATATGCCATCTTCCTCATCTCAGCCTACTTATGGCTTGCGTCCTCGTCCGCTTCCGCCTGTTGATCGCCTTGGTTTTTCATGCTCTGGTGTTCTTGTTCTTGAACCGACTTCTTATCGCCAAGCTGTTGTTCATCCCGAATGGCAGTTTGCGATGGCAGAGGAGTGTTAGAGTTATATTCTAGCATGTATATTTTCCCTCATTGTATGAGGGGTTTTCCTGCATATCTACCACTTGTACATGTATATATATTGGCCATTAGCCCTCAGGGAATACAAGTTGCGTATTCCTAACATGGTATTAGAGCTTTAGGTTTTTTTTCACACGCGCATCTCGTGTTCCTCCGATCTAATTCCTGCGGTGGTCGGCGCCGTCGCTGCTACTTTCTCTGGTCCACTGCCGCATCCAATCCTGCGTCGGTGCTCCTCTCTGCCCGACTGCTACTGCCCGCCTCCTGCCCACGTAAACGCCGCCGCCACCTACTCCCAAGTTTGGGACGCCCTGCCGCCCCTGTTCGCCGCGTCACCAGCAGTCGTCGCTAGCCTCGATTCCGGCTGCCGACCTTGTTCTTTGGATCGAGCGAGCACTTGTCCCGTCGTCTGGACTGAAGCCGTCGGCCGTTGAGTCTCCTCTCGCTCGCTTCGAAGGTGTTGGATCCCTCCGCTCCTCTCGATCGAAGCAACCAGTCGCCGGCCGCCAGCTAGGTGCGAAACATTCTCCACTGTATGATGCAGAGTGGACCAGCACTGAATGTAATCTCTCAAAGACTCGTTGGGCTTTTGAACACAATGCTGCAAATCTATCAGACCAGCAGGACGCTTGCAAGTGCCTTCGAATGTTCTGATGAACACTCGAGCAAGATCCTCCCAGCAGTGGATGCTAGAGGGAGCCAAGCGATTCAGCCATGCACGAGCCGAACCATCCAACATCAAGGACAAATGCTTCATTGCAATGTTATCCTTGCCACCAATCTGAACAGCCACTCGGTAATCATCCAACCATGTCTCTGGCTTTGACTCGCCAGAAAACTTACCGATCCCAGCTGCCAACCTGAAGTTGGGGGGAATCTCTGTAGAACGGATAGCCCTGCTAGAGCACTCAGGACCAGAAATAACAGCAGTGCTGCCACTCGGGAAATCTCTATCATACCCATCTTTGTGGGCTCTGCCTCTGTCGATTCGCCTCTGAGTGAGGACATCTCGGGCATCAAACCCTGGGTTCCGCTCATCACCGAACGAGCGCCTTTCGTCCTGTTGCCGGGGCACGTACGGACCACTCCGCGAAGGAGTGGGCACTCGACGGTGGTCATCACGGTGAAACTGATCCCGTCCCTAATCTCTGTACTGATCCTCACAGAAACCTCCGCCTCTGCGACGCAAAGGCGAACCAGGACTGTGTGCCGACTGAACGGTCTCCGCCCTTGGTGAATTACTGTGAATCCTATTGCGCGACTGCGAAACAACAGAATTCTGATGTTGCGCTGCTTCAAGCAATGCTCTAATCTACAATAACCCTCTGCCAGCCTCTGATCGTGACGACTGGATGGAATCTGCTATCCTAGCAGTTGCTGCAACGTTTAAAACTGGAGTACGGTATACCTCGACATTGTTCTTTGAACCACTAAAAAACAGCTGTCCCTGTCGCCGACTGGGAGCCGGTGGACGTTGGCGAGCGCGCTTGTCGAGTTCCCTCTGGAGCTCTTCGAGCCGAATGCGTGTGGCCTCCAAGGCCTGAGTCTCAACGGTCGTACCGACGATGGGCGTACGGAGGATTTCCTCGTCGCGGCATGGCTGCTCAGTCGACGGTCCACCAGTCTCTCGCCTGCCGTGGCCGAAACCTGGCGGCGGGCTCTAATGAGAACCAGCCATAAGAACCTCCACTGCAGGATCGCAGCTCTCGCTCTCGGAGGGGACTTCGGACTGATTGGAGTCCGATTCGAACACGCCTTGAAGTGACTCAGCGGCTGCCGCAGAAGTACGCCGCAGGAGCTCGCACAAAAGTGCACAGCCCCGCGGACAGGGAGCGCCTCGACGTCGAGAGGCGCTTCCTGAAGCCATGCCGAATCGTCGGCGATGAAGGTGAACGCTCCGAAATGGATCTCATGGCCCAGGGAAAAAACACCGCTGGAAGACATGACGAAGGGTGAAAAATGCAACCTCGCCGGAAGTCGCTTAGATGTCTGCCCCACGGTGGGCACCAACTGTCGTGGGAACGAGTCTGACAATAGAAGTTAGGGGTACGAAAGGAGAGGGCAGAGTCCTAGCTACGACGAGGGTGTACACACGGATGTATGAGTTCAGGCCCCTCTCTTGGAGGTAACAGCCCTACGTTTGAGTGCTCGGGAGCTTTTGTCGTGTGGAGAGTTTGGGTTACAGAGGTTGCAAACCCTTGTGCCAGAGGGGAGGGGCGGCTTATATGGAGTACTTTGCCCCTCATAAGTGTGAGGCATCCAAGGGTTCAATCGTGGGTATAAAGACGAGCGTTACTGGTAACGTACATCATAATTGCTACTAATGACGACTGGCCTAACGCCTGCCTGTTGGCCTCCCGGGAGTGGCTTCTGGTCTTCTGGCGTCGACTGAAAGCGAGGTCTTCCGAGTGATAGGTGACTGTCGAGTGGAGGGAGAAGATACCGAGTGGATTGAATGTCGAGTGACTTGAGCATCCTGAAGAATCCAGTCGGAATCTCTCTTGTAATCTTTAAGTCCTTCAATATAGTGTCCTTAGGTAGGGTATGCAGGTCAGGCCTAGGACCCTACCCTAGGTACATATCCTCGTCATTAGCCCCCAAATGGGTCAGGGTTCGAGTGGTAAAGGGGGGATCGATGCCCGTTCCGGAAAAGGCACCAAACTTCCAAATGAATTTCGGGGCTTCAATGAAATTTGCGTCGATTGAAATCTCTGCCATTCGCCCGGATCAATTCTGCTTTGAAAGTGTCCGAGTGGATTAGCTATTCCGATGACCTGAAGGGATCTTAGGACGTGACGGGTCGCTCTGTCAGGCCAGGATTTTGCAGGATTCGAAAATTTGGGAAGCGCACGCGCTCGCGAAGATGACACCACGACCAGGGCAAGTGGGGGCATTGAAGCCTCGATTCACGCGCCACCCATTTCGCCACGTACTGAGCGGCGTCTACGGCCGAGATATGCGGGTACCCAGCGGACCCATGCGTCAGCGAGACACTCGACGAGGTATAAATTCCTCTGTGCTGCGGACCGAATAGTAATTTTCCCAAATCTTCTCTCTTCCTCCGCCTCCCCTGCTTCCAGCGCAAAGCTTCGCTCCGCCCCGACGAACACCGCCGCCGCGATGACGAAGGGGACGATCGAAAAGCTAGAGCGCGCCAAGAAGGGGCTGCGAAGGGCAAGGCCAAGAAGCCGTCGACCGCACGGTTCACTACGCCGCCGGGGTGGATCCAGGGGGACTTCCTCCAGTCGACGGTCACTACCGCGGACGTCGAGAATCTCGTCGTCGACGAGCTCGTGGCGGAAGGCTCATGGAGGCTGTCGGAGGGGGAGGTCGAGCCGGAGCCACGCGAGGGGGAGCGAGTCCTCCTCACCACCCACGTCGAAAGAGGTTTCTCCATGCCCCTCATCCATTCTTCCGAGGGTTTCTGAACTTCTTCGGAGCCCAGTTTCACCATTTTCCACCGAATGCCATCTCCTACCTTTCTGCTTTCATCACTCTGTGAGAGTGTTTCTTGGGTTGTTCTCCCCACTGGGGTCTGTTCAAGCACTTTTTTACTATCAGATCTCAGTCGGTAAAAAAGGCCAACCCTGAGGATGACAAAACCCATGTCATTCAACTATGTGGTGGTTTATGAATCCAGAAGAGGGCTAGGAGTTCTTTCCCTTCCATGACCTTCCCAGAATCTGTTAGAGGTGCAGTCGACATGGTTTTATTGCAAGGATGTAGCTTCTCCCAATATGTCGACTGGTCTTTCTCCTTTTACGTTAGACCGTCCTGCCATTCCCAAAACCTTGAAAGTGTCGGATGGGGAGAAAGTCCAAGTAGGGATCCTGGTGGACGCTGTGGTGGCCCTTATCCGAGGTGGAGTGACGGGTATGGATCTCCTGGAGACTTTCCTCAGTCAACGGATCCAGCCGCTCCAGGCAAGAGACCACACCATGTGGCATTACGCAGGCCTTGAGGACACAACCCGAACGCACCCAGAAGAGGTTTCACAGAAAACTGTCAAGCAATAGCTTCGAAGCATTACTGGAGCTTGCGACAACCCCCTGGGGGCCAAGAGGATCCAGCCTTACTCTGCCGAAAATCCGCCGAAGAATCTGGTAAACTTTGTCTTGCCGATTGTCATATTATTTTGTCGAGTGATTGGTTCATGTGTCGATTGACTTCATCGTTTGGATCTTGCAGGAGTGGATGCACATGCACTCGCCCGTGCCAAACGGGAATCAGCCTGAAGATGGTGGAGAGAGCGAGGGCAGCAGCGTTGATATCGACTACGCCGACGTCAACGAGGGCGAATATGAAGACTCCGACGAGGACGAAGAAGCCGAATCTCCTCCGCGCACGAAGCTTCGCTTCAAGCTGCGTCAGGACCCTGCAACTGCCGCGGGCAAGGCACTAGCGTCAAGCGAGAGGAACCCGAAGCGGGACCGAACCTCGACCGTTGAGTTGAGTGAACGAGCTGCGAAGCAGCCCAAGCCCAACGCGCCGAAACCTCGCAAAGCTCTGCCTCGCATGAAAATGGTTGTGCCTGTCGTCTCAACGTAAGTGTTTGCTTTCATCCTTCGCTGTCGACTATGACTTCAAATTCTTGCTGACCGAGAGAAATTTGATCTACCAGAGCCGCCACCTCAATGACGTCGCCTCCACGAGACAGAGAAGAGCAAATGGACGTCGATACTGTCGACGCGGCCACTTCCCAAAGAGGTAAACAAATCTTCACTCAGCTTTGTTTCTTGAAAATAATTTGCCGATTGCATAAGCTAATGCCGTCGATTGATGTTTGCAAAGGTTATTCAACTGGAAGACGATGAAGAACTGCCCCGGGGTACGGAAGGAGAAGGTGTGACCCTAGGCACCCCGCGAGTACGCGTCCGAAGAACATCATCAGCTCAAACGCCTCAGCGGTCGACTGTTGTCTCATCCCAGCTCGCGGTTCCGTTGTCGAGTGCTCCGCCAGCTGCTTCGACCATCGTGGCGTCGACTCCAATCGAACAACCCCAGACTGCCCCAATTACACCAGCTGCAGCATCACTCCCGCCGGTGACTGCCTTTCCTCTGCACCATGTCCCGAAAGACCAAACCGGAGCTGCGAAGGAAGCCATCATCCAGGATGAGCAAATAATGTTGCGCACCAAGGAGGTGTACGAGGCCAGCAAGCTGGCTTATGATGCCAGCGCGGCGCTTCGTACCAACGTCCGAGTAAGTGGGATTATAAGTGCATTTCTGATTGAATCCTTGTCTTTTTTAATTGTACACCCAGTGGGTGTTTTCCTTTTACAGAATAGTTGAACTTTTTCCACTCGAATAGGTCAGGTCATAGTCGAGTAGGTTTTGGACCAATGGGGGCACGCTGAGTGCACCCACTGGGTGTAGTCCCCGAGACCTCCGTCGAGTGCTTACACTGGCGGGGGTCTTTAAAAGAGACGATATTCATATGCTTGCGCACGCTTTTTTTGCCTGCCGCTCGACAGATCGAGTGTTGGCAAATCCAGTGGGGGCACGCTGAGTGCACCCACTGGGTGTAGTCCCCGAGACCGTCGTCGAGTGCTTGCCTCGGCGGGGGTCTGACAGAAACCATTTTGTACTCGGACAGGGCAGACCTTGTCGAGTGAATTTAGCCATACCACTCCGAATGCTACCTTGTAGGTTTCATGGACATCATTTCATCAACCATGATATGACGCTATTTCAAGGGTGCGGGGTGGGGTGACGGGCCCTTTAGGGGCCACTCGACAGATCGAGTGTTAGCAGGTCCAGTGGGGGCACGCTGAGTGCACCCACTGGGTGTAGTCCCCGAGACCTCCGTCGAGTGCTTGCACTGGCAGAGGGCTGATAGAAACCATCATATGTTTGGGCAGGGGCAGACCCTGTCGACTGATTTAGGAACCAGTGGGGGCACGCTGAGTGCACCCACTGGGTGTAGTCCCCGAGACTACTGTTGATCGTTGACGATGAGCAGTAGTCTTAAGAACTTGAACTCAGGATTCTTTGTCGTACGCGGAGTACGCTTGCCACTCGACATGTCAAGTAGACTTTTTGCTTTAGCTCTTCCTCTCCTGAATGTAGGTTTCGTGGATATTATTTCATCAACCATGATATGACGCTATTTCAGGGGAGTGGTGTGGGGCGGGCTCCGCCGTCCAGTCGACTGTTCTTGACCTTTTCACTCGGGAGTGGAGGAATTTCCATGTCAATTGAACAGATTTTTTGTTGATTTCAGAGAGCTTGTGAACTTGGCTCAAAGTACAAGGACCTGAGGGAGGAAAGGAACCAACTGCGAGTGGATTTGGAAGCCTCCAAGACCGGCCTGGAACGTGCGCAAACCGAGCAGAAGACTCTGGGAGGTAAACTTTATCGACCCAATGCATTCTTATTCCCACTTTTCATCCTTTGAACCGAGTGCTCTCACTCGAACAGACGTGCGAGATGAAAATCGTCGACTCCAAGCGTGACTCAACAACGCTATTTCTTTAGATACCATGAAGAAGGCGCTGGAGGACAAGGACAAGGCGCTTGCTGAGGCCCAAAAGGTGGCGAGGGAGAAGACTGATGCCGCCGAGAAAAGCTGGCCGTCGCCAAGAAGACGGAGGAAAACTCCAAGCTGATACTGGAACGGGACAAGCTCATCAAGAAGTCCGAGCAACTGACCAAGAGGAGCAACGGCCTGGAGAAGCACTTGGGAGAATTCGCGAGGAAGATGTTCATCATGCTCGACGGTAACCATCCTTGTCGACTGAATTTCCTCAATTCCCACAGGCTAGAAATATAATAATTCTCTCTTCCATATAGAATTCTGCCAAGACTTCGGAAAAGAGACTAAAGAAATCGAGCCCAATCTGGATCCCACCAAGTCACCTGTTGGAGATGCTGTGGCCATGAATATGTTCCGACTCAACGTTCGACTCCAGGGTGTCCAAGCATATATCCTCCGACTGAAATCTGCACTGGAGAAAATCGACAAGGAGTTGTGGCCTGAAGACACCCTTCGAACTGACCTCGCATTTATGAGGGCCCGTCTGAATGATATCCCAAGTCGAGTGCAAGCTTGGAAGAAGTCAGCTGCCCGCTGTGGAGCCGATGTGGCGCTCTCTCTGGTCAGAGTTCATTGCAAGGAAGCAAGGGAGGACAAGTTGAAGGATCTCCGAGTGATGAACACGAAGAAGCTTCAGTTTGAAGATTTCATGGAGACCTTCATCGACACAGCCACTAGGATCGCAGATGGGATTGACTTGGCTACCTTCGTTGAGCCAGCAAGTCCGTCTGGCGCTTGAAAAAACTTGATTCGTGGAGAAAACTTTTATTTGCCTCGGAATGCTGACTGAAAATGTATCGATCGTAGAACTTCATTCAGGCCTAAGCCTGAGTACCTTTGCTTGTGCGCGAAACCTTTATCCACGCTGGAACCTTTGAATTTACCCGTATTTGGTTTTCAATCATTTGCTCGACTGAAATTGCTTTTAACTTAGGCGAAAGCTGGTTCGCAGCTAAGCCTCCGAGTGTGAGGATTGCTCAATACTCAGAGAAGTTTTGAACTTAGACGAATACTGGTTCGAAACTAAGTTTCCGAGTGAATAGATAGTAATCCACTCGGAGTTTATTTTTAACTTAGGCGAAGACTGGTTCACAGCTAAGTCACCGAGTGAATGGATTGCTATCCACTCGACAAGGTTTTAACTTAGGCGAAAGCATGTTCGCAGCTAAGCCTCCGAGTGTGAGGATCGCTCAACACTCGAAGAAGTTTTGAACTTAGACGAAGACTGGTTCGCAGCTAAGTTTCCGAGTGAATAGATAATAATCTACTCAGAGTTTATTTTTAACTTAGGCGGAGACTGGTTCGCAACTAAGTCACCGAGTGAATGGATTGCTATCCACTCGGCAAGGTTTTAACTTAGGCGAAAGCATGTTCGCAGCTAAGCCCCTGAGCATGAGGATCGCTCAACGCTCGGAGAAATTTTGAACTTAGACGAAGAATGGTTCGCAGCTAAGTTTCCGAGTGAATAGATAGTATCCACTCGGAGTTTATTTTTAACTTAGGCGAAGACTGGTTCGCAGCTAAGTCACCGAGTGAATGAATTGCTATCCACTCGGCAAGGTTTTAACTTAGGCGAAAACATGTTCGCAGCTAAGCCTCCGAGTGTGAGGATCGCTCAGCGCTCGGAGAAGTTTTGAACTTAGACGAAGACTGGTTCGCAGCTAAGTTTCGGAGTGAATGGACTGCTATCCACTCGGCAGGGTTTTAACTTAGGCGAAAGCATGTTCGCGACTAAGCCCCCGAGTGCGAGGATTGCTCGACACGCGGAGTATTACCAGGTGTGAAACTGCATGATTGGAATCAACGAAAAACTGCGAAAGTCATACTTGCATAAAAGACACTATCTGACATACTTTTATTACACATCAATACCACTCTGTTTTTAGGTATAGAAACGCCGGAGCAAATCTGCATTCCAGGCTCGCGGCTCGTCAATCTGCTTCTTGAGGTTGTACAGGTGATATGCTCCGTTGTTCAACACCTTGGTGACGACAAAAGGACCTTTCCACGCTGGAGCGAGCTTGTGGGGTCGTTGTTGATCCACTCGGAGCACCAAGTCATCCTCATGAAACGACCGACTCTTGACGTGCTTCACATGGAAGCGTCGCAGATTTTGCTGATATGTTGCCGTCCGAATCAAAGCCATCTCTCGCTCCTCCTCAAGGAGATCTACGCCATCTTGTCTTGTTTGCTCAGCTTCAGCTTCAGAATAAAGATCCACTCGAGGAGAATTATGAAACAAATCACTCGGCAGGACAGCTTCGGATCCATAGACCAGGAAAAAAAGAGTTCGTCCAGTCGACCGATTAGGTGTTGTTCTCAAGCCCCATAAAACAAATGGCAACTCAGACACCCAGGCTCTAGCAGCATGCTCTAAGTCACGCATGAGACGAGGCTTCAGACCTTGTAAGATGAGACCATTGGCTCGCTCGACTTGACCATTGGTTTGAGGATGCGCGACGGAGGCATAATCCACCCGAGTGCCTTGGGAGAGGCAAAAGTGTCTGAATTCTTCCGAGTCGAAGTTTGTGCTATTATCTGTGATGATGCTGTGGGGAACACCATACCGATAGATTATTTCTCTCATGAATTTGACTGCAATACGAGAGTTCAATTTTTTATTGACTTGGCTTCAATCCACTTTGTAAACTTGTCGTTTGCAACAAGCAAATGAGTAAATCCACTCTGTCCGGTCCGAAAGGGACCAACCATATCCAGACGCTAGACAGCAAACGGACAAGCGAGGGGAATGGTCTTCAGAGCAGACGCAGGTTTGTGAGACAAGTTTGCATAGAACTGGCATCCTTCAAAATGATCAACAATGTCCTTGGCCATCTCATTGGCACGCGGCCAGAAGAAACCAGCTTGATATGCTTTAGCGACGATTGTCCAAGAGGACGCATGATGACCGCAAGTTCCCAAGTGGATTTCATCCAGGATCATTCGACCTTCTTCAGGGGAAATGCATTGTTGCGTCACACCAGTTACACTTTCTCTGTATAGCTGGTTATCCATTACAGTAAAAGCTTTGGATCTGCGCACGATGTGTCGGGCTTCAGTCTCATCTTCAGGAAGTTCTTGCCTTAGGATATACGCAATATAGGGCATTGTCCAGTCAGGAATGATGACCACAATCTCCATGACCAAATCAATAACTGCAGGGACATCGACCTCAGTCGGATTAGAGGAGCTCATAGCTTGTGGGGGCTCTTCGGTGAAGGGGTCCTCTTGCACCGAAGGAGTGTGGAGGTGTTCTAAGAATACATTGCCAGGGACAGGTCGTCGAGTGGATCCAATCTTTGCCAGCTCATCGACCTCTTGATTCTTCATTCGAGGAACATGATGGAGTTCCAGACCTTCAAACTTCTTCTCGAGTTTTCTGACAGCATTGCAGTATCCGGTCATAGCAGGATTCCTAACATCCCACTCTTTCATCACTTGATTGACCACCAAATCTGAGTCGCCATAAACCATCAGGCGCTTGGCGCTGAGTGAAATAGCCATGCGTAACCCATATAATAGAGCTTCATACTCTGCTTCATTGTTGGAGGAATCAAAGTGGATCTGCAAGACATAACTGAGCTTGTCGCCTTTTGGGGACACCAAGACAACGCCAGCACCGGACCCATTCAACATTTTAGAGCCATCGAAGAACATGGTCCAGTGTGCCGAGTGAATTTGGATTGGTTGCTGTTGTTCCATCCACTCGGCCATAAAATCAGCAAGTGCCTGAAACTTGATCGCTTTCTTGGCTTCAAACTTGATGTCAAAGTATAAGAGTTCAATCGTCCACTTAGCCACTCGACCAGTCGCGTCCCGATTGTTAAGGATCTCGGACAATGGAGCATCACTGACGACTGAAATTGAGTGGTCCTGAAAATAGTGTGCCACCTTCTTCGCTGACAGATAGGTACCATAGACAAGCTTCTGGTAATGCGGGTACATTTGCTTCGAAGGAGTCAACACTTCAGAAACGTAATAAACTGGGCGTTGGACTTTGAAAACCTTGCCTTCCTCTTCCTGCTCGACAGTCAAAACTGTACTGACGACCTGATTGGTGGCCGCGATGTACAGGAGCAAAGGCTCTTTGCTGCGAGGAGCAGCAAGCACCGGTTGGGTGGAAAGCAGGGCTTTGAGTTCGACAAACGCTGCTTCAGCTTATGGAGTCCACTCGAACATGTCGGACTTCTTCATCAGTCGGTACAAAGGCAACGCCTTCTCATCGAGACGAGAAATGAATCGACTCAATGCTGCCAAGCAATCTGTGAGCTTCTGAACACCGTGCACTCGCACGAGAGTCTTCATTCTGGTAATGGCGGTGATTTTCTCAGGGTTGACGTCGATTCCTCGTTCGGAAATGAGAAAACCGAGTAACTTGCCGCCAGGGACAACGAAAGTACACTTAGCCAGATTCAGCTTTATATCGAACCTCCTCAGATTGGCAAAAGTCTCAGCCAAGTCAGCCAACAGGTCGGAACCTTTACGGGACTTGACAACGATATCGTCCATGTACGCTTCGACATTTCGAGGAATCTGGTCGAGTAAACATTTCTGAATCATTCGCATGAACGTAGCACCGGCATTCTTCAAACCAAAAGGCATGGTGATGTAGCAAAAACACCCGAATGGGATGATGAAGGCTGTTTTTATTTCATCCGGACCAAACAGACGGATCTGATGGTAGCCGGAGTATGCATCTAGAAACGATAAACGCTCGCACCCCGCAGTCGAGTCAACAATCTGATCGGTACGAGGGAGCGGAAAATGATCTTTCGGACAGACCCGATTGATATGCTTGGAAGTCGATACACATACAGAGTGACTTGTCTTTCTTGGGGACCATGACAACATTCGAGAGCCACTCGGAGTGATAAATCTCCCGAATGAATTTGGCCTGTAAGAGACGAGCCACCTCTTCGCCGATTGCTTTACGCTTCTCCGCCGCCGACCGACGCAAGTGTTCTTTCACCGGCTTGGCCTTCAGATCAACTCTCAGTCAGTGCTCAGCCAGCTCCCTGGGAACCCCCGGCATGTCAGCAGGCTTCCATGCGAAGATGTCTCAGTTCTCACGGAGGAACTAGATGAGCTCGGCTTCCTATTTGCTGTCGAGTGTTGACGAAATGTTGGTCGGCGCAGCGGTTGAATCTGTCGGTGAATGTGCACCTTTTTCACTTCCCCTGCCGACTGAAAAGCTGACTCGGAAGCGGGCTTCTTGGCACGCAGCAAATCAGCAGGGTCAGCGCTCTTCTTGTATTCTTCTAGCTCGACCATAGCCATCTGATGATCGGCAATTTTGGAGCCCTGCTGAAGGCACTCCTCAGCCCGCTGTCGATTGCCAGTGACTGTGATCACACCATTGGGCCCAGGCATCTTCAGTTTGAGATACACGTAACATGGACGGGCCATGAAACGAGCATAAGCTGGCCGACCAAGAATGGCATGGTACGCGCTTTGGAAGTCAACGACTTCAAACGTCAATTTTTCCTTGCGAAAATTCTTATCTGTCCCGAATGTCACATCCAATGCTATTTGGCCGAGTGACTTGGCCTTCTTCCCTCGGATGACTCCGTGGAACTGCATGTTGCTCTCACTGAGTCGGGACATCGGAATGCCATCCCCTTAAGGGTGTCTGCATACAGAATGTTCAAACCGCTACCACCGTCCATGAGGACTTTGCGGAGTCAAGTGCCCTCCACAACAGGATCCACTACCAAAGCCTGCCGACTGAAAGTTGCCACATGAGCAGGATGGTCCGACTGATCAAACGTGATGGCATATTGGGACCATTTGAGGTAGGTGAGAGTTGTAGGCATGGCTATGTTAACTTCCCTGTTTATGACCTTCAGTCGACTCTTGCTTTCAACATCAGCAAAAATCATCAGTGTAGCGTTGACATCAGGAAAAGTTTCCTTGTCTTCATCATCATCCCTCTTAGGGGTTTTCTCACTCGACGGGGTTTCCTTGAACTGCTGGATCAACAGACGGTACTATTGAGTGGTATGCGTGGGCAATATCACGTTGACCTCATCATCTTTCCTCGTGTGGATTGTACACGATGGATCCAAAATATCAGTTCCTGACTGATTTTTTCCCTTCTTGGGGTTAAACTATCCCTTCCCCTTGTTTTTACCTTGAGCCGCCAGAACGGCTGCCTCTGCCTGGACAAGGCCATCAGCCTTCCGCTTCTTCTTCCGACTGGTATTGCCGCCGGCATCATTGTCGACTGTTGTCCCTTTGCCGTTGCAGAGGCGGTCTTCTTCGCCATTGGCATACCGAGTGGCGATTTTCATCATCTTACTGAGCGAAATATCACCTGTTCGCCCGAACTTCAAGTAGAGCTCTCTGTACTTTACTCCTGCCTTGAAAGCACAAACAACCTGATGTTCAGAAACATTCTCCACTGTATGATGCAGAGTGGACCAGCGTTGAATGTAATCTCTCAAAGACTCGTTGGGCTTTTGAACACAATGCTGCAAATCTATCAGACCAGCAGGGTGCTTGCAAGTGCCTTCGAATGTTCTGATGAACACTCGAGCAAGATCCTCCCAGCAGTGGATGCTAGAGGGAGCCAAGCGATTCAGCCATGCACGAGCCGAACCATCCAACATCAAGGACAAATGCTTCATTGCAATGTTATCCTTGCCACCAATCTGAACAGCCACTCGGTAATCATCCAACCATGTCTCTGGCTTTGACTCGCCAGAAAACTTACCGATCCCAGCTGCCAACCTGAAGTTGGGGGGAATCTCTACAGAACGGATAGCCCTGCTAGAGCACTCAGGACCAAAAATAATAGTAGTGCTGCCACTCGGGAAGTCTCTATCATACCCATCTCTGTGGGCTCTGCCTCTGTCGACTCGCCTCTGAGTGAGGACATCTCGGGCATCAAACCCTGGGTTCCGCTCATCACCGAACGAGCGCCTTTCGTCCTGGTGCCGGGGCACGTACGGACCACTCCGCGAAGGAGTGGGCACTCGACGGTGGTCATCACGGTGAAACTGATCCCGTCCCTAATCTCTGTACTGATCCTCACAGAAACCTCCGCCTCTGCGACGCAAAGGCGAACCAGGACTGTGTGCCGACTGAACGGTCTCCGCCCTTGGTGAATTACTGTGAATCCTATTGCACGACTGCGAAACAACAGAATTCTGATGTTGCGCTGCTTCAAGCAATGCTCTAATCTACAATAACCCTCTGCCAGCCTCTGATCGTGACGACTGGATGGAATCTGCTATCCTAGCAGCTGCTGCAACGTTTAAAACTGGAGTACGGTATACCTCGACATTGTTCTTTGAACCACTAGAAAACAGCTGTCCCTGTCGCCGACTGGGAGCCGGTGGACGTTGGCGAGCGCGCTTGTCGAGTTCCCTCTGGAGCTCTTTGAGCCGAATGCGTGTGGCCTCCAAGGCCTGAGTCTCAACGGTCGCATCGACGATGGGCGTACGGAGGATTTCCTCGTCGCGGCGCGGCTGCTCAGTCAACGGTCCACCAGTCTCTCGCCTGCCGTGGCCGAAACCTGGCGGCGGGCTCTAATGAGAACCAGCCATAAGAACCTCCACTGCAGGATCGCAGCTCTCGCACTCGGAGGGGACTTCGGACTGATTGGAGTCCGATTCGAACACGCCTTGAAGTGACTCAGCGGGTTCGATCGTCGCAATCTGCGGAAATGAAACTTGGCGGGCCGCCGCATGCCTCACCCAGCACTGGAGCCGTGAGCGACCAGATCGCTTGCGACGGGGAACAACGGGGAGAGCCGAAGAGTACGGAGTCGACGGCTGCCGCAAAAGTACGCCGCAGGAGCTCGCACAAAAGTGCACAGCCCCGCGGACAGGGAGCGCCTCGACGTCGAGAGGCGCTTCCTGAAGCCATGCCGAATCGTCGGCGATGAAGGTGAACGCTCCGAAATGGATCTCGTGGCCCAGGGAAAAAACACCGCGGGAAGACATGACGAAGGGTGAAAAATGCAACCTCGCCGGAAGTCGCTTAGACGTCTGCCCCACGGTGGGCACCAACTGTCGTGGGAACGAGTCTGACAATAGAAGTTAGGGGTACGAAAGGAGAGGGCAGAGTCCTAGCTACGACGAGGGTGTACACACGGATGTATGAGTTCAGGCCCCTCTCTTGGAGGTAACAGCCCTACGTTTGAGTGCTCGGGAGCTTTTGTCGTGTGGAGAGTTTGGGTTACAGAGGTTGCGAACCCTTGTGCCAGAGGGGAGGGGCGGCTTATATGGAGTACTTTGCCCCTCATAAGTGTGAGGCATCCAAGGGTTCAATCGTGGGTATAAAGACGAGCGTTACTGGTAACGTACATCATAATTGCTACTAATGACGATTGGCCTAACGCCTGCCTGTTGGCCTCCCGGGAGTGGCTTCTGGTCTTCTGGCGTCGACTGGAAGCGAGGTCTTCCGAGTGACAGGTGACTGTCGAGTGGAGAGAGAAGATACCGAGTGGATTGAATGTCGAGTGACTTGAGCATCCTGGAGAATCCAGTCGAAATCTCTCTTGTAGTCTTTAAGTCCTCCAATATAGTGTCCTTAGGTAGGGTATGCAGGTCAGGCCTAGGACCCTACCCTAGGTACATATCCTCGTCAACTCCCTCGACTGCGCTTCGCACACGCGTCTTCCCTTGGCGCTTGGTGCTTGTCTGCATACGGTCTTGTCTTCTTCACCGACCTTTGCGGACGACACTGGTCATGCTACACCACCACATTTAGCGGCTTCCATAGGTAGTGGTGGCCGCTTCTCTCCCGGTGCCACTATGTCGCCTACTTCCACTGTGTACTTCACCGAGGAGACTGCACGACTTCGCGCCCTGCTGCTTGCCTCCGACTCTATTATCGGGTGCCTCTACATCGACATCTTAAGTTGCGCCCCTGACTGAGCAGGAGATTGTGCAATTTCGATGCCTGCTAGCTCCACCTTCTGGTTCTTCATCGACGGGTTCTGCTGGTTCTGCTACAGACTCTTCTGGCATTGTGAGACCACCTTCTACACAAGCAGGTACATCTCCCTGGATTCTTGATACTGGAGCATCTTTTCATATGACCTCTCGATTCTCCTGTTCATGTTCTTACTGCTGATGGTACCTTTCTCCCGGTTACTGGTAGCGACACTCTTAGCACTTCATCTTTTCATGTTTTCGATGTTGCTCATGTTCCTCGGCTTACCATGCAACTCATTTCTGGTGGTCAGATTATTGACTCTGGTTGCAGGGTCATTCTTGACTTTGACTCGTGTTCCGTCCTCGATCGTCACACTGGTGCTCTTCTTGGTGCTGGCCCCAGGCGTCGTGACTCTCAGGGTCTCTAGGAGCTTTACTGGCTTCACCTTCCATCCGCTGCCACCGCCGCCGGTCTCTCCACCTCTGTTGCCTTGTCTACCAGTTCTTTTCAGCAGTGGCACCATCGCCTTGGTCACCTATGTGGCTCTCGTCTCTCATCCTTAGTTCGGCGTGGTCTTCTTGGATCCGTCTCCGGCGGTGTGTCTTTAGACTGTCAGGGTTGCCGGCCGAGGAGCTTGCAGCTCTTGAGCGCACCGACACGTGGGATCTTGTTTCTCTTCCTCCTGATGTTCGTCCCATCACTTGTAAGTGGGTCTACAAGGTTAAGACTCGCTCTGATGGTTCTCTTGAGCATTACAAAGCTCGTCTTGTGGCTCGCGGTTTTCAACAGGAGCATGGTCGTGATTATGATGAGACTTTTGCTCCTGTGGCCCATATGACCATTGTTCGCACACTTCTTGTCGTGGCCTCTGTTCGTCACTGGTCTGTGTCTCAGCTTGATGTTAAGAATGCCTTTCTTAATGGTGAGCTGCGTGCGGAGGTTTACATGCAGCCACCACCTGAGTATTTTGTTCTTGATGGCATGGTATGCCGTCTTTGTCGCTCTCTCTATGGCCTTAAGCAAGCCCCTCAAGCCTGGTTTGAGCGTTTTGCCTCCGTGGTGACCGCCGCTGGTTTTTCAGCAAGTGTTCATGATCCAGCGTTGTTTGTCCACATTTCTGCTCGTGGTCGGACTCTTCTTCTTCTATACGTTGATGACATGATTATCAGTGGTGACGACCCCGAGTATATTGCCTTTTTGAAGGCTCGTCTTAGTGAGCAGTTTCTTATGTCTGATCTTGGCCCTCTTCGCTACTTTCTTGGGATTGAGGTCTCTTCTACCTCTGATGGCTTTTATATTTCCCAGGAAAAGTATATCCTGGATCTCCTTGCTCGTGCTGCTGTTACTGACGAGCGCACTGTTGAGCCTCCCATGGAGCTCAATGTTCACCTCCGTGATACTGATGGTGACCCCTTGCCTGATTCGACACGTTATCGTCATCTTGTGGGAGTCTTGTCTATCTGGTTGTCACTCGTCCGGATATCTCATATGCGGTCCATATTCTGAGTCAATTTGTCTCCGCTCCCACTTCGGTTCACTATAGTCACCTCCTTCGTGTTCTTCAATATCTTCGGGGCACGATCTCCCACCGCCTGCTCTTTCCTCGCTCTGGTTCATTACAGCTTCAGGCCTATTCAGATGCTATGTGGGCTAGTGATCCCTTGGATCGCCGTTCACTTTCTGCTTATTGTGTTCTTCTTGGTGGTTCTCTCATTGCATGCAAGACGAAGAAGCAGACTGCGGTTTCCCCTTAGAGTGCAGAGGCTGAGTTGCGAGCTATGGCTCTCTTGACGGTAGAGGTGACTTGGTTACGGTGGTTACTTCAGGACTTTGGTGTTTCTGTCACTACACCTACTCTGCTATTGTCTGACAGTACATGTGCTATCAGCATTGCGCGCGACCCTGTGAAGCATGAGCTCACCAAGCATATTGGTGTTGATGCTTTTTATGTGCGCGCAGGATCAGGTTATTGCTCTTCAGTATGTGCCTTCCGAGTTACAGTTGGCGGATTTCTTTACGAAGGCCCAGACTAGAGCACGGCATATGTTCTATCTCTCCAAACTCAGTGTTGTTTATCCACCATGAGTTTGAGGGGGGGTGTTAGAGTTATATTCTAGCATGTATATTTTCCCCCATTGCATGAGGGGTTTTCCTGCATATTTACCACTTGTACATGTATATATATTGGCCATTGGCCCTCAGGAAATACAAGTTGCATATTCCTAACAAGGAGCTTGCTGCTCTTGAGCGCACCGACACGTGGGATCTTGTTTCTCTTCCTGCCGGTGTTCACCCCATCACTTGTAAGTGGGTCTACAAGGTTAAGACTCGCTCTGATGGTTCTCTTGAGTGTTACAAAGCTCGTCTTGTGGCTTTCAGCATGAGCATGGTCGTGATTATGTTGAGACTTTTGCTCACGTGGCCCATATCACCACTGTTCGCACACTTGTCGTGGCTTCTGTTCGCCACCGGTTTGTGTCTCGGCTTGATGTTAAGAATGCCCTTCTTAATGATGAGCTGCGTGAGGAGGTTTACATGCAGCCCCCACCTGGGTATTCTGTTCCTGATGGCATGGTATGTCGTCTTTGTCGCTCTCTCTCTATGGCTTTAAGCTAGCCCCTCACGCCTGGTTTGAGTATTTTGCCTCTGTGGTGACTCTTGCTGGTTTTTCAGCGAGTGCTCAATGATCCAGCATTGTTTGTCCACCTTTCTGCTCATGGTCGGACTCTTCTTCTTCTATACGTTGATGACATGATTATCACTGGAGACAACCCTGAGTATATTGCCTTTGTGAAGGCCCGTCTTAGTGAGCAATTTCTTATGTCTGATCTTGGCCCTCTTCGCTATTTCCTTGGGATCGAGGTCTCTTCTACCTTTGATGGCTTTTTTATTTCCCAGGAAAGGTATATCCAGGATATTCTTGCTCGTGTTGCACTTACTGATGAGTGCACTGTTGAGACTCCCATAGAGCACAATGTTCACCTCTGTGATACTGATGGTGACCCCTTGCCTGATCCGACGCGTTATCATCATCTTGTTGGGAGTTTTGTCTATCTAGTTGTCACTCATCCGGATATCTCTTATCCACTCCATATTTTGAGTCAGTTTGTCTCTACTCCCACTTCGGTTCACTATAGTCACCTCTTTCGTGTTCTCCGATATCTTTGTGGCATGATCTCTCACCGTCTGTTCTTTCCTCGCTCCAGTTTATTATAGCTTCAGGCCCATTCGGATGTTAGGTGGGCTAGTGATCCCTCAGATCCTCGTTCACTTTCGGGTGTTTTTCTTGGTGGTTCTCTCATTGCCTGGAAGACGAAGAAACAAATTGCAATTCCCTGTTCGGGTGCAGAGGCTGAGTTAGAGAGCTATGGCTCTTTTGACGACAGAGGTGACTTTGTTATGATGGTTACTTGAGGACTTCAGTGTTCTGTCACTACACCTACTCTGCTATTGTCTGACAGTACAGGTGCTATTAGCATTGCGTGCGGCCCTGTGAAGCATGAGCTCACCAAGCATATTGGCGTTGATGCTTTTTATGTATGTGCTGGTGTGCAGGATCAGACTATTGCTCTTCAATATGTGCCTTCCGAGTTACAGTTGGCGGATTTCTTTACGAAGGCCCAGACTAGAGCGCAACATGGCTTTTATCTCTCTAAACTCAGTATTGTTCATCCACCATGAGTTTGAGCGGGGATGTTAAGTACTATACATATAGCCATGTAGCTTTTTGTATTTACCCCATTGTATAAGGGATTTTCTGCACATGTACATTTGACTAGTACTATACATATAGCCATATATGCACATGTACATGTATATATATGTGTTTGCAACTGGTAAATTTGATACATATGCATATTTCCTGCACACGTACATGCATATTGCCTTAAATACTTGTGTTTTACCAGACCACCAAAAAACGAACCATGTTTCATATGCAGATAGGGTGGTTCATAGCAGGCATTATGAGATTCTGATAGACCTCCAAGTTAAAATCCAAGAGATAATCTTTTGAAGTTAATCTATGTCAAGACAATTAGTACAGATTTACCCATGGTCATTACTGAATGCTTGTTTTAAGATTCACAAACTTTTTGTTATGAGTAATGAAGCAAGCCCTCTTATGCTTTTCCTAATACGTGAGTAGGTAAGTACACGTTCCCTATTACAGATGCAGATTTGGTAATAAACAATAATCCAATATTCATCGCAGATGCTTTTGATGTGTCCAGTTTATTTTGCGGAAGTATACAAGTGCGCATGCAAACCTGCAATTCAGATAACTGATCCACATATTCTTTTGGAAGAATATCCACCCTGGTGGAGAATTGCTGCCCTATTTTAATAAATGTGGGGCCTAATCTCAAAATACTCTCCTTGAGCCACTTGGCAAGAACTTTCCTCCTCATTACCCTTTTCTCTTCCGTCATCCCCCCTGCAGGTAATTCATCGGCATCAAGGGATGCCTTATGCAGACAATTTGACTAACAATATGTAGGGAACTTTAAGACACAAACGAACACCATCCAGTAAGTCAGTGAATTGTTTAAAATGCAATATACCCTGTTTTCTAAGATAGGCTTTTAAGGCGGCATCCTTTCTCCATGTTATCATATACTTCTTGTGATATGTTCAAACAGTAAGGTACCTTTTATGACATGTAACCTAAAGTAGTTGGATTACACTTCATCTCAAAAGCCATGGACTTGCCTATTATTTCCACAAGTAGAAAAATAAGTCCAAATCTGCCTCTCAAGTATCTTGGTAACAAATATACTAACACAAATAAACATGTAAGGCTGCAACGAGTAAAGCCTAACTGTGCAAAAAATATGACACATAAAACAACCATTTGTTACTTTATTATGGAATATGACCCACGGATTTGCAAGAAACTGACTGGCAATTGGTGGACAACGAAAAGATAGAAATTCAGGTACCTAAGCTTTGTGGTAAATAACCTTTGATATAGTACTGTATCATTTCTGTTTGCGTGATTAAGTTCTAACCTCGATAAGTGAACTTCTGGTTGTTGAGCCAAACCTTGAATATAAATGCGAAGACAGAGCCCCATATCTCCAAGGTTCTCTGAATAGTTGAATAGGTTTTAAACCGATTCCAACGACCACCAGGAACAACAGACACCTGCAAGATTTAGATTTTCAACCCAGAATGAGAAAACAACAATAATGACATAAGATAAACATTTCAGCTGATCACAGATGAACAACAATATTAACACAAATCATGGAGCCAAAATATGCATGGTGGTAAGTCATGCTTTCATCCTCACAAGCTGAAAGAACTACGGGGCTGACAGAACAAACAACTAACAAGCTTGTTTACTTTTCTCCACCACGATGCCTTTTATGTTTCTCCTTTCCGTTGATGTTATTACCCTGCGTTGCCTAAATATAACTTCATTCCAGCTAGAACAAAATATGAATGACCTACGCTGACGTGTCACTGAAGTCTTTAGCCAAAGCAACATCGCAGTCCGGCATATTACAGGAGATGTTGCACGTCTGTCTCAGAAAACAAAAATGGCACAACCCACTGATCGCACACACTGACAGACGCATGCTTAGGAATAGGAAATGCCGAGCAAACAAATATTCACCTTGGGCATGGCCTCCCCGTCCCTTCGTTTAAACCATGCCTCCTCCCTGCCTATCTCCTCCACTCTCTTCTTCCTCCTCCTCTCATCCTCACCCTGCCCACGGCCGGATACCACAGAAGTGCCAGACCCGGATGCCACGGGCATCACGCTCGCACCGTTCCCACTAGCACTCGCACTCCTGTTAATGGTGCCGTTTCCGTTGCCGTTGGACCCGAGGTACACCTCCACCGCGGCATCGTCATACCCGAGCCTGCTCGCGCTCCTGTTGAGCCCGAACTTCCTTGCTTCCTCCTCGCTAAGCGCAGAGGAGGATTTTTCCTCGAGAACAGCAAGAATGGGGCGGTTCTTTGATCGGCGGCAGAAGCGGAGCGGTGGCGCGGGGCGGCGGAGGCGGAGGTGGTCGGGGACGGAGAGAAAAGAGGAGGCGATGAGGGAGGCCGCGGCGGACATGGCGGGGCGGAAAGCTAGGGTTTGGCTGTAGGGGTTGGGGGGTGGGGGGCAGTGGAAGCGAGGGGAGGCCGCGGAGGAGGGAGTGGTGTGGGGGAGAGAGCGAGGCGCGGGAAGGGCCAGGCGAGAGAGGTGGTGGGAAGGAAGCCACATGGTTACCACGGAGGATGAGGCGATCTCACGTGTGGAGAGGTGATTGGGGCGACGGTGAGTGATGGGGCCCGGTTGGTGGGGTAGGATCACGTGGAAAGTTTCTTTTGTTTTTTCTTTTCTTTTTCGATCGATTGTGGAAAGTTTGTTCTTTCGAGAACACGTGGAAATGTGAGACCTCACACCTCCGGCGATTCACACATTTTCTTCCGCATAAGGGATCTTATCGTCATTTAACATTATTCACGTACATTTCAAACATCATCCGAACTAACCGAACAAATCCATATAAATGCAGTCGGATTTCATACAAATCGGGTGACATTCATGCAAACACGACGAATTTTCATTAGATTTTAAACATTTTTTTAGAATGAAAAACTTGTTCAGACCTAACCCTAAACCTATATACGACGACATCCGACGTCCAAGCCCTTGTCATCCTCCATCGACCGTCTCCATTAGCATTAGGAATAAGACCGATGAAGTAAAGATACGGTCTTCGATGAGGAAGAGTAGAACACGGAAGACGGGCTCGCCCACATGGAACACCATGCCCTGCGACCTCCCGTGCCCTACTAATCCTCGGAGGAGTCCGCGCCTTGTCCTTCGTCGATGGACGTGAGATCCACGATTGTGATGGTGGCATCGGCGTTGTCGTCGTCGAACTTGCCTCTCGATAGTTCGTTAGCGGGGAGTAGGAGGTGCAACTAGCGTTGTTCTCGTCCGCGGTCGGCTGCAGCTGCACCTCCGCGGTGGCCGCTTCCTGGCGAGCGGTGACTTGAGCGTGAAGCTCGTCATAGCGCGCACGCTGCCCCGCGATGAAGTTGGGGTTCGCTGCGACCATGGCCGCCACGGCCTCCTCGCCAGTGCGCGCGTCGTCGATTTGGCCCTCCGCCAGCTGGTGTTGCTCGAGGAGGAACAAGTTTTACCATTGTTCCTCATGCGCCTGTTGGAACGCTGACATATGTGCCGGCGTAGGCTGCACCTTCGCCATGGTGTGTTATAGTGTGCCTGCGCCTGCTCCATGGTGAAGTCAAAGTGCGCAGGCGCAGGCACCGGGGCAGTGGCGACGAAGCCCGTCTCCTTCGTGGGGTCGTCCTCATCATCGGAGACCTCGGGCGAGCTGGCCATCAAGTCGGCCTCGATCCGCCTGACACGACGGCTCTATCAGGCTGCGACAAGGGCAGCGACCTCGTGCTTCATCTCCATGGAAAGGCTCTCCCATATAGCTTTGCCACCTGTAGTCATGACAGATGCGGTGCAAGGGAGGAGGATGGGGAGCGGCTTGTGTCATGGCATGGAATTAGCCGGGTGCGACATGGGAAACCCACTACAATGAGGCTAGGCGTCCGAGTGCGTAAACAGCATCACCGGAGTGGGTTTCTTGGTCAGCGAGCCTATTTAAGGGTAGCATACGGACGGACGAGGCATTGAACAAGCATGGCAGATATCTGTCTCGTCCTCTCCAATATCGTGTCGCTAACACTGAAGCAGCGCGGACATCGGGATGCGTCACGAGCAGCGTCCTTGGCTAACACGTCGCTTCAGTGGCGGAGCCAGTGAGAGATCACATCCGATCTCTATCGTCTTCAATGTGGAGCGGCCCGCTCTATAGCACCGCACTCTAATGCAGGCAGCTGGGGCGAGCGGCAATGCACGCAGGCGAGGGAGGAGGGGTTTTGGTAGGCCAGGGCGGTCAGACATGGGCTTGGTTATTGTCTGGACACCCACAAAGTCCCCCACATTTGTCTCACCGCGGGAGAAAGTACATTCGGACCGCCCTGCCGACCGATACAGGCCACGCGTTTGCTGGCACAACACGTCCGGACAATGCAATCCGAACGTGCGTGCGCGCATTGCGGGTAGCCGTTGGAGATGCCCTTAGGTTGGCGTTCTATTTTTTAAAGTAACCATGTATACAATATTTCACTAGACAAACAGATTACAAAGAGTACACACGTTGTCACCACAAGAGACATACATAGATATCTTGCAATATTTCATCAAAGACTTCAAGAAGGAAAACTGTTCACTTGCATAATCTTGTGCCATGCTAACCCATTAAAGTTTTATCGTGTTATACGATATGGACCCAACGCCACCTACCGTTATTCTTTGGGAGGCCTAATTTGGAGTCCGTTCGTGGCTCCAGAGAGAGGGATTTATCGTCACCATCATCGACAACCCTTCTCCATTAACAATTTTCATGATGCTCACAACCATGTGTGAGTAATTCCACTGCAGGCATACTAGAGTTAGATGGGTTGGATGATATTTCTTATGTAATCAAGTGAGTGTTGTTAGGTCTTGATCCCTAGTATACACTATGTTCTGAGATTGATGTTGTCATAACTTTGCCATGCTTAATGGTGTTAAGTACGACCTGAGTGCCATGATTGAAGATCTGAACCTATTATGTTTTCATGAAAATATTTGAGTACTTGATCTTACCTATGATACGTCCATTTTGCATTATGTTTTCCTACTGATTTTATTATGTCTTAGAGTTATATTTCACTTTATGATGCATTTCTAGTGCATTTTCTCTCTTAATATGCAAGTTCTTTCACAAGAGGGAGATTGCCAACGACTGAAATTCTGGACCTGAAAAGAGCTACAACAGAGATAGCTATTCTCCGGAGCTCCAAATGACCTGAAACGTTACGGGGATTTTTTTGGAATATATAAAAAATAGTGGAAGAAGAAAATACCTGAGAGGAGACACCGTGGGCTCAAAAACTCGGGGGGGGGGGGTAGTCCTAGGGGTGAGCCAAGTGAGCTTGTGGGGCCCATGGAGATCGACTGGCGTCCATCTTCTCCTATATGATGCCATTTTCCTTAGAAAGTCAGAAGAAGAATTTCGAGAAGAAGCATCGCCGTCTCGAGGTGGTACCTCGGCAGGAGCACTTTTGCTCTTCAGCAGAGCAATTCCGTCGGGGAAACTTACCTCATGGAGGGGAAAATCGAAGCCATCATCATCACCAATGCTCCTATGAGTGTGGGAGGAGTCATCTCCATCAGCATGTTCACCAACACCATCTCATCTACAAAGCCTACTGCATCTACTGTATCCAGTCTTTGTCTCAAGCCTCAGATTGGTACATATGGCTTGCTAGTAGTGTTGATTACATCTTGTACTTGATGCTAGTTGGTTTACTTGGTGGAAGATTATATGTTCAGATTGTTAATCATGTATTTATCATATCTGATCATGAACATGAATATGATTTGTGAGTGGTTCTGTTTGTTCTTGAGGACATGGGGGGTGTTTTGTTGTAAGTAATTATGTTATTCTCACTCTAGTGTGTCATGTGAAGGTCGAATACATGACACCTTACCATGTATGGTCCTAGGGGAAGGCGTTATGGGATTAGTCAGTAAATGATGGGTTGCGGCAGTGACATGAACCTAAACCCTAGTTTATGCGCTATTTTGTAAGGGGGTATTTTGGGTTCACAAGTTTCATGCTATGGTTAGGTTTATCTTAATTCTTATCTTGTAGTTGCGGATGCTTGCGAGTGGGGGTAATCATAAGTAGGTTGTTTGTTCAAGTAAGAACATCATCTTAGCACCGTCCTAGCCACATGACAACTTATAAAATTAACGAACGTAAGTCAATGAATCGCCGTGAAAGTAACTAAACAATACTCCCATGTGTCATCGAGAATGCTTTAATCACTATAAGAAGTACTTCTGGCTTATCCTTTGCAATAAAAAATATTCGGCCACCTTGTTGCACCTTGTCACTTTTGTTACATGTTACTTGTTACGAATTATCTTGCTATCAAACTATCTATCACAACTACTCTACAACACTTCCAAAGAATACCTTGCTGGAAAATTGTTTATCATTTCCTTCTACTTCCAGTTGGGTTTGGCACTCTTAATTATCAAAAGGACTACGGTTGATCCCCTATATTTGTGGGTCATCATGACTCTTTCCTAGCACTGTTGTCAGGGATTGAAGCGCACATAAGCGGGATTTGGTAAGGAAACATTTGTATTGCGTGCTGAATTTTATTGTTACTTGCTACTATGGAAAGTAATTCAATGAGAGGTTAGTTCATGGTATCTTCACCTCGACCGGAAGCGGTAAGAGTCGTTCCTCAACCTACTGAAAATATTTGTTATGAAATCCCTTTTGATATTGTGGACAAGTTGCATCCTAATCCCTATGCTGGAGATGAAGCAACGCATCATGATATGCATTTAATCTATATAGATGAACTATGTGGATTATTTAAGCTTGCGGGTCTATCAAGAGATGAAGTTAAGAAGAAAGTATTCCCTCTATCTTTGAAATGAATATCATTGACGTGGTATAGGTCATTGGATGATACCGATCCATGGGACTAGAACCGAACGATACTGGAATTCCATCAATTTTTTTATCATATGCACTTGGTTCGTCATGATCGAAATTATATATATAACTTTTGGCCATGTGAAGGGGAAAGAATCGCTCGACCTTGGGGAGGCTTAAGGATATGATGCTCCTGTGCCCCAATCATGAGCTTTCGAGAGGAATGATGCTCCAAAACTTTTATGCTCAGCTTTCTCAGGATGATTAAACAATGCTTGATGCTTCCTCTGCTGTTTTTTTCATGAAGAAAATTATTTAATTTAAGTGGGATATTATTTACAAAATTAAATGCAACTTTGAAGATTGGTCAAAGACTTCAAGAAGGTTGTGCCATGCTGACCCATTAAATTTTTATTGTGTTTTATGATACGGACCCACCACCACCTCCTGTTATTCTTTTGGGGCCTAATCAGGAGTCCGTTCGTGGCTCGAGAGAGAGGATTAGTCGCTGCCATCATCATCAACCCTTCTCCATTAACATTTTTGGTGATGCTCACAACCATGTGTGAGTAATTCCATTGTAGGCATACTAGAGGTAGATGGGTTGGATGAGATTTCTTATGTAATCGAGTCAGTGTTGTTAGGTCTTGATCCCTAGTATCCACTAATTCTGAGATTGATGTTGCTATGACTTTTCCATGCTTAATGTTGTTAACTACGGCCAGAGTGCCATGATTTAAGATCTGAACCTATTATGTTTTCATGAATATATTTGAGTATTTGATCTTCCCTGTGATACATCCATTTCGCATCATGATTTCCTACTGATTTTTATTATGTTTAAGAGTTAAATTTCACTTCATGATGCATTTCTAATGCATTCTTTCTCTTAATTTGCAAGTTATTTCACAAGAGGGAGATTGCCAGCGGGTGAAATTCTTGATGTGAAAAGAGCTACAACAGAGATAGCTATTCTTCGAAGCTCCAAATGACCTGAAAAGTTAAGGGGATTTATTTTGGAATATATAAAAAATACTGGAAGAAGAAAATACGTGAGAGGAGCCACCATGGGCCCACAAGCTCAGGGCAAGGCAGGTGAGCTCGTGGAGCCCATGGAGGTCAACTTACAACCATCTTCTCCTATATGATGCCATTTGCCTTAGAAAGATCAAAAGAATACTTTCGAGATGAAACACCGCCGTCTCGAGGTTGTACCTGGGCAAGAGCACTTTTGCTCTTCGGGGGAGTGATTCCGGCGGGGAAACTTCCCTCCTAGAGGGGGAAATCGAAGCCATCGTCATCACCAATGCTCCTAGCAGTGTGGGAGGAGTCATATCCATCTCATCTACAAAGCCTACTGCATCTACTGTATCCAGTCTTTGTCTCAAGCCTCAGATTGGTACATATGGCTTGCTAGTAGTGTTGATTACGTCTTGTACTTGATGCTAGTTGGTTTACTTGGTGGAAGATTGTATGTTCAAATTGTTAATCATATATTTATCATGTCTGATCATGAACATGAATATGATTTGTGCGCAGTTCTGTTTGTTCTTGAGGACATGTGAGAAGTCTTGTTATAAGTAATTATGTTGTTCTTACTCTAGTGGTGCCATGTGAAGGTCGACTACATGACATGTTACCATGTATGGTCCTAGGGGAAGGCGTTATGGGATTAGTCAGTAAATGATGGGTTGCAGCAGTGACATGAACCTAAACCCTAGTTTATGCGCTATTTTGTAAGGGGGTATTTTGGGTACACAAGTTTCATGCTATGGTTAGCTTTATCTTAATTCTTATCTTGTAGTTGTCGATGCTTGCGAGTGGGGGTAATCATAAGTAGGTTGTTTGTTCAAGTAAGAACATCATCTTAGCACCGTCCTAACCACATGACAACTTATAAAATCAACGAACATAAGTCAATGAATCACCGTGAAAGTAACTAAACAATACTCCCATGTGTCATCAAGAACGCTTTAATCACTATAAGAAGTACTTCTGGCTTATCCTTTGCAATAAAAAATATTGGGCCGCCTTGTTGCACCTTGTCACTTTTGTTAGATGTTACTTGTTACGAATTATCTTGCTATCAAACTATCTATCACAACTACTCTACAACACTTCCAAAGAATACCTTTCTGGAAAATTGTTTATCATTTCTTTCTACTTCCAGTTGGGTTTGACACTCTTAATTATCAAAAGGACTACGGTTGATCCCCTATATTTGTGGGTCATCATGACTCTTTCCTGGCGCTGTTGTCAGGGATTGAAGCGCACATAAGCGGGATTTGGTAAGGAAACATTTGTATTGCATGCTGAATTTTATTGTTACTTGCTACTATGGAAAGTAATTCAATGGGAGGTTTGTTCATGGTATCTTCACCTCGACCGGAAGCGGTAAGAGTCGTTCCTCAACCTACTAAAAATATTTGTTATGAAATCCCTTTTGATATTGTGGACAATTTGCATCCTAATCCCTATGATGGAGATGTATCAATGCATCCCGATATGCACTTAATCTATATAGATGAACTATGTGGATTATTTAAGCTTGCGGGTCTATCAAGAGAAGAAGTTAAGAAGAAAGTATTCCCTCTATATTTGAAAGGAATATCATTGACGTGGTATAGGTCATTGGATGATACCGATCCATGGGACTAGAACCGAACGATACTGGAATTAAACAATTCATCCTAAGATAGAGAGAGAGAGATCTAGCTACTCATATGGACCCGTAGGTCCTATGGGAACTACTGACACATCATTGGGCACTGGTGCAGCGACGCCCTATACAAACGGTTTTGAACCCCTTTCCGCGACAGAGTTTAAAAGTGTTGCCTTGCCCGTGTGTGGGATAGGGGGGTCCATCCCATATGACATAAAAAAAATCATCGGTGATGGTGGCTGATGAACACAAGCGTTTGTCAAGACTAAGTTTATGGGATGTCCGCATCTATAACAAACGAAAGCCATGCGTCAATCGTTTGAGAGTTGTCATATTACCCAAACGGGGCATCCTTGCTACTCGTGTGGGATTGCGTAACCATCACATCCGGTTTTTGTGGTGCAATGTTTATGTTGCTTGCCACATTACAAACAATTCATAATTGTAAAGCGTGTATGATAACGAGACTATCACACACATTGGGTCCGGCCGCATCGTTTGCAATATATCAAGTTTCCCAAACGCTCCAAATGTCATACTCATGTTTGATGCGTACGATAGAACAAACGAATCATCATTATAAAGTATGTATGATAAGAAGACTATCATAAACATTTAGGTAAGTCCCACCAGTTCTGACATTGTCTGACATCACACATGGTTTTCAAACGGCAATTGTGTGCATGGTCGCACACGGTTTCTCTCTGTGAAACATGTCAGATCAAGAGGTATATTACACATGTTGTGCTTTACAAACCATGTGTGTTGTAATGACGTGCAGAGCATATTTTCCCCCTAATTTAACTGATGCAGTTTAAAATCCTACAGAAAATAAATTTTAAAGTAGGCAATAACATTTTTCATATCCATCATATATAGATATAGCTGCACGAACCAATGCATTATCCCATTCAAAGGTACATATGTGAAAGAGTTACATCAAAAAAGAGAATCACATAAGTACCAAATAAAGAATGATGAACCATAATTGCATACTTGGATTAAACACGATAAATAAAGAGGAGAAAGACATTCTGGTTTTTATACAAGGTGAAGCGAAATGCCCATATTGTGTCCTCCTCCATGCAGAATGCACGCACGACTCTAGTCCAACCCCTTGTGATGGAGGACCGCCCATACTTCACTATCTTGATAAGGACATAGAGATAGTAATCATAGCCTCGTGGAAATACTTTAACCTTTGCATGTCCACCAATCATGTAGTTTGAGAGGTGATCTTGAATAAACTGCTTTGGATCCATTACAAACAAAAAAAGATTCAGACATTGTAATCTAACAACTCATTATGCGCAGTAAAAAGAAGGGTATAGAGTTCTTAGTTGCCATCCCGTAGTTCATTGTTTTCTTGGACAAGGTGTAAAGAAATATTTTAATTGCCAATCTTGTCCCATTTTACTAACGATCTTTATTAGTTTGCTCACTTGATGTTGGTTCATGAATATCTCATTGCCCCATACGCAAAAAGGGTCGAAGAGCGGATCTTTACGAGTGACATACGTACCTACAAACAACAAGTTAATATTAGAAGCTAAATTGAAATTGCACAATGGCGTATGAGAGCACTCCCTTTGTCCCAGTACATAAGATCTTATTACATCTAGAATATTCATTAACATCTTATAGTATGGGGAGAAGGGAGTATATACAAGCCATGTGATAAAACTAACCTCGATGGATAATAGTAGCCGTTCCCAATATTGTCCTAGGTAAGTACATCGAATGGCATGTTCAGTACAATAGGTTAAACATGAACCGAATATATGCATGGTAAACAACATGATCTCAAAATGATAGCTTAAGGGTGTAGGTTTTTTAAGCACGCTGGCTAAGCAAATAAGAAGTGGAAAGGTATGTTAACTTCAATAGGCTTAGCATTTAACAACAACATAATATAGTAATTCAAACTAGTACTTTGCAAGTTTAAGCACACTAGTTATTGTTACATAAAAATGGAAAGGCATATGCTCACTACAACAGGCTTAACAACAAGCAAATATAGTCATTCATAGTGGCACCATTGAAATTGCATAGAACATAGCCCGTGCTTAAACATCAAACTATATAAATCATCATCACATTGTGAAAAAAATAAAATAAATACCGGGCATGTTAACTACATTAGGCTTAACAGGAACCACATACGACCGTTGAAACTAGCATTGATGAAATTGAACTGCAAAGTCCATACTTACACATATAGAACTTCACAATGTGAAATAACTGGAATAAACATGGCATATTATATAAAAAATTAAATATGGACATATGCCAACTACAAACAACCGAGCAAGCAAAAACAATTAAACAAGGCATATGTGCACTGCAACAGGCTTAACATCAACCAAATATAGTAACCCCCATTCATTTTTATAAGACGTTTCAGACAGCCCGCTTTGTATTGTTTTAGACAGTGTCTAAAAAACTAAAATGCGTTATAAAAACGAACAGAGGTAGTAATTCATAGTGGTATTATTGAAATTGCATAGAACATAGCTTGTGCTTAAGCATGAAATTGACTAATTGAACATCACATGTGAAAAAACAGAAATAAAAAGTGTGTGTGTTAACTACACCAGGTTTAACAGGAACTAGATATGACCGTTGGAACTGGCATTGATGAAATTGAACTGCAAACTTCATACTTGCACATATAGAACTTCATAATGTGAATAACTGAAATAAACAAGGCATACTATATAACAATTGAATCTGTACATATGCTAACTACAAACAACCGAGCAAGCAAAAACAGTTGAACAAGGCATATGCTCACTACAACAGGCTTAACAACAACCAAATATAGTCATTCATATTGGTATTGTTGAAATTGCATAGAACATAGTTTTTTCGTAAACACCGAATTTAATAATCGAACATCACATGTGAAAAAACTGAAATAAACAATGGGCGTGTTAACTACATCAGGTTTAATAGGAACCACCACTACCACATGATGGTCCAAAGATGACACAATAATCAGAGACCATTCGACCAAACTGCGTGTGATCCATCAATCAAAAAGGTATAGTTTTCGCCAATAACGGAAATTTTGTGCAATGGTGGAACCATCAAGCACAATTCAGAAAGGACTTACATGTGCGATGCGTGCCATACCGGTTTTCCACACGAATTGTTTGTGATTAGCTAAAATAACACAAACGGTTATAAATATATAGATGTGTGCGATAGAGGGCACATAATTCACTATGAAAAATTGTGTGCGATGATACAATAGAGCACACATGATTTAGCGTAACTAGGTGTGTGTGATCTGCGACAAATAGGTCAACAATCAGAGTTGTGTGGGAAGACCGACAATAGCATAGGCGAGTCGTCCTGACAAACTATGTGTGTTGTGAGCAGGTAGTGGCTGGTAAACAATTGTCAGCGATTGTTCAAATCAATGCCGACGTGTTCCTGAATTTAATCGTATGAGATGTGATTTTCTCTTTGCACAACATATATATGATGTGTATACGAAACAACAACACTACTTACAAGAACTGTTGGAAATATGCCCTAGAGGCAATAATAAATTAGTTATTATCATATTTCCTTGTTCATGATAATTGTTTATTATCCATGCTATAATTGTATTGATCGGAGACTTAAATGCATGTGTGGATACATAGACAAAACCATGTCCCTAGTATGCCTCTAATGGACTAGCTCGTTGATCAAAGGATGGTTAAGGTTTCCTAGCCATGGACATGAGATGTCATTTGATAACGGGATCACATAATTAGGAGAATGATGTGATGGATAAGACCCAAACTACAAACATAGCATATGATCGTGTCAGTTTATTGCTACTGTTTTCTGCATGTCAAGTATATGTTCCTATGACCATGAGATCATGCAACTCACGGATATCGGAGGAGTGCCTTGTGTGTATCAAACATCGCAACGTAACTGGGTGACTATAAAGGTGCTCTACAGGTATCTTCGATGGTGTCTGTTGAGTTGGCATGGATCGAGACTGGGATTTGTTACTCCGTGTGACGGAGAGGTATCTCAGGGCCCACTTGGTAATACAACATCACAACAAGCCTTGCAAGCAATGTGGCTAAGTGTTAGTCACGGGATCTTGTATTACGGAACGAGTAAAGAGACTTGCCAGTAACGAGTTTGAACTAGGTATGGAGATACCGACGATCGAATCTCGGGCAAGTAACATACCGAAGAACAAAGGGAACCTTATACGGGATTAACTGAATCCTTGACATAGAGGTTCGACCGATAAAGATCTTCATAGAATATGTAGGAACCAATGTGGACGTCCAGGTCCTGCCATTGGTTATTGACCGTAGAGGTGTCTCGGTCATGTCTACATAGTTCTCGAACCCGCAGGGTCTGCACACTTAAGGTTCGGTGATGTTTCGGTAGTGTAGAGTTATGTATGGTGGTGACCGAAGTTTGTTCGGAGTCCCGGATGAGATCCCGGACGTCACGAGGAGCTCCGGAATGGTCCGGAGGTAAAGATTCATATATAGGAAGTCCCAGTTTGGTTTCCGGAAAAGTTTCGGGCTCATCGGTAGTGTACCGGGAGTGCCGGTAGTGTACCGGGAGGCCTCCGGGAGGGGTATTTTGTAACATCCCAAAATTCTAAATTTTGGAATGTTATATTAAATAAATAAGTAGGATTGTTTGCTTGAATGTTGTGTGATTGATTGTGTGAAATTGAGTGGAATTTTGAAACTTTTGAAATTTTAATGAGAGGGAATAAAATGACTTTCCCAAAATTTTCTATTTCGAATCCCTATTCAATTTTGAGTTCAAATATTTTCAAAACCCTCTTATAAAATCAAATGAGAGGAGGTAAATGACACTCAAAAATCATATAAAATGTTTTGACTCAAATTTTTTAAAAAAAATATTTGCCATTTATTTGAAATTCTAGTTTCTTTTCATTTTGGAGTTATTGCAAAAAAATATATTTTTTTAAAGTATTTTATTCGGCCCTAAGAAAATGTTCATGTTTTAGGAAATATTTTTCTGAAAATTTTGATATATAATATGACTATATAAAATGTTTGTCCATTTTTGTTTATTTGTTTTTCTTTGCTGTTTTTTTTAAAAAAAACAGGGAACACTATTCATGCCGGTACACTGTTCATCCGAGTATTTAAATAAAAAAAACAGGCCGGCTGAATCAGCCCATCCGGGTGGCCCTCTTCTTCTTCTCTCTTTCCCTATTTTAGTCCCACCTTGCTTAGCTTTGGATGTTTGCACCTTCCTTTCACCTATAAATATAGACCCATAGGTGCATCCAAAAGTCATCCACTTCGGGTTGAATCGAATCGTTTCGGTTTGACTAGCTTTATAAAAAAAAATATTTTCTTCTCTCCGGCGGGATTTCTGGAAGTCGTCTCCTCTTTGGATATATATCTTCTCTGCATATAAAGGTATTCTCTTCGTTTTTTCTTTCATACTCCTGTAGTTTAATATCCCTAGACTAGTATTTCTATAGTAATACACGGTAGAGTAATTAGATTATTAATTAGTCTCCATATTTACTCATTAGTCCTAGAATTATTTTAGACATAGCATTTTTCCTCCGTAAAACAGTTTGGCCCAGATTTTTCAAATAGCCATAACTTTTTACTCGTTTATCAGAATTAGATGAAACCAACGCCTAGAGTTTCGTCTTGACTTCACCTATCCAATCAACCTATCACGTCAATTTTTTTCAAAATTTCAAATTTCAAAATTTATTCAGATTTATGTTCAAACTTCTTTTGATCATATCTTTTTATCCGTAGCTCCGTTTCCGATGAATCCAATTGCGTCGGATCCGTATCAAAGTAATCTTTCCGTTCACATCATTAGTGTTATCGTTTCAACATATAAATTTGATCTTGCTCATACTTCTCTATTAGTCCCCAAAATGTGTTCACACACTGTACTAAGCTAACTCAATGCCATATTGAATTGCTTATAACTTTTGATCCGTTATTTTGAACCTAGTAATTCTTTTTCTACACGTTCATATTGACTTCCCATATATAGTAACATCATTAGTTTCAATCTTTGAACCTTTCAAATTGGAGCGATTCAATTTGAATCCGAACCTTCATTTGATCATATCTTGCAAACTGTAACATCTTTTCAATTGATTCCTTTTGTCCCTAAATACCCGTGTCATATATTTTTATTCATAACCATCTTACGTCGGTTCAACTTCTTTTGACCTTTGTGAATTCAGATTCAATTCATACTTGAATTTACAGTTCAACTTCTTTTGACCTTTTCAATTAAATTCTTTCTACAAATAAATTCGTATGCCTTATACTATGTGTCAAACAACGTTCATGTTGTTCTCCCATACTTTGGATCGTCTTTCGTAGTCTCTCCAACCTAAGCTTATATAGTAATAGTTCATCATCCATTAACTCCTTTGAGTTGATTCCTTCACCTTTCACCTTACAACCCCATAAGAACCTATCTTGTCTTATTTTAACCTTAGTAGGTTGTTATATTCGCTCCAAGACATGTTTTGTTCTTGCGTTCTTTTGGTTCTTTGTTTTGGCATGAATGTTTATTGAATGTTATTTGCTTACGATAGATTTTCCATCGGAGAGTGACGAATAGTTCTATCCAGTTATTTCTGAGAGCGATATCTTATCTTCATCAACAGTACAGGCAAGTTCACTTTGACCATCTATTTCATACCTATGTTTTATTGCATGTAGTGACATCATTCAACAAATCCCTCCCGTAGTGTTATTGAAATCCTTGTAGTTGAGTAGAATGCATGAGGTAGGAACCCACCACATGTTACTAAAGCCCCGGGAACGTTAGTTATTTTTATGCTATGCTAAAGTAGACGGGGATTGGTATGAGTGTTCGTGAGTGGTGTGAAGAAGGACTCTACGTCAAGTCGACAACTTCATGAAGACATCTTCAAGTCCTGCATCTTCAAGACCTCAAGACTTCAAGACTCGAGAAGACAAGTTTTCAATACACACTACTGGGTGAAGGATGGTTGATTGGGCATCCCTGGAGAAACCAGTGGATGGCCGGGATGCATGGAGAAGCGCCATGACATCTTGCGGAAAGCTTCACCCAGACTCAAAGAGAAGGATGAATACTTCATGCCCGGAAGCTTACCTGTGTAGCCACAAGTCATTATGGGCTCTGGCTTGGTTGATCTTTGTTGTGACTCTACTGGGCAGTGCTACGAGATGTAGTCGACGTTAGGATTGGGATGGGCACTGTCGGACAGTTAGAGAAGCACTCTGAAAGACCATGTTTCTTTCATCCTGTTCTCAAACACCAGGCAGTGCGAGGACTTACCAGGAGGGAAAGAATCTTGTGGGTAAAGTACACAACACTCTGCAGAGTTAAACCTAATCGATTAGCCGTGTCCCCGGTTACGGACAATTTGAGCCTCTGGACATGGATCTATCTCAGAACTCTCAACACTGGACTGATAACTTAATTGTGGGCAACTTAAGATACTTGTGGGTATTGAGACATTGGTTGGCGGAACCATGTCATGATAGGTAATTCCATAGTGAAATTCCTGATATTCCCTTTTGTTGTAGGAAAATAAAATCAGCTTTTACGCAAAAACTTAGACACAGAGCCACAAAGCCTTTGCATATAGAATAGTCTTTATTCTTCTGTTCTACTATGGTGATCTTGCCGGTACATTCAATGTACTGACCTATATGGCTGCAACGTATCATGTTGCAGATACTCTTCTACGATGGGTAAGAGTACGATTCAGGGTTACGGTCTGCACTCAACTCGCCGTTGGTGTTATTGGGACTCCACTCCCGTTGACTGTATCCGCTGCTATTCTAAGGTATATATCAGTTTTGCGTTAATTACATGTGATTGCACTTTGATATATACATTGATGTACTGTGTGTGCCAGCATACTGATCCAGGGATGGCATAGCAAACACAGAGGCTTGACTCGTTTTGAGTCGGGTCGCTACAGAAATGGTATCAGAGCACATGTTGACTGTAGGACGTGACCCTAGAAACTGGAAAGCCTTAGGAAATTATTTCTCGAAAATTTTGTTTTCAAAATATCTTTTACTTCTCCTCTCTTATGAGTTTTATCAAGAGCTAGAAAATACCCTTTTCCCTTTTGACCACACGAAGGATCAACTGAAGCCACTTCAAGAAGGACAAGATATCAGACAACTGGTGACCAACTCAGACAAAGATGTATTCCATTATGGAAGAGCTACAAAAGGATTGAAGACTATACAGACCTCAAGAAATTGAAGACCATGAAGAATTTTCCAAGATATTATGCCCCTAGAAGACCAAACCCCTGTTGTATACTTACGTTAGATACGAGGAATTGTGCGCTGTCATTTGTGTGTAAGTTTTATTTTCGACAGCCACAACAAAAATCTATTTTTAAAACCATTGTTTGTATTGTGTGTATCCCCTCCTTTCTCTCTCTTAACCATCTCATCCCAAAACCTTGAACCCAATAGATGACGAATGAAGCTGGACTTGTACTTTCTGGACCAATGACCCAGTTAGAGGCAGAAGTATGGATACACAACATGGAGAATCACTTCCGGAGCAACTCGATAGCACAGAAGTATGAGGTTCAATATGCCCTCCAGCACTTTACCCAAAGTGCCGCAACTTGGTGGAAAATGCATCACGCCATACAAGGATTTAATGGAGCAAAGAATTGGGAAGAACTCAAGAAGACTCTGTTAAGATCCCGTCTCATTCAGAAGCATTGTGTTATCCCGATGAAGAAGACCCGAGCATGCAAAATCTGTGGAGAGATAGGACACACCCAAGAAGAACACAAGGAAGGATGTCCTTATTGTGAAGAAAATCACCCTGCTGAGGAATGCCCAACTGGGCAGGTGACATGTTTCTTGTGTGAAGGAACCAACCACTACCCGGCTCAATGCCAAATGTACCCCAAGGTACAGGAAGTCATCAAACAACAGAAGGAAGCCATGAAGGAAGCCTTCAGAGGAGAATTTGAAGAATTTGTGATGAAGAAAGATATTGAAGACCCTGATGGAGAAGGATTAACCAGATTTTACTCAAATGTCTGCTATACATGTGGAGAAGAAGGACATTTCTCACAGGACTGTACGAAGGAGAGAAAAGAGTATCTGGGAAATTTTCCGACAGAAGAAGTGGAGTTTGATCCACAGGAAATTGAACTTTTGATCGGAACCAAGGAACCCAAGAAGAGAAACCGAAGACTTCCTCTGAACAACCCAATTTCTACGAAGAAGGATCTGAGTCAGATCATGTGTTTCAGGTGCAAGAATTTAGGCCACTATGCCGATAAGTGTCCAAGAAAGGAATCAAGAACCCAAGGAGCAAGCACCAACATCAAGAAGCCCCGAGATATGTCAGAAATCATTTGTTTTCAGCGCAAGAAGACAGGACACTACTCCTATACCTGCCCAGAGAAGAATGCTAAGCATGAGTAGTTTGAGTTCGGAAGTAATAAATGTAATAGGTAGCACTCTTATCCTTGAAGTTATGTAATGGATAATCCATTTGTCTTAAGGATGACAATACTCTCTAAAGACGTTGGAAAGTGAATTTGAAGTTTGATTTTGGATAACATGGATGTTTACCCAAGTCGAGACATATGTCAATTCTGAGTACCTTTTCTGACACACGCAGATGACCACCCTTTATGAGTCTTTCCTCAAAGGCCCGGAAACAATCATGACCCTGACCAGTGATCATGACTACCCAAGGATCCTGAAGGATATGATGAAGCACATCCATCTTGAAGGAGATGCAGTCTACAAAGGCTACCCATTCATGGATAATGGAGTGAAACTTTGGTATGTGGAGGTACACCTCCACCGTGCAAATGGAGTTTGCCCAAAGACTACTGGACAATACTTTTACATATCTTGTGTACCACAAGCTATTTTCTTTGATGCTGTTCGTGAAGCTGTCATGGAACCCATACACCATATTGGAGAAATACTTGAAGCAAGACTCCGTCATACTCAGGAATACCTGCAAGAGGTACATACGGAGATGATGGAGATGAAACTCATGTCCACCCTAATCAAGGAAAAGATGGAGGATTTCAAGGAGCACATCGGAAATTTTCAATGGTACTAAAATATCTCCAAGGGGAGATGAATGAATAAAGTTGAGAGTTGATGCTAGACCATACCAAACTATGTGGATGGCAGCATTTGTAATAAAGTACATTCTAGGAGTTTTAAGAAGTGATTGAGAATGTAACCAAGGATTGAATATGAGAAGAATGGGATAGTTTCGAAGATGGAAATACCTGTATCATGAAGCACTTTTGATTTCATGAGCTTATCTTGTAACGGAAGTCTCAGGGTTTGTAATAAATTCATGAGTCAATGGAATTTATGGTGTCATGATTTACCTTATGTTGCATTTCATGAGTTGTTACTCTATGACCCAAGGTCTCCTACCATTTTCGAGGATATGAGAAAATATGGTATATGCATACATGAGTGCATTTCATTTTAAGTGTGGTAGTGACCACAGGTACCTCCCGGTTAAGGAATTTGGATCAGTGAATACGGATGAAGAGAATGTGGAATCACCGCAAACTATCCGGATAATAACCTTTGAGACAAAGAGTTTTCGAAGATGGAATGCTGAGAAACGGAATGATTATGGTGAAAACCACACCCAAGGTTAAAAAAAACCAATGGAAAGGAAAATGGATTCTGCAGAGTGGAATCTAGACAAGAATAAGTCTGAGATTTGTTACCTCAAGGGTATGGTGTAGTGAACTGAAGGTAATGCTGGAATATGGATCGATAGTCACCCCACGGGTGAGATGAAGTTGTTCAAGTATTCAAGTGAATCCACAAGTCACTGACCTTAGGTTGATAAGGATCAAGCCCCACCTTGGTGAAGGAAGAAACTTGGAAGAAGCTACGACTGATCAGCAAACGTTTTCTTAGGAGTTTACGATAACCTGAGAATTGTGAAGAAACGATAGATGTTTTTGCTTAGCTTGCAGAATCAATGGATTTATCCGAACTTTGTTCGTTGACAAGAGAAATTTCTGCAATGCTTGTGAGGAAGCCCAAGTGCTAGAATACGAGATTACTAAACCTTATACAAGGTAATGATTTCAGTGCGACATGGCTTGGCCACCATGACGACTTACTCTTATCATTCTCTTGCTATTCGGAATGGTAATCTGAGTGACTTACCCATAGTAAAGAGGCGACGTTCTTTGAAAGCTTTTGTTGAAGCCTTAGAATGGTATGATGTAAACCCCTTGTATACGGCAGTTGCTGTCACCCGTAGGAATTTTACGGTGAGGAATGAAGCCAAGACCCATTTCACTGCAGGACAACCACAAATGGTAGACCACCATGAGATCTTCGATAAGTTATTTAGAATGAACGCGAGGCCTGCCAGCTAAGAAGACCCAGTATCAGAGGAAATACATGTTGTTATGAGGACACAGGATTTGATATAACAGAAGAGCATCACCGAAGAAGCTATCGGGAAGAAGGTGAACAGACAGCTACACCCAGAGGACTGCCAAGATTTTGATGGACCAGTAACTCTCATTTTAAGTGTGGTAGACCCACGCTTTCTTGGTCAATTGATTTGCTAAGAAGATCCCCAAAACCCTAACCTTTTCTTTCTAGCCTTTTCGAATCTCGAGGACGAGATTCATTTTAAGTGTGGTAGTTTGTAACATCCCAAAATTCTAAATTTTGGAATGTTATATTAAATAAATAAGTAGGATTGTTTGCTTGAATGTTGTGTGATTGATTGTGTGAAATTGAGTGGAATTTTGAAACTTTTGAAATTTTAATGAGAGGGAATAAAATGACTTTCCCAAAATTTTCTATTTCGAATCCCTATTCAATTTTGAGTTCAAATATTTTCAAAACCCTCTTATAAAATCAAATGAGAGGAGGTAAATGACACTCAAAAATCATATAAAATGTTTTGACTCAAATTTTTTAAAAAAAATATTTGCCATTTATTTGAAATTCTAGTTTCTTTTCATTTTGGAGTTATTGCAAAAAAATATATTTTTTTAAAGTATTTTATTCGGCCCTAAGAAAATGTTCATGTTTTAGGAAATATTTTTCTGAAAATTTTGATATATAATATGACTATATAAAATGTTTGTCCATTTTTGTTTATTTGTTTTTCTTTGCTGTTTTTTTTAAAAAAAACAGGGAACACTATTCATGCCGGTACACTGTTCATCCGAGTATTTAAATAAAAAAAACAGGCCGGCTGAATCAGCCCATCCGGGTGGCCCTCTTCTTCTTCTCTCTTTCCCTATTTTAGTCCCACCTTGCTTAGCTTTGGATGTTTGCACCTTCCTTTCACCTATAAATATAGACCCATAGGTGCATCCAAAAGTCATCCACTTCGGGTTGAATCGAATCGTTTCGGTTTGACTAGCTTTATAAAAAAAAATATTTTCTTCTCTCCGGCGGGATTTCTGGAAGTCGTCTCCTCTTTGGATATATATCTTCTCTGCATATAAAGGTATTCTCTTCGTTTTTTCTTTCATACTCCTGTAGTTTAATATCCCTAGACTAGTATTTCTATAGTAATACACGGTAGAGTAATTAGATTATTAATTAGTCTCCATATTTACTCATTAGTCCTAGAATTATTTTAGACATAGCATTTTTCCTCCGTAAAACAGTTTGGCCCAGATTTTTCAAATAGCCATAACTTTTTACTCGTTTATCAGAATTAGATGAAACCAACGCCTAGAGTTTCGTCTTGACTTCACCTATCCAATCAACCTATCACGTCAATTTTTTTCAAAATTTCAAATTTCAAAATTTATTCAGATTTATGTTCAAACTTCTTTTGATCATATCTTTTTATCCGTAGCTCCGTTTCCGATGAATCCAATTGCGTCGGATCCGTATCAAAGTAATCTTTCCGTTCACATCATTAGTGTTATCGTTTCAACATATAAATTTGATCTTGCTCATACTTCTCTATTAGTCCCCAAAATGTGTTCACACACTGTACTAAGCTAACTCAATGCCATATTGAATTGCTTATAACTTTTGATCCGTTATTTTGAACCTAGTAATTCTTTTTCTACACGTTCATATTGACTTCCCATATATAGTAACATCATTAGTTTCAATCTTTGAACCTTTCAAATTGGAGCGATTCAATTTGAATCCGAACCTTCATTTGATCATATCTTGCAAACTGTAACATCTTTTCAATTGATTCCTTTTGTCCCTAAATACCCGTGTCATATATTTTTATTCATAACCATCTTACGTCGGTTCAACTTCTTTTGACCTTTGTGAATTCAGATTCAATTCATACTTGAATTTACAGTTCAACTTCTTTTGACCTTTTCAATTAAATTCTTTCTACAAATAAATTCGTATGCCTTATACTATGTGTCAAACAACGTTCATGTTGTTCTCCCATACTTTGGATCGTCTTTCGTAGTCTCTCCAACCTAAGCTTATATAGTAATAGTTCATCATCCATTAACTCCTTTGAGTTGATTCCTTCACCTTTCACCTTACAACCCCATAAGAACCTATCTTGTCTTATTTTAACCTTAGTAGGTTGTTATATTCGCTCCAAGACATGTTTTGTTCTTGCGTTCTTTTGGTTCTTTGTTTTGGCATGAATGTTTATTGAATGTTATTTGCTTACGATAGATTTTCCATCGGAGAGTGACGAATAGTTCTATCCAGTTATTTCTGAGAGCGATATCTTATCTTCATCAACAGTACAGGCAAGTTCACTTTGACCATCTATTTCATACCTATGTTTTATTGCATGTAGTGACATCATTCAACAAATCCCTCCCGTAGTGTTATTGAAATCCTTGTAGTTGAGTAGAATGCATGAGGTAGGAACCCACCACATGTTACTAAAGCCCCGGGAACGTTAGTTATTTTTATGCTATGCTAAAGTAGACGGGGATTGGTATGAGTGTTCGTGAGTGGTGTGAAGAAGGACTCTACGTCAAGTCGACAACTTCATGAAGACATCTTCAAGTCCTGCATCTTCAAGACCTCAAGACTTCAAGACTCGAGAAGACAAGTTTTCAATACACACTACTGGGTGAAGGATGGTTGATTGGGCATCCCTGGAGAAACCAGTGGATGGCCGGGATGCATGGAGAAGCGCCATGACATCTTGCGGAAAGCTTCACCCAGACTCAAAGAGAAGGATGAATACTTCATGCCCGGAAGCTTACCTGTGTAGCCACAAGTCATTATGGGCTCTGGCTTGGTTGATCTTTGTTGTGACTCTACTGGGCAGTGCTACGAGATGTAGTCGACGTTAGGATTGGGATGGGCACTGTCGGACAGTTAGAGAAGCACTCTGAAAGACCATGTTTCTTTCATCCTGTTCTCAAACACCAGGCAGTGCGAGGACTTACCAGGAGGGAAAGAATCTTGTGGGTAAAGTACACAACACTCTGCAGAGTTAAACCTAATCGATTAGCCGTGTCCCCGGTTACGGACAATTTGAGCCTCTGGACATGGATCTATCTCAGAACTCTCAACACTGGACTGATAACTTAATTGTGGGCAACTTAAGATACTTGTGGGTATTGAGACATTGGTTGGCGGAACCATGTCATGATAGGTAATTCCATAGTGAAATTCCTGATATTCCCTTTTGTTGTAGGAAAATAAAATCAGCTTTTACGCAAAAACTTAGACACAGAGCCACAAAGCCTTTGCATATAGAATAGTCTTTATTCTTCTGTTCTACTATGGTGATCTTGCCGGTACATTCAATGTACTGACCTATATGGCTGCAACGTATCATGTTGCAGATACTCTTCTACGATGGGTAAGAGTACGATTCAGGGTTACGGTCTGCACTCAACTCGCCGTTGGTGTTATTGGGACTCCACTCCCGTTGACTGTATCCGCTGCTATTCTAAGGTATATATCAGTTTTGCGTTAATTACATGTGATTGCACTTTGATATATACATTGATGTACTGTGTGTGCCAGCATACTGATCCAGGGATGGCATAGCAAACACAGAGGCTTGACTCGTTTTGAGTCGGGTCGCTACATATTTCGACACCAAGAGGTCCATGGGCTGTGGGAGAATAATAACCAGCCCTTAGTGGGCTGGGAAAACAGCCACAAAGGCCCATGGCGCAGGAGAGAAAGTCCTAAAGCAAAAAGTGGAAAATCAGCCAATAGGAGGCAATCCTACTCCAACTAGGATTGGAGGTGAAGTAGGATTGCTTCCCACCTCCTATTTCGGCCGACCCAAAGGCCTTGGCTTCCTCTACTCTCCTCTCCTCCTATATATACTAGTGGATCGGGTGGTTTTTGGACAAAATTTCCGGCCACGTGCTACCCGTTTCACCGGTGCACAGTTTCTCCTCTAGATCGGTTTTCCGCAGCGCTTAGGCGAAGCCCTGCCGGAATCACTCCACCACCATCACCGGAGCGCCGTCACGCTGCCGGTGAACTCTATCTCCTCTCCACCTCCTCTTGCTGGATCAAGACGGTGGAGATCGTCATCAAGCTGCACGTGTGCTGAACGCGGAGGTGTCGTCCGTTCGGCGCTAGATCGGAAGGACCGTGATCGAGATCGCGAGACGGTTCGTGATGAGATCGCGGAACGGATCGTGATGAGATCGCGGAACGGATCGTGATGAGTTCGCGGGACAGATCATGATCAAGATCGTGAGATGGATCGTGATGAGATCGCGGGACGGATCGTGATGAGTTCACGGGACAGATCGTGATTGGATCGCGGGACGGGTCGTGATGAGATCGCGGGACGCTTGGCGATTTGGATCGCGAAGATGTTCGACTACACCAACCGCGTTTCTTAACGCTTCCCGCTTAGCGATCTAAAAGGGTATGTAGATCCACTCTCCCTCTCGTAGATGCTCATCACCATGGATAGGTTTGCGTGTGTGTAGGAAATTTTTTGTTTCCCATGCGACGTTCCCCAACAGTGGCATCATGAGCTAGGTTGATGGTTCGATGAGATCTCGAGTAGAACACAAAAGGTTTGTGGGCGTTGATGCTTACATTGCTTCCTCCCTTGGTCGGATTTTGGTTCAGCGGGATTGTGAGATGAAGCGGCCCGGACCAACATTACTCGTACGCTTACGAGAGACCGGTTCCCTCGATGCAACTTGTTGCTTAGATGGCTTGCGAGTGACAGTTTCTCTCACTTTAGTTGGATCGGATCCGACAAAGGCGGTCCTTGAGAAGGTTGAAAAGCAATCTATGTATCACCGTTGTGGTTTATGCGTAGGTGAGAATCGTTCTTGCCAGATACCCGTAGCAGCCACGTAAAACATGCAACAACAATTAGAGGATGTCTAACTTGTTTTTGCAGGGTATGTTGTGATGTGATATGGCCAATTACATGATGAGATATATGTGATGTATGAGATGATCATGTGATGTATAGAATTTCACGACTTGCATGTCGTTGAGTACGACAACCGGCAGGAGCCATAGGGTTGTCTTTAATTATTGTATGACCTGCGTGTCAATCATTAAGCGCTATGTAATGCTTTACTTTATCGCTAAGCGGTAGCAATAGAAGTAGAAGCAGGGCTGGCGCCACAACCCCAATGGCAACACATTGATGGAGATCATGGTGTTGTGCCGGTGACGATGGAGATCATGCCGGTGTTTCGAAGATGGAGATCTTAAACACAAGTTCATGGCCATATCATGTCACTTATGAATTGCATGAGATGTTAATCCTTTTATGCACCTTGTTTTGCTTAGTACGGCGGTAGCATTATAAGGTGATCCCTCACTTGAATTTCAAGATGAATTGTGTTCTCCCCGAGTGTGCACCGTTGCGAAAGTTCGTCGTGTTGAGACACCACGTGATGATCGGGTGTGATAGACTCTACGTTCACATACAACGGGTGCAAGCCAGATTTGCACGCGCAGAACACTCGGGTTAAACTTGACGAGCCTAGCATGTACAGACATGGCCTCGGAACACAAGAGACCGAAAGGTCGAGCATGAGTCATATAGTGGATATGATCAACATAATGATGTTCACCATTGAAGCCACCTTAACTCACGTGATGATCGGACTTGAGTTGGTGAATTTGGATCATGTATCACTCGAATGACCCGAGGGATGTCAATTTGAGTGGGAGTTCTTAAGTAATATGATTAATTGAACTCATTATCATGAACATAGTCAAAGTGTCTTTGCAAATTATGTTGTAGATTACTAGCTCGCGCTGTAGCTCCCTTGTATTTTTATATGTTCCTAGAGAAATAGAATTGAAAGATGTTGGTAGCAAAATTGCGGACTGGGTCCGTGATCTGAGGATTGTCCTCATTGCTGCACAGAAGGCTTATGTCCTTAATGCACCGCTCGGTGCGCCACCCCATCTAGCGTCGTCTGTAGATGTTGTGAACATCTGACAGGCACGTTTCGATGACTACTTGATAGTTTAGTGCGTCATGCATTATGACTTAGAATTGAGGCTCCGAAACGTTTTGAACGTCACGGAACATATGAGATGTTCTAAGAGCTGAGATTGTGATCTCAGGCTCGTGCCCGAGTTGCGAGATATAGGATCTCCAACGAGATTCTTTGCCTGCAAGATGAAAGAGAATAGCTCAATCGTTGAGCATGTGCTCAGACTGTCTGGGTACTACAATCGCTTGAATCGAGTGGGAGTTGATCTTCCAGATAAGATAGTGATTGATGTAGTTCTCCAAGTCACTGTCACTGAGCTACTAGAACTTGGTGATGAACTATAAAATGCCAGGGAAAGAAATGTTGATCCCTGAGCTGTTCGCGATGTTTGACACCGCGAAGGTAGAAATCAAGAAGGAACGTCAAGTGTTGATGGTTAATCAAACCACTAGTTTCGAGAAGGGCAAGAGCAAGGAGGGAAACTTCATGGATAGCAAGTCAGTTGCTGCTCCAGTGAAGCAACCCAAAGTTGAACTCAAACCCGAGACTAAGTGCTTCTGTTATGAGGTGAGCGGTCGCTGAAGCGGAACAACCCTAGATACTTGGTAGATAAGAAGGCTGGCAACATTGATAGAAGTATATTTGATATACGAGTTACTAATGTGTACCTTGCTAGTACTCTTAGTAGCACCTGGGTATTGGATACCGGTTCGGTTGCTAAATGTTAGTAACTCGAAATAAAAGCTACGGAATAAACGGAGAACTAGCTAAGGGTGAGGTGACGATATGTGTTGGAAGTGTTTCCAAGGTTGATGTGATCAACATCGCACGCTCTCTCTACCTTCAGGATTAGTGACGAACCTAAATAAATGTTATTTGGTGTTTTGCGTTGAGCATGAACATGATTAGATCATGTTTATTGCAATACAGTTATTCATTTAAGTTAGAGAATAATGGTTATTCTGTTTACATGAATAATACCTTCAATGATCGTGCACCCAGTGAGAATGGTTTGTTGAAATCTTGATCGTAGTATTACACATGTTCATAACATTGATGTCAAAAGATACAAAGTTAATAATGATACTACCACATACTTGTGGCACTGCCGCTAAATGTCATATTGGTATAAAGCGCATGTAGAAACTCCATGCTGATGGATATTTGGACTCATTCGATTTCGAATCGGTTGAGACATGCGAACCATGCCTCTTGGGCAAGATGACTAAAGGACCCCGTTGGATGGAGCGGGAAAGTGATTCATTGGAAATGATACATGTTGATGTATGCAATCTAGTGAGTCTTGTAGCGTGCAGTGGATATCGTTATTTTCTTACCTTCACTGATGATTTGAGTAGATATAGTGTATATTTACTTAATGAAACACAAGTCTGAATCGTTTGAAAGGTTCAAGCAAATTCAGAGTGAAGTTTAAAGATCATCGTGACAAGAAGATAAAAATGACTGCGATATGATCGTGGAGGTGAATATCTGAGTCACAAGTTTGGCATACAACTTAAGACAATGTGAAAGTTGTTTCACAACTAAACGCCACCTAGAACACCATAGTGTGATGGTGTATCCGAACATCATAGTTATGCTCTATTGGATATGGTGCGTGCTATGATGTCTCTTATCGTTTTACTACTATAATTTTGGGGTTATGCATTAGAGACAACTACATTCACTTTAAATAGGGCACCATCTAAATCCGTTGAGATGACACCGTGTGAATTATGGTTTGACAGAAACCTAAGCTGTCATTTCTTAATGTTTGGGGTTACGATGCTTGTGTGGAAAATGTTTTCACATAATAAGCTAGAACCCAAAGCGAACAAATGTATCTTCATAGAATACCCTAAGAACAGATGGGTATGCCTTCTATCTCAGATCCGAGTGCAAAGTGTTTGTTGCTAGAACTGGGTCCTTTCTCGAGAAAAAGTTTCTCTCGAAAGAATTGAGTGGGAGGAAGATAGAACTTGATGAGGTTGTTAAACCTTTGTTCAACCAGAGAGTAGCGCAGCGCAGAAAGATGTTTCTGTGAAGCCTACATTAGTTGAAGAGGAAGTTAATGATGATGATCATGAAGCTTCAGGATCAAGTTACTATCGAACTTCGTAGGTCGACAAGGATGTGTACTGCTCCTAAGTGGTACGACAACTCTGTCTTGGAGATCATGTTGTTGGAAAACGATGAACCTACGAGCTATGGAGAAGCGATGATGGGCCCGGATTCTGACAAATGGTTAGAGGCCATGAAATCCAAGATAGGATCCATGTATGAAAACCAAGTGTAGACTTTGGTAGACTTGCTCGTTGGACGGCAGGTCGTTGAGTACAAATGGATCTTTAAAATGAAGACATACACTGATGGTGAATGTCACTATTTGTAAAGCTCGACTTGTTGCAAAGATGTTTGTGACAAGTTCAAGGAGTTGACTACGATGAGACTTTCTCACTCGTAGTGGTGCTAAAGTCTGTTGGAATTATGTTAGCAGTTGCTGTGTTTTCAATTATGAAATCTGGCAGATGGATGTCAAAACATTGTTTCCTTAACGGTTTACTTGAGGAAAGGTTGTATGTGATACAACCAGAAGGTTTTGTCAGTCCTAAGGATGCTAAAAGGTGTGCAAGCTTCGGTGATCCTTCCATGGACCGAAGCAAGCATCTCGGAGTTGGAATATACGCTTTGATGAGTGGATCAAAGTTTTTGAGTTTATACAAAATTTACGAGAAACTTGTATTTGCAACAAAGTGAGTGGGAGCACTATAGAATTTCTAATAAGTATATGTGGATGACATATTGTTGATCAGAAATAATGTAGGATTTCTGGAAAGCATAAATGGTTGTTTGGAAAGTGATTTTCAAAGGAAGACCTGGATAAAGCAACCAAATTGTTGAGCATCAAGATCTATAGAGATAGATCAAGATGACTTGATGAGACTTTCAATGAGTACATACCTTGACAACGATTTTGAAAGAGTTCAAAATGGGTCAGTCAGAGAAAGAGTTCTCGCCTGATTTGTAAGGTGTGAAGTTGAGTGAGACTCAAAGCTCGACCACGGCAGAACGAAGAGAAAGGACGAACGTCGTCCCCTATGCCTTAGCCATAGGCTCTGTATAGTATGCCATGTTGTGTACCGCACCTGTGTGTGCCTTGCCATGAGTCTGTCAAGGGGTACAAGTGTGGTCCAGGAGTGGATCACTGGACAGCGGTCGGAATTATCCTTAGTAACCAGAGGACTAAGGAAATGTTTCTTGATTATGGAGGTGATAAAGAGTTTGTCGTAAAGAGTTACGTCGATGCAAGCTTTAACACCTATCCGGATGACTAGTAGTAGCAATCTGGATACGTATAGTGGAGCAGCCATTTGGAAATAGTACCAAGTGGAGTGTGGTAGCAGTGTTTACGGTTTGACATAGAGATTTGCAAAGTACACATGGATCTGAATATCGCAGACCCGTTGACTATAAGACCTCTCTCACATGCAAAGCATGATCGAGCCCCAGAACTCATTGGGTGTTAGATTCATAACAATGTGAATCACATGGTGATGTGAACTAGATTATTGACTCTAGTGCAAGTGGGAGACTGTTGGAAATATGCCCTAGAGGCAATAATAAATTAGTTATTATCATATTTCCTTGTTCATGATAATCGTTTATTATCCATGCTATAATTGTATTGATCAGAGACTTAAATGCATGTGTGGATACATAGACAAAACCATGTCCCTAGTATGCCTCTAATGGACTAGCTCGTTGCTCAAAGGATGGTTAAGGTTTCCTAGCCATGGACATGAGATGTCATTTGATAACGGGATCACATCATTAGGAGAATGATGTGATGGATAAGACCCAAACTACAAACATAGCATATGATCGTGTCAGTTTATTGCTACTGTTTTCTACATGTCAAGTATATGTTCCCATGACCATGAGATCATGCAACTCACGGATATCGGAGGAGTGCCTTGTGTGTATCAAACGTCGCAACGTAACTGGGTGAATATAAAGGTGCTCTACAGGTATCTCCGATGGTGTCTGTTGAGTTGGCATGGATCGAGACTGGGATTTGTTACTCCGTGTGACGGAGAGGTATCTCAGGGCCCACTCGGTAATACAACATCACAACAAGCCTTGCAAGCAATGTGGCTAAGTGTTAGTCACGGGATCTTGTATTACAGAACGAGTAAAGAGACTTGCCAGTAACGAGTTTGAACTAGGTATGGAGATACCGACGATCGAATCTCGGGCAAGTAACATACCGAAGAACAAAGGGAACGTTATACGGGATTAACTGAATCCTTGACATAGAGGTTCGACCGATAAAGATCTTCGTAGAATATGTAGGAACCAATGTGGACGTCCAGGTCCCGCCATTGGTTATTGACCGTAGAGGTGTCTCGGTCATGTCTACATAGTTCTCGAACCCGCAGGGTCTGCACACTTAAGGTTCGGTGACGTTTCGGTAGTGTAGAGTTATGTATGGTGGTGACCGAAGTTTGTTCGGAGTCCCGGATGAGATCCCGGACGTCACGAGGAGCTCCGAAATGGTCCGGAGGTAAAGATTCATATATAGGAAGTCCTAGTTTGGTTTACGGAAAAGTTTCGGGCTCATCGGTAGTGTACCGGGAGTGCCGGTAGTGTACCGGGAGGCCTCCGGGAGGGGTATTTCGACCCCAAGAGGTCCATGGGCTGTGGGAGAATAATAACCAGCCCTTAGTGGGCTGGGAAAACAGCCACAAAGGCCCATGGCGCAGGAGAGAAAGTCCTAAAGCAAAAAGTGGAAAATCAGCCAATAGGAGGCAATCCTACTCCAACTAGGATTGGAGGTGAAGTAGGATTGCTTCCCACCTCCTATTTCGGCCGACCCAAAGGCCTTGGCTGCCTCTCCTCTCCTCTCCTCCTATATATACTAGTGGATCGGGTGGTTTTTGGACAGAATTTCCGGCCACGTGCTACCTGTTTCACCGGTGCACAGTTTCTCCTCTAGATCGGTTTTCCGCAGCGCTTAGGCGAAGCCCTGCCGGAATCACTCCACCACCATCACCGGAGCGCCGTCACGCTGCCGGTGAACTCTCTCTCGTCTCCACCTCCTCTTGCTGGATCAAGACGGTGGAGATCGTCATCAAGCTGCACGTGTGCTGAACGCGGAGGTGCCGTCCGTTCGGCGCTAGATCGGAAGGACCGTGATCGAGATCGCGAGACGGTTCATGATGAGATCGCGGAACGGATCGTGATGAGTTCGCGGGACAGATCGTGATCAAGATCGTGAGACGGATCGTGATGAGATCGCGGGACGGATCATGATGAGTTCATGGGACGGATCGTGATTGGATCGCGGGACAGATCGTGATTGGATCGCGGGACGGATCGTGATGAGATCGCGGGACGCTTGGCGATTTGGATCGCGAAGATGTTCGACTACACCAACCGCGTTTCTTAACGCTTCCCGCTTAGCGATCTACAAGGGTATGTAGATCCACTCTCCCTCTCATAGATGCTCATCACCATGGATAGGTTTGCGTGTGCGTAGGAAATTTTTTGTTTCCCATGCGACGTTCCCCAACAAGAACATGATTGCATAACCAAAAAAGAACATAATGCCATTTCAAATATTGTATCACAAATACCAGAAATATTACAAGGTTCAAATTCCAGCTTTACAAGGCTCAAATTCAAAGATGACAAGGTTCAAATTGACATTAAAAATCAAATTCAACTTCTTCAGAATCTGAGTCATGAAAAATTTCTACGAAGGGATCTGCCATCGAGAAGTCATATATCGACTTGATATAGTGACTTCCTAATAATCTATCGTTTGAAGTTCCAAACTAAATATAGTGACTTCTGAATAATCTATCATATATCGGCTTGATATAGTGACTTATGTAGAGGCTTTTCCATTCAGCTGTAGACACCTTAACTGATCAGCAAACCATTCATTTCAGCGCACTACATATATGTCAAACCTCATTACCTTGAGCACCCTTGCTTTCTGAACAAAGAACTTGGCTAATTGAATCTCTGGTTTGGTGCCTTGGTACTAGTTGAAAATAATTTCTTTGAGATGGAAATCAAGGCATTCGATGGGATTGTTATATTGCGCCACATTTTCCACTTTCGGGCCTGCTTGTATTTGCAAATGAAGACAACATATCAGTGCCTAGATGTAATTTTGTACACTATGTGCATCTTTGATTTGCAAGAATTTTAAAATACACCAATACATTGAGATGTGATCCTCAATTGTTCATGATTAACATCTCAAAAATATGTATTGGAATCCTATAAATTTGCTTTAGAACTCATTGTACATTTGTCATTGTAATGATGAGTAAAGTACAAAAAAATTGAACTCCATTGTGGTTAACAATTAATAGGAAAGGAGCATCAGCTTGATGTATAGCTTCTCTGTGCATGGAAAGCATATAAGGAATCTAACAATTTCATCCATATTGGGGTCAATAGATTGTAGTGCCAGGATCTTCATTGTGCGCATAGACAGGGTCAGGCCTGTGGGAGTCAATTTATGCATGATAGCCAAACATAGGTTAACAAAAATTAGATAAAATGTGATGTACAATAATAATAAGGAGAAGAAGAATGTTGTGCCTGAACGGGTATGGATCTAGCCGTAACAAGTTTGGAGAATTGAGCACATGAATAGCCCAACACTTTCAATTTCGGTGTGTCAATGATCCTAATTCTTGCTGGACCTTCTTTATCAAGTACAAATAATCTCTCACGGAAAGGCGCATTCTCAATGACCATATCGTGAAAAACCTCAGCTGACAATATGTTGTGGCACCAACCATGAACATAAATCATACGGAGATTCGTCGCAGCGACGCGGAGGCTACTAAACCCAAACATCACCTGAAGACGAAGGTACCCGAGCGAAGTACAATCACGGAGCAGGAGTTCCAAATCCTCCCGAGGAAGTCCTAGACTAAGGGGTCCTCGGGCCGTCGGCCTATCTCTTGTGGGCCGGACAGGTGGGCCGCTCTACGGCTATTACTTAAAGGCCGAGCTATGAGATGACTTTGTATTTGGGAAGGAAAGCTTCGGTGCCCCGGTGTGTCCTCCAAGTAAAGATAACATGATCGACATGTTTATCCCTTGATGGTAACCGACTATGTGTAACCCTATGTACCCCTAGTGATAAAGCAGAGGGTTTAGTATGTCGAGGGGAGAACCATTATTCCTACTCACCTAGGGTTTAGTTCATATGATATCGTGGTAGATCAACTCTGTAATTGTCATACACACATCAATACAATCAAGCAGGACGTAGGGCTTTACCTCCTTGAGAGGGCCCCTGGGTAAATACTAACCCTTGTATGACCTAGGGTTAGTTTTAGGCTGCCTTGGGATGTCCTCCCACCTCCTTGGCTGTCACCCCTTGCTCCTATATAAGTAGATCCATCTAGTAGTCTTTTGCACATGATTTGTTTAGTTAAAAGTTAGCCATTGCAACTTTGTGTACTTCGTTTGTGTCTAACGACCAGACCAAGACCGCTTTTGGATCCCCACCTTTTATCAATACTTCATCTATATTCACAATATTCATATTGCATTATCATATTCTTACTTGTTATTCGATTGCATGCAGGAATAGACCTACGTGGTCAAGCTGATCGTGCTCCGGCATGGTCAATAACCTCTTGGAGTTGGTTTAACGATTGCTAAGGTGCAACATCATGCATGTTTGTAGTTGGATCGTCAAAGTCGTCTCCACCAAACCGATAGTTATCATCTCATCAAAAGATCAGGATCCTTACTTCTATCACCCTGCTCGACATTAATCCAAGATCCACAGCTTGGGACCACCTACCCAAGATCTGTTGGTTTTGACACCGACTTTGGTGCTTTCATTGAGAGTTCCGTTGTAGGATCACCAAAGGATCAATTACTTGCCTAATCATGAGCAATGATGTGTGCAACGGGGACGTTTTCATCCATGGACAGATCTTCGTATTTGACAGTATCGTGCTGCATGCCAGTCCGACCGGCCATCTTGGCTAGGTCGGAAGCTTAGCACCCGATCAGGTGAAAGCACGACTTCTCCCTATGTGGTTTTGGTAAGTAATAACAACATACATTTCATTGTACTAATGTTTCCACCAAGTGTATCTCAGGAAAAAGTTCAATAATGGGATGGCTAAAGGATTGTGTGGAGAACCTCCTCAAGGAATGGAAGGAATAGGATTGGCCATGCTTCAAGCTGCAAGACTCTAAATTTCATATTTTGTGAGAAATCACCTTTGAGTCCATAGGAAAGTCACTACTATTAAATGGGGATGAGGAATTATGATGATCTGGTTGCTAAAGTGCTTAGAGATTAGCCACCAAAAATACTCACCCATTCACCCATTAATATATTCTTTCCAAAGCCAAAAGTCAAAATTCGGTGACACCAACTTTCCCATTCGGACCCACTGAGTTTTGCCCTAGACAGTACCTGAGCCAAACCCTAGCATCTCGGTACTACCAACTTTCCATTCGGTGCAACCGACACCAGTGACCAACATTATGTTACCCAATTTCTTAAAATCGGATCCTCCGAGTTTTGGGAATCGGTGACACCGAGTTTTGGTAACTGCCTAGGACACATATCAGTACCACCGAGATTTATATACCGGTCTCACCGAAAAGGCCAAAGTTGCCGTATTTTGCACTAGTCGGTGCAACCGAGTTTTCACTTTGGTTTTACCGAGTTGGGCAATAATGTTGTAATAGTTGGATTGTTGGAGATGCCTATATATACCCCTCCATAACATCTCATTCGTAAAGGAAGCCCTCAGAGCATACAACCACTTGTCATATCCATTTTTCTGAGAGAGAGTCACCTACTCATGTGTTGAGATCAAGATCATCCAATCCAACCATATGGATCTTGATTTCTAGCCTCCCCAAGTTGCTTTCCACCCAACAAATTTCTTCTACCCATGCCAAATCTGTGAGAGAGTGATTGAGTGTTGAGGAGACCATCTTTTGAATCACAAGAGCAATGAGTTCATCATACTTACCACATCTATTACCTTTTTGAGGGTGGTGCCTCCTCGATTGGTTAGGTGTCGCTTTGGAGCCTCCTACTTTGTGTTGTGGAGTTGAAACAAGAAGTTTGTAAGGGCATGGAGGTCGCCTACTTTGTGAATATCTACCCCGAGTAAGGCTAGTCCTCCGAGGATGTATGCCATCATGGAATAGACAAGGTTGCTACTTCATGGACTCTTCATGAGTGGAGCCCTCCGTAGACTCTCGCGACTGTTACCCTTCATGGGTTGAAGTCTCCATAAACGTGGATGTACGATTGCATCACCTATCGGAACCACGGGAAAAATCTTCGTGTCTCCAATTGCTTTTGATCTTCCTATCCCTATCCTCTATTACATATGCTTGTCTTTACTTTTCACTGCCATACTCACAGACATGCATGTGTATGGTGAACTTGATTTGCAACAATTGCTAAAACTTTCCTAGAACTTAAATTGGGAAAAGGTTAGGTTCATTTGTCAAGTAGTCTAATCACCCTCCCTCTAGACCTACTTTCGATCCTACACGTGGTATCAGAGCTTTGTTCTCCATTGCATTGGTTTCACAACCTAGGAGAGTATGGCGTCTAGTGAGGGAAATTATTACCGTAGAGGTCCATATTTTGATGGTACAAACTTTGCTAGTTGGAAGCATAAGATGAAAATGCATATTCTTGGTCATAACTGACTTGGCTTGAGACTGCGTTGGTATTTCCCCAAAGAGGAAGGAATGATGCAGCACAACGACGACAAGTATTTCCCTTAGTTACGAAACCATGGTATCCATCCATAGAGGAAGATCACACACCCACGTAAACAACACCTGCACACAAATAACAAATACTTGCAACCTGACACAAAAGAGAGGTTGTCATGCTCTCTACGGTAAAAAGATAGATCAGGTGATGATAGTTTTGGAAAATAGATCTCGCAAGAACACAAAATAAAATAAGTAAACAAAAAGTTTAGCAAGGTGTTTTTTTTGGATTAATAGATTTGAAAGGAAAAGGAAAAATAGTAGATTGGAAAGCAATATGTTGGAAAAGTAGACCCGGGGGCCATAGGTTTCACTAGTGGCTTCTCTCATGAGTATAGCACACGATGGGTAAACAAATTACCATTGGGAAATTGATAAAGATAAAATAATCATGGTGACATCCATGCAATGATCATTATAGAGGCATCACATCCAAGACAAGTTGACCAAAACGATTCTGCATCTACTTCTATTACTCCACACACCGACGCTATCCAGCATGCATCTATTGTATTAAGTTCATGGGAAAATAGAGTAATCTAATAAGAATGGTTACATGATCTAGACAAGATCTATTAATGTAGGAATATACCCAATATTGTTATCCTTAATGGCAACGATAGATGCGTGTCTTGCTGCCCCTTCTGTCACTGGGAAAGAACACCGCAAGATCGAGCCCATCACAAAGCACCTCTTCCCATGGCAAGAAAAATCGATCTAGTTGGCCTAACTAAACCAACGATTCGAATAAGAAATACGAGGCTATAAGTAATCATGAAAATAAGAGATCAAAGAAGACTCAAATCATATTCATGGATAGAAACTGATCATGAACTCAAAATTCATAGGATCCCAACAAACACACTACAAAAGTCATTACATCGAATATATCTCCAAGAGACCTCATAGAGAGAGAGGAAGCCATTTAGCTACTGCCTATGGACCCGTAGATCTATGGTGGACTACACACGCATCATCGGAGAAGTACCCATGAAGACACCCCTCCGTGATGGTGTTAGACTGGATCTCGAGGTTCTGGAACTTGCGCCGGCTGGAATTGTTATTCATTGACTCCCTAGGGTTTTCTGAATATTTGGAAATTTATAGGGCGAATAGTCGGTTGAGGGAAGTCTCGAGGTGGGCACGCTCCACCTGGCCATGTCAGGGGTGTCTAGCGCTCCCTGGTGGAGGATGGCCACCCTGCCCCCCCTCTCTTCTGGTTGTTTGGCCCATCCTGGTTCTTCTGGTCCACAAAAATGTCCATGGCATTTGGGCTCCGTTTGGTACTGATTTTCTGCGAAGTAAAAGACAAGCAAAAACAACAACTGGCACTTTGGCACTATGTTAATAGATTAGTACCAAAAAATGATATAAAGTTGCTATAAAATGATTGTAAAACATCCAAGATTGATAATATAACAACATGGAACAAGCAAAAATTATAGATATGTTGGAGACATATCAGCATCCCCAAGCTTAATTCCTACTCGTCCTCGAGTAGGTGAATGATAAAAACAGATTTTTTGATGTGGAATGCTGCCTAACATGTTCATCATATATTCTTTTCTTTGTAACATGGGAATTTGGACTTTTAGATGGTTGAAAGCAATAGTCTAGTTCTGACATGAAAACTTTAATACTCGGGCATATCAACAAGCAACCATGTCTTTCAAAATATCAACACTAAAGCAAGTTATCTCTAGCCCATCATGCTCAATCATTGATCCATTAATCATACATACTCAAATATTAGCTACACCTAATTCTCAAGTACGATCATAGTGCCTCCTAGTTGGTGCTTTATAACAGAAGATGGAGACTCAAATTGAAAATAAAAATTGCATAAAGTAAATAGATAGGCCCTTCGCAGAGGGAAGTAGGGATTTGTAGAGGTGTGAGAGATCAAGTGTTTAAATTGATAGAGAAAAATATTTTGAGTGGCATGCCTTTCCTGTCAACGAAAACGACTAAGAGATTTCAATATCTTTCCATGGTAGATACATCATAAGCGGTTCCCAAACAGAAAATAAAGTTTACTCCTTTTTCCACCACACTTTTACTTTCCATGGCTAGTCGAATCCACGGTTGCCTTCCATACCAACACTTTCCAAGGAATTTATTCTTTATCAACATAAAGTAATTTTTATTTATTTTGGGGCTGGGCATCCCTATTACCGTCGTACTCTCGTGCAATGAGAAGTGAATAAACACTCATCTTGAGAATAACACATCTAGCAGAAAAATATCGGTCACCCGCTACCGTTTCATGAGTGGTACGAGCACACAAAAAGGAAAATTTGTTTTGAAAATTAGAGATGGCACATGCAAATTTGCTTGGAACGGCATGGAAATACTGTATATAGGTAGGTATGGTGGACTCATATGGCAAAATTGGTTTAAGGATTTTGGATGCACAAGTAGTATTTCTACTTAGTACAAGTGATGGCTAGAAAATAGATTGAGAAGCATCCAACCAAGAAATGAAAAATCACATAAGCGATCATTAAGAATAACTAACACCAAATAATGCACCACAAGTAGGATGTAATTTCGTAGCACAACTATTGACTTTCGTGCTTGCATAGGGAATCACAAACCTTAACATCAATATTCTTACTAAGCATAATTACTCACCAACATAACTCACATATTACTATTGTCATGTCTCAAAAACTATTACAAAGAATCAAGTTTAGTTTGTCCAATGTTCTTCATGAAAGTTTTTATTATATCCCTATTGAATATCTATCACTTTGGGAGTAGTTTCATATATTACAATTGCTTTTGATAAGCTCACAAAGATATAAGTGAAGAACATGAGCATACAAGTTTCATCTCTCAAAATAATATAAGTGAAGCATGAGAGGATATATTCAAAATTACTAACTCTTAAATTAATATAAGTGAAGCATGAGAGCATTTCTTCAAACATGTAAAAGCATGCCGTGCTAAAAAAGGTATAAGTGAAGCATTATGGCAATTCCTTTGCTCAATAGATTTAAGTGAAGCATAAAGAGCAATTCTAGAAAATCACAGAATAATTTTGGCTCACTCAAATAGGTGTGTGCAGCAAGGATAAAAATCAAATAAAGCAAAGATACAAGACACTCCAAGCAAAACTCATGATATGTGACGAATAGAAATATAGTTCCAAGTAAAATACCGATGGTTGTTAGAAGAAATAGGGGATGCCACTCAGGGCATCCCCAAGCTTAGTTTATTGTTACCCTTTGGATATTACCTTGGGGTGCTGTAGCATCCCCAATCTTAGGCTCTTCTTACTCCTTATTCCTTCATCCATCGTGATCTCACCCAAAACTTGAAAACTTCAATCACACAAAACTTGACAAAATTCTCGTGAGATCCGTTAGTATAACAAAGCAAATACCACTTCAAGTACTGTTGTAAACCCATTCATATTTTATTATTGTTTTATACCTACTGTATTTTAACTTTACCACGACTTATACCCCCCAATACAAGCCATAGATTCATCAAAACAAGCACACAATGCAACGAAAACAAAATCTATTTCAAACAGAATAGTCTGTAGTAATATGTACTCTAACCATACTTATCGAACCCTATTTTTTTGAAAAATTAGGAAAACTTAAATAATTTTTTATAGAAATGCCATGTTAAAATTTCAAATCAGTATCACTTTCCAATAAAAAAAGGAAAATTAGTGCACTAGGAACAAAGTTTTTGTTTCAGATTCAGCATTGTTTCTACTCATCTTATGGATCATCCTAAAGGCTTTACTTGGCACAAACACTAAATAAAACATAAAAAAACAATCATAACAAAATCATAATTGTGAAAACACTCAAAAACAGAAAGGAAAATATAAAAATATTTTATTTATTGGGTTGCCTCTCAACAAGCGCTATCGTTTTACACCCCTAGCTAGGCATAACACATAGATTCAAGTATTGTCATCATTCTTATTTTTCTTCATAGATGTATTTTCATAAAAAGGCTTTGTAAATACAAATTGAAACAAATTATCCATAGAAGTTTTGGCACTATCAGGTTGTCCATCTATGTATCCTCTTTGATTACCAACTACAATCCAAGAATGTTATCGATTAACATCATTAAAAGTTTGTTGGGTCATCTCTAAAATGGGGACTTCCTTTTTAATATTTTATCAAAAATTTGATTATTCCCAATGAAATGTCTTAACATGTAATCAGTTTCATAAAGGATCTCATATATTACCGGCTTTTCATGGCCTTTACCAAAATAATCAAACAATTCCCTAGCTTCTCGTACTATGTGATCAAATTCATTCATGAGAACAAGGGTGGCTAACTTTTTAGCTTTTAGGATCTTTTAAAATAGGTAGCTCATAAAACAATCTTTGAAAGGTAGGATGTGTGCGGATAAACCTATTTTCAAGTTTCAGGACTAATGTTGAGATAGCTTTCGCATAAGTTTTAGTTCTTTTAAGTATAGGAGCATCATCAAGAGTCAAGTTTCCAACACAACTGAAAATTCTTGGATAGTTTCTTTTCCTATAACGTTACCTTGCCCCAAAACAAAAGTTTTAGAATCCAGATTACCACAACATCCAATTTAGGAGTCCCGCCTTCATCTGTTTCTGCCATACCAAAATCACTCATGGTGACAAAAGATCAAATGGGAGATTGGTGAATGAGAAAGAGGGCGGATAAAATGGCAAATTTTTGAAGTGGGGAGAGGAAAACAAGAGGCAAATGACAAATAATGTAAATTGCAAGGAGATGAGATTTGTGATTAGGAACCTGGTAGATGAGATCGCTTCCTCCCCGGACATGATTTGTGATTAGCATGCATCTAGTGTATTAAGTTCATGGGAAAACAGAGTAATGCAATAAGAACGGTGACATGATGTGTACAAGATCTATTCATGTAGGAATAGACCCCATCTTGTTATCCTTAATGGCAACGGTACATGCGTGTCTTGCTGCCCCTTCTGTCACTGGGGAAGAACACCGCAAGATCAAACCCATCACAAAGCACCTCTTCCCATGGCAAGAAAAATCGATCTAGTTGGCCTAACTAAACCAAAGATTCAAAGAAGAAATATGAGGCTATGAGTAATCATGAAAACAAGAGATCAAATAAGACTCAAATCATATTCATGGATAGAAACTGATCATGAACTCAAAATTCATAGGTTCCCAACAAACACACCGCAAAAGTCATTACGTGGAATATATCTCCAAGAGACCATTGTATTGAGAATCATAGAGAGAGAGGAAGCCATCTAGCTACTGCCTATGAACCCGTAGATCTATGGTGGACTACTCACGCATCATCGGACAAGCACCCATGAAGAAGGTGCACCCCTCCATGATTGTGTTAGACTGGATCTCGAGGTTCTGGAACTTGTGGCGGCTGGCATTATGTTTCGTCGACTCCTCTAGGGTTTTCTAGATATTTGGGAATTTATAGGGTGAATAGTTGGTTGAGGGGAGTCTCGAGGTGGGCACACTCCACCAAGGCATGCTAGGGGCCTCTGGCATGCCCTAGTGGAGGATGGCCACCTTGAGCCCCCTCTCTTGTGGTTGTTTGGTCCATCCTGGTTCTTCTGGTCCACAAAAAATCTCCAAAAAATCCCGTGGCATTTGGGCTCCGTTTGGTACTAATTTTCTGCAAAGTAAAAAACAAGCAAAAACAGCAACTAGCATTTTGACACTATGTCAATAGGTTAGTCCCCCCAAAAATGATATAAAGTTACTATAAAATGATTGTAAAACATCCAAGATTGGTAATATAACAGCATGGAACAAGCAAAAATTATAGATGCGTTGTAGATGTATCAATAACCCCGTCGTATGGATTGTTGTTTGTGTTGGCTTGTAAGGTGATTTCTTTGGTGATGGAAAGGAACCGGATTGTGAAGCGAATGCGGAAGAATTGAAGATGTTGCAATACAACGCTCAAGCATGTGACATTCTATTCAACTGCCTATGCCGTGAAGAATTCAACAAGATTAGCCGTCTTGAGAATGCAAAGGAAATTTGAGATACTTTGGATGATATGCATGAAGGTACCGAATCCATCATGCAATCTAAGTTGGACATGCTACAAAGTCAAGTTGACAAGTTCAAGATCAAGGATGGTGATGGAGTCATGGAAATGTACTCTAGGCTTGCACTCATCACAAATGAGATTGCCGGTGTAGGGAGCGAAGAGATGACCGACAAATTCATCATCAAGAAGATACTTAGAGCTTGGATGGGAAGTACGACATTGTTTTCAAATTGATCCAAATGATGCCAAACTACAAAGATCTCAAGCCCACGAAAGTCATTAGAAGGATTATTGCTCATGAGATGTCACTCAAGGATAAGGAAGAGCTTCACAACAAGTCAAGCGGTGCTTACAAAGCTTCAAGTGACACTCCCGCGACATCAAGTGACAACCTTGTAACCAATGAAGAGATAAGCCTCATTGTCAAGAAATTCAACAAGTTCTACAAGAGTAGAGGCAAAAAGAGAAGCTCCAATTCAAGATAGGAAGAGAAGCATTCATCTAGTCATGATCGGAATTGTTACAGTTCTGGAAGGCCCGAACACTACTCCAATGGGTGCACGACCCCCCACAAAAGAATAGAAGAGTCACCTAGAAGAAAGAGCTCAAGAGATGAGTCACCTCTAAGAGAGAGAAGGAGTAGAGATGATCGTTATGAACGAAGACCCTCTAGGAGAAGTAAAGACCCGGAGAAGAAGCACAAGTACACCAAGAGCTACACAAGAAGAAGACATCAAGCTCATGTTGGTGAATGGGTTTCCGGCTCCGAACCCGACAACCACTCCAAGAGAAGCTATCACTCTGACTCCGACTATAGTCAAGATGAAGGTGCTGCCGGACTTGCACTTGTTTCCTCCAACTCCTATGACATATTTGATTCACCAAATGAAGGAAGTGGAAGTTTTTTCATGTCTAAAGGACCCAAGGAATCACACCCCGAATACATTAACTTTAATAGTGATGAGGATGACTTACTTGGTGATGATGACTTGGTATCTAACAAAACTAGTGATATTAGTCAAAATGAACTTGATAATAATCATGCTAGTCAAGATAAGTCGTCTGATGACGATAAGAAGGAAATAGAGTGACTAACTAAAGAATTAAACACTGTTAAGTCAGCCCATGAATCTACTCTAGAAAATCACAAAGAGCTTGTAAGAACTCATGAGAAGCTACGCTTCGAGAAGCTCAATTTGGAGCAAGAACATGAATTTCTTAAAGCTCTCAATGACGATTTGTCACGCCCAAGATGCACGCCTATCCATTTTAAGACACGAGGGCCTCGCAAGGGATAGAGGTGCATCTTGCCATTCGAAAGTATAGTAACATTGCATCATACATTACAGAAGAGATGAGTATACAAGTTGGCTTACACTCGCCACATGCTAAATTACAATCCACACAGAGTTCAAATCATCAAGATGAAGACAGGGCCCGACTACGGACGAAATCAAACGATAAAAACAGATGCAAATGATACTATCTCGCTATCCCAAAGATCACGACCATGGTCCTCTACTCATCCGGGTACGTCACGTACATCCTAACTCTTTCCTCATCATATTCCCACTGGAGCTGGGTAAGATCATCCTGCACGTACTCATCAGAACCTGTACCTGGAGGGTGTAGTAATCTGTGAGCCACAAGGACTTAGCAATCAAGCGCCCGGGTACCGAGACTATTCAAGCTTAAAGGTTGGGATGTGGTAAGTGTTTAGTTTTGCAGCAGCACTAAGCATGTATGGTGGAGAACTTATGTAACATGAAAATAAATATGAGTGGCCTACGAGGAATGATCGAATCTAGTATGATCTCTATGAGATCCTGAACACTTACTTATGTCAAACATAACCCCACCGTGTTCTCTCTCAGATCATGTTCACGAGCAGAGACGATCACGGTTACTCACACAGTTGGTGTATTTTAGTTAGAGTTTACTTCAAGTTAACTATAACCGGGTGTTAAACAAATATCCAAGTTGCCACATAACCGCGGGCACGACTTCTCGAAAAGATTTAACCCTGCAGGGGTGCTCCAACTAGTCCATCACAAATAACCACACTCAGCGGGAATAGCCTCGACCAAGGATCTCGTGGTCATCATAGGTAATTCCAAAGGAATTCCAACACCTCGAGAAAACCCAAAGAAAGTCAGACTCCACACGCAAGACATTCAATAAAGGTAAAACAAATCCAGCAAGACCTCCCGACGTGTCGATGAACCCGATAAGAGCCGCGTACCTCATTCTCAGGACATGGCGGATGAGTGATGGTTACCACACCAATCACCGAGTTGCCCTGGGCGGCGTTAATAAGATGCTCTGGGTTGGACCAACACTCATGCGAAGCACTGGCCCGGGGGTTGATTAATTATCGACGGGTTTGCAAAGCCCTATGCAATTTTATTAAGTTGTTAAGCAAATGTAGTACCAATGTTGGGTCTTGCCAGACAAGTTTTAATCTCAACCGAATAAACAAGGGGGTCCCCATAACAACCCCGAGCATGTTAGGAGCGCAAAATATGGAAACCATAACACCGGTAACAAGAACTATGGCGGTAATAGCGAAACAAAACACCTAGCATAAGGCCAAGCCTTCCACCAATACCAAGATATATATGTGCATTAAATTAAATAGCAGATAATATGGTGATATCCAAATCCATGTTATCACATGGAACAACCTGCACCTACAACTAAGAACGCTATAAGAGGGGCTGAGCAGCGGTAACTTAGCCAATCAAAGGCTTGCTAGGATGTGGAGGGTTAGAGGCTTTCATGGCAATTAGGAGGATGATATTCAAGTGGTAGGTAGCGCAATTGTAACGATAAGAGCGAGAAACTAGCAGGCAAAAATAGTATCGGGATCCGGGTATGATCATCTTGCCTGTTGGTTCTTCAACGAAACAAGTAGCGGGACCCTCGTAGTGGTACTCTCCTGGGTCCTCGTACTCAGTATCAACACCCGCGTCTACCCAAGAGAAATGGCAACAAGAAACATCCAACCAAGGTGCAATGCACAAACAAGATGATGCATGATCCATTTAGAAGAATTTAACATGGCAATCCAAAACTAGTCATGTTTCACGTGTAAAGTTTGTTGGTTAATGATCCTGGTCAGAACCTCATGTTAAGTTATTAAAGAATTCATGAACATGGCAAATATGGATGCAGCATGCAAAATCGGTAGAAATGCATATAAGGAAGCAAAGAAACGGAGTTACGGTTCTCACGATACGCTCACGACAAGGTACGAAGGCAAAAACAGAAGACAACAAAGCCATGGGCTAATTCTTGGCATTCCAAGGTATCCACTGGTTAGGCAACAAAAAACCAACCACAATAGACTTAAAGATCAATCAATTCCATGGATTATATCTCCCACAAGTCACAAAACAATAAAACCCACAATCTGCCACAAAACAGCAACATAGCAACTTACACAACCCACAACTTGAGTTACAGGAATCCTACGGCCACAAGCAAGGTATTGACAGAATCTACACAACACACACATAAACTTATCCAACTACATAATCAGCAAGGGAGTCACACATCAATAAGCATGAAGATATCAAGTTGACATGATGAAACAGTTTTCTGGGACTTGGTGAAAATTCCAGTTTTTCTGGAATCTGAGTTAATAAAGTAGCAAGTTGACAGCAGTAGTTAAATATGCTAGAGACCACCTATTGGCATGAAAATTAACAGGATGGTAATAGACAACATCTACTTCAAATAGCTAACACTGAGCATGAGCAAATTCCCAACACATGACTAGATAACACCCACTCTTCATGGCATAAAAATAATAGCAGATTCTCAAACTTAGTAGTTTTTAGCATGCTGAAACAGAAACATCAAGTAGGCAACTTAGCAGCATGTTTCCCACTTATATGGGTGATTCTCATGTTAAACAAAAATACCATGGCATAATAGATATAAAACACTGCACTTCCATGTTGGCACATGCCCCAAGGCAAGCATGGATTAAAACATGCAAAAATGGCAAAGTAGCACCACAACTAAGATGATAGAGTTATGAACTTGCTCAAAAGTGAAATCTGAAAGTTCCAATGGATTCATTGGCTCTTTCTACCCCAAAACCATGGGTCACACTCATATGACCATGTGTAACAACAAGGCACAACATAATCTAGCAAAATGCCCCTACTCTCATAGTGGTATCTACTCGAATGGACATGAACAGACTTGAAAACATAGCTAGTATTGGTAAAGAGCTAACAATCCTACAAACAAGATTATCTACATCAAGGGCAAGTCAAGTGGGTAAACCACTAGTCACCCACACACAGCCTCACATGCCCACACATGCATAATGCATGTGTGCACACACACACACACACACACTCACAAATACCCTGCCTATGTACCCATATGCACATACACACACATCTACATGCAAGGCACACACACACATATGGGTGTATGCATGAAGCACACACACATATCCTACACTACACACACACTCACATGCATATGCACATGTAAGTGCACCACACACCCACATGTTATAAACGAAAGAAAAACAGAAAACAAACCCTACACATACAATCTGCCACTACACACACATACAATGCAAGGAAGAAAAAAATAACAAAAAAAACAAAATACAAAAAAGGGGGAGGTTCTCGGGCTCGAACCCAGGACCTCCTGGTCGAATCACCCACGAGCAACCACTCTGCTATCGCTGCGTCAGTTAACAGAATAGGGGCACTAGCCCTCTAATACACACACACAGTTTTAACTGACGAAACTGAAAACCACGGCGACAGGCAAACGGCAGCGACAATTCCCGGCGATCCACGGCAGATCCGGCGACACAAGCGACTCTCACGCGCTAGGGGACATCCACGGTTCCATTCCCCTGCTCACCTTGTGGTGAGGAGGAAGGAGGCGAGCGGCAAGCACCTGCCTTGTGACCGGCGGCGACTGACGCGGTGGCGACTACCGACGAGCTACGCGGGGAGAAGTGGGTTATAGGGACCGGTTGCTCACCTTGGGTGAGGTGACGACAAACCGGACGAGATGGAGACGTCGGAGGGGGCCGGGGACGCGGCAACGACGAAGAGGAAGCAGTGGACGACAACGGCGCGGACGTCGCCGACGAAGACGAAGACGAGGTCGACGCTGCAGAGCCTCTCCAGGGCTCCTAGCGGCGGGGATCAAACGCAGGGATCACCCCCGAGCTCCTGGACGCCATGGTTGACACTGGGCTCGACGGAGACGACGAGCTGGTCACCGGCGAACGAACTGGACTCTCTGCTCTCACTCTGAACCTTATCTGGTAGGGGGAAAGAGGAGAGGAGGGAGAGCAATTGCGAGGGAGAAGGGGGCTGCGGTGGCGGCTGGGAGAAGCGGAACCCTAGGCGAGGGGCACGTACACCGAGGGACTAAAAATGTGATGGGACAAACGGCAATGCTCGATGGAAAAGGCGATGGCGGACGCGCTCCCCACTCTCTGAACCTGATGGCCAGCCTGACGGAGCAGGTGACCGTTCCCTCGCGCGGGCTGGGCCACGGGGAAGGCCCACACTGCTCTCTCTCTCTCAAAACAAAAACAGAAAAGGTTTTTAAAACCTTTTGAGAACATAGCCCCACAAAAGAAAAAGCCCAGAGAAAAATAAAAGGGGTCAGGTGCAAACACAAACATTTTAGTTTGCAAGTTAATTCTGCTATGAAAATAACATGGGAATAAAAGGCATTAGGTTGGGGTTTTGAATGAAAAGAAAGAGAGGGAAGATAAGGGGGGTTGCACACATGATCCAACCACAAACAAACCACATCACAACTCATGTCACACTCACACCCATCATCCCACAACATAACATTCAAGGACACATACACAACAAGCAAGACAAGGCATGATGGATGAAATGATGCATGATGCATGAATGCAAAATAACACATGGATGACAAGGTGCAATACATCATAAATCTCATGGCACAAGGTTCATACAATAGGTGACATGCCATAAAGGTAGGGACATCACTTGGTCTGTCACACGATTCTTCAAAAGAAGACTTCCTCTTATCTAGCCAAACAACTACTCTTGTCTACTTTTTTCCTCAAGTTAAACCTAAGCAAACGAGTAACAAAGGCAAGAAAGTTTCTTCAACTAGTAGCAATAAAAATTATAAATCCAATTATATTGCTTCTAGTAGTTCTATTGATTCCACTAATGATTCTCTTAGCCAAGTTACACTTGAGCAAGAAAATTATCTATTGAAAGGGATTATAGAAAAAGGTGTTTACAAAAGTCTCGCCCTGTGTAAGCAATTCGAGGAAATTGTACGCAAGCATGGAGGATACCAGAAGAACCATGGCATTGGCTACTTAAATACCAATGGAGTTGAATGGGAAGAAGGTCAATACCCCAAGATGAAGTTTGTTCCCCATAAGAAGAAGTAGGAACATACTCTCCCCAAGGGTAAAAAGCTCAAGATGACCTTCCACCACAAGATCACAAGCTCAAGGGCAAGGACAAGCTTCAAGGAGAGATTGACACATATGAAGATGAGTCCCAAGCCATGGCCAAGTGGGTTCCCAAAGCTACTATTAGCTCTACATCATCAAATGCTAGCTCAAATCCAAGGATCCCCATCAACACTATGTGGGTCCGAAAGAAGAAGAACTAGAGAAGTTCTTTGAGGGGTGACTCCGCCAACAAAATTCACTCACATTCATTTTTGGAAAGGACTATTTGCAATCAACATCAACTTCATGCAATAGTTCAAGGAGTCACACATTCCCTCAAGAGGTAAGCAAGGTACAAGTTAATTAATGAATCTATGAACACCATCATGTATGCACTTCACTCTATGTCCATAGGTAACCTTGTATTTGTCTCTTGTGTGTGGGACTAACCCATGGAGGTGAGAAGAGTGAGAAACAACTAGGATTGCTCCCAACTCAAGATGATCGTCATCAACTATTATCATCCACTACTACAACACCTACATGAAGTGTTCTACGACAAAACCCAAGGTTAGTTTATTCCTCTTAGGGGGGATATCACATCAAGGGGGAACTTTAATCTAAGACTTGAGTTAAAGCATCTCTTAAAGATGTGAACACATTAAATGCTTTATGTAAAAGTGGTAACCCCACTTGTGCTTAAATAATGAGTATGACCTATGATCAAATATTCTTACTTGGTTCCTAAGTCAATATACTCCTATATAGATGACTCCATCATTGCCAAAGTGCTTGGTAGATACTAGAGTGGTTTTGCATGTTTGCCATATTTCATTTGACATTTTATGAAGTGAGCATTTTGGTATGCATATCTTTTCTTATTCGAGGATATCCAATTGTTATTATGTGTCTTTCATTTTTCTTTGGCCAATTGGATATACAAGAATGCCTAAGTATCCGCCTCTAGCTATATATGCTTTCTTGTCTCAAATTATATTCATGTTTCATCACAAAATTTGAGCAAGCACTTTTCAAACCCTTTGTGTGAGGATCACTCAAAGTTCCGTTTCGACAGGAGCTGACTACCAAAACCTCCCAAGTGCAACTTGGTGTAACCAAATTCAAAAACTCGGTTCCACCGAGGCCTAGGGTTGATCTGGTTTTAGTATCTTGCTACCACCAATCTGAAATTTTTGGCATCACTGAGTTTCACTGTCACCTGACAGTTCAGAATCTCGGTGGCTCTGAAAAGTTCAACTTGGTGTCAGCGATAGCCAGGGGATATATATACTCCGCAGAACCGACTTTTGAAATCCACTCCCCAATCGTCACCTCCTGCACCCCTCGCCGCCGAGCTCGAGTCTCCGGATGTCGCCCTTGCTCCCGCGTGCCCTCACTGCAGGATTCCTCCGCTACTGACGACAATCTTCACCACCGTCGCCGCCGTAGCGTAACCTTCACCAAGTGAGGGTAAAGTTCTGGCCCCTCTTTGTGCTCCCTAATACGATTCTTGCGCAATAGGTTAAGTTCATGTACAATCCACATTTTCAATGCCCCTAACCAGAAGAAATCTCCATTAGATTAGAGAGCAATGTTTTTAGGTTTAACCGTCTGCCAAATGAATCTCAGTGCCACCAAGTCAGATAAATCGGTCTTACCAATTTGTGGTTTTGGGCTACAGAGAACAATCTTGCTAAAACCGAGTTGCTCTTTTCGGTGAAACCAAAAAGGCTGACAAGTTTCCATTAACGAGTTTGTTTGTCACGGTGGCTCCGAAATTATTGACTCGGTGGAATCAAAATCGTCTTTACAGAAAGTTAAACTTAAGACTTTGAGTTCAAATTTGCAAAAACCTTCTGAACTTTTGTGATGGTTATCCCCTCTGATCCTCTATATTCTAGTCATAGGGCTAGCATCAGATGACAGTCAGAATGATTTTAGAGAGAGGGATGTTGACACAAGTTCAGGGACTAGTCTAGAAGATAGTTCCTCATCCTCAAAGGATCCATGCACCCCAAGCTCTCATGGGTTGCCCAAGGCTGCCACCAGGGCAAGAAGTAAGTTAAACTCAGATGAAGAGGACTCAGGTTTTGTGCCTGACGAAGTTCTTGCGAAAAAACAGCAAGACAAAAAGGAGAAGGCTACTATGAAATCTGCCACCAAGGCCACTTCTGCTAAGAGTCCAGTGAGGAAAGAGTATGCCAATGCTGAGGCTATGAGAGCACCTGAGAGTGCCAAAGAAAACATATCTCTATCTATTGAGCCTTCAAGGAGCTCTATGCCTAAGAACGCAGGGGAGAAGAAGAGAGCAAGGAAGAGAATTATTCGTGTCATTGGCAGACCTACCTGTATGTACGAAGACCCAACTGAGGCTGTGGAAGAGGAGGAAGAGCCAGTTGCCAAAGCTCCTACTTCCAAGAAGAAGAAGTTGCTTGCAGATGCTATGCCTAGCCAAGCTCCATTCAAGAGCAAGCAAGAAGCTCCAAAGAGGCCAGCAACATCCAAGCCCAAGAGAACCACCAGAGACATTCCTCTTGCTGCAAAGAACACAGATTCTACTTCTAGAGATGATGAGGGAGAAAATGTGACATCTTTGAGGAAGGTGAGGCCACACATGCCAGAGCATAATGATGCTCATCTAGTTGCTGAAGACACGAAGAAGAGGAGAGATACATGGCTGAGGAGATGGAGAGAAAATGACCCCTATGCCTCCAGGAGGAAGACTATTGTTGATAACATGTTCTACACTATGGAACAACGTGACTTCTATGAGACTGCCCTATTGGACAAGAGCCCAGCAGTCTGTGACATGAGATATGTTGACTGGGCCTACATCAAGGAACATGAGGACTACTTTCCCAGTGTGTGGGACAACTTCAGATGCATTGATATTGATAACTTTTTTGGAAGAGAGTTCACTGCCTGGAATGACAAGATGATCATGTAGTTCTACTCCATAGCTCATTTCTATCCAGATGAACGTATCATATGGATGACCGAGGGAGTTAGATATACAGTGGATGAGTGGTCTACCATCTTAGGACCCCACAGGTACAAGAAGGAGATCTTGATGTTTACACTAAGGCCAAGATGAGTCACAACTCAATGGACAATATGAATCCCTGCCACTCACGTGCATTCACATAAGCTTGACTCTGTCTATCATTTGCAAGCATGACTACCCACCATCAAAACTATCTTGAGGTATACTTTGATGCCCAAGTCTGGAGATGATAATATGACCAGGGCGTACTCCATTAACATGCCGCACCACATAGACAACCACACCAGATTTTGAGTGATGGATTTGATAGTAGAGACAATCAGGTGGATAACTACTGACCAGAAACGATCATGTGTATATGCACCATATATTCAGATGCTCATCAATTCCAAGCCTTAGAAGAATGTATATGCACTTGATCATCCTCACATGCCACTTCAGCCAGATTTAGAAGACAATGTTGTGGTGATGGACCCCAGCCATCCCACTACATCTATTGCACATGCAGAGGCAGAAGCAGCAAGAGCCACTAGTGCTCAGGTTCCTAAGAAAAAGAGTGATCAAATGGCACACCTTATCAGCACCACCCAAGGGATGGAGAAGGACATCAAAGAAATCTTGTTGAACCAAGGAAGCCTTGAGAGGATTGTGGAATATAGGTTCACTACTTTGAATAATAAGGTGGATGAGCTGACAAAGACTGTGACTGAGCTCAAGAAGGAAGTGGATGTAGTGCCTAGCCCTCATTCCACTGATGATGATGATGACATCCCTCCTCTCAGGACCCACTCTCAGTTCAAGACTCAGGCCAAGACACCTACTATGCCAGCTCTAGAGTTGAGGCCAACTTCATCAACACCTGACATAGCTCCATCAGTTCCTCTTGCACCTCCTGTGTCTACTCCATCACCTCATAGGACTTTCAACTAAAGTGTTTGCGGGTGATCTTCTCTTGAGTCCTTCGACAACTACATGACCTGCTTCATCGTCTCATGGAGGAGATCTTTCCCACATTGACGATTAGCTCTACAGATGTGAACTTTTTGGTAACTTGTTGCCAAAGGGGCAGAAGTTATAGATCACAGGGCTTTGAGAGAGTGTGTGTTTCATTTTGGTTGCACTCTGCACTTTGAAAACATTTGGTTTATCACTCGTTTGTTTAAAAGTTCGTCGGTGTTTGATCATATACTATTTGTGTGATGCTACTACTTGCTATCTTTGAGATGTCTATAAGATGATCACTGATACGTCTCCAACGTATCTATAATTTATGAAGTATTCATGCCATGTTTACAATAATTATATATGACTTTGGTATGATTTTATTAGAACTAACCCGAACTGACGTTGTTTTCAGTAGAACTACCGTGGTGTTGTTTTTGTGCATAAATAAAGTTATCGGAATGGGCTGAAAATTTACGGAGAATATTTTTGGAAAATATAAAAAATACTGGATCAAAAAGATACCGGAGAGGAGTCCCGAGGGAGCCACAAGCGACGAGGGCGCAACCACCCTCCCGGTCGCTCCTAGAAGGCTTGTGGGACCCTCGAGCACCTCCTTGACGTGATTCCAATGCCAAAAATTCCTATAAATACAAAGCCACGAAAGAAACCTAGATCGGGAGTTCCACCACCGCAAGCCTCCAGAGCCACGAAAAACCAATCGGGAGCCTATTTCGGCACCCTACTAGAGAGGGAAACCATCACCGGAGGCCATCTTCATCATCCCGACAGTCTTCATGACAAGGATGGAGTAGTTCACCCTTGGGGCTGAGGGTATGTACCAATAGCTATGTGTTTGATCTCTCTCTCTCTTGTGTTCTTGAGATGACACTATCTTGATGTATCGTGAGCTTTATTGATATAGATGAATCATATGGAGTTTTCCCCTCTTTATCTTCTTGTGATGAATTGAGTTTTCCCTTGAAGTTTTTTATCGGATTGAGTCTTTAAGGATTTGAGAACACTTGATGTATGTCTTGCGATGGGATACCCGTGGTCACAATGGGATGTTCTATTGATCCACTTGATGTATGTTTTGGTGATCAACTTGCGGGTTCCGTGACCTTGGGAATCTATGCATAGGGGTTGGCACATGTTTTCGTCTTGAATCTCTGGAAGAAACTTTGTGGCACTCTTTGAAGTTCTTTCTTTTGGATTGAACATGATGAATCTGAAATTGCATATCGTATAATCAAGCCCATGGGTACTTGTGGTGACATTGGAGTATCTAGGTGACATTAGGGTTTTGGTTGATGTGTGTCTTAAGGTGTTATTTTAGTACGAACTCTAGGGCTGTTCGTGACACTTATAGGTATAGCACATAAGATTGGTCAGAAAAGATAACTTTGAGGTGGTTTCGTACCCTACAATAATTTCTTCCTTAGTTCTCCACTATTTGTGACTTTGGAGTGAACTCTTTGTCGCACGAGAGGTATTTACATATGATTCAATTGTGTCAGTATTGTTGAGATAAATTGCACTAGTGAAAGTTTGAACCCTAGGCCTTGTTTCTAAGCATTGAAATACGGTTTGTGCTCACTTTTATCATTAGTTACCTTGCTGTTTTTATATTTTCAGATTACAAAAACCTTTATCTACCATCCATATTACACTTGTATCACCATCTCTTCGCCGAACTAGTGCACCTATACAATTTGCCATTGTATTGGGTGTGTTGGGGACACAAGAGATTTCTTGTATTTAATTGCAGGGTTGTTTGAGAGAGACCATCTTCATCCTACACAATTGCTTTTGCCATGTTATTTTGAAGAGACACAATTGCTTTGTTAGTATGCTTGAAATATTACTGTTTTTATGTCAACATTAAGCTTTTGATTTGAGCCTAATGGATCTGAACATTCTTTCCACAATAAAGAAGATTGCAATGATAAATATGTTAGGTAGCATTCACACTTCATAAATTACTTCTTTTATCATTTACCTACTCGAGGACGAGTAGGAATTAAGCTTGGTGATGCTGATACATCTCCAACGTATCTATAATTTATGAAGTATTCATGCCATGTTTACAATAATTCTATATGATTTTGGTATGATTTTATTAGAACTAACCCGGACTGACGCTGTTTTCAGCAGAACTACTGTTGTGTTGTTTTTGTGTAGAAATAAAAGTTCTTAGAATGGGCTGAAAATTTACGGAGAATATTTTTGGAAAATATAAAAAATACTGGATCAAAAAGATATCGGAGAGGAGTCCCGAGGGAGCCACAAGCGACGAGGGCACAATCACCCCCTAGCTGCGCCTAGCAGGCTTGTGGGCCCCTCGAGAACCTCCTTGACGTGATTCCAATGCCAAAAATTCCTATAAATACAAAAACCTCCAAAAAGAAACCTAGATCGGGTGTTCCGCCGCCGCAAGCCTCCATAGCGACGAAAAATCAATCGGGAGCCCATTCCGGCACCTTGCCAGAGGGGGAAACCATCACCAGAGGCCATCTTCATCATCCCGGCAGTCTCCATGACGAGGAGGGAGTAGTTCACCCTCGGGGCTGAGGGTATGTACCGGTAGCTATGTGTTTTATCTCTCTCTCTCTCGTGTGCTTGAGATGACACGATCTTGATGTACCGCGAGCTTTATTGATATAGATGAATCATATGGATTTTGCCCCTCTTTATCTTCTTCTCATGAATTGAGCTTTCCCTTGAAGTTTTCTTATCAGATTGAGTCTTTAAGGCTTTGAGAACACTTGTATGTCTTGCGATGGGATATCCGTGGTCACAATCGGATGCTCTATTGATCCACTTGATGTATGTTTTGGTGATCAACTTGCGGGTTCTGTGACCTTGGGAATCTATGCATAGGGGTTGTCACATGTTTTCGTCTTGAATCTACGGAAGAAACTTTGGGGCACTCTTTGAAGTTCTTTGTGTTGGATTGAACATGATGAATCTGAAATTGCATATCGTATAATCAAGCCCATGAGTACTTGTGGTGACATTGGAGTATCTAGGTGACATTAGGGTTTGGGTTGATGTGTGTCTTAAGGTGTTATTTTAGTACGAACTCTAGGGCCGTTCGTGACACTTATAGGGATAGCTCATAAGATAGATCAGAAAAGATAACTTTGTGGTGGTTTCGTACCCTAGAATAATTTCTTCGTTAGTTCTCCACTATTTGTGACTTTGGATTGAACTCTTTGTCACACGAGAGGTATTTACATATGATTCAACTATGTCAGTATTGTTGAGAGAAATTGCACTAGTGAAAGTATGAACCCTAGGACTTGTTTCTAAGCATTGCAATACGGTCTGTGCTTACTTTTATCATTAGTTAACTTGTTGTTTTTATATTTTCATATTACAAAAACCTTTATCTACCATCCATATTACACTTGTATCACCATGTCTTCGCCGAAGTAGTGCACCTATACAATTTGCCATTGTATTGGGTGTGTTGGGGACACAAGAGATTTATTGTATTTGATTGCAGGGTTGTTTGAGAGAGACCATATTCATCCTACAACTCCCACGGATTGATAAAACCTTATGTCATCCACTTGTGGGAAAATTGCCACTGTTCTACAAAACTCTGTGCTTGGAGGCCCAATACGAGTCTACAAGAAGAAGGTTGCGTAGTAGACATCAAGCTCTTTTCTGGCGCCGTTGCCGGGGAGGTGAGTGCTTGAAGGTATATCTTTAGATCTTGCAATTGAATATTTTAGTTTCTTGTTTTATCACTAGTTTAGTCTATAGAAGAAAACTACAAAAAAATTGAATTGAGGTTGCCTCATATGCTTCATCTTTTTAATGTCTTTCGTGAAAATGATGTAAAGGAAAATTGTGCTCAAGTGTTAGAAGAAGAAGTTATTAAAATGTTTGGCACTAAATATTTGAATGATGAGCATGATAGTGATATTGTTAGTATTAATTCTATGAATACCCATGATGCTAGTGATATGCAAAGCCCCAAACTTGGGGATGCTATGTTTGATGAAGATGATATGTTTAGTCCCCCAAGTTTTGATGAGCAAAACTATTATGATGAAAGCATGCCATCCTATTTATGATGATATTGTGATGACATGTATGCTATAAAGAATAATGATAACCATGAGACTTGTCATCGTGATTTTAATTTTCAATTGGATCATGCTTCACATGATAGTTATTTTGTTGAGTTTACTCCCACTATTAGTCATGAGAAGAAATTTTCTTGTGCGGAGACTAGTAAACTTTCTATGCTTGTAGATCATGAAAAGTATGCTTTATGTGCTGGATATATTGTGGAATTCTGTCATGATGCTACTGAAAATTATTATGAGGGAGGAACATATTCTTGTATTAATTGCAATAATATCAAGTTTCCTCTCTATGTGTTCAAAGTTTTGAAGTTATGCTTGTTTTGCCTTCCTATGCTAGTTGGTTCTTGCTCCAATAAATTGCTTGCTCACAAAATCCCTATGCATAGGAAGTGGGTTAGACTTAAATATTCTTGTCATGAGTTTATTATGCTCTCTTGCATGTTTCAAATACTATTCCTATATGAGCATCATTGAAATAATCATGCCTAGCTAAAAGGCATTACAAAAAAGCGCTTGTTGGGAGACAACCCAACACTTTCTGTTTTGATATGTTCACATGATTCATATACTGTAGTAATCATGTTTTGTGTCTTTTATTTCAATAAAGTGCCAAGTAAAGCCTTTGGGATAGTGTGGATACTTCCTTGTTTGATTCTGTGCAAAAACAGAAAGTTTTACGTCCAGTATATGAATTGTATGAATTTACTAGAGCGTAAAAAAATTCTGAAATTTTACACCACATTTATATGAAAATTTCTTGAGATTTCCTAATTTTTGAGAAATTTTAGAGTCAGGAAAGTATGGTGATCATTCAGATCTTCACAGACTATTCTATTTTTGACAGATTCTGTTTTGCAAGCATAGTTTGCTTGTTTCAAGTGTTCCTATAGCTTATATTGAGTAATAAAAAATTGTGGGAATTATGGAATACATTAGGTATCATGTGGTAATAATTATGAATCTTCTCTTGACAGTACCTATGTGAATGATTTATCTTTACTACACTAACCTTTCTCACGAAGTTCCGTTAAGTTTTGTGTGATTGAAGTTTTCAAGTTTTGGGTGAGGCACCGATATGAGGAGAATAAGGAGTTACAAGAACTTAATATTGGGTATTCCCAAGGCACCCCCAAGGTAATATTCAAGGAAGACTCAAGCGTCTAAGCTTCCGGGGCATCCCCTCTTTCGTCTTCAACATTATCGGTATATCTTACTAGGAGCTATATTTTTATTCATCACATAATATGACTTTTGCTTGGAGCATCATTTTATTTTATGGTTCTCTATTAGGTGTTATTTATAATCTTGTTTTTCAATAAAAAGTTCCAAGAATTGCCTTTAGGATGCTTGAATTGCATGTTTGATGTGTGCTGGGTAAAAACAGAAACTTCTGCTGTAGTGTTTGAATTTTCATATTTTATTGGAACGTGGAAAGTTTCTGTAATTTTTACGCAGTGTTTTCGTATAAATTATTTAGCGTATCCTAAATTTTCATAATTTGTTGAGTTACATAAGTACACTGTTTTCATAAATTGCTAGAGACTGCTATTCTGTTTGGACAGATTGCTGTCATAGTTTTGTTATCTACTTGTCCTATTGTTTCCATAGCCTATATTGGTAGATATAAATTGAGGAAATGATAGTAAACATTAGATAATGTTTGAAAACTATTGTGCAAACTTTTCTTGGCAGCGCATAAAGAGTTGATTTATTATTATGTGTCCTAACCTATCTCACGAGTTCTTTTCGAGTTTTGTGTGGATGAAGATTTTGAAAATTGGTGAAACCATGATATGATAAGATTGAACAAGATACAAAAGCTCAAGCTTGGGGATGCCCAAGTAACCCCAAGTAAATATTTCAATAAGTCACAAGCATCTAATCTTGGGGATGCTACACATACCACCTCTCTTCATCAACAATTATGTTAGCCTACGTTGAGCCTAAATTTTATTTCGTTCACATGATGTGTGCTATTTTTGGAGTGCTATTTTTATTTTGCTTGCTGTTGAATAACATATTCAGATCTGAAAATATTTATTGAGAGATAGCCCTCACATAGCTACTTGATTGCTTACCTACTCATTGATCTTCACTTATATCTATTTGGAGTAAATTGTCAATTTGCTCTAGTGCTTCACTTATATCTTTGTAGAGCACGACGGTGGTTTAATTTTATAGAAATTTATGAACTCTCATGCTTCACTTATATTATTTTTAGAGTCTCTAAACAGCATGGTAATTTGCTTAGGTTATGAATAGTCCTAATATAATGGCCATCCTAGAGGGATATAATAAAAACTTTCATATAAAGTGCATTGAATATTATGAGAAGTTTGATTCCTTGCATAAAGTTTTGAGATATAAAGATGGTAATATTAAGAGTCATGTTAGGAAGTAATTGTGAATTGGTAAAAATACTTGTGTAAAGGTTTGTGATCGTAGCATGCACGTATGGTGAACCATTATGTAAGGAAGTCGGAGCATGATTTGTTTATTGATTGTCAACCTTTGTGTGAGGGTCGGGAGCGCGCGATGGTTTACTCCTACCAACATATCCCCTAGGGGCATGCATATAATACTTTGCTTTGATGACTAATAGACTTTTGCAATAAGTATGTGAGTTCTTTATGACTAATGTGAGTCCATGGACTATACGCACTCTCACCCTTCCACCTTTGCTAGCCTCTCTAGTACCGCGCAACTTTCGCTGGTGCGATAAACCCACCATATATTCTTCCTCAAAACAGCCACCATACCTACCTATTATGGAATTTTCATAGCCATTCCGAGATATATTGCCATGCAACTTCCACCATTCCGTTTATGACATGCATCATCATTTCCATATTGCTTTGCATGATCATGTAGTCGACATCGTATTTGTGGCAAAGCCACTGTTCATATTCTTTATAGATGTCACTCTTGACTCATTGCACATCCCGATACACCACCGGAGGCATTCATATAGAGTCATATTTTGTTCTAAGTGTCGAGTTGTAATTCTTGAGTTGTAAGTAAATAAGAGTGTGATGACCATCATTATTAGAGCATTGTCCCATGTGAGGAAAGGATGATGGAATCTATGATTCCCTCACAAGTTGGGATGAGACTCCGGACTTTATGAAAAATAAAATAGGCCAATGAATCCCAAATAAAAAAGGCCATAGATTCCCACCAAAATAAAAAAGAGGAAAAAAAGAGATAAAAGAGAGAAGAAACAATGCTACTATCTTTTGACACACTTGTGCTTCAAAGTAGCACCATGATCATTATGATAGATAGTCTCCTATTTTTCACGTTCATATACTAGTGGGAATTTTTCATTATATAACTTGGTTTGTATATTCCAATGATGGGTTTCCTCAAATTTCCCTAGGTCTTCATGAGCAAGCAAGTTGGATGCACACCCACTTAGCTTCTTTTTGAGCTTTCATACACTTATAGCTCTAGTGCATCCGTTGCATGGCAATCCCTACTCACTCACATTGATATCTATTAATGGGCATCTCCATAGACCTTTGATATGCCTAGTTGATGTGAGACTATCTTCTCCTTTTTCTTCACAACCTCCACCATATTCTATTCCACCTATAGTGCTATATCCATGGCTCACACTCATGTATTGCGTGAGAGTTAAAAATGTTTGAGAACATAAAAGGTGTGAAACAATTGCTTTACTTGTCATTGGGGTTGTGCATGATATAAATTCTTTGTGTGGGGAAGATGGAGCATAGCCAAACCATACGATTTTGTAGGGATAAGTTTCTTTTGCCATGTTATTTTGAAGAGATACAATTGCTTTGTTAGTATGCTTGAAATATTACTGTTTTTATGTCAACATTAAGCTTTTGTTTTGAGCCTTATGGATCTGAACATTCTTGCCACAATAAAGAAGATTGCAATGATAAATATGTTAGGTAGCATTCACACTTCATAAATTATTTCTTTTATCATTTACCTACTCGAGGACGAGTAGGAATTAAGCTTGGGGATGCTGATACATCTCCAACGTATCTATAATTTATGAAGTATTCATGCCATGTTTACAATAATTCCATATGATTTTGGTATGGTTTTATTAGAACTAACCCGGACTGACGCTGTTTTCAGCAGAACTACCGTTGTGTTGTTTTTGTGTAGAAATAAAAGTTCTCAGAATGGGCTGCAAATTTATGGAGAATATTTTTGGAAAATATAAAAAATACTGGATCAAAAAGATACCGGAGAGGAGTCCCGAGGGAGCCACAAGCGACGAGGGCGCAACCACCCCCTGGCCGCACCTAGCAGGCTTGTGGGCCCCTCGAGCACCTCCTTGACGTGATTCCAATGCCAAAAATTCCTATAAATACAAAAACCTCCAAAAAGAAACCTAGATCGGGAGTTGCGCCGCCGCAAGCCTCTAGAGCGACGAAAAATCAATCGGGAGCCCATTTCGGCACCCTGCAAGAGGGGGAAACCATCACTGGAGGCCATCTTCATCATCCCGGCGGTCTCCATGCTGAGGGTATGTACCGGTAGCTATGTGTTTGATCTCTCTCTCTCTCTTGTGTTCTTGAGATGACACGATCTTGATGTGCCGCGAGCTTTATTGATATAGATGAATCATATGGATTTTGCCCCCTCTCTATCTTCTTTTGATGAATTGAGCTTTCCCTTGAAGTTTTCTTATCGGATTGAGTCTTTAAGGCTTTGAGAACACTTGATGTATGTCTTGCGATGGTATATCCATGGTCACAATTGGATGCTCTATTGATCCACTTGATGTATGTTTTGGTGATCAACTTGCGGGTTCTGTGACCTTGGGAATCTATGCATAGGGGTTGTCACATGTTTTCGTCTTGAATCTACGGAAGAAACTTTGGGGCACTCTTTGAAGTTCTTTGTGTTGGATTGAACATGATGAATCTGAAATTGCATATCGTATAATCAAGCCCATGAGTACTTGTGGTGACATTGGAGTATCTAGGTGACATTAGGGTTTGGGTTGATGTGTGTCTTAAGGTGTTATTTTAGTACGAACTCTAGGGCCGTTCGTGACACTTATAGGGATAGCTCATAAGATTGATTGGAAAAGATAACTTTGTGGTGGTTTCGTACCCTAGAATAATTTCTTCGTTAGTTCTCCACTATTTGTGACTTTGGATTGAACTCTTTGTCACACGAGAGGTATTTACATATGATTCAACTATGTCAGTATTGTTGAGAGAAATTGCACTAGTGAAAGTATGAACCCTAGGACTTGTTTCTAAGCATTGCAATACGGTCTGTGCTTTCTTTTATCATTAGTTAACTTGTTGTTTTTATATTTTCATATTACAAAAACCTTTATCTACCATCCATATTACACTTGTATCACCCTCTCTTCACCGAACTAGTGCACCTATACAATTTGCCATTGTATTGGGTGTGTTGGGGACACAAGAGATTTCTTGTATTTAATTGCAGGGTTGTTTGAGAGAGACCATCTTCATCCTACACCTCCCATGGATTGATAAACCTTAGGTCATCCACTTGAGGGAAAATTTCCACTGTTCTACAAAACTCTGCGCTTGGAGGCCCAATACGAGTCTACAAGAAGAATGTTGCATAGTAGACATCAATCAGTCACCATTTTGGTGTGATGTTCTTTTGTAATTAACTCATATTAATTCTTGTGCACCACCACGTTGTATGTGACATGTAAGAGTGACCCATTATCCTAATCGATTGTGCATTTACATTCAAACGCAAATTTAAAATAGTGCACAAATTTAGGTAGAGCTCTTTCTTGTCACATAACTCTCAAAAGCGCCGATGCTATTCATTGATTATATCTTTTATCAAAGCTTTGCTCTATATGTTGTCATCAATTAGCATAAAGGGGGTAATTGAAGGCATAACTTCTCCCTAGGTGGTTTTTGTAATAATTAACAACATACATTTCATTGGACTAATGTTTCCACCAAGTGTATCTCAGGAAAAAGTTCAATGATAGGATTGCTAAAGGATTGTGTGGAGAATCTCCTCAAGGAAAATAAGGAATAGGGTTGGCCATGCTTCAAGATACAAGACTGTACATTTCATATTTTGTGAGAAATCACATTTGGGTCCATAGGGAATCCGACACTATTAAAAGGGGATGAGGAATTATGATGATCTGGTTGCTCAAGTGCTTAGAGATTAGCCACCAAAAATACTCACCCATTCTCCCACTAATACCTTATGTCCTAAGCCAAAAGTAAAAATTCGGTGACACTAACTTTCCCATGCGGACCCACTGAGTTCTGCCCTAGACAATACCTAAGGGAAACCCTAGCATCTCGGTACTACCAACTTTCCATTTGGTGCAACCAAAACCAGTGACCAACATTCTGTTACCCAATTTTTTAAAATTGGAACCTCCAAGTTTTAGGAATCGGTGACACCGAGTCTTGGTAATTGCCTAGGACACCCATATCGGTACCACCGAGATTTATATATCGGTCTCACCAAAAAGGCTAAAGTTGCCACATTTTGCACTAGTCGGTGCAACCGAGTTTTCAGTTCAGTTTCACCGAGTTGGGCAATAATGTTGTAACGGTTGGATATTTGGAGATGCCTATATATACCCCTCCACCACCTCTCATTCATAGAGTAAGCACTCAGAACATACAACCACTTGCCATATCCATTTTTCTGAGAGAGATCCACCTACTCGTGTGTTGAGATCAAGATAATCCACTACAATCATATGGATCTTGATTTTTAGCCTCACCAAGTTGCTTTACACCCAATCAATCTCTTCTATCCATGCCAAATCCATGAGAGAGTGATTGAGTGTTGAGGAGACTATCTTTTGAAGCACAAGAGCAAGGAGTTGGTCACACTGACGACATCTGTTACCTTTGGAGGGTGGTGCCTCCTAGGTTGGTTAGGTGTTGCTTGGGAGCCTCCTACTTCGTGTTGTGGAGTTGAACCAAAAAGTTTATAAGGGAAAGGAGATCACCTACTTCGTGAAGATCTACCCCGAGTAAGGCTAGTACTCAGTGGACGTAGGCCATTTGGGAATAGACAAGGTTGCTACTTCATGGACCCTTCATGGTTGGAGCCCTCCGTGGACTCTCGTGATCGTTACCCTTTGTGGGTTGAAGTCTCCATAAACGTGGATGTACGATATCACCACCTATCAGAACCACGAGAAAAATCTCCGTGTCTCCAATTGCATTTGATGTTCCTATCCCTGTCCTCTATTACATATGCTTGTCTTTACTTTCCGTTGTTATACTCGCAGACATGCATGTGTAAGGTGAACTCGATTTGCAACTATTGCTGAAACTTCCCATAACAAAAATTTGGAAAAGTTTAGGTTTTTATTTGTCAAGTAGTCTAATCAGCCCCCCTCTAGACCTACTTTCGATCCTACATCAGGAGATCCGGTTCGGGAACCTAGAGTTCGTCGCTGAATCCTAGGGAGATCTCGTTCTGTCAAAGCTTTTGGCTCCCTTTGAACAACTCGCAAGTCCTAATGCCTTAACGTAGGAAGCGGTGAACTCCGCCACTGGGGCGACCTCCACCCCGGGTTTGGCCTTGGATCCTGATCTAGTCGATACGTACGGATCAACTTCGGCCGAATACTGCCCTGGCACGACTTTAAACACCCCCGGAGCAACAATACCGTAGATCGACCATATGCATTCTAGGAGCATGGATCCCATGGACATCTCGTCATTAAACGAGCTACTCAGCCGAATCCAAGCCATGGGAATAACCAATGATCAACCCTTGGTCTATGATTAGATAGGGCTTAAACCCGACGACAGGGAAATTCACGTCCCACCTATCACACACTTGGTCGTAACCATCAAGGACTCGGCCAAAGGTTTGCCCTCCCAGCCACCGGAGCTGAGAACGGTTTGTATTTGGATTTTTGATCACCAGGATTTCTCCCCTAGTTTGGAATTCGGAATTTTCCTTGGAAAAAGTTCAGGATCGAGCCCTGATTCAACACAGGACCTAGATTCAGGTCGTTAGTGTCCGGTTGATAGTCCGGACCCCGAACCCGGCGCATTGTACTCTGCTATGGTGGGGGACACGACCGCCAATGCTTCATGCTCACATCCTATTGGGATTCAAAGTCCCCCCACCCCCACGTCGGGTATTCTCCAAGTAATTCGGGGACTCTTGACATATGGGACCTATTGTACGTCAAACAATAGCTAGGGCAAATAGTCCACCACTTCTGGGCTAGATTCCTCCTTATCGAAAACAGGATGTCAGAATGCAACGATCAAGACATCATAGCAGCCTTCCGATATAATTGCCCCGATGAAGGAATCCTGAATGGCCTCGCCCACTGCCACGTTCAAAACTTCACCGAGTTATCGGACATGGTACACAAATGCCGCGCCATGGAAAGTATCTAGCATGCTCAATAGATGCACACGGAGTCAATCCATGTCGAGGTACCCAGAAGATCTCAGAGGAAGCATGTATCCCCACACCGGCCTACTGAACACAAGCTCGTCAAGAAAAAGAATAAACCCCTTACAAGATCCATAATTGTCCTTGGTGACTGACTGGATAATCCGTGCCCCATAAACTCTGTCCCACTGAATACGAAGCTGACTCACAACCTTCGAGCTTGATGGGTCGTCAGGCAAATTGCAAAGAGCGGAGAGGCCATCCTCGGGATCTCACCCTCATGCAGACGATCATCAACGTCACCGGATAACAACACTGAGATCCTAACGATTTATGAGACGTTTCCCTCAAAAATTCAGAGGAAAAGATCTCTTCGAGAACTCAACCAAATACACCAAGTGGCAGCGATGAATTCATGGACGAACACACCCATCACCTACGACGAGGAAGACCACCCGAGAATCCGCCCCCGCCGAACACCTGCCGCCTAGGTATTGAATCCCATAGTAGACTGCTTCAGACTCTACAAGGTGCTAATGGATGACGACAATAGTTTAAATCTCATTTACGAGGATACCCTGGACAAAATGCAATTCGACAGATCTCGCGTCAAAGAAAGCCACAATACCTTTCGAGGGCCATCATCGAGAAAGAAGCATGTTGCACCGGACGAGTTACTCTCGATGTGGTATTTGGCACCCCCGAGAACTACAGGTCCTAAGAACTTGTCTTCCATGTTGTGCCCTTTCATAGCGGTTATGATGCCCTATTGGGGCATGATGCTTTCACAAATTTCAGGCCACACCCATTATGGGTATATGAAGCTCAAAATGATAGGGCCCAACTATGTGATCACAATTATAATTGACCTGGATAGAGCTCTTCGGGCCAAAAACAAAACGGATTCGCTCGCCCTCGAGGCACTGTCCGAGACTCTCGCGATATAGGAATTAACCACACTCCGCTCAATGGTAGATAGGGACGATGTAATCCTCAGCCAGTGGCCCAAATCCACATCCCTCAAACCAGCAGATGAAATTGTCAAATTTCAGGTACATCCAACATACCCCAACAAAACATCGTCAATTGGGGCTCACGTGGATCCCATGTTGACGAAGCGCGACACACATTCCTGCGTGAAAACTGGGACATATTTGCATGGCACCCATCAGATATGCCTGGAATCCCATGAAGACCCAAGGAGCATAGCCTGAACATAATCACAGGCTTCAAGCCAGTCAAACAGGCACTACACCGATTTTCCGTATCCGACCGTCAGGCTATGGGTGAAGAACTAGCAAAACTAGTCGAAGCCGGATTCATCCGAGAAATTAAACACCCCGAGTGGTTGGCAAATCTGGTCATGGTGCCAAAGAAAGACAAAACCTGGCAGTTGTGCATCGATTTCAAAGTCCTGAATAAAGCCTACCCTAAGGATCCCTTTCCCTTACCTCACATTGACCAGACCATCGTCGCCGCCGCCGAACATGACTCACTATGCTTCATCGATGCCTACTAGGGATACCATCAAATCAAAATGAAGGAATCTGACCAAGCCGCAACCGCGTTCATCACCCCTTATGGTCCATTCCGCTTCAACACAATGCCCTTTGGATTAAAAAACGCAGGCACCACATACCAGCGGATGATTCTTACATGCATAGAAAATCAAATCAGCAAAACGGTCGAGGCATATGTGGATGACGTGGTCATAAGGACCAAGCACGTCAACCAGCTGATGGACGACCTCCGACAAACTTTTGATAATCTCCGGGCTTACGATATACAATTCAATCTGGATAAATGTGTCTTTGGGATTCCTACTGGTAAACTGCTCGGGTTTATCGTCCCCTATAGAGGAATAGAGGCCAATCCGGGTAAAACCCGAGCTCTATCTCAACTAGCAATCCCTACGGAGCTGAAGCACATTCAAAATTGGTGGGTTGCATGGCGGATTTGAGCCGCTTTATCTCCTGCCTTGGTGAAAAGGCACCGCCGCTCTACAGACTTCTCAAATGGACCAAAAACTTCGAATGGACCAATGAATCAATGACCACATTGGAAGAAATCAAAATATTATTGGCCATCAACCCTATACTAGCAGCACCTGGCATCGGTGAACCAATGTTGTTGTGCATCTCATCCACAAACCAAGTGGTCAACGCGGTTCTTGTCATTAAATGACAGGCTGAGGGTCACAAGTTTTGGGTACAAAAGCCAGTATACTACGTATCAGAAGTGCTCACCCCGTGCAAATCTATTTATCCACATTACTAGAAGATAGCCTATATAGTTTTCATGGCATCCCAAAAGCTCCGACAATACTTCCAAGAGTGCTCGGTCACAGTGGCATCCGAAGTACCACTGAATGATATAATTAACAACAGGGATGCTAGTGGCCGCATAGAAAAATGGTCCATTGAGCCTCCCCTTCAAAATTGCGTACAGATCATGCCAAGCGATTAAATCTTAGGTGTTGGCTGATTTTCTTGCCGAATGGATGGAGGCCGAGATCCCCAGGGAATACAGTACATACTCCCAATGGATGATGTACTTTGACGGATCCAAAATGCTTGCTGGACTGGGGGCTGGAGTTACACTTACATCACCCACTAGCGATAACATCCGGTACATCTTGCAATCATGTACACTGACTCCAATAATGCGGCCGAATACGTGGCTCTGTTGCATGGGCTTCGGATGTCAACATCAATGGGAGTACACCGGCTCAAGGCATGAGGAGACTCTAACCTCACCATATCTCAAATCAACGGCGAATTTGACACCAGAAACGCAAAGATGGTAGCATATAGAAATGCCGTCCTCAAGACATCTGCATGGTTCGAAGGACTATAATTCCACCATGTCTCGAGAGACAACAATCAAGCTGCTGACGTCCTCGCCCGCATGGGTGCCAAGCGTGACCCCGTCCCTAAGAACACCTTTCTGGAACGGCTTTTCAAGCCAATCGTGGTATGGCAGGACGAGGACAAGGATGCCGGAGTAAATGGCCTAAAACAGATCATCCCTACTATCATTGAACCAGATGAACAAATCATGGGTGGTTCGACACTTGAAGAAATGCCTTCGTCCCACGAAGTCATGACAGTAATCTTGCCGTGGACCAAGCCCTTCCTTGCCTATCTTATTCGACAAGAACTCCCCGATGACCAGACTGAGGCAAGACGCATAATGCGGGCTCCAGGGCCTACAAGGTTTATGAGGGTGAGCTATACAAGAAAAGAACCACTAGAGTCCTCCAACGGTGCATATTTAGAGAAGAAGGAAATGAACACTTGGCTGAGATACACGCAGGCATGGGCGGCCACCACACAACAGCTTGGGCCCTATTAAGAAAGTCTTTTCAAGCCGGATTCTTTTGGCCCACTGCTCGCGAAGACGCCCACACACTGGTCCAACATTGTGTTGGTTGTCAGCTCTTTGCAAATCTAAGTCACATGCCCCCAACAGCTCTTCGGGCGATACCGATCTCTTGTCCTTTCACGGTCTGGGGGCTGTACATGGTCGGACTACTTAAAGGGGGGCCAAGAAAAGAAATATCTATTGGTTATGGTTGACAAATTCACCAAGTGGATTGAAGCAAAACCGATTAGTTCAGCCAAGTCTGAACCAGTCATTGAGTTTATATCCGGCGTGGTTCACCATTATGGTGTCCCCCATAGTATAATAATGGACAATGGATCCAATTTCATAGCCCGGGAGGTAAAGGACTAGTGCACTATGATACGTCTCCAACGTATCTATAACTTTTGATTGTTCCATGCTATTATATTATTTGTTTTGGATGTTTTATATGCATTAATATGCTATTTTGTATTATTTTTGGGACTAACCTATTAACCTAGAGCCTAGTGCCAGTTTCTGTTTTTCCATGTTTTTGAGTATTGTAGATAAGGAATATTAAACGGAGTCCAAGCGGAATAAAATATTCGTGATGATTATTCTTGGACCAGAAGACATCTACCAGACTTGGAGAGGAGGCCAGGAGACCTGCTAGGAGGTCACAAGCCACCCTAGCACGGCTAGGGGCCCCCCTGGCTTGTGCCCCCCGAGTAGATCTCCTAACCCTAATCTTCGGTCTACAAATTCCCACATATCCCCCCAATACCAAAAAGAGCCATGCAAGTACTTTTCCGTCGCCAGAAGCCTCCATTCCCGAGAGATCCAATCTTGGAGCCTTTTCTGGTAATCTGCTGGAGGGGGATTCGATCACGGAGGGCATCTACATCAACTCCATTGACCCTTCGATGATGCGTGAGTAGTCCACCATAGACCTATGGGTCAATAGCTAGTAGCTAGATGGCTTTCTCTCTTTGTGCTTCAATACCATGTTCTCCGTGATCTTCATGGGGATCTATCTGATGTAATACTCTTTTGCGGTGTGTTTGTCGAGATCCGATGAATTGTGGGTTTATGATCAACTTATCTATGAATATTATTTGGTTCTTATATAAATTCTTATATGCATGATTTCATATCTTTGCAAGTCTCTTCGAGTTATTGGTTTGGTTTGGCGAACTAGATTGGTAATTCTTGCAATGGAAGAAGTGTTTAGTTTTGGGTTCAATCTCGCGGTGTCCTCAACCAGTGAAAAAGTAGGGGTAGCGAGGCACATATTGTATTGTTGCCATCAAGGGTAAAAAGATGGGGTTTTCATAATATTGCTTGAGTTTATCCCTCTACATCATGTCATCTTACTTAATGCGTTACTCTGTTCTTCATGAACTTAATACTCTAGATGCAGGCAGCAGTCGTCACTGTGTGGAGTAATAGTAGTAGATGCAGAATCATTTCGGTCTACTTGACATAGAAGTGATGCCTATATGCATAATCATTGCCTTAGATATCGTCATAACTATGCGCTTTTCTATCAATTGCTCGACAGTAATTTGTTCACCCACCGTGTTATTTTCCTTCAAGAGAGAAGCATCTAGTGAAACCTATGGCCCCTGGGTCTATTTCCCACATTATATTTTCAGATCTATATACCAAAAATACCAAAAATACCTTGCTGCAATTTATTTACCTTTGTACTTCCTGCAATCTTTTACATTTATCTCTATCAGATCTAATCCTTGCAAGTAATCGTGAAGGGATTGACAACCTCTTTATAGCGTTGGGTGCAAGAGTTTGATTGTTTGTGTAGGTGCATCCATTGGTGACTTGCTTGTTCCTCCTACCGGATTGCTACCTTGGTTCTCAACAACTGAGGCAAATACCTACTTCGCTGCATCACCCTTTCCTCTTCAAGGGAAAACCAACGCAAGCTCAAGAGGTAGCAAGAAGGATTTCTGGCGCCGTTGCCAGGAAAGATACACATCAAGCCTACCAAGTACCCATCACAAACTCATCTCTTGCATTTACATTATTTTCCACTTACCTATCATTTCCCTCTCCCCCACTTCTAAAATGATTTTCAGAAAAAACCAAAAAGATTTGCCTTTTTATTCGCCCTGTTTCTTGTTTGCCTTTTTCTCGCCGGTTCTCTTCTTGTTTGCTTGTGTTGCCATGTGCCTTCTATTTGCTTGCATCTTCGCTTGCTAAAAATCAATTGATATGGATACTCATCCACTTTCTAATCTTTTCAATAGGCCAAATTATGATGAACCAATTGCTAGTGAGTTGAGTGCACTTGATTATCTCTATGAAGTTTTGTTTGAAAATCATGAATCTGAAAATTTTGATGAAGTCTTGAAAGAAGAAAATTATAAGGTGATTAATGATAGATCCTTGATTGAAAAGCATGATTGCAATGTTTCTAGTGTGAATCCTCTATATATCCATGATGCTAATGATATGCAAAGCCATAAGCTTGGGGATGTTATGTTTCATGAAGATGATATTTTCTGTTCCCTAGGTTTTGATGGGCAAATTCATTATGATGATTGCATGCTTGTGCATCATGAGAAGGATGATTTATGTGATAGTTATATTGTTGAATTCCTTCATGACGCTACTGAAATTTATTATAAGGTAGGAACATATGCTTGTAGGAATTGCAATAATATCTAGTTTCCTCTCTATGTGTTCAAAGTTTTGAAGTTATGCTTATTTTGCCTTCCTTTGCTAGTTGATTCTTGTTCCCATAAATTGTTTGCTCACAAAATCACTATGCATAGGAAGTGGGTTAGAATTAAATGTGCTTGTAATGAGATTCATGATGCTTTCTTTCATATTTCAATTACTACTTTTTATGTGAGCATCATTGAAATCAGTATGCCTAGCTAGGGGCGTTGAATAATAGCGCTTGTTGGGAGGCAACCCAATTTTATTTTTATGTTCTGTTTTTTTCTTATGTTTTTGAGTATTTAACACATTATTAGCTCTATATTAATCATGTTTTGGTGTTTTAATTAGTGTTTGATCCGAGTAAGACCTTTGGGATGGTCTATGGTAATTGTTGATTTCATCTTGCTGAAAAACAAAAACTTTTATGCCCAATGCAGGAATTTTATAAATTTATCAGAGCATCAAATGAGTCTGAAACGTGTATAAAAGATTTATATACAAATTTCCCAAGTTTTCCTAATTTTTCTGAATTTTTTGAGTTACATAAGTATAAGAAGTTTCCAGATTGCTACAGACTATTCTGTTTTTGACAGATTCTGTTTTCTTTGTGCTGTTTACCTATTTTGATGTATCTGTGGGTCGTATCGAGGGGTATGAACCATGCAAAATTTGGAATACAGTAGATATTACACCAATATAATTAAATAATGAGTGCACAACAGCACCTAAAGTGGTGATTTATTTTCTTATACTAACGGATCTCACGAGTTTTCTGTTAAGTTTTGTGTTGTGAAGTTTTCAAGTTTTGGGTAAAGATTTGATGGACTATGGAATAAAGAGTGGTAAGAGACTAATCTTGGGGATGACCAAGTCACCCCAAGTAATCAAGGATGCCAAAAAGCCTAAGCTTGGGGATGCCCCAGAAGGCGTCCCCTCTTTCGTCTTCAATCCATCGGTAAATTTACTTGAGGCTATATTTTTATTCACCACACCATATGTGTTTTGCTTGGAGCGTCTTGTATGATATGAGTCTTTGCTTTTTATTTTTCCACAATCATACTTACTTCACACATATTTTGATATAGACACACATGAATCGTGAATTTATTAGAATACTCTATGTGCTTCACTTATATCTTTTGAGCTAGGCAATTTTGCTCTAGTGCTTCACTTATATCTTTTTAGAGCACGGTGGTGTTTTGTTTTATAGAAATAATCAAACTCTCGTACCTCACTTATATTATTTTTAGAGTCTTTAAACAGCATGGTAATTGGTTTAGGTTATGAATTTAGTCCTAATATGATAGGCATCCAAGAGGGATATAATAAAAACTTCCATATAAAGTGCATCGAATAATATGAGAAGTTTGATTCCTTGCAAAAAGTTTTGAGATATAAAGATGGTAATATTAAGAGTCATGTTAGGAAGTAATTGTAAATTTGTAAAAATAATTGTGTAAAGGTTTGTGATTCCCATAGCATGCACATATGGTGAACCGTCATGTAAGGAAGTCGGAGCATGATTTGTTTATTGATTGTCAGCCTTTGTGTGAGGGTCGGGAGCGCCCGATGGTTACTCCTACTAACCTCTCCCCTAGGGGCATGCGTCTAATACTTTGGTTCGATGACTAATAGAATTTTGCAATAGGTATGTGAGTTCTTTATGACTAATGTGAGTCCATGGATTATACGCACTCTCACCCTTCCACTTTTGCTAGCCTCTCTAGTACCACGCAACTTTTGCCGGTGCATTAAACCCACCATATATCCTTCCCCAAAAAAGCCACCAAACCTACCTATTATGGCATTTCCATAGACATTCCGACATATATTGCGATGCAACTTCCATAGTTCCATTTATTATGACACGCACCATCATTTTCATATTTCTTTGCATGATCGTAAGATATCTAGCATGATGTTTTCATGGCTTGTCTATAAGAGGGGCTAAGCAGTGGTAACATAGCCAAACAAGGTTTGCTAGGTAGTGGAGGGGTTAGAGGCTATCATGGCAATGTTGGAGGCTTGACATTCAACTAGTAGGTAACACGAATGTAACGATAAGAGCGAGACATCTAGCAAAGCAAAAATAGTGTCGGGATCTGGGTACGATCATCTTGCCTGTTGGTTCTTCAGAGGGACAAAGAGCTGGGTCCTCATAGTGGTACTCTCCTGGATCCTCATACTCAGGTTCAACACTCGCGTCTACCCATGAAAAACAACAACAAATAAACAAACAACCAAGGTGCAATGCACAAACAAGATGATGCATGATTCATTTGAAGTATTTAACATGGCAACCCTAAGCTAATCAAGTTCCCCATGCAATAGTTAAGTTCTTTAGAATTCTAGACAGAACCTCATGTTAATTTATTTGAACATTCATGATCATGGCAAAAATGTATGCTTCATGCAAAATTGATGAAATGCATATGAAGAACGTAAGAAACAGAGTAGCGGTTCTCACGATACGCTCACGGCAAGGTACGAAGGTAAAATACAAGACATGGTAGGCCATGGGATATTCCTTGGTATTGCAAGGTAGCCACTGGTTAGGAAATGAAAAACCGACCACAATAGAGCCAAAGATCAAGCAAAACAATGGAGCATAGCTCCCACAAGTCACAAAACACCAACACACACAATCTGCTCCAAAACAGCAACATAACAACTTACACAGCCAATATCTAGAGCTATAGGATGTTCCAACCTCAAACAAAGTGTGTACAGAAATTACATAACATGCCTCTAAAATCATCCAACTACATAAACTAGAAAGGAAGCACGTATCACTAAGCATGAAGCTCACAAGATGGCATGATGAAACAGATTCTAGGGACTTGGTGAAAATCACAGTTTTCTGGAATCTGAGTTAAGCTGATAGCAAATTGATAGCAGAAATTAATGATGCTAGAGAACACCTTATGGCATGAAAATTAACAGTATGGTAGAGGGCAACGTCTACTTCAAAACACTAGCACTGAGCTTGAGCTAAAACACAACACAACACTTAGTAGCATCCACTCATCATGGCATAAACATATCAACAGATTCTCAGACTTCGAAATATTTAGCAAGTTGAAAACAGCAACATTTTGTTAGTTACTTTGGAGCAAGAAAAACCCACTTATATGCTAGTCTAGCATGTCAAAATAAAATACCATGGCATAATACTCAGGAAACACTACCACTTCCATGTTGACACAAATATCAAAGCATGCATGGATTAATTCTAACTAAAATGAAAAAATGGCATATTGTGACAAAATGACATTTTGTCAAACTTGCTCAAATGACCAAACCAATTGCACCAATGTATTCATTGGGAAATTCTACCCCAATTTCATATATCACACTCATATATTGCAGTAGATAAAATGCCCACAACCTCAAGTTCCAAATCACTTCACAACCATCATATGCTCATAAGTCAAAACTTGCCATATATTCTCATAGACAAATATGCTCATGTACAAAAATGGTCATCTACCAGAAATGGAATAATCTACTTGAAACGCAGTAAAAAAAATAAACAAAATAAAAAAACAAAAGAGAGGAGGGGCCCACCTGGCATAGTCACCAAGGCCCCTCTATGTGGATGACAAGTAGGCCATGGGCCCACTGTCATAGACACACACCAACACATACACACACAAGCACATGCACACACACCTACACATGCACAGCAGATCCACCGGGGGTTCTCTCTGCCACAGCAGATCCACCACACACGCACACACACTACCATACACACTCATACTGCACACCCACACGAGATCCGGTGTAGCCACATCGGATCCGACCCACACGCACACTCAGAAAAGAAACAAAAGGGGCGCGCATGCAGGGGGGGGTCAAGCCCGCGACCTTCTACTCTCTCTCTCTCGAGTCGAACAACCACTGCGATACGAGCCGACAACTCACCGAAGGGGGAAACTATGCCTCTACTAACACTGACGACAACTTAACTGTCGAAACTGAAATCCTGGAACCTGAACCGAACGACGTAGAAACTCCGGCGACATAGGGGCCGTACGGTGAGGAGGAAACCTAGCGAGAAAAGCGGGAAGCTAGGAGGACCTGTTCTCCTGCTCGTCTTGCAACGAGGGGGACGGAGGCGACGGCCTCATGGCCATGCCTTGTCGTGTCGGCGACGACTGTGAGCAACTACGGCGTCGCGCAACCTACGCTATGACCCAAAGAGGCTGCAATAGAACTGCTCATCGAGGGAGGTCGAAGACGGGCTTGCATACGACGGGGAAGAAGGGGCGGAGCGGGGCGGCGCAACCTAACAAAGAGGAAGAAGACCGCATGGGTAACTCCCTGTCCGGGGCTCCGACACGGACGGGACCGTCGATGAGGGGGAGCCCGGTCCCTCCTAGCGACGGGAATGAGCTGCGGGGAAGGTCCCTGACCTCCACGACATCCTTGACAAGGAGGAAGATCGACGGAGAGGCGCGGACGACAGCGAGGAGGATCAGCGGCTCTCTGAACTGAAACTCTCGCTCTCTCTCTGAACTTACCCGAGGAGGAAGGAAGGGAGAAGAAGGGAGAAGGAGGGAGAGAGGAGTGGCAGTGGCGAGGAGGAAGAGGGGAAACCCTAGGGATCCGTACACTTGTAAAGGGGCTGGCCTCGACATCCGTGAGCTCCTCTCATGGCAACGACGACCGCTCTCTCTGCGCGCTCTCTCTCTCACTCTGAACTGACGGAGCAGGCAACGGGAGCAGGTAGCCGCTAGCTCGGCTGGGCTGGGCTGCACTAAGGGAGATGGGCCACGAGGGAGGTTCAGGCCCACTCGCTCAGACTCTCTCTCTCAGAAAACAGAAGGAAGGTTTTTTTCTTTTTGAATAAGCCCAGAATAAAAATAAAACTGCAACAGCAAAGGAGTTTTTTTTCCCAAAGTAAAAATATTTTGAGCTCACAAAAATGCAAGCCATTTAATAAAAACGAAGTGGGCATTTTTAGAGCAAATAAATTTATTACTATAATTAAATAAAACTATTGTTTTATAGAGATATGATTGCAAGCAATCAACAACCTATCCAAGAGCTCACCCACTCCACTCTAAACAATAAATCAAAGCACCAGAACATTTTTTAAAAGATTTTTAAGACAAGTTAATTTGTGTCATAAAATAATTAGTAGCAAAAGGGGTTTGAGTTGAAATGAAATAGAGGGGGGGTTATGGAAACATGAGACAAGGGAGAAGAGCAACACATCAAACACATGCATTCATCCACATACAACCTCACCTCAACATCACAACACCACAAGCAAGGCAACAATAGATATGCATAGATATGATGAGCATGATGGCATGATGCATGAGATGGAAATGCAATGAAGAAAATATTAATTCATTCAAGCACATGGCAAACATAGAGGTTCATATGAGGAATACATGACCATAAATGGCAAGGGTAGCACTTGGGCTGTTACAACTCTCCCACACTACAAGAGGATCTCGACCCGAGATCTAAGAATGAAAGAAGTCGGGAAATTCGGAACGGAGAAGATCCTCACGTTCCCAAGAAGCCGCCTTGTCGGAATGATGAGACAACTACACCTTGAGAAACTTGATAGACTTGTTGCGAGTCTTACGCTCAGTTTCTTCGAGAATAGCAACTGGGTGCTCACGATAAGAAAGATCTTCCTGGAGATCAATGTCTTGGAGGTCAATGGTACGCTCAGGAGTCTTGAAGCATCTCCGGAGCTGAGAGACATGGAAGACATCATGCACATTTGCAAAATTCGGACGAAGCTCTAGTTGATAGGCAAGTTCACCTCTCTTGCCCACAACTCTGAAAGGACCCACAAAGCAAGGAGCTAGCTTCCCTTTGATTCCAAACCGCTGAGTGCCCTTCAAGGGAGAAACTCTGAGATAGACAAGGTCATCAACTTGGAAGGAGACATCCCGATGTTTGTTATCGTAATAACTCTTCTGTCAGGATTGGGCTGCTTTGAGGTTCCCACGAATGACATGGCACATCTCTTCTACTTCGGTGATCATGTCATTGCCCAATATTTGACGCTCACCAGTTTCAGACAAATTGAGCGGGGTACGGCACTTCCTGCCATAGAGAATCTCGAATGGGGCCTTGCTTGAGCTAGCCTAAAAGCTGTTGTATGAAAATTCAGCATATGGAAGGCAATCTTCCCACTTCATGCCGAAAGAGATCACACAGGCCCTGAGCATGTCTTTGAGGATTTGATTGACTCTCTCAACTTGACCACTCATCTGCAGGTGAAATGCCATGCTGAAATGGATCTTTGTTCCCATAGCCGTCTATAAGGACTCCCAAAACCTTGAAGTGAAGAGGCTTCCATGATCTGAGGATATGAGTTGCGGAATCCCGTGCAGAGAAACTACCCTTGACGTATACAGCTCTGCCAAGTGAGCTGTCAAGATAGATTCTTTGATCGGAAGGAAATGGGCAACTTTGGTCAACTTGTTGATAACCACAAAGATGGCATCGTTGCCCTTCTTGGACTTAGGAAAGCCAGTGAAGAAATCCATCTCCACATGGTCAAATTTCCACTCCGGAATCGGCAAAGGCTGAAGGAGACCTGCTGGACGTTGATGTTCTGCCTTCACTCTGCGATAAACATCGCACTCGTTCACGAACTAATCAATTTCATGCTTCATGCGAGTCCACAAGAACGTTTGCTTGAGGTCCTGATACATCTTGGAACTTCTTGGATGAATGGATAGGAGAGAATTGTGTGCTTCGTGCATGATAACCTTCGTGAGATCACCTTCAGGAACCACCAGACGGTCCTCAAAGAACAAGGTATCATTTTCATCCACGCGAAAGCACTTGTACTTCGGAATGCCTTTGGCCACACCTTTCTTCACTTTCTTCACCATCGCATCAAGAAGTTGAGCTTGGTGAACCTGATCTTCCAGAGTCGGAGAGACTTGAAGATTGGCCAGAAATCCTTGCAGAATCATTTGAAGATTGATCTTGCGGAAGGCTTCACAAAGCTCTGGCTGAAGAGGCTTTCGGATGAGACTGTTGTAGTACGCCCTTTGGCTGAGCGTGTCTGCAATGACATTTGCTTTTTCCAGAGTATACTCAATACCTGGGTTGAAGTTCTCAAGCATTTCCACCCAACGAGACTACCGAAGATTGAGATTGGGTTGAGTGAAAATGTACTTCAAGCTCTTGTGATCGGTGTACACCTCAACTGGTCTACCCAACAACAAATGCCTCCAAGTCATCAGAGCATGCACAACTACCGGCAACTCAAGATCATGAGTGGGGTAGTTCTTCTCGGCAGGCTTCAACTGATGCGAGGTATAAGCAACAATCTTCTTATCTTGCATGAGAACACCACCAAGACCTTGGAGAGAAGCATCACAGAAGACTTGGAAAGGCTTTGATTGCTCTGGAGGAACAAGAACTAGAGCTGAAGTCAGTTTCTACTTGAGCATATTGAACGCCACATCACACTCAGGAGACCAAGCATACTTGACATTCTTCTGGAGGAGATTAGACAGAGGCTTAGCAATTTGAGAGAAGTTCTCCACAAATCTTCTGCAGTAACTTGCAAGCCCGAGGAAGCTACGAAGCTGCTTGACATTCTGAGGAGGCTCCCACTTCAAGATTGCCTCAACTTTATCAGGGTGCACTTTAATGCCCTCTGCAGAGATCACATGCCCAAGGTACACCACTTCATTGAGCCAAAACTCACACTTGGAAAACTTAGCATAGAATCGATGCTCTCGTAACTTGTCAAGCACAAGCCTGAGATGCTCTGCATGCTCTTCTATGGTCTCCGAGAACACAAGAATATCATCCAAATAGACCAAGATGAAATCATTGTTGAAAGGAGAGAATATGAAGTTCATCATTCTGGAGAAGGTTGGAGGAGCATTGGCGAGACCAAAAGACATGATGGTGTACTCATAAGAGCCAAAACTCGTCCTGAAAGCAGCCTTTGGAATATCTTCTTCGCGAATGCAAATCTGATGGTAGCCCATGCGAAGATCAAGCTTCAAGAAAATCTTGGCACCTTTCAGTTGTTCAAACAACTCATTGATGTTGGGAAGTGGGTACTTGTTTCTGATTGTCTTTTTATTCAATGGACGGTAATCGACACAAAGTCGGTCCGTGCCATCCTTCTTCTTGACAAACAAAACACCACAACCCCATGGAGAAGAACTTGGTCTAATCAGACCCAAACGTTCTTGTTCATCTAGCCGCTTCTTCAACTCTTTCAGCTCTTCGGGGCCAAGTTTATAAGGACGCTTGCAAACCGGTTTAGTTCCGGGCTCAAGGTCAATCACAAACTCAACTGGCCGGTGCGGAGGCATTCCTAGCAATTCTTCGGGAAAGGCATCTTCATACTCACAAACCACCAGAATTTGAGAAATAGCTGAGATTTCACCCTTCTCATTAAGAGCAAAGAGACGGATCGTGTCATCGCGAGCAGCGAAAATGATCACATCTTCTGAAGGATGAGTCAATTTGACTTCTTTGGCTTGACAATCAACATGCGCCTTGTTCATAGCCAGAAAATCCATGCCAAGAATGAGATCAATATCGGAATTACCGAGAACAATTGGACAAGCCAGAAAAGAATAATTGCCCATCTTGATAGAGACATCCAGAACCACCAAACGAGAATTCAGCACTTTGCCCGGAGAAACTATTGATAGACTCTTGGACAAATTAATGGGTCACAAGTCATGCATTTCGGTGAATGGACTTGAAATGAAAGAATGCAATGCACCGGTATCAAACAACACTTTTGCAAGAATAGAATTAACCAAGAGATTACCCATGATCACTTGAGTAGAATGTTCTGCTTCAGCTGCGTTCACCATGTGCACCCTTGATGACTTGGGATTATGCTTCACCATAGCATTGCCTGGAGGTCTGACTAGAGGAGGAGGCAGAAGACGCCGATGGTTGCACTTGTTTGAGTAGTGACCCTTCTGACCACACTTGTGACAAGTAACCTCTGAGAGCAGACGAAAGTTGCGTGGAGGAGGAATATTAGCTGACTTGGGCGCCTGGGGTCTCTGCTGATAACCTGGGTTGGGTGGGTGGGAAGAACCACGACCACCAAACTGTCTTTGCTGCCGAGGAGGACGAAACGGAGGAGGAGGAGGAACCCAAAACTTCTACTGCTTAGGAACCATCTAAGAGCTGGAAGAAGAAGAATAGGAATCCTTGGAATGCTTCCTTGAGTTCTCCAACTTGAGCTGAGTAGCCTCGACCTTTAGAGCCATGTTGTAGAACTGATCAAACTCACGAGGCTCTTAGAGGACTAGACCCGGAAAAATCTCATCCTTGAGACCACCTCTGAACTGATAAATCATGGACTTGTCATCTAGAACATCTTGTTTGGCATCGCAGGCCAGATTTTGGAACTCGACGTTATACTGATAGACATACTTGCTTCCCTACTTCAGGTGCCTGAACTTCTCACACATTTCCTCGACAAAGCTTGTCTGAATGTAATTGGCCCTGAAGTCACGACAAAAATCCTCCCAGCTGACAACACGATCACCCCTGGAGTCCTTGTATTGCTGCCACCAATTTGCTGCCTGACCCTTGAGCTGAAACAAAGCGAACCTGGCATAGTCCTTGGGTCTAACATTGTTGCACTCGAAATGCTTACTCATGTCCCGGAGCCAATCATCTGCATCAAAAGGCTGTTCACAACAGGTGAAAGACTTTGGCTGGTTGGCAAGGAACTAGTTGAGAGTCGTGAACTGAGGCTGATTCTGAAAATTTCCTTGAAAACCTTGCTGACCCTATTCTCTTTCTTGCAACAACTTGAGCAACATCTGAGTATTTGCATTGGTTGCAGCCATCAAAGCTTGCCAAGCTTCTGGAGGAGGAGGAGGAGGCGATGGTGGTGGGGGTGGTGGACGATCAAACTGCTCCTCACCCCGACTCGGATTCCCGCGAGTTGGTGGAGCTCTGAAGATGGACAAGAACATCGGTACACCATTGACAAAGATGATTGCAATAAGCTGAATCAAATGACTTGAAAGACGTTGAATAGAACAACATAAGTAGCCTTCCTACTTAAAAATTAGTAAGAATGCCTTCTTCGGGTTAGGGATAACATTATCAGACATTAGAAGCCACTTGCAATAACACAAAAGTATTGAGCTAATGTTGCTCAGAACAAATGTATATGCCCTCATACATCTTAAGAAGATAATCCTAGGAGCTACTTGAATTCCCACCTAAGAACTTCCGAAAACTTTCTAGTTATGCAATCCGGTGTAGGGGATACAAGGAGGAAATATCTCACGCAACTAACAATCCTACACCCCAACTGTATCCATCCTTCAACACATAACCAGAGGCTTCCGGAACTCCATCTATCTCGGATCCTCGAAAGCACGACGATACTAACCATGGTGGTACCCCGGATGCCTCCCAGTACTGGGGGACTCTAACCTTATCTCACCACGATAAGTATTGAAGCAATTTCGAACATCCTCCATCCTGAGATACTAAGAAAACTGAATGATAACGATGTGCCAAGAATACCCTGGAGCTCAACTCCCCGGAAGAAATCAAGTCAGACAGGAGGCACCAAGACAGAACTCCGTCACATCGGTATCATATAGTTTCCAAAATACCCGCTTGATCCTAATTTTTTTTGAGCGAGAAGAGGAGTAGAATCAAAATTCCTAAGTCGAATACCTCACCAGAGTAATGAAGAGGAGTAAAAGAAACCTACTCTCCGATATAACTAGACTCAAAATAGTTTTTACGAGACTCGACTCGGCCAAGTTCGATCAAGCAAAGGGCTCCTATGGTCGTAAGACTCTGGATACCAATTTGTAACGCCCAATATGCGCACCTATCCTTATTAAGACACGGGGGTCTCGACATGGATAGAGGCGCATCTCGTTGTTTCGCAAGTGCGGCAATTCATTGCATACATTTATGAAAAGAGAGTATATGAGTTGGCTTACACTTGCCACAAGGTAATTAAAATTCACTCAATATTCAATCATCATACAGAAGACAGGGTCCGTTTACGGATGAAATCAAACGAAGAAAAGAAGCAATGAAAAGCGCCTTGCTATCCCATGGATCACGACCACGACCACTCTAGTCATCGGGGTACGTGACATACATCCTTCCATGTTCTCCGTCGTACTCCCACTAGATCTGGGACGCTTCATCTGGCACGATCTCATCAACACCTGCACCTGAATTGTTGAAGGAATCTGTGAGCCACAGAGGACTCAACAATCATGTAACCCGGGTACCGAAACTATGTAAGCTTGTGGGTAGGATGGGGTTAAGTGTTGAGTTTGCAGCAGCTCTAATAATTATTTGTTGGCTATCTTACGAAAACATGAATGTAAGTATGGTGGACTACGTAAGACTATCGAGTTCTCCAATGAACTCTAAAAGATCCTGAACACCTGCTTATGTCAAACATAATCCCACCGTGTTCTCTCTCGGTTTATGTTCACGAGCAGAGATGATCACGGTTACGCACACGGTTGGTGTATTTTATTGGAGTTTTACTTAAAGTTTACTATAACCGGATGTTAAACAAAATATCCAAGTTGCCACCTAACCGCAAGCACAACTTCTCAAAAGATTTAACCCTGCAGGAGTGCTCCAACTAGTCCATCATAAATTAACCACACTCCGCGGGAATAACCTCAACCATGGATCTCGTGATCATCCTAGGCAACTCCAAAGGAAATCTGACACCTCGAGATTGCCCAAAGAAAATCAGAATTCCTCACACAAGCCACTCGAGAAAGGTAAAACAAGTCCAGCAAGACCTCCCGGTGAGCCAGATCCGCTTCTAGAGCTGTGTGCTCTCTATCATCGGGCATCATCCGTCTATGAAATGTGTACGGGTGCCTAGAAAATGCCTCGAGTTGCCCCGAGGTAGCACTGCCGACTGCTAGGTAGGTGGACCAACACTCATGAGGAGCACTAGCCCGAGGGTTGATTAATTATCCACGGGGTTGCAAAGCCCTATGCATTTTTATTAAGTTGATTAAGCAAACAATACTAATGTTGGGTCTTGCCAGACAAGTTTTAATCTCAAACGAATAATCAAGGGGGTCCCCATAACAACCCCGAGCATGTTAGGAGTGCAAAATATGGAACCATAACACCAGTAACAAGAACTATGGCGGTAAAAGTGGAAAAAACACCGAGCAAAAGGCCAAGCCTTCCACCATACCAGATATATATGTGCATTAATTTAAATAGCAGAAATATTGTGATATCTATGGATATCCATGTTATCACGTGGAAACAACCTGCACCTGCAACTAAGAACGCTATAAGAGGGGCTAAGCAGCGGTAACTTAGCCAAACAAGGTTTGCTAGGTAGTGGAGGGGTTCAAGGCTATCATGGCAATGTAGGAGGCTTGACATTCAAGTGTTAGGTAACGCGAATGTAACGACTAGAGCGAGACATCTAGCAAAGCAAAAATAGTGTCGGGATCCGGGTACGATCATCTTGCCTGTTGGTTCTTCAGAGGGACAAAGAGCTGGGTCCTCATAGTGGTACTCTCCTGGATCCTCGTACTCAGGTTCAACACTCACGTCTACCCAAGAGAAACAACAACAAATAAACAAACAACCAAGGTGCAATGCACAAACAAGATGATGCATGATTCATTTGAAGTATTTAACATGGCAACCCTAAGCTAATCAAGTTCCCCATGCAATAGTTAAGTTCTTTAGAATTCTAGACAGAACCTCATGTTAATTTATTTGAACATTCATGATCATGGCAAAAATGTATGCTTCATGCAAAATTGATGAAATGCATATGAAGAACGTAAGAAACAGAGTAGCGGTTCTCACGATACGCTCACGGCAAGGTACGAAGGTAAAATACAAGACATGGTAGGCCATGGGATATTCCTTGGTATTGCAAGGTAGCCACTGGTTAGGAAATGAAAAACCGACCACAATAGAGCCAAAGATCAAGCAAAACAATGGAGCATAGCTCCCACAAGTCACAAAACACCAACACACACAATCTGCTCCAAAACAGCAACATAACAACTTACACAGCCAATATCTAGAGCTATAGGATGTTCCAACCTCAAACAAAGTGTGTACAGAAATTACATAACATGCCTCTAAAATCATCCAACTACATAAACTAGAAAGGAAGCACGTATCACTAAGCATGAAGCTCACAAGATGGCATGATGAAACAGATTCTAGGGACTTGGTGAAAATCACAGTTTTCTGGAATCTGAGTTAAGCTGATAGCAAATTGATAGCAAAAATTAATGATGCTAGAGAACACCTTATGGCATGAAAATTAACAGTATGGTAGAGGGCAACGTCTACTTCAAAACACTAGCACTGAGCTTGAGCTAAAACACAACACAACACTTAGTAGCATCCACTCATCATGGCATAAACATATCAGCAGATTCTCAGACTTCGAAATATTTAGCAAGTTGAAAACAGCAACATTTTGTTAGTTACTTTGGAGCAAGAAAAACCCACTTATATGCTAGTCTAGCATGTCAAAATAAAATACCATGGCATAATACTCAGGAAACACTACCACTTCCATGTTGACACAAATATCAAAGCATGCATGGATTAATTCTAACTAAAATGAAAAAATGGCATATTGTGACAAAATGACATTTTGTCAAACTTGCTCAAATGACCAAACCAATTGCACCAATGTATTCATTGGGAAATTCTACCCCAATTTCATATATCACACTCATATATTGCAGTAGATAAAATGCCCACAACCTCAAGTTCCAAATCACTTCACAACCATCATATGCTCATAAGTCAAAACTTGCCATATATTCTCATAGACAAATATGCTCATGTACAAAAATGGTCATCTACCAGAAATGGAATAATCTACTTGAAACGCAGTAAAAAAAATAAACAAAATAAAAAAACAAAAGAGAGGAGGGGCCCACCTGGCATAGTCACCAAGGCCCCTCTATGTGGATGACAAGTAGGCCATGGGCCCACTGTCATAGACACACACCAACACATACACACACAAGCACATGCACACACACCTACACATGCACAGCAGATCCACCGGGGGTTCTCTCTGCCACAGCAGATCCACCACACACGCACACACACTACCATACACACTCATACTGCACACCCACACGAGATCCGGTGTAGCCACATCGGATCCGACCCACACGCACACTCAGAAAAGAAACAAAAGGGGCGCGCATGCAGGGGGGGTCGAGCCCGCGACCTTCTACTCTCTCTCTCGAGTCGAACAACCACTGCGATACGAGCCGACAACTCACCGAAGGGGGAAACTATGCCTCTACTAACACTGACGACAACTTAACTGTCGAAACTGAAATCCTGGAACCTGAACCGAACGACGTAGAAACTCCGGCGACATAGGGGCCGTACGGTGAGGAGGAAACCTAGCGAGAAAAGCGGGAAGCTAGGAGGACCTGTTCTCCTGCTCGTCTTGCAACGAGGGGGACGGAGGCGACGGCCTCATGGCCATGCCTTGTCGTGTCGGCGACGACTGTGAGCAACTACGGCGTCGCGCAACCTACGCTATGACCCAAAGAGGCTGCAATAGAACTGCTCATCGAGGGAGGTCGAAGACGGGCTTGCATACGACGGGGAAGAAGGGGCGGAGCGGGGCGGCGCAACCTAACAAAGAGGAAGAAGACCGCATGGGTAACTCCCTGTCTGGGGCTCCGACACGGACGGGACCGTCGATGAGGGGGAGCCCGGTCCCTCCTAGCGACGGGAATGAGTTGCGGGGAAGGTCCCTGACCTCCACGACATCCTTGACAAGGAGGAAGATCGACGGAGAGGCGCGGACGACAGCGAGGAGGATCAGCGGCTCTCTGAACTGAAACTCTCGCTCTCTCTCTGAACTTACCCGAGGAGGAAGGAAGGGAGAAGAAGGGAGAAGGAGGGAGAGAGGAGTGGCAGTGGCGAGGAGGAAGAGGGGAAACCCTAGGGATCCGTACACTTGTAAAGGGGCTGGCCTCGACATCCGTGAGCTCCTCTCATGGCAACGACGACCGCTCTCTCTGCGCGCTCTCTCTCTCACTCTGAACTGACGGAGCAGGCAACGGGAGCAGGTAGCCGCTAGCTCGGCTGGGCTGGGCTGCACTAAGGGAGATGGGCCACGAGGGAGGTTCAGGCCCACTCGCTCAGACTCTCTCTCTCAGAAAACAGAAGGAAGGTTTTTTTCTTTTTGAATAAGCCCAGAATAAAAATAAAACTGCAACAGCAAAGGAGTTTTTTTCCCAAAGTAAAAATATTTTGAGCTCACAAAAATGCAAGCCATTTAATAAAAACGAAGTGGGCATTTTTAGAGCAAATAAATTTATTACTATAATTAAATAAAACTATTGTTTTATAGAGATATGATTGCAAGCAATCAACAACCTATCCAAGAGCTCACCCACTCCACTCTAAACAATAAATCAAAGCACCAGAACATTTTTTAAAAGATTTTTAAGACAAGTTAATTTGTGTCATAAAATAATTAGTAGCAAAAGGGGTTTGAGTTGAAATGAAAGAGAGGGGGGGTTATGGAAACATGAGACAAGGGAGAAGAGCAACACATCAAACACATGCATTCATCCACATACAACCTCACCTCAACATCACAACACCACAAGCAAGGCAACAATAGATATGCATAGATATGATGAGCATGATGGCATGATGCATGAGATGGAAATGCAATGAAGAAAATATTAATTCATTCAAGCACATGGCAAACATAGAGGTTCATATGAGGAATACATGACCATAAATGGCAAGGGTAGCACTTGGGCTGTTACAACTCTCCCACACTACAAGAGGATCTCGACCCGAGATCTAAGAATGAAAGAAGTCGGGAAATTCGGAACGGAGAAGATCCTCACGTTCCCAAGAAGCCGCCTTGTCGGAATGATGAGACAACTACACCTTGAGAAACTTGATAGACTTGTTGCGAGTCTTACGCTCAGTTTCTTCGAGAATAGCAACTGGGTGCTCACGATAAGAAAGATCTTCCTGGAGATCAATGTCTTGGAGGTCAATGGTACGCTCAGGAGTCTTGAAGCATCTCCGGAGCTGAGAGACATGGAAGACATCATGCACATTTGCAAAATTCGGACGAAGCTCTAGTTGATAGGCAAGTTCACCTCTCTTGCCCACAACTCTGAAAGGACCCACAAAGCAAGGAGCTAGCTTCCCTTTGATTCCAAACCGCTGAGTGCCCTTCAAGGGAGAAACTCTGAGATAGACAAGGTCATCAACTTGGAAGGAGACATCCCGATGTTTGTTATCGTAATAACTCTTCTGTCAGGATTGGGCTGCTTTGAGGTTCCCACGAATGACATGGCACATCTCTTCTACTTCGGTGATCATGTCATTGCCCAATATTTGACGCTCACCAGTTTCAGACAAATTGAGCGGGGTACGGCACTTCCTGCCGTAGAGAATCTCGAATGGGGCCTTGCTTGAGCTAGCCTAAAAGCTGTTGTATGAAAATTCAGCATATGGAAGGCAATCTTCCCACTTCATGCCGAAAGAGATCACACAGGCCCTGAGCATGTCTTTGAGGATTTGATTGACTCTCTCAACTTGACCACTCATCTGCAGGTGAAATGCCATGCTGAAATGGATCTTTGTTCCCATAGCCGTCTATAAGGACTCCCAAAACCTTGAAGTGAAGAGGCTTCCATGATCTGAGGATATGAGTTGCGGAATCCCGTGCAGAGAAACTACCCTTGACGTATACAGCTCTGCCAAGTGAGCTGTCAAGATAGATTCTTTGATCGGAAGGAAATGGGCAACTTTGGTCAACTTGTTGATAACCACAAAGATGGCATCGTTGCCCTTCTTGGACTTAGGAAAGCCAGTGAAGAAATCCATCTCCACATGGTCAAATTTCCACTCCGGAATCGGCAAAGGCTGAAGGAGACCTGCTGGACGTTGATGTTCTGCCTTCACTCTGCGATAAACATCGCACTCGTTCACGAACTAATCAATTTCATGCTTCATGCGAGTCCACAAGAACGTTTGCTTGAGGTCCTGATACATCTTGGAACTTCTTGGATGAATGGATAGGAGAGAATTGTGTGCTTCGTGCATGATAACCTTCGTGAGATCACCTTCAGGAACCACCAGACGGTCCTCAAAGAACAAGGTATCATTTTCATCCACGCGAAAGCACTTGTACTTCGGAATGCCTTTGGCCACACCTTTCTTCACTTTCTTCACCATCGCATCAAGAAGTTGAGCTTGGTGAACCTGATCTTCCAGAGTCGGAGAGACTTGAAGATTGGCCAGAAATCCTTGCAGAATCATTTGAAGATTGATCTTGCGGAAGGCTTCACAAAGCTCTGGCTGAAGAGGCTTTCGGATGAGACTGTTGTAGTACGCCCTTTGGCTGAGCGTGTCTGCAATGACATTTGCTTTTTCCAGAGTATACTCAATACCTGGGTTGAAGTTCTCAAGCATTTCCACCCAACGAGACTACCGAAGATTGAGATTGGGTTGAGTGAAAATGTACTTCAAGCTCTTGTGATCGGTGTACACCTCAACTGGTCTACCCAACAACAAATGCCTCCAAGTCATCAGAGCATGCACAACTACCGGCAACTCAAGATCATGAGTGGGGTAGTTCTTCTCGGCAGGCTTCAACTGATGCGAGGTATAAGCAACAATCTTCTTATCTTGCATGAGAACACCACCAAGACCTTGGAGAGAAGCATCACAGAAGACTTGGAAAGGCTTTGATTGCTCTGGAGGAACAAGAACTAGAGCTGAAGTCAGTTTCTACTTGAGCATATTGAACGCCACATCACACTCAGGAGACCAAGCATACTTGACATTCTTCTGGAGGAGATTAGACAGAGGCTTAGCAATTTGAGAGAAGTTCTCCACAAATCTTCTGCAGTAACTTGCAAGCCCGAGGAAGCTACGAAGCTGCTTGACATTCTGAGGAGGCTCCCACTTCAAGATTGCCTCAACTTTATCAGGGTGCACTTTAATGCCCTCTGCAGAGATCACATGCCCAAGGTACACCACTTCATTGAGCCAAAACTCACACTTGGAAAACTTAGCATAGAATCGATGCTCTCGTAACTTGTCAAGCACAAGCCTGAGATGCTCTGCATGCTCTTCTATGGTCTCCGAGAACACAAGAATATCATCCAAATAGACCAAGATGAAATCATTGTTGAAAGGAGAGAATATGAAGTTCATCATTCTGGAGAAGGTTGGAGGAGCATTGGCGAGACCAAAAGACATGATGGTGTACTCATAAGAGCCAAAACTCGTCCTGAAAGCAGCCTTTGGAATATCTTCTTCGCGAATGCAAATCTGATGGTAGCCCATGCGAAGATCAAGCTTCAAGAAAATCTTGGCACCTTTCAGTTGTTCAAACAACTCATTGATGTTGGGAAGTGGGTACTTGTTTCTGATTGTCTTTTTATTCAATGGACGGTAATCGACACAAAGTCGGTCCGTGCCATCCTTCTTCTTGACAAACAAAACACCACAACCCCATGGAGAAGAACTTGGTCTAATCAGACCCAAACGTTCTTGTTCATCTAGCCGCTTCTTCAACTCTTTCAGCTCTTCGGGGCCAAGTTTATAAGGACGCTTGCAAACCGGTTTAGTTCCGGGCTCAAGGTCAATCACAAACTCAACTGGCCGGTGCGGAGGCATTCCTAGCAATTCTTCGGGAAAGGCATCTTCATACTCACAAACCACCAGAATTTGAGAAATAGCTGAGATTTCACCCTTCTCATTAAGAGCAAAGAGACGGATCGTGTCATCGCGAGCAGCGAAAATGATCACATCTTCTGAAGGATGAGTCAATTTGACTTCTTTGGCTTGACAATCAACATGCGCCTTGTTCATAGCCAGAAAATCCATGCCAAGAATGAGATCAATATCGGAATTACCGAGAACAATTGGACAAGCCAGAAAAGAATAATTGCCCATCTTGATAGAGACATCCAGAACCACCAAACGAGAATTCAGCACTTTGCCCGGAGAAACTATTGATAGACTCTTGGACAAATTAATGGGTCACAAGTCATGCATTTCGGTGAATGGACTTGAAATGAAAGAATGCAATGCACCGGTATCAAACAACACTTTTGCAAGAATAGAATTAACCAAGAGATTACCCATGATCACTTGAGTAGAATGTTCTGCTTCAGCTGCGTTCACCATGTGCACCCTTGATGACTTGGGATTATGCTTCACCATAGCATTGCCTGGAGGTCTGACTAGAGGAGGAGGCAGAAGACGCCGATGGTTGCACTTGTTTGAGTAGTGACCCTTCTGACCACACTTGTGACAAGTAACCTCTGAGAGCAGACGAAAGTTGCGTGGAGGAGGAATATTAGCTGACTTGGGCGCCTGGGGTCTCTGCTGATAACCTGGGTTGGGTGGGTGGGAAGAACCACGACCACCAAACTGTCTTTGCTGCCGAGGAGGACGAAACGGAGGAGGAGGAGGAACCCAAAACTTCTACTGCTTAGGAACCATCTAAGAGCTGGAAGAAGAAGAATAGGAATCCTTGGAATGCTTCCTTGAGTTCTCCAACTTGAGCTGAGTAGCCTCGACCTTTAGAGCCATGTTGTAGAACTGATCAAACTCACGAGGCTCTTAGAGGACTAGACCCGGAAAAATCTCATCCTTGAGACCACCTCTGAACTGATAAATCATGGACTTGTCATCTAGAACATCTTGTTTGGCATCGCAGGCCAGATTTTGGAACTCGACGTTATACTGATAGACATACTTGCTTCCCTACTTCAGGTGCCTGAACTTCTCACACATTTCCTCGACAAAGCTTGTCTGAATGTAATTGGCCCTGAAGTCACGACAAAAATCCTCCCAGCTGACAACACGATCACCCCTGGAGTCCTTGTATTGCTGCCACCAATTTGCTGCCTGACCCTTGAGCTGAAACAAAGCGAACCTGGCATAGTCCTTGGGTCTAACATTGTTGCACTCGAAATGCTTACTCATGTCCCGGAGCCAATCATCTGCATCAAAAGGCTGTTCACAACAGGTGAAAGACTTTGGCTGGTTGGCAAGGAACTAGTTGAGAGTCGTGAACTGAGGCTGATTCTGAAAATTTCCTTGAAAACCTTGCTGACCCTATTCTCTTTCTTGCAACAACTTGAGCAACATCTGAGTATTTGCATTGGTTGCAGCCATCAAAGCTTGCCAAGCTTCTGGAGGAGGAGGAGGAGGCGATGGTGGTGGGGGTGGTGGACGATCAAACTGCTCCTCACCCCGACTCGGATTCCCGCGAGTTGGTGGAGCTCTGAAGATGGACAAGAACATCGGTACACCATTGACAAAGATGATTGCAATAAGCTGAATCAAATGACTTGAAAGACGTTGAATAGAACAACATAAGTAGCCTTCCTACTTAAAAATTAGTAAGAATGCCTTCTTCGGGTTAGGGATAACATTATCAGACATTAGAAGCCACTTGCAATAACACAAAAGTATTGAGCTAATGTTGCTCAGAACAAATGTATATGCCCTCATACATCTTAAGAAGATAATCCTAGGAGCTACTTGAATTCCCACCTAAGAACTTCCGAAAACTTTCTAGTTATGCAATCCGGTGTAGGGGATACAAGGAGGAAATATCTCACGCAACTAACAATCCTACACCCCAACTGTATCCATCCTTCAACACATAACCAGAGGCTTCCGGAACTCCATCTATCTCGGATCCTCGAAAGCACGACGATACTAACCATGGTGGTACCCCGGATGCCTCCCAGTACTGGGGGACTCTAACCTTATCTCACCACGATAAGTATTGAAGCAATTTCGAACATCCTCCATCCTGAGATACTAAGAAAACTGAATGATAACGATGTGCCAAGAATACCCTGGAGCTCAACTCCCCGGAAGAAATCAAGTCAGACAGGAGGCACCAAGACAGAACTCCGTCACATCGGTATCATATAGTTTCCAAAATACCCGCTTGATCCTAATTTTTTTTGAGCGAGAAGAGGAGTAGAATCAAAATTCCTAAGTCGAATACCTCACCAGAGTAATGAAGAGGAGTAAAAGAAACCTACTCTCCGATATAACTAGACTCAAAATAGTTTTTACGAGACTCGACTCGGCCAAGTTCGATCAAGCAAAGGGCTCCTATGGTCGTAAGACTCTGGATACCAATTTGTAACGCCCAATATGCGCACCTATCCTTATTAAGACACGGGGGTCTCGACATGGATAGAGGCGCATCTCGTTGTTTCGCAAGTGCGGCAATTCATTGCATACATTTATGAAAAGAGAGTATATGAGTTGGCTTACACTTGCCACAAGGTAATTAAAATTCACTCAATATTCAATCATCATACAGAAGACAGGGTCCGTTTACGGATGAAATCAAACGAAGAAAAGAAGCAATGAAAAGCGCCTTGCTATCCCATGGATCACGACCACGACCACTCTAGTCATCGGGGTACGTGACATACATCCTTCCATGTTCTCCGTCGTACTCCCACTAGATCTGGGACGCTTCATCTGGCACGATCTCATCAACACCTGCACCTGAATTGTTGAAGGAATCTGTGAGCCACAGAGGACTCAACAATCATGTAACCCGGGTACCGAAACTATGTAAGCTTGTGGGTAGGATGGGGTTAAGTGTTGAGTTTGCAGCAGCTCTAATAATTATTTGTTGGCTATCTTACGAAAACATGAATGTAAGTATGGTGGACTACGTAAGACTATCGAGTTCTCCAATGAACTCTAAAAGATCCTGAACACCTGCTTATGTCAAACATAATCCCACCGTGTTCTCTCTCGGTTTATGTTCACGAGCAGAGACGATCACGGTTACGCACACGGTTGGTGTATTTTATTGGAGTTTTACTTAAAGTTTACTATAACCGGATGTTAAACAAAATATCCAAGTTGCCACCTAACCGCAAGCACAACTTCTCAAAAGATTTAACCCTGCAGGAGTGCTCCAACTAGTCCATCATAAATTAACCACACTCCGCGGGAATAACCTCAACCATGGATCTCGTGATCATCCTAGGCAACTCCAAAGGAAATCTGACACCTCGAGATTGCCCAAAGAAAATCAGAATTCCTCACACAAGCCACTCGAGAAAGGTAAAACAAGTCCAGCAAGACCTCCCGGTGAGCCAGATCCGCTTCTAGAGCTGTGTGCTCTCTATCATCGGGCATCATCCGTCTATGAAATGTGTACGGGTGCCTAGAAAATGCCTCGAGTTGCCCCGAGGTAGCACTGCCGACTGCTAGGTAGGTGGACCAACACTCATGAGGAGCACTAGCCCGAGGGTTGATTAATTATCCACGGGGTTGCAAAGCCCTATGCATTTTTATTAAGTTGATTAAGCAAACAATACTAATGTTGGGTCTTGCCAGACAAGTTTTAATCTCAAACGAATAATCAAGGGGGTCCCCATAACAACCCCGAGCATGTTAGGAGTGCAAAATATGGAACCATAACACCAGTAACAAGAACTATGGCGGTAAAAGTGGAAAAAACACCGAGCAAAAGGCCAAGCCTTCCACCATACCAGATATATATGTGCATTAATTTAAATAGCAGAAATATTGTGATATCTATGGATATCCATGTTATCACGTGGAAACAACCTGCACCTGCAACTAAGAACGCTATAAGAGGGGCTAAGCAGCGGTAACTTAGCCAAACAAGGTTTGCTAGGTAGTGGAGGGGTTCAAGGCTATCATGGCAATGTAGGAGGCTTGACATTCAAGTGTTAGGTAACGCGAATGTAACGACTAGAGCGAGACATCTAGCAAAGCAAAAATAGTGTCGGGATCCGGGTACGATCATCTTGCCTGTTGGTTCTTCAGAGGGACAAAGAGCTGGGTCCTCATAGTGGTACTCTCCTGGATCCTCGTACTCAGGTTCAACACTCACGTCTACCCAAGAGAAACAACAACAAATAAACAAACAACCAAGGTGCAATGCACAAACAAGATGATGCATGATTCATTTGAAGTATTTAACATGGCAACCCTAAGTTAGTCAAGTTCCCCATGCAATAGTTAAGTTCTTTAGAATTCTGGAAAGAACCTCATGTTAAGTTGTTTGAACATGCATGATCATGGCAAAAATGTATGCTTCATGAAAAATCGATGCAAATGCATATGAAGAACGTAAGAAACAGAGTAGCGGTTCTCACGATACGCTCATGGCAAGGTACAAAGGTAAAATACAAAACATGGAAGGCCATGGGCTATTCCTGGGTATTCCAAGGTAGCTGTTGGTTAGGAAATTAAAAACCAACCACAATAGAGCCAAAGATCAAGCAAAACAATGGAGCATAGCCCCCACAAGTCACAGAACACCAACACACACAATCTGCCCCAAAACAACAAGATAGCAAGTTACACAGCCAACATCTAGAGCTACAGGATGTTTCCAACCTCAAACAAAGTATGTACAGAAACTAGATAACATGCTTATCAAAGAATCCAACTACACAAACTGGAAAGGAAGCACATATTACTAAGCATGAAGCTCTCAAGATGGCATGATGAAACAGATTCAAGGGACTTGGTGAAAATCACAGTTTTCTGGAATCTGAGTTGAGCTGATAGCAAATGGACAGCAGAAATTAATGATGCTAGAGACCACCTTATGGCATGAAAATGAACAGGATGGTAGAGGGCAATATCTACTTCAAAACACTAGCACTGTGCTTGAGCTAAAACACAACAGAACACTTGGTAGCATCCACTCATGATGGCATAAAAATATCAGCAGATTCTCAGACTTAGAAATATTTAGCAAGTTGAAAACAACAACCTTTTGTTAGTTACTTTGAAGCAAGAAACCCACTTATATGCTAGTCTAGCATGTCAAAAGAAAATACCATGGCATAATACTCATGAAACACTACCACTTCCATGTTGACACAAATATCAAAGCATGCATGGATTAATTCTAACTAAAATGACAAAATGGCATATTGTGATAAAATGACATTTTGTCAAACTTGCTCAAATGACCAAACCAATTGCACCAATGGATTCGTTGGGAAATTCTACCCCAATTTCATATATCACACTCATATATTGCAGTAGGTAAAATGCCCACAACCTCAAGTTCCAAATCACTTCACAACCATCATATGCTCATAAGTCAAAACTTGCCATATATGCTCATAGACAAATATGCTCATGTACGAAAATGGTCATCTACCAGAAATGGAACAATCTACTTAAAACACAGTAAAACAATAAACAAAAAAAAGAGGAGGGGCCCACCTGGCATAGTCACCAGGGCCCCTCTATGTGGATGACAAGTGGGCCATGGGCCCATTGTCATACACACACACCAGCACATACACACACAAGCACATACACACACACACACACCTACACATGCACACCAGATCGACCGGGGGTTCTCTCTGCCAGAGCAGATCCACCACACACGCACACACACACACTGGCATACACACTCATACTGCACAGCCACACGAGTTCCGGTGTAGCCACACCGGATCCGGCCCACACGCACACTCAGGAAAGAAACAAAAAAGGGGCGTCGGGGGGGGGGGGGGCTCGAACCCACGACCTCCTGCTCTCTCCCGAGTCGAACAACCACTGCAATACGAGCCGTCAACTGAATGAAGGGGGGAAACTATGCCTCTACTAACACTGACGACAACTTAACTGTCGACACTGAAACCCTGGCACCTAAACTGAACGGCGGCAAAAGTCCGGCGACATAGGGGCCCTCCGGCGAGGAGGAAACCCGGTAGGAAAAGCGGGAAGCTAGGAGGAACCGCTCCCCTGCTCGTCTTGCAATGAGGGGGACGGAGGCGACGACCTCAAGGCCATGCCTTGTCTTGCCGGTGGAGACTACGAGCAACTACAGCGTCACGCAGCCTACGTTATGACCCGGAGAGGCTGCGATGGAACTGCTCACCAAGGGAGGTCAAAGACGGGCTCGCGTACGACGGGGAAGAAGGGGCGGAGCAGGGTGGCGTAGCTTGACGAAGAGGAAGAAGACCGCACGGGGAACTCCCTGTCCGGGACTCCGATGCAAATGCAGCCGTCAATGAGGGGGAGCCCGACCCCTCCTAGCAATGGGAACGAGCTGCGGGGAAGGTCCCCGACCTCCACAACATTCTTGACGAGGAGGAAGATCAACGGAGAGGCATGGACGACGGCGAGGAGGACTGGCGGCTCTCTGAACTGAAACTCTCGCTCTCTCTCTGAACTTACCTGAGGAGGAAGGAAGGGAGAAGAAGGGAGAAGGAGGGAGAGAGGAGTGGTGGTGGCGAGGAGGAAGAGGGGAAACCCTAGGGATCCACACACTTTTAAAGGGGTTGGCCTCGACGTCCGTGAGCTCCTCTCACGGCGACGGCGACCGCTCTCTCTGCGCTCTCTCTCTCTCTCACACGCTCTCTGAACTGATGGAGCAGGCAACGGGAGTAGGTAGCCGCTAGCTCGGCTGTGCTGGGCTGCGCTAAGGGAGATGGGCCACGAGGGAGGTTGAGGCCCACTCGCTCAGACTCTCTCTCTCTCTCAGAAAACAGAAGGAAGGTTTTTTTCTTTTTGAATAAGCCCAGAACAAAAATAAAACCGCAACAACAAAGAAGGTTTTTTTCCCAAAGTAAAAAATTTTTGAGCTCACAAAAATGCAAGACATTTAATAAAAATGAAGTGGGCATTTTTAGAGCAAATAAATTTATTACTATAATTAAATAAAAGTACTGTTTAATAGAGATATGATTGCAAGCAATCAACAACCTATCCAAGAGCTCACCCACTCCACTCTAAACAATAAATCAAAGCACCAGAACATTTTTTTAAAGATTTTTAAGACAAGTTAATTTGTGTCATAAAATAATTAGTAGCAAAAGGGGTTTGAGTTGAAATGAAAGAGAGGGGGTGTTATGGAAACATGAGACAAGGGAGAAGAGCAACACATCAAACACATGCATTCATCCACATACAACCTCACCTCAACATCACAACACCACAAGCAAGGCAACAATAGATATGCATAGATATGATGAGCATGATGGCATGATGCATGAGATGGAAATGCAATGAAGCAAATATTAATTCATTCAAGCACATGGCAAACATAGAGGTTCATATGAGGAATACATGACAATAAATGGCAAGGGTAGCACTTGGGCTATTACACCCACTTAGTTTGTTTTTGAGCTTTCATACACTTATAACTCTAGTGCATCCGTTGCATGGAAATACCTACTCACTCACATTGATATCTATTGATGGGCATCTCCATAGTCTGTTGATACACCTAGTTGATGTGAGACTATCTTCTCCTTTTTCTTCACAACCTCCACCATATTCTATTCCACCTATAGTGCTATATCCATGGCTCACGCTCATGTATTGCGTGAGAGTTGAAAAAGTTTTAGAACATAAAAGGTGTGAAACAATTGCTTGACTTGTCATCGGGTTGTGCATGATATAAACACTTTGTGTGGGGAAGATGGAGCATATCCAGACTATATGATTTTGTAGGGATAACTTTCTTTTGCCATTATATTTTGAAGAGATGCAACTGCTTTGTTAGTATGCTTGAAATATTATTGTTTTTATATCAACATTAAGCTTTTGTTTCGAGTCTTATGGATCTGAACATTCATGCCACAACAAAGAATATTACATGGATAAATATGTTAGGTAGCATTCCTCATCAAAAATTCAGTTTTTCTCATTTACCTACTCGAGGACGAGCAGGAATTAATCTTGGGGATGCCGATACGTCTCCAACGTATCTATATATTTTGATTGTTCCATGCTATTATATTATCTGCTTTGGATGTTTTATATGCATTAATATGCTATTTAATATTATTTTTGGGACTAACCTATTAACCTAGCGCCTAGTGCCAGTTTCTGTTTTTTCCTTGTTTTTGAGTATTGTAGATAAGGAATATTAAACAGAGTCCAAACAGAATAAAATCTTCGCGATGATTTTTGTTGGACCATAAGACATCTACCAGACTTGGAGAGGGGGCCAGGAGACCTGCCAGGAGGTCACAAGCCACCCTGGCGCGGCCAGGTGGGCGCGCCCCCTGGCATGTGCCCCCTAGCAGATCTCCTAACCCTAATCTTCCGCCTATAAATTCACAAATATTCCCCAATACCAAAAAGAGCCACAAAAATACTTTTCCGCCGCTAGAAGCCTCCGTTCCGGAGAGATCCATTCGTGGAGCCTTTTTCGGTAATCTGCCGAAGGGGGATTCGATCACGGAGGGCATCTACATCAACTCCATTGCCCCTCCGATGATGCGTGAGTACTCCACCACAGACCTACGTGTTCATAGCTAGTAGCTAGATGGCTTCTTCTCTCTCTTTGTGCTTCAATACCATGTTCTCCATGATCTTCATGGGTATCTATCCGATGTAATACTCTTTTGCGGTGTGTTTGTCGAGATCCGATGAATTGTGGGTTTATGATCAACTTATCTATGAATATTATTTGGTTCTTATCTGAATTCTTATATGCATGATTTCATATCTTTGCAAGTCTCTTCGAGTTATTGGTTTGGTTTGGCCAACTAGATTGGTACTGCTTCCAATGGGAGAAGTGCTTAGTTTTGGGTTCAATCTTGCAGTGTCCTCACCCAGTGAAAAAGTAGGGGTAGCAAGGCACGTATTGTATTGTTGCCATCAAGGGTAAAAAGATGGGGTTTTCATCATATTGCTTGAGTTTATCCCTCTACATCATGTCAGCATACTTAATGCGTTACTCTGTTCTTCATGAACTTAATACTCTAGATGCAGGCAGGAGTCGGTCGATGTGTGGAGTAATAGTAGTAGATGCAGAATCGTTTCGGTCTACTTGACATGGATGTGATGCCTATTTGCATAATCATTGCCTTGGATATCGTCATAACTATGCACTTTTCTATCAATTGCTCGACAATAATTTGTTCACCCACCGTGTTATTTTCCTTCAAGAGAGAAGCCTCTAGGGGAACCTATGGCCCCCGGGTCTATTTTCCATATTATTTTTTCAGATCTATATACCAAAAATACCAAAAATACCTTGCTGCAATTTATTTACTTTTTACTTTCTGCAATCTTTTACATCTATCTCTATCCGATCTAGTCCTTGCAAGTAATCGTGAAGGGATTGACAACCCCTTTATAGCTTTGGGTGCAAGAGTTTGATTGTTTGTGCAGGTGCATCCGTTGGTGACTTGCTTGTTCCTCCTACTGGATTGATACATTGGTTCTCAACAATTGAGGTAAATACTTATCTACTGTGCTGCATCACTCTTTCCTCTTCAAGGGAAAACCAACGCAAGCTCAAGAGGTAGCACGCTAACATGGACATCAAGCTTGATTATGCCTCAGTATATCACCCATAGACCAATGGGCAGGTTGAATGGGCCAGTGGTCTTAATATGAGCGTTATGAAACCTTGACTGGTCCATTCTCTAAAAGAATCTGATTGCCATTGGGTGGAGGAGTTCGTCTCCGTATTATGGGGCCTGTGCACCACCCCAAAGCGATCAACGGGATATACACCATTCTTTATGGTGTACGGGGCAGAAGGAGTCCTCCCATGCGACTCATCCACTACATGCTTAGAATGCGCATGTACAAAGAAAAGGAGGTTCAGCTAGATAGGCAGGAGACCTAGATGCCCTAGAAGGAGAGCGTGATATAGCTTGGGCCCGCTCTACCTTTTATCAACAGCAAGCCCGGTGCTACCAGAGCAGGGAAGTTCGAGCGAAGGCCTATAATGTGGGCGAACTTGTTTTACGCCTCCCAGAGAAGCATACACATAAACTCTTGCCAAAATGGAGGGTTCTTTCATAATTGATGAAGTACTTGCAGCAGGGGTATATCGCCTCCGCAACCCACTGGACAATCACCTCGAAGCAAACCCATGGAACGCAGCTCGTCTTCGCCGCTTCTACGGCTAGACCGGTGTCGTCACCCTCACCAGTCCTTTTTCTCTTTTTATAGTTTTACTTTCCTTTTTTCCTTTCTTTGGATTGGTTAAAATTTCCCAGGACGTGCTCGGCTAAACCGAACTACGTTAAGTTTTCCTGGTTTTGATCTTCAAATGTACTGCCCAGTCTCACGTGAGGGTTTCTTAACAAAGCCGATCAATATATTCGTGCATCTTTTCATCTTTGTCATACGTGCGCCCTTCAAGTATCATTTTAAGCCATCATATGCATCAATTTTACTTTCGGTTTGGCCAAGCTAGGTTGCCTTCCTCCTATGCTTACCCTCTATGTTCCCGATTGTTTGGCTAGGGGGTAAAGGGAGCACCTCTGCGATTGTTACAAACGGATTACCCGGGTATGTACCTCAGATGGGTAAAGCCGAAAGCTAGCGTTCTTAAGAAGATAATTGGTCGGCCATGAGGAAAGTGAAAATAATTGCTGGTCACCACCGAAACCCGAGGTTATTTTTCCCGAAGTAACCATCACCAGCATTCTATGGGTATTCAGTTATAAGGTCAATGATTAACGTAGCAACGCAAAGAAAGGAACCCTTGGAGGAACTATTTTGTTTGGAAGATGTTTCTTACGTTAAATAGTAATATAACATAACTCCCCATACACGTTCTGTCTGTTCGCACCAAATGGTCGGATTGCCTGGTTCCCCGAAGTGATTTCCTATTAATTCAAGTCACATAGTACAAAACACTCCCTGACCATTGGCTGGGGAGGTATAAGCCGTTGGTCGGTTGAGACAACATTTACATCACAGATGGAGCATGTTTGATGTAAAGTACATAGCTACATAGAATCAAACACTCGGTTGCTTGTCAAGATAATCTATTATGGTATCCAGGGTGCAGTCTTCTTGCGTCATACGAGCGAGTGGCATCACTTGGTCATACACCGAATGAAGTGGCACCTCTTGACCATCTGGCCCTATCGGTCCAACCCGAGCTATATTCTCTAGGTCATGTTTGGTAAAGCGGGTCTTCACCATTGCCTATGCTTCCCGTGCTCCTTCTTGACAAGCCGATGTCTTCCATATCTTGAAGTGATGTCGAGCTCCTTTAAATCGACAAGCAAGCTCGGCCATCCCTTCCGGAGGACTCTCGATAGGCCATAATGCCTTGACCATGCTCTTCATAGCTTCCCAAGATCGCTCATGCATGATGGATAGTTCCTTTAACAGGTTCCCTCCAAACGAGCTAGCTTCTTCCTCGGAGCGTCCGGTCAGGAGAACTATCAAGATACGTGGCATGTCTTTTATATCAACATAATGCACATACTTTACGGAATTTCAAGTTAAAATTTCACTCACCAAACATACCACCTTTCAGTCTCTGGTTCTCCTCACGGGCTTGGGCCAGCTGAGTTTTTAAACTCTCAATTTCTTTGGCCTATCGTTGGTTTTCCACTTTGAGCTCGTTCTTTTCCTCATGGCTCCAGTTCAGTACCAGGAGGTCAGCTTCGTGCTGGGATTCAGCATACCTTTGAGATTCTCTGGCCGCATCAAGGTCTTTCTGCAGTTGACCTATGGACTCGGCTGATACAAGACAATCTTTCATTAGAAATGGTGCTCCAAAGAATTCTGCATATTAAACCTTTTTACTCACCGTGTGCCTCCCTGGTGAACTTCTTAACATCCTCTAGTTCGGCCTTCACAACTGCCAGCCCTGTTCGGTTCAACTCAAGGTCCTCGGACAATTTTTTGTTTTGTTCCCTCGAGGCCTACACCATGATACAACAATATTTAGACCCTTAACTTGGCCATCCTGACTAACTTAAGGCTCGAGGGATTCTGGGTTAGGATTTGTGTTCGGTTTTTAAAACCAACCACTCACTTGCAGACTGGTCGACATAAGGTTGGCGGCTCCCTCAAGTCCTTCTAGGGTATCTCCAAGATAGACGTCCAACAAACTAAGAGTGTTAAACTCCTAGTCGAAAATGCAAGGTGATGCAATGAATCCTTTCGATGTCAGTGGTTCATCACACTTTTGACTCCAGAATTGATGACCGGGACCTTCTCAAAATCCTTTGGAATCTGGTCTGTGGCAGGGACCTGTGTACTGACCCCAGCCTTCGTCGAATACCTCAGTTCGGGACAACCACCTGGCGCTTCTTGGATGTCCTCGAACGGAGGCAGTTGTGCCTGTCCCCAGCCGAGGTCGGCAAAAATTTCAAGTGCCCGCAACAACAATAACAATGACCGAACTATGAGTTCAATATATCGTCTCTTGTTCGGGGGCATGATCGAGGTAGTTCCCGTTGCCGCCGCACGCTTGGAAGTTTTATTGTCATTTGGTGTGGATAGGGCCGATGCCGCCCCCGCCGGTGTTTGACGATTGGTGCGATGGCCCTTGGGAGTAGAAGTCATGGTACTTGGAACGATGGGAGGTGAGTGCCCTTTTCAGGAAGTGGCCTTGTTTTTAGCAGAGGAAGGGAGTGTCCTAGGGTGATCAACCAAGAGGGCCACCTTAGAGTCATCAAGACTCTCCTGGTAAAAGTCCCCGTCCTCAAAATAAAATGACATCTCTAGATCGTCATGGAACCCTAGGTCATCATCATGGGCATAACTCTCCGGTTGAGGAGGAGGGTAGTTGACAGTCTCGACCCAACGCCTCCAGTCCTGTTCGTAAAGTTACAAGATTCGATCAGTAAAAACAAACATAACATTTGGACTATGAGAATATAGTTGGGCTTACCCATTTAATTTGATTATAACTTGAGTAGCCATCCTAGGTACTCAAGCGGGTGAACTCTTCTTTTTCTCCTTTAAAGAGACCAGCCGATATGGCCGCCATTGCTACCTGGTTAGCAGGCCCTTGCCGTTTGTAGCGGCCCGTGTGGTTTGCCCCATTGTAACGCCATAAGGGATGTATCCTCTATTGAATAGGTTGGACACATCGAGTAATGGCAGTAGCCATCACATTAATGATGGTTAGCTTGTTGCGAGCTAACAGCCTCACCTGAGCGGCCAAACGCTTTACTTTGGCGCTCTCCTCTTCGGAAGGAGTTTTTGGTCGCCAGTTAAACTGCTTCTTTAACCGAGCGTTTGAGTATTCAGGTAGAGCCCTTCGAGCTGGATCGAATAGGGGGACATATTCAGTATAAAACCATTTGGAGGTACACTCTTCGGAATCCTTATTTGGAGTCCTGATAGGGTAACCCTTCCCGGCTATGCGCCATACCTCGGCTTCGCCAGCCTCAAGGACCGTTCCTCCCCAGAGGTGGGGGATGAGGTGGAAATATTTTCTCCACAATTCAAAATGGGCCTCACAACCCAGAAATATCTCGCAAAAGGGCGACATAACCCAAATTGTGTAGAATGGATCCAGGGGTAAGATGATGGAGCTGGATCCCGTAAAACTCTAGCAAACCCCTCAGGAAGGGGTGAATGGGGAAGCCCATGCCTTGTAAAAGGAATGGCTCAAAAACCTACCCTCTCTTCTTTGCATGGAGCAGGGAAGTCCTCCGCAAAAGCCTCACCGTTCGCAAAAGTCAATTCGGGACAGGTGGATGCTAGATCGGAAGCAGGGAGATAACCTTGCATTTCGAGGCTGCTCAATCGGAGACAGGAGACTGAACATCTTGCCAAGTCGCCAGGGAGGGGTCCATGAGGGAGTGAGGACGAGCCCGAGGCACTTTCCATGTCTCTGGGCTCCCTGATTTTTGGCCTTGCAATGGCTGGGGAATAAGATGCGTCGCACATGGCATGCTTGGCCTGTTTAATAGGCGTTCTTTCACTGACCTAGGAAGGGCATTTCTATAAAAGACTACTTAATCACTCACCTCCCGTCGACACACGGGAATCGAGGGATGCTATTAACCTTGAGCAGCAAAAATTAATATCGTGGTCCTCGCGATGTTTCGACAATCGAGATGTCATCGGTGGCCGAACTAATATCAACCGAACATAGAAGGGGAGAAGAACTCACCCCGCAAGCTAGAGACTTTGGCGCACAAGGATGCTAGGGATCATTGACCTTGGCATTGGAGGCTAGTTTGGGGGCTACTAAGGGAGTCCAGGACTAAGGGGTCCTCGGGCCGCCGACCTATCTCTTGTGGGCCGGACAGGTGGGCCACTCTACGACTATTACTTGAAGGTCGAGCTATGAGACGACTTTGTATTTGGGAAGGAAACCTTTGGTGCCTTGATGTGTCCTCCAAATCAAGATAGTAGTATCGACATGTTTATCCCTTGATGGTAACCGACTATGTGTAACCCTAGGTACCCCTGGTGTCTATATAAGCCAGAGGGTTTAGTACATAGAGGGGAGAACCATTATTCCTACTCACCTAGGGTTTAGTTTATCTAATCTCTTGGTAGATCAACTCTGTAATCGTCATACACACATCAATACAATCAAGCGGGACATCAACATCAATACAATCAAGCAGGGCTTAGGGTTTTACCTCCTCAAGAGGTCCCGAACCTGGGTAAATACTATCCCTGTGTTCCCTGTTCCCTACTGATCCAAGATCCATAGCTTGGGACCTTCTACCCGAGATCCACAGGTTTTAACACCGACACCTCCTTCGAGATGCTGATGGCAATGAGATCAAGGTCCTTCAGTTTAGGGAGATGAAGAGCGTGCGCAACATTAATTCGGGGAAAAAACACTCCCTCAATGTAGTGCGACGTAGTATGGGCACAAGGCTGAGCACGGACGGAGGCAGCGAGCGCCCATGTCCAGCTGCAAAACTAAGCTCCTCGAGCTGATCTAGGGAGGGGGATAAGAACCACTCATGAAACTTGGGTCTGGCCTTGCAGTTGGAACGAAACTTGCCAATGGCAAGGTGTCTCACTAGCGTAGTGTGCATGGCGAGGATATGGCACAATGCGTCTCAGCATTTGCGATGCCCGCTGCAGATCTCGTCATCGTCAAGGAGGTCAGGGGTGGGGTAGAGTGCCATAGGTGGAGCCACCGCCTTGAGAGGATGATGGTCTGCATGGCAGATTTGATGGGGAGGAGGGACATGATGGTTACCAACATCTCATCAGAGATTCTGCTGATGAAGTCCACGCTCGTCGGAGGCTCTTGTGGTTCAGCCTCGACCCGCCCCTGCTTGTTGGACGCCTCGTCCTCCATCGTAAAAGGAGGTGACCCATGGTGGAGTCTAATACGTCTACAACGTATCTATAATTTTTGATTGTTCCATGCTGATATATAATCATTCTAGGATACTTTTTGGGCATTTGTTTACGAATTTATAATATTTTTGAGCACTAACCTATTGACCCGATGCCCAATGGTAGTTGATGTTTTCTACATGTTTTGGACTTTTCAGGTTTATAGTACCAAGCGAAGTCCTATTGCTATGAACTATTTGATGACTTTTCTGGACCAAACGAAGACCTGGATGCATTGGGAGGAGGCCGGCGGCACACGAGGGCCCCACCACACATCAGGGCATGCCCAGGGGGGGCACCTTGATATGTGGTGGCCCCCTTGGGCGTCCCCCGACATTCCTCTTTGGCCTATAACTTCTTCTAATATCCCCAAAATCCTAGGGGAGCTCCCAAAACACTTTTTCCATCGCCGCAAGTGTCTTTTCCGATGGGAGCCCGTATACAGCTCCGTTCCAGCGCCCTGCGGGAGGGGGTATCTATCACGGAGGGCCTCTTCATCAACCTTGCTGCCCTCAGGACGATGTGTGAGTAGTTCACCATAGACCATAGACCTACATGTCCATAGGTAGTACCTAGATGGTAATCTCTCTCTCTCCCTCTCTCTCTTGATCTTTAATACAATGTTCACCGCATCATTGCCTTGATCTATCTGATGTAATCCCTTTGTATGATGCGTTTGTTAGGATATGATGAATTGTGAGTTTATGTTCAGATTATTCATGAAAAGTATTTGAGTGAACCTGAATACTAAGATTCTTATTTTCATGATCATTATAGCTTCATAATGCTCTCCAATCTATTGAGATAGTTTGGCCAACTAGACTGATATTTCTTCGGTGGGAGTGGTGCATTGTAGTAGGTTCAACCTGACGAGTTTCTATATCCCAGTGACAGAAGGGACAAGTTGCATATTTGTGTTGCTTCTACTAAGGATAAAACGATGGGGTTTATTCATATTGATTGAGTTTACTTTGTCTACATCATGTCATCATTCTCCAAGCATTACTCTGTTTTACTTAATACTCTAGATGCATGTTGGATAGCGGTCGGTGAGTGGAGTAATAGTAATAGGTGCAGGTAGGAGTCGGCCTATTTGCTTATGGACGTGATGCATATATACACATGATCATTGCCGTGAAAATGATATAACCATTCTCTTTTCTATCAATTGCCCAACAATAATTTGTTTACCCACCGTATGCTATTTCTATGAGAGATGCCACTAGAAAACTCTACGGCCGCCGGGTCTATTGACTTATGTATATTCACAAATGCTATTACTACCTTGCTGTTATTTTATTTTATTTTATTTTTCAATTTACAATTATGTACAAGTATCTACAGAACTCATTTGCTTGCAAATAACGAGACACAGGGGATTGACAACCCTCTTGCCGACGTTGGGTGCAAGTTGCTTGTTCGTTTGTGTGCAGACATTGAAGACATTTGAGGATTGGTATTTTTATTGGTTCGATAAACCTTGGTTTCATCACTAAGGGAAATACTTACCCTCATTGTGCTGCGATAACCCGTTCCTCTTCACGGAAAACCCAACACAGATCACAAGTATCAGGAAGGATTTTTGGTGCCGTTGTCGGGGAATACCATCACCAACTATCAAGTAACATCACACAAATTTTCATTCACTTGTTCTTCTTTTTATTTTCTGTTATATAGTTTGTCTCATAAAAATTAAAAATTAAAAAAATATTTATCTTTTCTAGTTACTAGTTTACTCTTTTGCTTGTTGTGCTTTCTTGAAAGTTGCTATCATGTCTGATTTTTATATTAGTGGTGTCTCCGCCACCAGTGCTGAAGCCCTTGAGATTTCAACTTCACCTTGTGATAAGAATACTAAAAGATATTTTGATGAATTTGCTAAGGAAAAACTTGATAATCTTGCGGATGATGATCCTTCTAAAAGTGAGCCTATTATGCAAACAAAGAAACTCCGCATAGGTAGTGGGGATATTATTGGTAAATGTGTTATTCAAGGTTTTTTCACTTGTGCGGGATCATTACCATTGATAAGAGGTTCCATTATTGCTAGAACTACAAGTTATGGAGATGCTATATCTTTGCTTATAACACAGTTGGAAAGACAATTTGTCCATATGCATCCTTTCATACAATGGTTATTTCTAGAATTCTCTAATATTCAGGAAGCTTCTACTAAACATTTCAAGAATTTAACAATATCATACAAGAATCTAGAGATATATTTTCTCATTACAGGATTAATTGTGAGTGCCCTCCAATAGAAGGAATCCTTTATGAGTTTGAAGGTACAAGGAAATTGAGATCCACAAATTATGTTGCTTATGATGAAAACCGTAGAAAGAAGGTTCCACCTAACTTCCTAGTGTATAAAATTTCTGAACATAATGATCAATTTGCTATACCAATACTTGGGATTGGTTATGAGTTTGAGAGAGAATTGAGAAAATTTCTTTATCGAAACTTATACAATGTAGAGATGAACATCACTTATGAGAAACCTAAGGAGGAGCCTCCTATTCCTCCCGAAGTAGACCTCTCGGACCCTTGTGTTGTGAAGTTCAATCCCTTAAATTATTTTTTATTACCTATTAGAAAGTTTGCTGCTGAAATAAGGGAATATGATTATAGCATGATGGATCGTGTCCATGATTATTAGAATACTTGAAAATATGCATTATGCCTAGCTAGGGGCATAAAACAATAGCGCTTGTTGGGAGGCACCCCAATATTCATCTTAAATTTTGTTTTTTACTTTCACTTATTGCGTGATAAAATTATTATTTCCTCTGTAATGATTACATTTTATGTTTTAATTATTAGTGTTTGTGCCAAGTAAAGCCTTTGGGATAACTCAGGAGATGAGTAGAATCGATGCCGAAACAAAACAGAAACTTTCGATTCCAGTACAGGAATTTTCATTTTTATAGTGGAGCGTGATAATGATCTGAAATTTCTCAAAAATATTTTTATACAAATTCTCCACGTTTTCCTAGTTTTCATAATTTTTAGAGTCAGAGAAGTATGAGCTCTTTAGGGATTGCTATAGATTGTCTTGTTTTAAACAAATTCTGTTTTCCTTTTATAGTTTGCTTGTTTTGATTATGCTATGGATTGTATAGGGGGGATAGGCCATGGAGATGATAGAATACAGTACCTATTATGCAAAAATGAATTAAAATTCAATTTATAACAGTACCTAAATTATGTAATATGTTGCTTATACTAACGATCTCACGAAGTTTCTCGAGTTTTATGTGATTGAAGTTTTCTAGTTTTGGGTGTGATCACGATGGACCAAGGAATAAGGAGTAGCAAGAGCCTAAGCTTGGGGATTCCAATGGAACCCCAAGTAATATCCTAAGTAAGACTCAAGCGTCTAAGCTTGGGGATGCTCGAGAAGGCATCCCCTCTTTCGTCTCAATCCATCGGTATATCACTTGGAGCTACATTTTTATTCATCACATGATATGTGTTTTGCTTGGAGCGTCGTTTGCTTTTGTTTGCTTTTACTTTCAGTTTGTCACAATCATCATTTTCTAGACACATCTACTTGAGAGAGACACACCTTCATCATAATTTGCTAGAATACTCTATGTGCTTAACTTATATCTTTTGAGCTTGGCAGTTGCTCTAGTACTTCACTTATATCTTTTTGAGCATGGTGGCGTGTAGATTTTATTGAAATAATATGGTCCCGTTCTTCACTTATATTTATTTGAGAGCTGATAAATTGTGATGGTAATTTGCATGGGTCATAAGACTAGCCCAAAAATAATAGGTATTGAGTGAGTGATAATCAAAACCATCATGTAGCACATATAGAGAAGTTGCGAGTTAATGACATTGCTATGGTAATATGAAAAAGGTGTGAGTCCACAATTATCAGTTCGTAGAAGTGTCGAGATTAAGGGATGTTAACTTGTTATTCATCTAAATATTAAAGAGGCATGGTGGTGATGTGTGAGCATTTCCGTTCCTTATTGAAATCCTAGTGTTGTTTCGAGTCGGGGGCGTGGAATGGTTAACTCCTAGAACGTCCTCCCTTGGGGCATGCGAACAGTACTTTGATTTTTGATAAAACTAATAAAACTTTGCAATAAGTACATGATTTCTTTATGACTAATGTGATACCATGGACATACGCATCCTCGGTGCATCCAAACCCCATGACATGATACGCCCTGTTGCACATAAGCCTCATTATATCTTCCTCAAAACAACCACCATACCTACCTATCATGGAATTTTCCATAGCCATTCTGAGATATATTGCCATGCAAATTCCATCGTCACTTCACATGACTAGTTCATTCATCATCATATTGCTTTGCATGATCATATAGAGCTGACATAGTATTTGTGGCAAAGCCACTGTTCATCATATTTTTGATACATGTCACACTAGATCTTGCACATCCTGATACACTACCAGATGCATTCGTATAGAGTCATATCTTCCTATCAGTTTTTCATATTGAGTTGTAAGTAAAAAAAGTGTGATCATCACCCTTATTAGAGCATTGTCCCAGTGAGCAAAGGATGATGGAGACTATGATTCCCCCACAAGTCAGGATGAGACTCCGGACAAAAAATAAAATAAAAATGGGGGAGGCCAAATGAGCCCACCGTATACAAAAATGAAAGGGGGAGGCTAAAAAGAGAGAGAAAATATCACCATTAAAAATAAAATAAAATAAAAAATAAATGAGAGAAAAAGAGAGAATGGACTTTGCTATTATCCTTTACCACACTTGTGCCTCAAAGTGGCACCATGTTCTTCATATAAAGAGTCTCCTATTTTGTCACTTCCATATGCTAGTGGGAATTACCTTTTCATATTATAAACTTGGCTTGTATATTCTGATAATGGGCTTCTTCAAATGCCCGAGGTCTTCATGAGCAAGCAAGTTGGATGCACACCCACTTAGCTTCAGTTGAGCTTTCATACACTTATAGTTGTAGTGCATCATTTGCATGGTAATCCCTACTCCTTGCATTGACATCTATAGATGAGCATCTCCATAGCTCATTGGTACGCCTAGTTGATGCGAGACCATCTTATCCACTTTTTTTACCCCTTTGATATCTACCATCATATTCTATGCTATGCCCAATGGTTCATGCTCATGTATTGCGTGAAGAATAACAAGTTGATGCATATTGAAAAAGTACGATCCAATTGCCTGACTTGGACACCGTGGTGCTTAACATTTGTATTAATGTGGTGAAGACGGGGTCATGCCTTGCTAATATAATAAGATGAATGGGGTAAACATTCTTTTATGATCTTATACTTTGAAAATCAGTGATTTTGTTTCTTATACTTATAAATATTGCTATGTTTATGTTTGTTAATTTATCATTTCTCAATGAGCATACATACAAAAGATTACATAATGGGTAGCATGTCAAATCAAAAATTATGTTTTTATCATTTACCTACTTGAGGACGAGCAAGAATTAAGCTTTGTGATGTCGATACGTCTCCAACATATCTATACTTTTTGATTGTTCCATGCTGATATATTATCATGCTAGGATACTTTTTGGGCACTAACCTATTTACCTAGTGACTAGTGCCACTTGTTGTTTTTGCATGTTTTGACCTTTTAGGTTTACAATACTAAACGAAGTCCAATTGCCACGAATTTTTTTGATGATTTTTTCTGGACCAAAAGAAGACCTGGAAGCTTCGGGAGGAGGCCGGGAGGCAAACGAGGGCCCAACAACACATCAGGGCGCCTGGGGGGCAAGTGCCCTGATATGTGATGGCCCCCTCGAGCGTCCCCCAATGTTCCTTTGTGGTTTATAAATTCTCTAATATCCCCAAAACCAAGGGGAGTTTCTGAAACACCTTTTTCGCCACCGCAAGTCTCTGTTTCGACGGGAGCCCATCTACAACTCCGTTCCCGCACCCTGTCGGAGGGGGGATCGATCACGGAGGGCCTGTTCATCAACCTTGTTGCGCTCATGATGATGTGTGAGTAGTTCACCATAGACCTATGGGTCCGTAGGTAGTACCTAGATGGCAATCTCTCTCTCTTGATCTTCAATACAATGTTCATCACATCTTTGCCTTGATCTATCCGATGTAATCCCATTGTATGGTGCATTTGTTGGGATCCGATGAATTGTGAATATATGTTCAGATTATTCATGAAAAGTATGTGAGTCAAACCTGAATACTAATATTCTTATTTGCATGATCATTATATCTTCGTAATGCTCTCCGATCTATTTTGATAGTTTGGCCAACTAGATTGATATTTCTTCGGTGGGAGTGGTGTGTTGTAGTAGGTTCAACCCGACGAGTTTCTATATCCCAGTGATAGAAGGGGACAAGTTGTGTCTTTGTGTTGCTGCTACTAAGGATAAAACTATGGGGTTTATTCATATTGATTGACTTTACTTTGTCTACATCATGTCATCGTTCTCCAAGCATTACTTTGTTTTACTTAATACTCTAGATGCATGCTGGATAGCGGTCGATGAGTGGAGTAATAGTAATTGGTGCAGGCAGGAGTCGGGCTGTTTTCTTATGGACGTGATGCCTATATACATGTGATCATTGCCGTGAAAATCACACAACTATTCGGTTTTCTATCAATTGCCCAACAATAATTTGTTTACCCACTGTATGCTATTTCTATGAGAGATGCCACTAGAGAACTCTACGCCCCCCCAGGTTTATTCACTTATATATTCACAAACACTATTACTACCTTGCTGTTATTTATTTTATTTTATTTTATTTTGCAATTTACAATTATCTACAATTATCTACACAACTCATTTTCTTGCAAATAATGAGATCAAGGGGATTGACAACCCTCTTGCCGGCGTTCGGTGCAAGTTATTTGTTCTTTTATGTGCAGCCGCTGAAGACGGTTGAGGATTGGTATTCCTATTGGTTCGATAAACCTTGGTTTCAACTGAGGGAAATACTTACCCACATTATGCTGCGATAACCCATTCCTCTTCATGGAAAACCCAACACATATCACAAGTATCAGCGGGCCTTATAGATAAGATTGGAGGAGAACTTGGAACATTATTAATGGAGAACTTGGGAGCGAGGTAGGCTGTGGGTGGAGGTCAAAGGGATCGATTCCTGATGATCCAGCTGTGCCTGCATGGAGGACTCCTTGCACGCATACCTCTGAGCCTGCACGGCGGATTTCTTGCACGCATCTCTCCTAATCAAACCTACACCCACAACACCTCCTAGACAATAAAATAAGGGGGACGCGTGGTGGCACGTAAATGGTTTGTGCAACATAGATGTATTTTTATTATTAATAATCACATTTGTGAACTTACCATTTCTTCCTCCTCTATCCCGTCTTGTCACCGCATTGCCGCCCGAGGAATCAAATGCACACTTTGGCACCGCACATGCGTTTTTGTTGGCCATGTTCCCACGTGCAACCGCGCAAGTTCCCACGCACGATTCCCCATTGGTTTCCTACCACAAGCAAATGAGCATTATAGCCGGCGCGCGTCACACGCGGATGCACACCGAGTGCAGCCTAGCCCATCTACCAAGCATGCCAACCCAACCAAGCGTCGCCTTCGCCATCAACCTCCTTGACAACGAAAATGATCCGGTGCAGGCGCAACACCCTGTTGAGGACAATGGCGTGCCTGAAAAAACACCAGACAATGTTGTGCTGCATGTCATCACAAGGGTTGAGAAGACCCTTGGCGTAGGGCCTGGCAGCGCCACGGAGCATCATAGCCGCCTCTCCGCCGAGAGTCTACAATGCACCGCCAAAGAAGATCATCATTGGTGCTCCGTAGAGCACAACATGCGCGCCCGTGCCAAGAGGGCAAGGCTTATGGAGGGCATGTGGTAGAGCAAGAGCAGATTGATCTCTGCTTGCCTGCTGTCCCAGCCGACATGATGTTGCAATTGTGTCCACGACATGTCAGTTGCCCGATTTCTCGCCAGGAATGGGCTTCAGCCGTCTGCGCCATACTTGCGCCAGATCCCGGCCGCACCATACTTGTACCAGACGCCGACCGTGCTATTCGCATGGGTCGCGCCGTTCACCTTATATGTGGCCCCTCGATGCCAACGGGCTGGTTGGTAGGCTCGAGCACCTCCTTGGTCCATGTGTCTAGCGGGGGGCAATAGAAGAAAATGGCCGTCGCATCCTCAATATGGTAATGTCCAACGAAACATCCAACTTGGAGCTCGTGATCACACTCCGGCTATACCACGAGCGTGTCAACCGCATGGACGAACGTCTGACCGAGTTCAAGCAGAGCCAAGAGCTTCCGTAAGTTAGGGTGGTAGTCATGGACGCATTTTATTTTGTTAAATTGCTTTGATGTAGACCCCAATGTGTGCACAACAATTATAATATTGATATGTTTCAATGTGTGAATGATTTATGTTCTATTGTTATGTTTCAATACATGTAAAAACTAGAGCCAATAAAGAATACGAAAACAGATAGAAATGTGAAACTAATAATATATACTAATTGTTCAATAGCTCATTGCAGACATCGTACATATATCATCATAGATACGTGATGATAATACTTAACTCAAACGTACAATGAATAAAAACTAAACTAATAATAACCCATCATTGAACGAGGAGCAATAAACTCGTAGCCTCTCGCCAGCAGCTCCTTGGTGCACGTCGGCTTCCTAATGCGAAGGGAGTTTGCCACCTCCTCCGCCTCGTAGCGCTCAATGTGCCGATCGGCCTCTTGCTGGTGGAGGCGCACGTCCATGCAGGACATTTCACTAGGCGCCCACCGGAGCTCTTTGGCGATGGCATGCTCGATCTTATTAGCCCACGCCCACGTAGCGTTGAGGCGCCTAGTGCCTCTGGATTTCATTGCATGGTACCGGTCGTCTTCGTACACCTCCTCCGCTTGTCGACGCGCTTGCCGCCAAAACCCCAACTCCTCCTATTCCAATGCGACATTAAGTGCATTCCAGACGGCAAGGTCCATGGCCCGCTCCTGAGCCCTCTCCTTCTTGAATGCCACCTGCCTGGCTCTCTTAGCCGGTGGCAACACCTTCCTCAAAGCCAGATTGTACTTTCCCCAAAACCGATCTTCAGTTGGGGGGTCTGGTGCGACCCCATCTGGGGACGCGAAGGGGTCCTCCTCATTATTGTACTGCGGCCGGTCCTCACGAGGTGGCACCTCCTCCTCTGTTTGTGCATAGACTAGCCGCACGTTGGCAGAGTTTCATGTGAGGGATGGGGAGAGATCAAGAGAATGCATGTGGGATGACTTCCCGATGAACAACATATATGGGCAGCCAGAATCTTGATCGTCGTCAAAAGAAAAAACGTGTGTGTGTGTGTGGGGGGGGGCATTGCAACAGACGCGCTGCTCGCCGGAATTCAATGGCCTCGATTGCACACGATTGCCGAGTTAATAGTCGTGTGTCACTTAACATCATCGACGATTCCTAGTGCATGACTGTGTGGCATTAATAGTCCGCGAAAAATGGTTTCCAAAACTCAAAACGCGAAAGAGAGTGCCAATCATGTGGCACCCGGTTGTCTTGCCAAATATTTATATTTTCTATCCAAATGTAATGCGTGTGTGCCATTTGTGTTACTACTAACTTACTATACTCTGGTAATATTGCAAAATCTAATGCATAAATACTTTTGTGTGACTTAAATATGAAGAAAACATTGCCATGTCATCTTGGTGCCATGTATTTCAGATTATTTTCTATTATCTCTAATTTGAAATCCTATATTATTTAATACGATTTTTGTGTTGTGGAAACAAGTGTAGTACTTTAACCACGACATATTAGCCCCATATCTAGAAATGATCCAGATTCTCATGTACTTCAGAACATATTTTTATTTTTTGAATTTAGAAGCTAGATTCTCAATGCTTGTGTCCAAACCATTATTCAAGATATTTGGATATTCTTCAAATTTATTGCATGGGGCATATATACAAAAGCAAGTAGTACGTAAATATGATTTTTCTAGCAGTTTTTTTGATTCATCTTGCATGTTCATGCGTTTCAGTTTTGAAGTATTGCCACTAAATTTCTAGAAACTAATTTAATGTATAAAAATGCCAATAGAATGCCATTTTTTTCGAATTTTAGGATTCCAGTCGAATCCGTACATTGTAACGATGAAAACCCCCTCGGCCGAATGAGGCAGCGATTAGCGGTTCGTCATCGCACAAGGCCCCACATTCCCTCTCGGAACCACGAGCCTTCGTATGATGCTCCGATTTGTAAGAGGGATGTGTCAAAGCTTATCTCAAACAAGCCCTTACTTTGACCACAACATCTTGGCCCCAGTTGGGAAATCATGCAGATTTTCATGTACTTCAGATCAATGTTTTTAATTTTTTGAATTTAAAAACCTAGATTCTGAATGCTTGTGTCCAAACCATTACTCAAGATATTTTGAACTCCTTCAAATTCATTACACGTGGAATATACACGAAAACAAGTAGTACATAAATATGTTTTTTCCAATAGTTTTTGCTTGATCTTGCATGTCCATGTGTTCTAGTTTTGAATTGTGGCCATTACATTTCTAGAAACTAACTTCATTTATAAAAATGCCAATTGAACCCTGAAAATGTCCAAATTTTAGGATGCTAGTCGTATTCGTGCATTGTAATGATGAAAAAAGCTAGGCTAACTAGCAGTTCACCATCAAACAAGGCCGCATGTTCCCTCTCGTAACCAAGACCCTTCGTGTGATGCTCCAGTTTGTGAGAGGCATGTGTCAAAGCTTATCTCGAACAAGCCGATACTGTAACCACGACATCTTGGCCCAATGTCGGGAAATCGTGCAGATTTTCTTGTACTTTAGAGCATTTCTTTTCATTTTCTCTTTGAATTTAAAAACCTAGATTCCCATTGCTTGTGTCCAAACCTTTACTCACGATGTTTGGAACTCCTTCAAAGTTATTACAGGTGGCATATATAAGGAAGCAAGTAGTACATAAATATGCTTTTTTCCAGCAGTTTTTGCTTCATCTTGCATGGTCATATGTTTTAGTTTTGAATTATGGCCATTGAATTTCAAGAAACTAACTTCATGTATAAAAATGCCAATTGAACCCCAATATTTTTCAAATTTTAGGATGTCAGTCAGTGCATTGTAACGATGAACAAAAAACTAGGTCTACTGAGGCTGCAACCAACGGTTCGTCATCAAACAAGGCTCCATGTTCCCTCTTGGAACCATGAGCCTTCGTGTGATGCTCTGGTTTGTGAGAGGCATGTGTCAAAGCTTATCCTAGACAAACCATTACTTTAACCATGACATCTTGGCCCCATGCCGAGAAATCATGTATATTTCCATGTACATTAGAGTAGTTTTTTCCTTCTCATTTTTTGAATTAAAAAACTTAGATTCTCAATGCTTGTGTCCAAACCATTACTCAAGATGTTTGGAATTCCTTCAAATGTATTGGACCCCGACAATTTCTAGAAACTAACTTAATGTATAAAAATGCCAATTGAACCCTGAAATTTTCCAAATTTCACGATGTCATTCCTGCATTGTCACAATAGGGATATTTTTCTTACAAGTAAAACAATATCTGTTACCGTTGTACCCCAAAATTGTTTTACAATTCAATACAAAAAGTGAACTACATACACACAGTTCTATACAGGAACCATTTGTGATGAAGATTCACAGATCTATTTATGGTTTACGAGGGAAGCTTCGTCTTGCTCGGATTCCGTTCACCCTCGATCCCCATTCCCCAACAAACTTTTTCTGCAACGAATGACATCGTGGGAACGCTTCGTAAGGGTGTGTACGACCACACCGTCTGCTCCAAGCGCTCCTGCCTCTGCCAAGAACGCGACCACCTCGGCCGAGAGCGCAGCCGCATCCTCCTTGAGCGCGGTCGCATCGGCCGAGAGGGCCTCTGCGATGACCGACAGGGCCTCTATGGCGGCTGATAGGGCGTCTGTAGTCGTGGAGACGATAGTTTTATCTCATGCAATATGGCTGCAAATGCCAAGAGCGCTCGAGCAGCGTACCGTGCCGCAGAGGTCGCCCTGGCCTGGGTCGAGGACATCCAAGCCAATATCGAGAACGCCCATGCCAAGATACTCTTGGCTTCCTTGGAATCCAGCATGCACCACATGTCCTAAGTGGTGACTGCTCCGGATGCCGAGATGCATGCCGATGATGCGATAGCGGAGGCCATGGAGGCCCTTCCCCACGAGATCTCTGAGCTAAAGCTGGAGATGCGGGAGCCATCCGAGAGCGACGAGCGTTGGGAGGAGTTGCGCCTGGCTTAGGAAGAGGTTGAGAAGCATCTTTCCTTCGAGGAATCGGTAGTGGAGTACCAATGCTAGCTCTGGCGACGCCACTACTATGAGTACTAAAATTATGAGGGTGACGCCGGTGATGAGGGAAACACCAAGGACGAGGACGCCGCCGTGGTTAAATTCATCTTGGGGGACGCAAAGTCCATCACCGGCGGGATGTCACCTAGACAAGTCGTCGACATCTCATTGAACATTGGCGAGGCATAGGGCGGCGGCTCGTCGCCGTCTTTGTTAAAATTATGCGTAGTACTAATAGCCTTTGTTTAGAGAGCCGGTATTTTGTTATGGCTATGTCTAGTTCAAACAGATTTATTATTTAGTGAACTTGCTAGGTTTAGTAACTGCGAGCTATGTGTCGGCTAATTTTTATACCCAAGTTAGCAGTTGATGTTAAATTATGAAATGACGTGAATGTACACTTAACCAGGCAATACATGGGGAGGGGCGAATTTTTGTATGTTCTATATCATCGCACAAGCTAAAAGCAGAAAAACACTGTCTAATGAATCTTTGCGTGCTAAGTTTCCCCGCACCTAGCGAAAAATTCGCCGATCACCAAAATTTCTGCCACATTAATTTCCCCTATTACCCCCTCCCCCACCACCAAATTTCTCCCTCTCGCATCCGACCACCACGCATGACATGGTCTCCTCAAATGGCCCCTCAAGCGGTATCTCCTCCTCTGACGAATCTCTCACCTGCCAGGTATTCCTCTCTCTTCTCTCTGGCTCAACTAGGCTTAGGGTTTTGGTTTGGAATTGGGGATTTTAAATCGACATGCCGGTTTGAGCAATTTCTTTCTCTTGTAGTGCCCTAGGGCAATCACTTCCAAGGAATGGAGCAGGTTAGCTCAAGACCTGCCTGTTCATGGTCAACATCAATTTCCATCTGTGATGTTACGAGCTTTTTAATGTGGGTACAATGGGAGGAAGTTTCTAGGAGGTGCAAAGAAGGTTGGCCTAACTCTCATTGTTAGAAATCATTTTTTATATTAGGTGTGATTCAGACACTTCCCATGTGCTATTTGATTCTGGATGTGATTAAGACACTGTCATAGTTCTACGATTGTGAGCGCCATTTTTATTGATATCAGTAGTAGTATGTTATAAAATTTGTTCAGATCACATGGTAGGAAGCCCACAACATGACTATAAAACATAGCATGTAGGGACTTAGTGAAAATAATAGTTTTCATGAACAATTGTAACCTGAAGGCATATTGACAACAAGAAAACTATAAGCTACTGGACTTATCATGGCATGAAAATTTACAGCATGGCAGTAGACATGATGCACTCCATTTCATTCAACATGAGAAAGGTATAATTATGCACAGAAAAATGGCTAGCATCAACACAACATGACAATCTGAAATAAATGGATTCTGAGACTTAGTGAAAATAACAGGGTGCAAGAGCAACATTTTTTAACAGATTGACATGTTTGACAGCAGAATGTACATACCTATCACTATTAATTTGATCTCATTCAAACACTGTCGGTGTGCATCCTGTACTAGAAAGACTGTTGTATTTATATTTAGCTTCCATGTAAAATTGGCAATTTGTTATTACACATGACAGAAACTGAGGAGGGATGAGAACTAGAGCATCCTACCACAAGGACTCTTCGAGCAGAACCATGGCATGGCCGATGAAGTCCAATGTGAAGCACGCAAGTACAAGCATGGTCAACCATTTCTCGTTGGAGAATACTTTGAGGAGCGAAGTTCCACTTGTCGTAATTTACATAAATATTGCATGCATAGAATTTCAGAAGGAGAAGATACTAACATTCTACAAGTGCACTATGACAATAGGCATTTTAATCACCTTCCGTGTACCATCAATGTAGAATTCGAGGACTTCCATCTCTTCTTCAACTTTGATGTACTTGTTGCCACTCTTGTCAAATGCTTGATGTCGTAAGTACTTCACAAACTCTGAACAAGTTC